>CM057347.1:310653034-311302161 GCA_030015575.1 Agapanthus africanus | reverse complement strand
GGTGAATATTTTGATATGGGTCATGAGGGTAGAAGATGGGGTTTGAAGATGAAGAAGGAGATGAAAAAAATGGTGGAGGGAAAAGAATGGGGCAGCACTCTCCTCTCTCTCTCTCTCTTTCTCACTCTCATTCTCTCTCCAAGCATGCTTTCCTATCATCATTATGTTCCCTCTCTCTCCCCTCAAGTTATCATGACACCTTTTCCCTTTCCTTTTCTCACCAATAAACACATAAACCCAATAAAACAACACAAAAGAAACAACATGTAACATGTCATGGTGCACTAACCATGGAAAACTGTAAAAACACGGATTTGGCCTAATCGCGATTAGCAGTGCACCAATCGGGTTTTTATCCAAACTGCATATAATAAATTTTAAAAATGCCAAATCCTTTAAATATATTTTTAAATGAATAAATCATTTTAATTTCCATTTATTTCACAATTATCGGTATATATTTATACCCTTTTTCGAAAACCCCAATTTCGCAAATCGGGCAGTTTTCGGGGAAAATATTATTTTAATATTAAATTCCAAAAATAATATTTTATATTTTCTGAAATGTTAAAATCTTCTCCCCTTAAAAAAATTCGGTCCCCGAATTTAAACTTAAACTCCCAAAATCTAAAACATTTCAATAATCAGCTCAAATCAACGGGACTCCGAAATCACGGAAGATATAGAAATAACAGAGCACATCGCGTCAAGTGCGTATGAAAACGAGTACAAAAATCAAAAACCGAACTCCGTCAAGCGTCGCGCAAATTATCGGATTTGCACGCATATCCTCGGAGTTACCATGGAGATACAGATCTCGAAATCCACTACTGAAATCCAATATACACTAGTCAAATACTATAACATGTATATAGTACGCATACTTGAAAAATCTCTAAAATCTAAATAAAATACATGCAAAATCTTTTCTGAATCGTCGTATGATGCGTAACTCATGGCTCTAGTGACGGACGCTCATTTGTAAAATAATGATATATGTCCATATATGTTTTGCTAAATATACGTTCCGTCCTTTTTGAAATATTCCAACAAGTTTTTCCTTTATAAACATTCACGCCGCTCACCGACACGTAGGAAATAGCGAGACTATAGCTCCTTTTTGAAAACCTCTTGGTAACTTTTTAATGCATGCAAAATACTCAGGTACTGTCCTCAGATCAGTCCTGTTCGGCCACTATATAATATGGTGCCCATCAAGAAAACAAAGTGCTCAAAAGCAAAATCAGCATCAAAAGGCGTATCCAACAATCACATGTGTCTGGTGCACATGGAAATCAAATCCAAATATAGGTGCCACTATATGCACAAAGCAAAACTAAGTGCAACGGGTGTGCACAAAAGCATCTATCCATTGCAACGGGTGTGCACGACAACAATACCTGGTACATCTATTGTGCACGAAAATCTCAAATCTGGTGCATCAAATGCGCGAAATACAAGTACGGTGCAACCAATGCACGAAAATCACATTAATAACTCAAATGCGTATAAGAACGACACCGAGTGTACCAAGGTGTTGGAGATAGTGCCCTCAGAGTTAATTATTGGATCACAGACACGTGATTGCAATGATTGAGGGAGGACCTATCCCGGTGGGACAGTCTTACTCAAGATGATAGTATGCTATCTGGTTTATCTTTATCATCGTGTACTGCTTTAGGTGACCTTACAGGTCGCTATTACACGTTGATAGAGCCCCTAGGATTCTTGCTTGACTGCCAGCAGTATGAGGGCGATCATATACGTGGGAGCTGGTAGTCTATAAGCACATCCTTAAAAGGTCCCTAGTCGTGGGAGTTTCGAGACAGGGCATCGATTCTCCAGAGTAGACTAGTGTATACAGTCGAGACCCCGACGAGGGGCGGTGGCCGGTCTCATAAGCCACTGGTGTCAGTTGGTTCACCTAAGATGTATACAGGTGCTCATTGGGTTATGAGTACACCGGACATGACTCGTCGGGAACATGCTAGTTGGTCTTATACCTGACGTCAGATAGCAGTTCCCTGGTAACATGTGTACAGGTTAGTTCATCGACCTGAGGATCGTCATTTGTCTCGTGTGAGTTCCCACTGTACTTTGATTACTACCCTACCATGCTCAAAGGAGACGTGCAAACAGGTTTTAGTTGGGTACAGTCCCGAGCCACATGGAGGCAGTGAGCGGATCTTCAGGGGTTCGTCTCTCCCGGTATTGGGGGTGAGGTCGCGCTGTGTCTAGGAGAGCCATTACACAAAGCCCTCGGCCGAGGCAGGAGATTTACTGGTAGGTATTCCAGTAGTATCTCAGGGTGTTCTGGGCTACACTCCGACACGACTTGTACCGCTTTTAGGGGTCTGACTTTTACCAACCCCCTAGGCCCGCCATGCGATGTTCATAGACGAACGGACTGGACTGTACGGATATTGTCACTGACAGGCTCAGTAGGGTGTCAGGATGAGTTCGCTCATCGACGTCCCTTTTGGTCAATACCTGGTAGCCCGTTACGTATAGGCTAATACCTCTGACGTGCTAGTGGTTAAATCCACAACCAAAGTATTGACGAGTCTTTAGAGTCCCCCACAAACCAGTTTCTCAAGTTCAGGCGAAACGCTGTAGAGGCCGTATGGAGATATAGCAGGGTTCGATCAGATACGTGCGGTATTGCACGGATCATGATCGGACGGATAATACTAGCGGGCTTTGGTTTAAGCCGGATCCTAGTATTGTACAGTGTAGATTTTGTCTCATTGCATTTGTATTTCGGTCGGAATACAAATGCGGGTATGTATATACAGTAGCGGGGTTTTCCTGTAATTTATTACGGGATTAGTTTTTGGAGTTGCCAGTTTGTTTTCCGTTTCGGCCATATTTCATTTGTATCTTTCATTGGCCGAAAGATGGTGGAGGAGGGCTTATTTGCATTTGTGCAAATAAGCATTTTGGAGGGTGGTCTTTGCATATTGTTGTGCCATGATAGTTCCACCATCACATTGACTTCCTAGTTCATGATGATTCATGATGGCTTGACCTTTTGGAGTAATGATTGGGTTGTTGGAGTATTGGTTTGGTTGATGATCATTTTTCTTCTCATCATTTTTTCTCTTGCATGATGGATACAACCCCCCTTGGTTTTTTTTCCCTCACTCCCATTCTTTGATGGCCGGCCATATTGGATGAGGGCTGTCCCAATTTTTGGGTGTGGGAATTACTCTCATTTGGCTTTGTAAAATCATAGAGCTCCTCCTCCAAAAAGTTCATTTCCTCACTCCTCCACTAAATGGGCAACTTCTAGTAACCCCAAATGAGACATAGCACTACACTTGTTCTACAGCAAATCTTAGGCACGTCGACTCGCCAACTTCGTGCCCGAGTTGCCTCGGTCCAGAGGTGGGAACCCGTAAAAGAAGCCGGCGATGTGGTGCCCTTCCGGCGAGGAGGTGAAGACCGGAGATTCCGCGGGAGATCGGGACGACGACGAGAAGACCGAAGGACACGGATCGCTCGGTATATCTCTCTACCCCGTTCTTTAGTTAGCTAGGATTAGATTAATGGCCCGATCTGGGATTTTTGTGCGCGGTGGTGCCGGTTATAAAGTTTAAAGTAAATCATCGCTTCCGCTTTTTGGCCTCGGATTGACGGCCGGGGCGCCGCCGTGCACTTACACAAGGTGTATAAATCAAAAACGTGTGCAACTATAAGCATAAATCTGTATCAATGCACTACAAGCACATGTGAGCTATACCGAGTACAAAAATCTCATCATCCGTATGAAATCCACGAAATCATAAACACATGCTACGAAAGTACAAAATCGACATCAAACACAATAGGTATGCACAAAACGCAAATCAACACAACGGTGTATAAAATATATATCCAGTGCAATAATTATGCCCAAAATGTAAATACCCAGCAGGTACAGCCATGGTGCACGAAAACAATATTCTGAAACTCAATCATCAAAACTCAAATTCAAGCGATATAAGCGTGATACTCGGATCACAAACGCAATTCGCAATAAATGACATCGAGGTACACCTCCTACAATGTCGGAAAAAAAAATGTCGGTGTGCCTAAAACTGGCAGAACAAGAACATTCGCTTGCCTCCTGCTCACGTTCTGGCGCCTTATATCTCTGGGTCTTCATTTCTCTATGGATTACCAATCTCGCAATCCTTCGGCTCATCGGCCCGTCCAGTGTGCTGACGGAAACGATTCCGCTCTAGCACTTCTCTGGTCATCTCTCGGCCAATCATCACGATCACTCGTAAAGCAGCACGTTACTGGCGTCGGCCTCTGGTCCTCTGAATACACGTGACTGTTTCCTGATTTAAAATCAGGAAAGCTTACGAAGGAGGCAGCACGTGCTAGCACGTGACCAGCAGTCACGTGTTGGCACGTGACATTTAAAAGCGGCGGCACAAGGCACATTCGTTCCCTGAGTAAATCAAGAAAAAAGCTCCAGAAAAGGCATCACGTGTGCACACGGGACCAGTGGTCACGTGTTGGCACGTGATGACCAAGCAGCGGCAAAGACATAGCGCGGAAGAAAAAGAAAGCTCGTTCCAGGGGGGTCACGTGCTTACACGTGACCAAGGGTCACGTGCCCACACGTGACCAAGGGTCACGTGCCCACACGTGACCATGGGTCACGTGGTCACACGTGACCGGCTTTCAAAGCCCATTTATTTAACAGAATTAAATTCTGAACGGCATTCAAATCTTTCCGAAGGAAAGTGATTATTTGGAACCAATTGGATTAAAAATTTAAAGGTGATTAAATATCATCTATTTGTGGAAAAATCCTGAACTTGGAAAGATTTCCCCTTAAAATCTAACCGAAATAACAAAGGAGAATCTCTGGATTTAAAATCCAATGGTGAATAAAATTCACCTAATAATCCAAAGGTCCAAACGAATGGTGAATACAAATTAAATCTCTCAATGAAAGATTCACCAAAACTAATTGATTCTGCTTCTTCTCCTATAAATAGGAGCCAAGAGACACAGAGAAAAAAAAGGAAAAAAAGAAGACAGAGAGAGAAAAGAGAGAGCCTTGATACTTTGGAGGAATTTGTATTTTCTGCAAAAGAAAAGCTTAGGTAAGAAAGGGAAGGCCTTTAAAAGAGAATTTAATTCTCAGCAGAGTTTAACTCTGATATTAAACAGAAGAACATAGTTCTCTCTTTAGTGAAGGATCTGCAAAATGCACATCTCCCCTTGAATTGAGAATTTAATTCTCATTGGGTTGAGATCCTGCCATGCAGATCCAAAGCATAGAGAGGGAATGTGAGTTTGAGAATTTAATTCTCACAGAACTATAGGAATTTAATTCCTTTAAAATAAAATTAGGGTTTAACCCTATGTTACAGGAATTCAATTCCTTCAGAATAAACAGATTCAGGGTTCAACCCTAGTTAAGAACTGAGTTCTGTTAAAATAACATGAATTTAATTCCCTTAAGAAAGAAGAAATTAGGGTTTCATCCTATGACAGAATCTCATTCCTCAGAATAATTCTCTAAAAGAGAGTGGAAACTTAATTCCTTAAAACTGTTATTAGTGTTTAACCCCATTCAGAGTTCAACTCTATCCCAGAATATAAATCTTCAGAAGGAAATAGGAATTTAATTCCTCTAAAATTATTGTTAGGGTTCAACCCTACGAAGAATTTAATTCTTAAAAGGAATTAACAGATCTTCTAAAAAACATACATAGAGGCAGGGTCACGTGCCACCACGTGACCCCCGAAAAGATCCACAGAAAAGGCCCTTTGAGGCAGTGCCTCACGTGACCCACGTAACCCTTGGCAGAAGCTTTAACATACAAGCATTTCAATGCCCGTCACGTGATGGCACGTGATGCTCCAAAAGATGCGATATTCTCAGCAGAACAAATGAAGGGAGGGCGCCCTCACGTGCTACCACATGACCCCTCTTGCCTTAGTGTTTAACACTAAATTGGAACCCCGGAATCCAGTGTTAAACACTGTTTGGCCTTAGTGTTCAACACTAATCAAAGAACTTTATTTGCAGTGTTTAACACTGAATTTCTTAGTGTTTAACACTAAATTAAACCCCTGTTAACAGAGCTTAAGATTAACTCCCTTAGTGTTCAACACTAAATTAAAATCTCTGTCACCAGTGTTTAACACTGATTATTCTTAGTGTTTAACACTAATCTGAAATCTCTGCTGCTAGTGTTTGACATTGATTTGATCTAGTGTTTAACACTAATTTGAACCCCCTGTTGCTGGTGTTTAACACCAACTGTCTTTTAGTGTTAAAACACTAACTTGTTCCCAGTGTTCAACACTGCCGATCTTTAGTGTTTAACACTAACTTCAGCCCAATTGGTTAAATGGCTAAAGGCAAAGCCTCTCCTTCAATGGACCAACAGAAAGCCAGTATTCTAAACATGATGGGACTTAGCCCAAGATGGCCATAAGTCCTCAATTCAAACTTAACTGGGCTAATGGGCTCATAACACAATTAATTGGTCTTGATCCCAAATTGGACCAAAGACTGTTTAATCCACCCCGGTTCAAGGGTACATCTCTTCACTCCTTTGATATTTGGCGTTGTAATTCCTCAACGTCTTCAAAGAAGTGACGGGTCCCGATGACCACACATTGACACGGACTGTGGGGTCCTTAAACTCATGGACTACGACGTCCTTAACCTTGACCGAGATGTCTTAAAACTAACAACGGACTGTGGGGTCCTTAAACCCATGGACTACGAAGTCCTTAACCTTGACCGAGATATCTTAAAACTAACAACGGACTGTGGGGTCCTTAAACTCATGGACTATGAAGTCCTTAACCTTGACCGAGATGTCTTAAAACTAACAACGGACTGTGGGGTCCTTAAACCCACGGACTATGACGTCCTTAACCTTGACCGCAATGTCTTAAAACTAACTTTGGACCGCAATGTCCTTAAACTACCTATTGACCGCAACGTCACTAAACTAAACAACAGGGCTCCCTTAACTGCTCTATTGTTGGATCTAAACGATCCCGTTAAGTCGATCTTAGTCTAAAAACTAGACTAACGTGTCCTTAACAAACGTTTAAGTCGATCTTAGTCTAAAAAACTAGACTAACGTGTCCTTAACAAACGTTTAAGTCGATCTTAGTCTCAAACGAGGCTAACGTATCCTTAAACCCAAACCCCCAAACCCAAATCTAAGATAATAAGGATTTGGACTAGTCCACGCCCTACGGGCGACGACATAACTCAGTCTCCGTATACAATCCACGGGCAACCACAAACAAAACAAACACCCACGACACGAAGTGAAATTCTGGAGAAGGAGAAAGTTGTTACCGCGAAACGGTAGCGTAATTAACTGCAGGGGCTTGCGCCTGTAGGGAAGAGCGTCCCCACAATAAAAAAAACCCTCAAGCGAGGGGGAATCTGACGAAGTCTGCTATATCGGACGCATCCGTTTAAACCTTTGATATACGGTGCCATAAATCAACTTGGCATTTTCGGAGAGATAGACGGATAGCACCAATTAGCATCTGCCCCGAATCTCAGGCGAGACGTCCGCCGTCTCGGCCGCCGTTCGGAGGGGAACAGATTCTGGCACGCCCGGTGGGACCTTTTCCTCTTTCCACTCCACACTTTGTGTGTCGTGATTCGCGAACCAATCGTGGTTCGCTAATGGTTGCCCTTGGGTTTCAAGGTACTAAGACTTGGCATCTTGCTTATTGCAGAAAGCAAAGAATCGATGGCTTCTACTTGTGCGAAATGCTCCAACTGCTCGGACTGCAATTGCAATCAACGCTCTGCCTCGCCAGGAGGTATAGCCTACGGACCCCAAGCTGCTTCGCTATTCGCAATGCCCGTGGAACAAGTCACTTGAACTACCACAGGATTGTTTTTTGGGACCATGCTCCCGCCGACAAGCTTCACCGCTCCGGTGCGGACAGAGGAGGCTCCCAAGAAGTCGGTCTTTGATCGTCTTACCCCTGCCGCGGCCCCTCTCAACGGGTCGCCCAACACCAGTGCCTCGGTCTTCTCCAGACTGGGCCAGAGCTCCTGTGGACCCGCAATGGGGCCTGCAATCCCAGAGAAGGCTGCTTCCAAGAAAGTGACTGGTCCTGCTCCTGAAGTTGTCAAGGCGGCTTCCCCTGCCAAAAAGTCGGTCTTTACAAGATTGACGGCTCCAGCTCCCGCTCCTGCTACCCAAAGGACATCGGTCTTTGACAGGCTAACACCAGCAGCGACCCCCCACCTACACAGGGGGCAAGACGAGGCTATCGCCCTCACCAGGCCGGTTCCATCAGCACGACGCGCTCGACGTCGTTACTGGCACCGAATGAGGAAGGCTGGGGGCAACTCTCCCTCTGGGCTAACTCCACCAGCCCCGATGGCAGAAGTTAATGCTGCTGTTCTGACTGGGAACAGCTTTGAGATGCTGAATAAGGTGCGTAGGAATTCTCCTACCGCGGTGCTGAAGAGGTCTCCCCCTCTGCTAAAAAAGGGCTATAGAAGTGAAGCCAGAACAGCTCCAACCTCCTCAACGGCTGTCCTCCCGAATCTATAAAGTCTGGCGGCAGGCCCGAAACTCGATGATCGATCCAAACTTCTCCCGCCAGCATAAGAAGCTGAAAATCCAACAGGAAGCCAGTCACCAGGCTAAACCACGAAAGGCTGTCTGGGTGCCCACCTCAACGGCCCCCTCAACTTCCACTGCTCATAAAAAGAGGAAGCCAGAGAAGATCCCCCAGCCAGCAACGAGAGCTAAAGGCACTAAGCCCAGACGTCCTAAGTCTGGGGGCATGATGGTCCATACCGTATACATGGCGTCAGGAAAGGAAGACAGCCGTGCGTCTACAGGTCATAGACCGCTTACACGGTCGGTGACCAAAGCTCAGGAGCAACAGCAAAAGCTCCAGGAAATGATGAATGCTATGGCCGCACTTACCGGGCCAAAAGAAAACCCAGAAACGTCCTCGGACGAACGCCAGGAGGAAGAAACCGACGCCGAATTACTTCGCCGAATATTGGAGAAGAAGGACAAAGAGGCTGCTGAACAAGCAGCCAATATACAACGTATGGGCCTTCTCTTCCAAGATATGATAGGGATGATGATACAACAAGATCTTCCGGCTGAAGAGCCCCCGATCGTCCTCGGAGACGATAGGGGAGAGACATCAAATCCCCCGCCGGCTTTATCAACGGCTAAAGAGGACACAATCTCTAAAACTGATTTGGACGAGTACATAGCCCAGCAAATACGGGTTCATCATGCGACTGAAGCAGCCGGCCAGGTCGTAAAAATGGGACGGCCATATCCAAGCTGGTACGACCAAATCAAGTACCCGCCGGGTTACACAATTCCCAAGTTCCATGTTTACAAGGGGACCGGCAATCCCCACCAACATGTCGCCCAGTTCAGGGCCCTTTGCGGTAACACCGGCGGTGATGATAAACTGTTGCTTCGCCAGTTCGTGGGCAGCTTATCAGAAACAGGGTTCGAATGGTATTCGGAACTCCCGAACGATTCTATCAAGACGTTCGCTGAAATGGAGTTGCTATTCACTCAGCGATTCGCAAGCGCCAGCGATCGCACTCCAATAACGGCATTGATTAACGCCAGGGTAAAACCAGGTGAAACGTGGGTCCAGTATGCTATACGCTGGCGGAATTTGTGGTCGAAATGCGAGCAACGCATTGAGGAAGCGTCCACGGTGGGCATGTTCGTGGGAACCCTAGACCCTCACGCAACTATCTCCCAGTTTATGACGTTCTTTAAGCCAACCACATTCCAGGCTCTAATCGATAAGTTGGCTCAGATGGACCAGATGGGTCATAGACCGTCTCCCCCGAAGCCAGAACCTCGGAATGACAAGGGTAAAGGAAAGGCAACCTTCGTCGCGAATGCCCAGCAGCAACCCAATGCCCCAAAGCTGGCGGATCAATTGGAAGAAAGACGCTGGTATTATAATGAGAAGATGAAGCGTCCCTACTCGTTCCCACGGGACAAGACGAAACGGTTATTCGAGCTGGCAGTACGCAACAGACTTATAAACCTGCCAAATCCAAGGCGACCGCCACAACCCACTGAGGTGAATAACCCTAACTATTGCCCTTACCATCAAACGGTAAGTCATCCGATTGAGGATTGCTTCGTCTTCAAAGGATGGATTGAAGATCAATACCTCCAGGGGAAGTTTGCACTGTCCGAAAAGTGGAAGGTGAACCCACCACAGCCGCATACTCCTAAGAAAGCAGATACACCGGGGGCAACCTGTTCCTTTATTGAAGAAGCTCCATGGGAGGTCGTGCTATCAACTAAAACCAAAAGAATGCTGAGGGACCTTCATGCGTGCCCGCGGTCGAATGGAAGGACCCGCTTGAACCTCAAATTATCGAAGGGATGTTGAAGTCGCGCCCAACTATGAAGACTCGTGGTGATGGCCCAAATACTCACGCCCAACCGTCAAAATCTTCGAAGGAAAAGAAGAAGAAATCTAAGAAGCCCGTGAAGTCTGGAGACAAGCACACGAACTTGCAGAAGCAAATCGACGCGATGGAAGAGTACAATCAAAAGGCGCGAACTCCTGTCACGCTGCAAGAGTTCCTCAACCACATCTTTCAAGAGGAAGATGATGGAGAGAGTTCGTCGGATGAATCCAAAGGATACGTGGCGAGTTGTAACGTAATCTCCCGCTCGTTTACTGACGATGAAAAAACTCCTAGCACTAAGAAACTGGGGACAGAGCCTGAACCAGAGCGTGTGTGGCCAACAGATGAAATGATCGACGCCTTTCTAGACGAGATTCGTCTGAAGAGTAAAGCGGATCAGGAGCGTGAGATGGCCGCATCGGAAGGAGCCAAACACAAGCGACTGAACGAAAGAGTCGAAGCACTCCCGCCAGATCAAAAGACATCCGATGTAGACAAAAAGATATTCAAGACGAGGAAAAGGTTTGCCAAAACCATGTCAATGGGAATGAAGCTACCACCCTCGGAAGAAAACACGCTCGATGGGGCGGAGAGGCACCCTAATTATTGCGTATATCATCGAAAAATTTCACACCCTACGGAGGAGTGCGACGCCTTTAGGATATGGTGGCAGGGATATGTTGCTCATCGGCAACATTTTAAGCGCATGAAACGCAAGACTCGTCGGGAACGAAGAAGTACTGCCGACGGGCACAACAGAACTACTGGCAACTGTTACATGGTTAACACCGGAGGGTCACAAGTTCTCACCTTTGGGAGCGACTCTGATGAAGAAATGGCTCTGGGCCCTCTCTTTAAAGAATCCGTTTTGGGGAAAGAGGAAGAACCAGAGGCCTGCGAAAACATTCAGCTGCGCAATCGTACGCTCCCGAAAAAGAATCTCGGGCCTACAAATAGAAAAGATAAGGGAAAGGAAAAGGTCACTGAGGATATC
This sequence comes from Agapanthus africanus, assembly GCA_030015575.1. Lineage (NCBI taxonomy): Eukaryota > Viridiplantae > Streptophyta > Magnoliopsida > Asparagales > Amaryllidaceae > Agapanthus > Agapanthus africanus. Next base: position 311,290,747 of record CM057347.1, on the reverse strand, counting down.
ACTTTAGATGACCAAGTCATGAAAGAGCTGACTACCAAGGACCCTCCCAGGAAGGGTAAGGTGGACTACAACATCCTAGCGCACCTAAGGAAGTTACCTTCTCAACTCAGCATTCTCGATACCCTCCTATTATCAAAAGAAGCGCGAGATTCACTAATTAAGGCGTTACAAGAACCCGAGCAATTCCAAGCCTTCCTTGCTGCGGAAAGGATGAAGGATGAACTGGAAGAAGTGCACACGGCCGACATCACTTTCGGTGACGAAGACCTTCTCCTCGGAACATGCGACCACAACCGTCCCCTATATGTCTCTAGATACTGCCATGATATCAAGATAGGTAAGATTCTGGTAGATAATGGATCCTCCGTCAATCTCCTTAACGTTCGGGTGTTAAAGGAAATTTTCATGAGCGTGCAGCACCTCGCTCGTGACAAAATTACCATCTCTGGTTTCGACTCCCAATCGTCACGGACTCTCGGATCCGTAATATTGACATTACGCTTCGGACTGCTCGTCACGGACATCAAATTCCATGTCATTGACGCCAAGACCTGCTACAACGCCTTGCTCGGCCGTCCTTGGTTACATGAATAGAACATCATCTCTTCTACACAGCATCAGTGTATGAAGTACTTCAAGGATGGCTTCGAATATACCGTAACAGGTGAGCTGAACCCATTCTCCGTGAACGAAGTCCGCAAGTATAAAGATGCGAAGTACTTTTTGCCAGACTTCGAGAATACAGAAAGGTGCCGCAAGCCGGAGAACAAAGCCGCCGCCACCATCCCTCTTTTCGGAAGCAATACCGAAGAAGAGGAAGAAGAGATAGTTTATGCTGGTCCGTCCCGACGCAACAACCCGGGACCGTCCGCCCCCATGTTGATCTTCGGAAGTGACTCGGAAGATGAGGTTAATGCCGTGTTCTCCAGTCGGCCGTCAATACAAGCATCCCCTGGCGATGATCAAAGTTTGCAAATCACCATGGTGCCACGGAAACACTACAAAGATCTTGCCGCACTTCAAGCTCACAATGTGCAGGACCTGCAGACGTTTTACGTCCCTCCCAGGCGAAAGGGTGAAAAGGTGATCCTATTCTACCAATCCACAGAGACGAAAGTAGAGAAAGAGATCTGGCATGGCGCGGATTCTACACTCGACAGGCTCCAACCCATCCGTTTGCCCAGATATTACACAAATAGACTAAAGAGGCTATTGAAGCGCCAAGGAGTACCCTTAAAACAGACTGTTCGACAAGCTCGATTCTATAACAGGATTTGGGATGTCCCTGGAACTCAGCGCAAATTGCCCAACGGGAGAATGGAAACGCTTGGGCTTGGATATGTGAGATCCGGGAAACGGGAGCGAGTCCACGGCAGCTACGCCATATAATTTCGATAAGGAAGAGGTCACCTCGTCGGAGAATGCTAACCCCTCGTCAAAATTGGATCCCGTGAGTGAAGTGCCGAGTCCGTCATTTGAAGAACAAGTGGACAAACTTATCAGGAAAGCAGGACAAAAGACTCGGGAGGACCACAACCGTGAGATGGCCATTTACGAGAAGGCCAGGACGCAACGTCTGTTTCAACAGGCTGCAAAAGACAAAGATGCTCCTCCCTGTCAACCCGTTGTACAAAAGGCCCGACGCAGAGGCAAAAATAAATCAAGAAGCGGAAAGAAAAGCCGACAACAACGACGCAGGATTAGAGAGTCACGTGAGCGGGCATTGCGCGGTCCGGATTTGTCCCTCATAAAGAAGATGAGTCGAGCGTATTCCTTCCCCCGAGACAAGACGAAAAAGTTACTCGAACTCGCTATAAAACATCAAATGATCGCACTTCCGGAGTCTAAGCACCCTGAGCAAGCTAACAAAGTTTCTCATCCGGGCTATTGCTCTTATCACCGAGCCATAAGACACCCTATCGAAGACTGCTTCACCTTCAAGAACTGGGTCGAAGACCAGTACCAGCAAGGCAAATTTGCTTTATCCAACAGCTGGAGGGTAACGCCGCCACAAAAGCACAAACCCAAAGCCGCAAGAGCAGAACCGGATCCACATCAATCTTGGAAGCGGATTCGCACCTGTTACATGATTACGATATTAAAAGAAGAGCCCGAGGACATAGATGAGCTCCCTTGGTGCTTCGAAAACAATGACAATGATGTAATCTCAGAATTTCCACCGGCTCCGAAAGAACTGGAAGATGGCATACATACTACTGCAGATAACCTCAAGAAGATTGAGTTGGGATCGGCAGACGATCCGCGACCGACATTCGTCAGTGAGCGGCTATCTAAAGAAAGGGTGGCTGCATTAAAGGATGTGCTTCTACAGCATAAAGATTGCTTCGCGTGGAACTATTCCGAGATGCCGATATTAGATCCGGAGATTGCTGTGCATAAATTAGCAATATCCCCGGATATCAAGCCAGTCAAGCAGGCGCCGAGAAGGATGCGGCTTGAGCTTGAGATGAGCACCAATGCCGAAGTCAAGAAGCTGATCGATTCTGGATTTATCCAAGAAGTCCAATATCCTGACTGGATTGCCAACATCGTTCCTGTAATGAAGAAAAATGGGACGATGCGCATATGCGTGGATTTCAGGGATCTCAATAAAGCCTGCCCGAAGGACGATTTCCCAGTACCGGTAACCGAGCTAATGATAGATAACACGTCCACTCACGAGATTTTCTCCTTTATGGACGGTTCATCAGGCTACAATCAGATAAAGATGCATCCCGAAGACCAGAAGCACACCGCTTTCCGGACCCCTTTGGGTATATTCTGCTACAAGGTTATGCCCTTTGGTCTAAAGAACGCCGGTGCTACCTATCAAAGGGCCATGACAAAAATCTTCAATGATCTCATACATGACATCGTTGAGTGCTATATTGATGACCTCGTAGTGAAGAGCATGTCATACGAGGAGCATTTAGAGCATCTGAAGACTGTATTTCAACGCCTTCGGCAATATAATTTGAAGATGAATCCCCTAAAATGCGCGTTCGGAGTCTCCTCGGGTAAATTCCTGGGATTCATCATCCGACACCGAGGTATCGAAATAGATCCATCTAAGATCAAGGCGATCATGGAAATGCCTCTGCCAAGAACTCTCAAACAGTTGCGGTCTCTCCAAGAGAAGCCCGCATACATCCGGCGGTTTATCGCCAATCTTTCAGGCAAGTGCTGTCCTTACAGCCACTTGATGAAGAAGGGAACTCCATTCGTTTGGGATCACAAATGCCAAGGCGCACTAGACGAGATCAAGCAGTACCTGCAGAACCCTCCAGTGTTGGCTGCGCCGGTCAAGGGAAAGCCTCTCATTCTTTATACAACTGCCCTAGAAGGTTCATTGGGCGCATTATGGGCGCAAGAGAATGACCAAGGAAAAGAAAGGGCACTCTACTACTTAAGTCGAGTTCTGCTGGGGGCAGAAAGCAATTACTCTCCCATTGAAAAACACTGCCTGGCGTTGATCTTTGCGATAACAAAGCTCAGGCATTATGCATTGGCGCACGAAGTCCGTCTCATCTCGAAGGTGGACCCTCTTAAATATTTGATGTCAAAGGCTATATTGACGGGTCGACTCGCTAAATAGGCTCTACTCTTGATGGAGTTCTCGATAACGTATCGACCTCTCAAGGCAGTGAAAGGCCAGGCCATCGCCGACTTCCTTGCTGAGCATCTAGTACCTGCCGGTTCTCCTCTGAACTGCGATTTGCCGGACGAACATGCATTTGATGCGATCGGCGGCGGTGATACCCGATGGGAACTCTATTTTGATGGAGCATCTTCCATGAAGAAGCGCAAACAATGTACCCCCATAATCAAATCGGGAGTAGGCCTCATCTTCGTAACTCCACAAGGAGGGATTATGCGCTTCGCCTTCTCCTTAACAGAGCCGAGGACAAATAACGAAGCCGAATACGAAGCTTTGATAGCGGGCCTCGAGATCGCCATCGACATGGGAGTTGAGGACCTCCTTATATACGGGGACTCTCAACTGGTCGTTAGTCAAGTAAATGGAGACTACCAAACGTGCAAACCAGAGTTGTTGAAGTACGGCGAAAAGGTGCAACAACTGTTGACCCAAATTCCCTCCTATACTTTGGAAAGCATACCACGCGCGGAAAATAGCAAAGCGGACGCGTTAGCTAAGCTCGCCAAAGAATTGGCTGACGAGAACCTCGATGACGTTAAAATCATGGTACAAAGCCGTCGAGTGCTCTCCCCAGCAGAAATATCTCCGGAATCATACGAAGAAAAGGGAGCGACTGAGCAGACGACCCTACAGATAAAAGACCGTGAGAAGGCTGAGGACTGGAGGGAAGTCTTCATAGACTACTTTAAGTCCCACCGAATGCCCGAAGAAGCGTCCTCAAGACATCAGCTCATGAAACGAGCTCTATCTTTCGCTTTCGTCAATGATACTCTGTATAAGAGGTCGTTTGATTTTCTGTGGCTGAGATGTTTAGGACCTGACGAAGCAGAAAGAGTCGTTCAGGAAGTTCATGACAGAATCTGTGGTTCTCATCAAGCAGGCCCGAAGATGAAGTTAAAAATTAAACGGATGGGTTACTACTGGCCCATGATGATCCAGGACTGCCTCGAATATGCGAAGCAATGCCACTCATGCCAAATCCACGGGGATTTCATCCACCAGCATCTGAATCCACTACATCCGACGGTGGCTAGCTGGCCATTCGAAATGTGGGGAACTGACATAGTCGGCCCCATCGAGCCGGCATCGTCTAGAGGACATCGTTTCATCCTGGCGACGACTGATTACTCCTCCAAATGGGCGGAAGCAGTACCGTTGAGGGAAGTGAAGACGGAGAATATCCTCCACTTTTTCAAGACGCACGTCATTTATCGGTTTGGAACTCCACGGCGGATTATCTCCGATAACGGGCCAGCCTACAGAAGCCATAAGATTAGCCGCTTCGCGCAGCAGCACAATATAGACTGGAGATATTCTTCAGTTTACAATCCACGAGCTAACGGTCTGGCCGAGGCCTTCAATAAGACCTTGACAAAGATCATAAAAAAGACGGTGTCCCGAAATAAGAAAGACTGGCACGAGAGGCTGCAAGAGGCCCTTTGGGCCTATCGAACTACGTTCAAGACGGCCACGAACACAACGCCGTACGCGTTGGTATTTGGGACGGAAGCAGTGCTCCCCCTCGAGATAGAGTTACCCTCTCTACGAGTGGCAGTCCACTACGAGCTGACGGACGAAGAAAATGCTCACCTTCGGCTTGAGGAGCTTGATGCCCTCGATGAAATCCGGCTCATAGCGCAACAAAATCTAGAGGCCTACAAAGCAAAGATGATGCGCTCGTACGAAAGATTGACCAGGCCGAGAACATTCCGCCAAGGCGAACTCGTACTAGTGGTCAAAAGACCTATGATCCCCAATCGTGCCAAGCGGGGAAAATTTGAGCCGAACTATGAAGGCTCGTACATCATAGACAAGGTCTACCAGGGTGGAGCCTATCTACTCATGGATATGCACGGTGAAAGGCCTTTCAGGCCAATAAACGGCCGCTTCCTAAAGAAATACTACGCTTAATGAGCCACAGCCTAGGTCAATGATAGATGACGACGACTATGTCCGCTCGCTATCTTCCTAAACTCAGACTTTATAAGCAGTAGCCGGCCTTCCCCTGGACGGACCAAAACGTCCTTAAACTAACGGCGGACCGAAACGTCCTTAAACTAACGGCGGACCGAAACGTCCTTAAACTAACGACAGACCGAAACGTCCCTAAAACTACTACCGCAGTATCCTTAGGCTGACACAAAAAAGAATAATAATAATAATATAATAATAAAAAAAAGGTATGTCCATAAGCAAGAAGGGCACGGATGAAAACCCGAAAGGGCTCCGTGAGTAAAAACAGCAGGGCTACCAGCGAGTGTTCGTGAAAACCCGAAAGGGCGCAACCTCGTAAAAAAAAATAATATAATAAAAAAAACGGTATGTCCATAAGCAAAAAGGGCACGGATGAAAACCCGAAAGGGCTCCGTGAGAAAAAATAGCAGGGCTACCGGCGAGTGTTCGTGAAAACCCGAAAGGGCGCGACCTCGTAAAAAAAATAATAAGAAAAAAAAAAAGAAAAAATGGTATGTCCACAAGCAAGAAGGGCACGGATGAAAACCCGAAAGGGCTCCGTGAGTAAAAACAGCAGGGCTACCGGCGAGTGTTTGTGAAAACCTGAAAGGACGCAACCTCGTTAAAGGACACTTGCGGGATCCTCACGACCTTGCAAGGAGAAACCACCCGCGTGAGATCCTTACAACTCACAAAGGAGCAACACACTTAGGGATCCCCACGATTCCTAAGGAGAAAATACACTTGCGAGATCCTCACGACTCGTAAGGAGAACTCTCTTATGGGACCCTCACGGCTCATAAGATTTGAAAGTCTTAAGTCACAGAGACCTAAACATGTGCTTAAGCAAAATCCCCCATACCCTTCGACACTGCCCTACAAGCGGCTCATATTGACCCTTGTATACAATCCACGGGCACGAATAAATATTTCCCTAACAAAGTCCCATCCGTGACTAGGGATATGTCCATATGGTGAACACAACCCTTGTAGGTCCTCTCGACCTATAAGGAGAAAGCCCTCTTGTAGGATCCTTACGACTTGCAGAGGAACATACACTTAGTAATCCTCACAATTCCTAGGGAGAAAATACACCTACGAGATCCTCACGACTTGTAGGGAGAAATACCTTCGTAAGACCCTTACGGCTCATGAAGTCAAAAGCCTTAGTCGACGGGACCCTAACCCTGTTTGCTAAGCCATCTTTGTTCAACATCGACAGAGGCAGATGATGATTCGCTCCTGGCCATATCCCAGTTGTAGCGGTGCTGATGCCGAAATCTGTGTCTAATTTCAAGTTTATGGCGAAAAGCCAGTAGGCCGCACGTGCATACAAGATAGCCGAAATGATGGGGCAACCTGCAATAAAAAGCAGCAGGTGAAAATGTATGCACGCAAAATAGCCGAAATGATGGGGCAACTCGCAATAAAAAGCAGCGAGTAGAAAATAAATAAATAGCCGAAATGATTAGGCACCGCGAAAAATAGCCGAAATGATTGGGCAATCGCGACCTTCGCGATATAAAAGCTGAAATGATAGAGCATCGCGGAAAAAGAAATAAAATATATAAAAAAAAGTTTCAATTTATGCCCTACAGGTGATGTTCCATCACACCCTGTATACAATCTAAGGGCGTAAACAAAAAGGGATCATACTTCTCCTCCAAGTTTCATCATAAGAAGAAGCAAAATCTCGACGGGCCGCGAATGACTTAGAGATCATCTCAGCATTCGTCTCGTAACAACGGACACAACTCTAAGCTAAGCGGAACAGCGGCAACTCCCAGTTCCATGGCTCGGTGGTATACATATCGCCAACAGTCAAACCTCCATCCTGTGAAATGCCGATACAATCAGCAAAATTCCTGGTTACGTGGAACGCGGATAACGTCACTCTTTGACCCCGTGGAAAACGTCCAGAGCGGATCCTGGTCCTCGCAGAGCACGGCAGTGAACCCGTGTGAAGCATCCAGAGCGGAGCCTAGTCCTCGCCGAGCACGGCAGTGAACCCGTGTGAAGCATCTAGTGCAAAATTCCTGGTTACGTGGAACGCGGATAACGTCACTCTTTGACCCCATGGAAAACGTCCATAGCGGATCCTGGTCCTCGCAGAGCACGGCAGTGAACCCATGTGAAGCATCCAGAGCGGAGCCTAGTCCTCGCCGAGCACGGCAGTGAACCCGTGTGAAGCATCTAGTGCAAAATTCCTGGTTACGTGGAACGCGGATAACGTCACTCTTTGACCCCGTGGAAAACGTCCAGAGCGGATCCTGGTCCTCGCAGAGCACGGCAGTGAACCCGTGTGAAGCATCCAGAGCGGAGCCTAGTCCTCACCGAGCACGGCAGTGAACCCGTGTGAAGCATCTAGTGCAAAATTCCTGGTTACGTGGAACGCGGATAGCGTCACTCTTTGACCCCGTGGAAAACGTTCAGAGCGGATCCTGGTCCTCGCAGAGCACGGCAATGAACCCGTGTGAAGCATCCAGAGCGGAGCCTAGTCCTCGCCGAGCACGGCAGTGAACCCGTGTGAAGCATCTAGTGCAAAATTCCTGGTTACGTGGAACGCGGATAACGTCACTCTTTGACCCCGTGGAAAACGTCCAGAGCGGATCCTGGTCCTCGCGGAGCACGGCAGTGAACCCGTGTGAAGCATCCAGAGCGGAGCCTAGTCCTCGCCGAGCACGGCAGTGAACCCGTGTGAAGCATCTAGTGCAAAATTCCTGGTTACGTGGAACGCGGATAACGTCACCCTTTGACCCCGCGGAAAAACGCCCAGAGCGGAGCCTGGTCCTCGCCAAGCACGGCAGTGAACCCGTGTGAAGCATCCAGAGCAAATACCGGACTGTGGAGTCCCTAAAATCCACGGACTATGATGTCCTTAAACTCGACCGTAATGTCTTAAAACTATCAATCAACTAACCCGATTCCCTACGGATTCTGCCTTGGTTTAAGGGTACATGTCTTCACTCCTTTGATACCTAGCGTTGTAATTCCTCAACGTCTTCAAAGAGGTGACGGGTCCCTGCAACCAAACATCGGACTGTGAAGTCCCTAAATCCACGGACTATGAGGTCCTTAACCTTGACCGTGATGTCTTAAAACTAACATCGGACTGTGGAGTCCTTAAGTCCACGGACTATGAGGTCCTTAACCTTGACCGTAATGTCTTAAAACTAATATCGGACTGTGGAGTCCTTAAATCCACAGACTATGAGGTCCTTAACCTTGACCGCGACGTCCTTAAACTACGATGCCTCGAGAAACCCCTGACTCCGTGAAACACGAATAAGGGTGGCCACATCCAGCACTTGCAGGTCCTCACGACCTGTAAGGAAGAAAAACTCTCTTGTGAGATCCTTATGACTCTCAAGGGACAACCCGCTTAAGAATCCTCACGATTCTTAAGAAGAACTTACACCTATGAGGTCCTCTCGACCCATGGGGAGAAAAAACTCTTTATGAGACCCTCGTGGCTCATAAAGTGCAAAAGTCTTAGGAAGCAGATCTTAACCCTGAATCCTAAGCTATCATTGCCCTGCAAGGAGATCAAGGTAAATTGTCCGCAAAACACATTCAACAAAAAGGAGACGCATCATTGAAAAGAAAAATGTATCTTTTATTCATAAACCAAAATGAATACAAAGTACAATTCATGAAAAAAGCAAAAGAAAAAACTCTCATCTATGAGTATATACAGGAAGGCAGGGAAAGATACAAATGTTTCAAGCCGGCGGGCGATTTAGCAGTTTGATCAGCTCATCCTGCTTTTGTTGGGCCACGGCCTTATGATTTAAGATCGCCAGAAGACGGGCCTCCGCCTGAGCCTGCTGGGCCTGATACGAAGCGAGCCAGCCTTCGAGCTCTTTCTCGGTGGCCTTATGAGCCTCGACCCTCTCACGAGTGAACGTGACAGCTTTATCAAGAGTCACCACCTCCCTGATAGACTCTTGAAGCACCCGCCAGAGCTCATACGCTTTGTTGTCCTTGGCAGTAAGACTCGCCTGAAGCTCGCTCAGCGCTTTAGAAGCCAGCTCTCTCTCCGAGAATTTGCGGCCGAGCCTCTTCTCGCACGATGTCATGTTTGCCGCGCACCGCGCTATCAGCCCCCGCAAGTCCGCCTTTGCAGCCATGACCTCCGAGGAAAGACGGGAACATTCAAGTGCTTGCAAGCAAGCCTCCACCTGCCGATAGAACTCCACCCAGACTCGCACCACCTCTTCGCTATGGTAGGTGGCAAGAAAAGGAAGAGAACCGTTAGCCTCGGCAGCAAATGGTTCAGCTGTTGTTGCACTGCCAGCACGAAGCTCCTCGATTAAAGACGACAGAGAGACAAGGCTCAATTGGGCCAAGCGTTCTGAAGCTCGCAAAGCATAAGGGCCAGGCGGCATAATGATGCGCGATTCCAACGTTGTGGAGGCTGGCAGGGCTGTTCAGATTTGAAAAACGTCAATAAAACTCTTAAGCAAGGAGAACGAATGGAACCGTAATGAAATGTCATTTACCTACAGTCATGCAAGTAGGAACTGAAGGTTCCCCTGGCCCTTCAACGACCTCGACATCATCGTCAGCTTCCAAAACTATATAAGTGACATCAACGTCATTTCGCAAAAAAAAAATGGCGACAATGCTATAATAAAAAATGGCGAATGATGCTAACCCTGCCCAGAGGAAAGGACAATGCGCTGAGGGGAGATCGCCTGTGGAGCTGCCATCTCCAATAAACGCTGAAATGACTGTCGAGGCGACAGATCAGCGATAGTGGCCGCCAAACCGCGCAATTCTGGGAAAGATAGAAGAGCTTAGACCATGGAAGGGTTGCTAATTTAAAATGCAGAGGGTTACCTTCAACACTTTTCCCGTTCTGAGTCGGGGGGATAGCGGCTTCGACAGCCTCTGCCGGAACCTCGGGCTCCAACAGAGGGAGGGTAGTCCCCACTACCTCCATCTCAGCCTCTGGGCCGCCTTCGGGAAAGGCCGTTGGAGCAGCAACCTCCAAAGGAGCCTCCCCCAAAGGGGCAAGCACTCCCTGATCAAGAACCGCCGCTGGAGGCTCTACCATAAGAGGAGCAGCCTCATCAGCCCCCTCCACATCGAGCAATGCTTCATCGGGAATTTCGGCAGGCTTTAGCTTCAATGAGCCCGTAAGGAGCTCCCCCAGAATTTTTGGGAATTTAATTCCCTTTTTCTTAATAAGGAATTTAATTCCTACGAAGAACTCAGTTTCTTCATATGGAGGCTTCTTAGGGTCTCTTAGCCCGAGGTTGTCCTTCTGCGATTAATGGAATAGAAGTCTTGTAATGATGTCTTCTGTGGGAATTTAATTCCTTTGATTCTGTTGGATCTGTTGTAGGGCCCGAGACAGATTTGTCCTCTAGGGGGGATGTGTAGGGTCACTTGAAGCCCACCCTTTATTTAATGAGGATATTCCCTCTGTTTTATTACAACTGTTTGGTCTCATTATCAATGAGCCGTCATCCTGATTCTGTGGGGCCCATGTGTTTTGTAGCCAATGGCCCCATAAAAGAGTCTGCTGTTGTTTTCTTCAGCTAGTCTTCATGTTCATGCATGGATGTATATTGCTGACTTTGCTTTTGACGGTCTTCTTCCATTCGATTTCAGGTGCGATGGCTTCTGCTCCGTGTTTTCCCTTTACCCGTTCGGAGGCCGCTTTTCCTCAATCACCGTCCGATGAGGAAGCGATAGCGATGATCCGGGCTCATGACCCGAACTGTACCAGTGACACAACTGATCCTGGGTGCAAATCTCATTGCAGCAGTGTCCTGGAAGGAATCCTGCTCAAGATCTCTTCCGATCTCGCCTATGCCGAACTGTACGGAGGCTGGTACTCTTACATAATCTTTTCTCATTTTCTGGACATTTGTGTGTTCCGCACACATTTCCTTGGAAGCTGGTCGTATCCCAATGACTTTGTATGCATATCAGATCTCTAATCTCGACGGGGAGTAGCAACAGCTCGTCAGCATCTCGCATAAACCTTTGGCTCCACTCGTCTTTATCATCGTCCACTTCAACGTCACGTCTTGCTGTCTGCGTACTGCTACTGTTCTCGGCCATGGTCAATCCGAAATCTCTCACACGGACTCGAAATCGCGTACTCTGTATCTTCATCACTCTGTAGAAGATATCTGGCCGAACACGTCCTCAGGAACTCGTCCCAACCATCGGAGGAATACTCAATACTCGTCCGTTCTCTATCAACTCACAACGCATCTGGGTGAGGTCCTCTATCCGAAGCTGGTCAGCTTGCTGATCTCTTATCACATGATATCCGGACGACGTTAAACCTTTCGATCAAGTCATCAAAGTCCCAAAATTTTCCGAAGGCTCAACACCTGAGCACGGTCTAAAAATATCTGGTACATACCACAGTACCTCTGGACTAGCCGTAGAAGGGCAAACCTAAGCCTCACTGATGGCACCGCTAAACTGCCGCAAACCCTAAGGTTTAAAAGCGGTTCCATTAGGGTTTCATTCTTCTAGAGGGTCCACAAAATCACTTGCATGTTCCTCCGAACACTTTAAACTTGGAAAAAGGGGTTTTCTGACATTCGTTCGAACTTTTTTAACTTCGTCTAGGCAACATGCACATACCCTTCGTCTGCATATTAAACAATGCCTCAATCCTCCAGGATAGGCGATACATCAACGGTCATCTCTGGATCGGTCTGCTCTAGATCGGAGTAAGACTCTCCGCACTGAAAATCTTCAACTCAACTGGGCCTGCGTCGGCGCATCAATCTGACGAATTACCTTCGTCTCTCAAATTGGGATAGACTAGCTATCACCTGTCGCATCTCTGCCTGGAAGCTCCAGCGATCTCAGCTTGTAAGCCCTGGAAGCGACATCCCATCATCTCAGCAACGGCTGGGTCATCTGTCTGCACGGTAGGCGACATCAAAATCTCTGAGGTATGCTGTACATCAACAGTTCTCTCGCAACTGGCAGCTCTAACAATGGCCCGATCATCCGGTGTAAAACCAAGCACTCGCCTCCACAAGAGGTCACAGCATAACACTACATCGAGACGTTCCCATGTTACCAGAAAACACAATGGTCAGCCCTCGTACCAGACGAGCTCGCCCTGACCGCATCACTAGCAGCAGCTCAATCTGCGCTCAAACCATGGTGACAGGAATCTCAATCGTGTATCGAAGAAAACGGGTCAAGGGCATGAAAGGAAACGACAGATTCAGAATGGATACATGATCATAAGAAGAAACAAAATCAATGAGAGTATGATCATGGAAACAAATATAATCAATGATCTCAAATGGATGTATGATCAAGAGAACAAGGAGAATCACAGATCTCAAAATATGTACATCCTAAGATTTCTTAAGTGGAGTATCGTATCGTAAATATGCCGCGGAACATATGTACGGTACGTCACTCTACTCAAGCTACCTACTCCATCAATCAGGGTCAACCTATGAAACGAAAGTTCGGGTCTAATACCCCCCGTTCAAGTCTAAGTTCCGTAAGGTCAAGCCTAGGTTCCGAAATACATACCCGCCCTAGACTCCGCATAGTCAAACATAGACTCGAACCAAGGTTAAACCTAGTGTTTTGATACCAACTTTGTCACGACCCGAAATATTAGCTCGTGACCAGCACTTAAATCACACAACGTCTAAAGGCGTAACGTAATTCAAGTAAGCTAAAACCCAGAAATCTAAACCTTTTTAAGAAAATAAAGGAGGTGAAGTTTTGAAACAAAGGTATAATGAAATCAAGTTTCTAAAATGCATGGAAAAGGAACATGAATAATGCAAGTAAAATTTACCAGTTTGAAAACATGTTTCATCTTTTTATAAAAATTCGGGCAGCACCTCTTTTTATTTTTTTGATCCAAAACCACAATACATAATAAGAATAATGGCATCCCCAAGCGGGAGCTAGCTCTTCGCCAACCGGCGGATCATAACCACGCAAAGCATAAAAATAAGTATACGACGCCCAACGGCGAAGATCACAACAAAAGATAAAGAAATAAGCAAGACATCAAAACCACAAGTAGCGGAAAACCCCTCGCTCTAAGTCTTGCAACCACAAGTCTCACTAAGTCTCATTACTTATACAATTACTAAATTTGATTTGATGGAGTTAACTAGATACAATATGAAATATAGATACAAGAGTGGGTACGATACAAATGTCCCACCTACCAATGCAAAACACCCGAATGCAACTGTGTGCCAGCGAAACCGCTACTGATCCATGCGGTCTACCTGCAAGAACTGTGGCACAACGGGGGTGAGTTGCCAACTCATGAGTAGAAAAACATCTACAAGTAGAAATCGAATAAACAACGACTCCTACGTCAACTATATCATGAAGGTAATACTATGATATCTAGGGTGACCGTATCTGTATATGTGCCAACAATATAGTCAATACCTATATGTGTGCGGATATAATCCAACCATATACTCAATGTATATATGCATGTGGATCTCGTCCAACCATATAATCAAGGTATGTATGCATGTGGATCTCGTCCAACCATATAATCAATGTATGTATGCATGTGGATCTCGTCCACGTGTCAACCCATGACACAACAATATCATGCATGTAAATATCATAAAAGAGTGTGCATGAAAGTATAAGAATATAAATCAACGGGTGTCCCTCGCGACACATAAAAATCATGGAACCTGGGTGTCTAACATTGACACTCGAAAATATCATGAAACCTGTGTCTAGCATCGACACGTAAATCCTCATATCTCGGGCTCCGTCAGTCCGGATCGGCCCATATCATCTCTCGACTCCGGTCGGTATCCTCCGGATATCCGCCGAGCCCAAATACAATCACCGGTAGGTAGTTCTCCCCTGCCAGGCTCACCGTCTAATATATACGAGTTTTCTTGCCCCGGGATCCTCACTGGGTCCGTACCCACAGACGGTGCCTACCGCTCCTCGAATCGGGTTTCACATGCCACTCTCAGAACCGAGAAAACACATGGTGGACGCACTGAAATATCATATCAAGAGAAACCGGGTTTTTAAAACAGTACATGCTTTCCTTTGAAATCGCCACGGTTCTCAAATCCAGAAATCTCATGAAAACAGCATATCTCAATGCGTAAAAGCGTAAAGCATGATGTATGCGACATATAAAAGAAATGTAGGCATATCCGTATATCATGCAATATGGAACAGTAATATGCACATATCGAGGGAAAACCGCTCTTTTAAATGAATCCAGTTTTAAAATATATCACGGGGTTCCCAAATCTCCAAAATCGAATGCAATACCGTATAAAGGTGCATATGTGTATATACGCAAGTATGGACGTACAAATGTGTATGTCCGCAAGTATGGTGTACAATATGTATGTACGCAAGTATGGTATACAATATGTATGTGCGCAAGTATGGGGTACAATATGTATATGCGCAAGTATGGTGTACAATATGTATGTGCGCCACTATGGATATACAAGTGGGTATATACGCAAGTGTGAGTGTGCAATATGCATATCATGATGCAGCAACCCTACTGTGTAGTGACATGGTAATTATCGATGATGAAGTGTGTGAGCCGACAAATCTGTGTACGTGTAATATATGCATCATCGATAATGGTGTAAGTGTACTAGCACAGGTATAAGTAATGCAATGCGAATAACATGAATGCATCATAAGGTAAATCGTTAGCTAAAAGGTATAAGGTATACATATCTAACATGATCGAGTCGATGAATTTATCAATCGGCATCCAGCCTCACAACAACACGCACGGTACAATACATCGCACGGCAGCCTTTAGTCAAAGGTATGGATCAAATATCAAGTTAAACTCATCACGTACGGAAAATTATCGTACGGCGGCATTAAGCTATCAGGGATCCTATCAACCTATAAGACGAGGAGGGTACGGACCTAACGTCTCATACGGCTATCACTCACGATTCACAACATCTATAAATATCTCTATATACCTATGTCCCAGGTCACATCCGCTGCAATCTCATATCAGGGGACCGGCAGGGTATCAATCATCTCAATCGACTCGCATCCGTATACCAATCATATCATCAAATCATCATACCGCGTCATATATTCTTTTCATCGCATTTATATCCCTCATCAAGTCAAATTTACAAATACATTCTATCTTTACTATAAATATAAGTATCTAATCTAACATACACACCCGAACCATACAAACAGTTTTTGAAAGATGCGAATCGTAGTTTTGAAAGTAGGGGCTACGATGTTTTTAAAGAAAATATATCATTTGAAAATCCGTAACGTCTCTCAAGCTATCTGTTTAAAAGATGCATATGATTCTTCAGTTTAGAAATAAATATGGTTCGGATGACGCATCTACGTCGACTATCTAGTCCTATAGTACCCTAAACGGCAATATCAACAAATATCATTTTCAAGTCCCGTCATCACATACTAGTCGTATCATATCGTTTCTAACTATCCTTAGTTTCTAATATGGTTTATCTAACAATCTTTTTACTCTATCTATAGTTTTCTATTAAAGGTTTCATTAACCATAATCTACATATAAATCGGTTTCCATCAAAGTGTGTGGGGATGTTATACGCCATCCACCCGACTTCCCTCGTAGATATAGATCTACTCACCTTGATCTTCGCTTGCTGGAGTCGATGACGCCGCGCTCATCCTCGTCATCTCGAAGTCCGCATGGGGTACCTACATATCATATATAGCATCGTAAATGAAATCACGCACGAAAACCAAAATGTCGCACGAATCACCCATAGGTCAAAACCTATGGTCTACTCGCACCAAAGGGCCCAAAAATATCCGATATCGACGTACAAACGTCAAGTGACCGAATACAATACCAAATATCAAAACTTAAATCCATAAACATCATGAAAAATAAGGCAGCAACCCATGAAAGTGGTCCCAGATTTCTGTTCAGGTCAAATCAAGGTGCACAAACAATACTGGGGTGATATATAGGGTGTATATGAGCCACTGAAGGAACCTGGACCCAATTGCCCACCACTTGGCCGGCCACTACCTACCAAAATCCGGCCACCTCGGTTCCAGATGTAGGGTTCCTAGGCACACTATAGAGGTTTCACAAGGCATCAACCATGCCAATTTCAAATTTTATGGGTGCCGAGAAACCCTAATACGGATCGTCAACTAGAAATTTAGGCGAAACAATAAACTAGTTAACATCTTAACTAAAGGAGAGAGGCTACAACCTTTGTAGATCCGGTTATCCACTTCCTTGGCTCCACGTAGACGTCCTCTCGCTGTCCATCTCGAATCCCGGACTCAATCGTCGGCTTGATCGGAGAAATGGGCGGACTAGGTCGTCGGCTTCGTGCCGAAGATGATCTACGTCGAGGCATCACAAGTTCAAGCTCCGACTTCACAAAGTTGTGAGACTTGTGAAGAAAACACCCAAAACAACTTGGCAAGAGGTAGAGGGTGAAGAAATAGGAGGTAGGTTCACTTTAGAATTGGATTTCTCTCACTTTAGCTCAAGTTGCCATTGATGGACCTTAAGCTTTTCTTGAAGAAGAAGATGATGAAGAAGAAGAAAGAATATGATAAGTGTGGTAAGATGGAAATCAAAGCACAGTGGGAACCACACAAGACTCTATGACGATCTCGGGTCAACAGACTACTCTGTACCAGTGTCACCAGAGAACTGCCATCTGACGTGAGGTATAATACCATCTGGGAGTTCTCGGCGAGTCCGTCCAGTGTACCCAGTCTCCACTGAGCACCCGTATACCTTCTCTGATGTCAAACACCAATGGATATGGGATCATCCATCGCCCATCTCATGGGTCGAGAAGCGTATACGCTAGTCTACACTGGTATATCGATGCCCCGTCTCGATACATCCACGACTAGGGACCTTGAAGGATGTACTTATGGACTACCATGTCCCCACTAGTATGATCTGCATCATAGTCCAGGTAGTCAAGTACACATCCTAAGGGCTTTATCAACATGTAACTATAAGACGGTTTAAAGAGACAAGTATACATGTTAAGATAAAGAGTAACCAGATAGCATACTATCATATCGAGCAAGAAAGTCATCTCTATATATGTCCAAGCATCCAATATAATATACATCATCTGTACAATACTGGCCTCTAGGGCATACATACAACTAACAATCTCCCACTTGCACTAGGGCCAGCTGCTGTAGTATCGCATACCGAGCATCCCGAAGAGTCTCTCAAACTGTATCTGGGGAATAGCCTTCGTGAGTGGATCCGCCGTGTTGTTCTTCATGTCAACCCTCCTGACCTCGATCTCCCGGCGATCAACTATCTCCCGGATCAGGTGATACCGCCTCAGAATATGCCTGGATCGCTGATGGGACCTGGGTTCCTTGGCCAAAGCCACCGCTCCATTGTTATCGCAATACAAAGGTATTGGATGCTCAATGGATGGAACCACTCCAAGTTCAGTAATCAACTTCTTGATCCAGACAGCCTCTTTGGCAGCATCGTTGGCAGCGATGTATTCAGCCTCCATCGTCGAGTCTGCCACGGTTCCTGCTTGGAACTCTTCCAGCTAACCGCCCCTCCGTAAAGGGTAAAGACAAATCCCGACTGCGACTTAGAGTCGTCCTTATCACTCTGGAAGCTCGAATCGGTAAAGGACTCCACTTGGAGTTCTCCGTTACCATACACCAAGAGCATCTCTTTAGTCCTTCGCAAGTACTTGAGAATGCTCTTCACAGCTGTCCAGTGATTCTCTCCAGGATCAGCTTGATACCTGCTCACTACACTTAGTGAGTATGCAACATCGGGTCTGGTACATAGCATCGCATACATGATAGAGCCTACAGCCGAAGCATAGGGTATCCCTTGCATGCGAGCTCTCTCCAAATCAGTCTTGGGAGACATCTCTTTGGAAAGAGTGACTCCAGATATCGTGGGCAGGTTCCCACGCTTGGATTCTTCCATACTAAACCTCTTTAGTATGGTGTCAATGTACCTGGATTGGGACAATCCCAAAATCCGTTTGGATCTATCTCTATAGATCCTAATTCCCAATATGCAGGAGGCATCACCAAGATCTTTCATTGAGAATCTTTGTGATAAGAAGAGCTTGACCGATTGCAGCATAGGAATATCATTTCCTATCAAGAGTATGTCGTCCACGTACAATACGAGGAAGACAAGCTTACTCTCTGCCATCTTCTTGTAGATACAAGGTTCATCTGGGTTTTTGACGAAATCAAACTCTTTGATAACGACGTCAAAGCAGATGTTCCAACTCCGCGATGCTTGCTTTAATCCATAAATGGATTTAAGCAGCTTGCACACCTTGCCGCTGCTCCCACTGTCTACGAAGCCCTCTGGCTGAGTCATGTACACGCACTCTTCTAAATCACCGTTTAGAAAGACGGTCTTAACATCCATTTGCCAGATTTCGTAGTCATGATATGCAGCGATGGCAAGCATGATCCGGATGGATTTAAGCATAGCCACTGGAGAAAAGGTTTCGTCATAGTCTACACCTGGTCTTTGACGAAAACCTTTTGCAACAAGTCTAGCTTTGAAAGTCTCCACCTTCCCATCTACACCAAGTTTCTTCTTGAAGATCCACTTGCTCCCAATGGGTTTTACCCCTTCAGGAGCAACTTCCAAAGTCCATACTTTGTTGGTGTACATGGATTCCATCTCGGACCGCATAGCATCCAGCCATTTCACTGAGTCCCTACTCGTGATGGCCTGCTCGAAGCTAGTTGGGTCATCATCCTCCATGATGCAATCCTCGCTTCCACCGTCAATGAGAAAACCGTAGTATCTCTCAGGTGGACGAGAAACCCTACTAGATCGGCGGAGAGGCTGGGGTTCGTCGAGTTCCACTGAATCCTCTGGTTCTACCAAGTCTTCTGTTATAGTTTGTATTGCTGGAACCTCTTCCAGTTCTACCTCAATGCTACTTGTCTGTTTCATAAGAAAACTCTTTTCTAAGAAAGTGGCATGTCGAGAAACAAACACTTTTTGTTCCTCGGAGTGGTAGAAGATATACCCTCGCGAATGTTTGGGATATCCAACAAACTTACATAGAACAGACCTTGCCTCGAGCTTGTCCGGATTTTGTGTTTTAACATAGGCCGGACAACCCCATATCTGAATAAAATTAAGACATGGTCTCTTACCATTCCATATCTCATATGGAGTGGTAGGCACAGATTTGGTTGGAACTCTATTCAATAGATATGCAGCAGTCTCCAGTGCATATCCCCAGAAGGAAATAGGTAACTCAGCTGCACTCATCATAGAGCGCACCATATCTAATAGGGTGCGATTTCTCCGTTCCGATACACCGTTGTGCTGTGGTGTATAAGGAGGAGTAAGCTGAGAGAGAATCCCATTCTCTTTTAGATAATCTCTGAATTCGTTACTTAAGTATTCTCCTCCTCGATCAGATCGAAGGATTTTAATACTTTTTCCGGTTTGGTTCTCGACTTCTTGTTTATATTCTCTAAATTTCTCAAAAGCTTCTGATTTGTGTTTCATCAGGAACACATATCCGAATCTAGAGAGATCGTCAGTGAATGTAATGAAGTACGAAGAACCATCCCTGGCATGTGTAGACATGGGACCGCATACATCACTATGTATCAGTCCCAAGAGTTCGGTAACTCTTTCTCCGTGTCCCGTAAACGGAGTTTTGGTCATCTTGCCTTTGAGACATGACTGGCAAGTGTCATAAGATGAAAATTCAAATGGATTTAAATATCCATCCTTATGCAACTTAGCTAGTCGTGTCGCATTGATGTGACCCAGTCTACAATGCCACAAGAAGGATTCGTTCAGTTCAGAACTCTTCCTCTTGTGTGTGTTTTGTAAATTGAGGACTGTATTTTGATTTAGAATGAATATGCCATTATGTAACGAGCCTGATGCAATCAACTTTTGATCTAGAAATATGTTTATAACATTATCCTTTACTATAAAATTATATCCTTCTTTACTTAATAAAGAAACTGATATAATGTTGCACATCATGTTCGGTATATAATACCATTCATTTAGAATCAGTGTATCACCACTTGGTAATACTAGGTGATATTCGCCAACTGCTTTGGCTGCAACATTTGCTCCATTCCCTACTTGAACGGAATGATCACCTTTTCCCAGTTATCTACCTTTCCTCAGCCCATGTAATATCTTACATATGTGGGATCCTGATCCTGTATCTAATACCCAGGACGTAGGGTGAACTGAGAAACAGTTCTCAATGACAAACACACCCGAAGATGATGCATCAACATGCATGTTCTCCTTTTGGGTGGTGTGAGAATCCAGATATTCTCCTGTTTCCTGTTCATTCTTATAACACTTATAAGATAGAACGGGCTCAACGTTCCCCTGCACAGTATAACATGCGGGTTCGGTCAATACATCCATATTATTATCTTGTTTAGGGCATGACATGGTCGCTACCTTGAGAGAGAGAGAAGAAAACACTCAGCGTGCGCTCTGTCAAGAATAGATTGGTTATTATCTTATCTAATCAGGATGGCTCCCACTGGTTTTTATCAAATCTTCCTTCAAACCCTAAAAGGAAAGACTAGCCGGGATTAATTACACACTACAAGTTCGCCAATCTTTCAGCCAGGCCAGTGTCGGTACTTTGAGGGAGGTCCCCCGTGCTTTCGCACGAACCTAATTAATGTAAATCTCGTTTTCCCAGAGGCGTAACCTCATTAACACCTTTCTAGACACCTACTTGATCGGCTAATTGTAATGTGTAAAACTCTCCCAGGAGTAACTCTTACTCGCAGTGGGTATCGGGATCCAACTATCTCATAGAAGGTATGCAATCTCATTGCAAATTTCAACACTTGAAATTCCCGATAATATTTTGCCCCTAGCGTCCTATGACCTTGACGGAGGCCAAACAACCCATAGTCCGCTAGTCAAGTTCAACCCGTCATTTCCTTATTGAATTAAACCCACCCGCACGACCCTTGACGGAGGCCAAACAACGCCGTACGAATACCCTAATCCAATCGCATCATATGCTAGCAGATAAGCACTAGTTAGCTACCGTACACTACGCCTTGACGGAGGCCAAACTACCGTAGCACGAATACTAACTAGTACTTATCTGAAATGACGGAGGGCTACGACAGGTTTTTCTGAAAACCTATTGCGTAATGAACTTGATATCGTCGTAGAATCAAATGAAGTTTTGAAATGGAGTGATTTTGAGGCTTTTCTGGTTTTGCTAAAGGGGTCACTCCCGGTGAAGGGATCGTCGGCCCTTTCCTCGTCGAATGAGGTGCGGGATATATCATATATATCACTGTGCAAAGCAAAACTCAAAAACAATCAAAAGCAAACCGAGTGTGTAGCATCTGCCAGTTATTGCTAAAGGAGTCACTCCCGGTGAAGGGATCTCGGTCCTTTCCTCATCGAATAAGGTGTAGGGTATATCATATATACCGCTATGCAAAGCAAGAACTGTAGCTACCTGTTTTGTTTAAAATTTGATTCTACAACATCTTAGGTTTCTTTTCTTTCATTAATCACATTAATGAAGTCCCATCATTTAAATACCTAAACATCACAGATAAATACGACGTACACTTATGCCATCCGCATTCGCCTCGATGTCCCTTCGTGCACCGTTAGGTTAGGTAACTAACGACAGAGCAGGGCAGGGCTAGTGCGGGTGCAAAACATAAGTAACGTCTATATAATATATCATATATACTGTATACTGTATCTATCACAGAACATCACATGATCACATCACAGATATCGCAGCAGAAGAAACATATGAAACATTGGATATACTAGGACGTCCGTGTTTTCAATACGAGCCAGTATAAAACACGGATTCCACGGTCGTGATGAATAGCCAATCCCACACCCCTAGACCCCTACGAGAGCGGCAAGCAACCTTACCAATTCTAGGGTTAGGAGACCCGGACTCGACTCCTCGAGATGGTCTCCCACTGGACCCTAGAACCCGGTTACTTGTGCTCCCCTCCTTGGGTCTATCCTAGTGCAGAAAAGTAAATAATATACAAAGGGTGACAACTTCCGCAACCTGAAAGTGCCCCAATAAAAGAATATTACATACAAGTTTTTACATGAATGAAAATGAAAAACACTCATCTCACATAAAAACCCCCGGCTATTCAAACACGACAATCCAATATAACATATCCAGCAACACATAATATCACATGTCATCAACGTAAGTAAATATGCGTATCCCAATTGTCGTTGACATATAGCAACGAAACCGGCGATATCACATATTACACTTACGGTCACAGAAAAGAAAGTGTAAAACTACAACAATTATTGTATCCCATTCCGGATAAATAGAAAATATTAAACTTTCCGATCGAACATTCGAACACCCAAGTTTTCCCGAAACCGATCAACACATGAAATAAGTTCAAAGACATTCACTTCATGCCTCAGTACCAACGGTCCAGCCGTAGAAGGGTCAAGCCAACGCCTCACATGTGGCACGCCGTACTGCCCCAAACCCGAAGGTTCAAAGGGCAGTTCAAGACGGTCACATAATCGAGTTAAGGTTTGTTGTCTTCTAGAGGGACCATCGCGTTACTTGCACTACTCAGAACGTCCTTAAACCACACAAAAATCCAACACTTGGATATTTTCCGGCAGGGGAAAAGTTGGGTATTTATATCCGGTCGGACTTTTTAACATATTCAAAAAATTATCCGGAAAGCACTTAGACAAAGTTCGATAATCCGATCGAAACGATGAACTCCCAATACAACCCAGAAAACTCAACTCTTGAGTTTAGATTAAAAATTCCCAGGAAAACCAGCACTGAAAACTAGGAATTACTGTGCAGAAATCAACTTAAGAAGGGATTAATTGGCCGCGGAACCGCCGCATTAGCCATGCTAATGCCGCGGTTCCGCCGCGTATTGATGGAATCATGTTGTCGAAATTCACAGTAATTCTTAGATATTCCTGCTTATTTTTCTGCATATTTTTAATCTGGAAAAAACCCAGTTTTTGAAAAATGTACAGAGAGCAATATTGATTTTAGGGTTTCGGTTCGATCGGACTTCAAACTCCGTCTGGACTTCGCCTAAGGCTCTAGCTAGGCTCTGATACCACTGTAGGGTTCCTAGGCACACTATAGAGGTCTCACAAGGCATCAACTATGCCAATTTCAAATTTTATGGGTGCCGAGAAACCCTAATACGGATCGTCGACTAGAAATTTAGGCGAAACAGTAAACTAGTTAACATCTTAACTAAAGGAGAGAGGCTACAATCTTTGTAGATCCGGTTATCCACTTCCTTGGCTCCACGTAGGCGTTCTCTCGCTGTCCATCTCGAATCCCGGACTCAATCGTCGGCTTGATCGGAGAAATGGGCGGACTAGGTCGTCGGCTTCGTGCCGAAGATGATCTACGTCGAGGCATCACAAGTTCAAGCTCCGACTTCACAAAGTTGTAAGACTTGTGAAGAAAACACCCAAAACAACTTGGCAAGAGGTAGAGGGTGAAGAAATAGGAGGTAGGTTCACTTTAGAATTGGATTTCTCTCACTTTAGCTCAAGTTGCCATTGATGGACCTTAAGCTTTTCTTGAAGAAGAAGATGATGAAGAAGAAGAAAGAATATGATAAGTGTTGTTAAAAGAATAATAAAAATGAATACTTATCATCTTCTAACCTTGGTTAAGTATAGAGAATAGACCATGGTCAAGTGAGAATGGTTAGGGTTAAGGATGATGACAAAATGGTCACTTTAGTCAAAGCTTCATGAAGCTTCATCAAGCTTCATGAAAGAAACCATTTTGTTATCTTTTATTTATTTATCAAAAAAGAATAGATAAATAAATAAGTAAATAAATCAAAACCCTAACTATTATCATAACCATGGTTTAAGTCTTAACACAAAACCAATTTACATGCATCATCAAACATGGCACATTGTAGTGCACAAAAGTATATCACATATACAACTTGTGAACTACGAGTGAGAAAATCCTATTAAAGTGAACCAATACTAGTTAATGCAAAGTAATATATCAAATATATAACTATACATTAAATCATTAAATCAACACTTGATTCAATGATCCGGTCATGTCGCACATAACCGACTAGTATCCAATGTATCGACTTATCGAATCAATCTACGATTCGATAAATAGGTTATATCGCATATAACCAATCGAAACATTCATCGCGAGAATGAAATACGGTATCACATACACGCATCATTCTCGGTCCTGCACATATCTCATATGCACTCCTATTTCGTTTCGCTTGAGCCAGGAAACCTCTGTGTAGGACTCTAAAGACTCGTCAATACGCCGGTAGCAGATGATGATCATATCAAGCACCCACAAGCCGCAAGCGGTCTGCTAAACGTAACGGCCATCCGGGTATTGAGCGATCAGAAGATCGACGAGCTAGCCCGCTCACACTCCTGTGAATCCAACCAGTAACACTTACCGTACAGTCCGGTCTGTTCGTCTGATATGTCGCATATCAAGTCTAGGGGTGGTATACGTCAGACCCCAATAACCGATAAGTCGTGCCGATGTGAGGCTCATAACGGGTCGAGAAACTACTGGTAACACTTACCAGCAAATCTCTGATCAGCCCTGGCCAGGGACTTCCCTGTTACGGCCAATCAAGCACAGCGCAACATCAACCCCCAATACCGGGAGAGACGAAACCCCTCCTATCGCTCATTGTCTCCATGTGACTCGGGACTGTACCCAAAGACCACCGTTTTGCACGCCCTCATGGACGTGGTAAGGTGGAGATCAAAGCACAGTGGGAATCACACAAGACTCTATGACGATCTCGGGTCTACAGACTAACCTGTACAAGTGTCACCTGAGAACTGCCATCTGACGTGAGGTATAATACCATCTGGGAGTTCTCGGCGAGTCCGTCCAGTGTACCCAGTCTCCACTGAGCACCCGTATACCATCTCTGATGTCAAACACCAATGGATATGGGATCATCCTGTTAGTGTATATGCCCTAGAGGCCATTACTGTATCATACTAGTTTGTATATTACTTAATGGATGCTTGGGATATTCACCTTGTATATACAATCTTGCTCAAAATAGTAGTATGCTACTTGGTTTGTTTCTACTTCAATGTGTACTTGTGTTTATTTCAGTATATCACTTATACGCATTAGTGGAGCCCTTAGGATCTTTGCTTGATTACCAGCGTTGTGATGGCAGTCACACTAGTGGGGGCTGGGTAATCTATAAGCACATCCTTATTCAGGTCCCTGGTCGCAGGACTATCGAGACAGGGCATCGATACTCCGGAGTAGACCAGCGCATGCGCTTCTCATCCCAGTGTGGGAGACGGTCTGTCCCACAGCCGTCAGTACGTCGTACTTGAGATAGTATGCGGGTGCTCGTTAGGTTACGGGTACACTGGACAGGACTCGTCGGGAACTGACTAGTTGGTATTATACCTATCGTCAGTTATCAGTTCCCAGGTGACATGAGTACAGCTTAGTCCGCTGACTTGACACTGTCACTCCGCCTCGAGTGTGTTCCCACTGTACTTTGATCACTACCCTACCACGGCTCAAAGGAGTCGTGCAAACAGGTAGTGGTTGGGTGCAGTCCCGAAGCACTTGGAGGCAGTGACGGTTAGACAGGATTCGTCTCTCCCGGTATTGGGGGTTGACATCGCGCTGTGTCTAGGAGAGCCATTACACGAGTAGTCCCTGGCCAGGGCAAACGAGATATACTGGTAGGTTTCCAGTGTTATCTCAGGGTGTTTTGGGCTTCGCTCCGGCACGACTTGTACCGCTATTGGGGGACTGACGTTTACCGCCCCCTAGGCCCGCCATGCGATGTATCAGACGAACAGACCGGACTGTACGGAGAATGTCACACTCAGGCTCAGTAGGAGTTCAGATGGGTTTCGCCTCGTCCGTCTTCTTGTCGGCATTACCTGGGGACCGTTACGCACAGCTAGTGCCGCTTGCGGTCTGTGGTTAAACCCACTGCCAGCGTAGTGTCGAGTCTTTAGAGTCCCACACAGAAAGCTTTTCGCCTTTAGGCAAAAGAGTAGAGGTCGCATGGTATTGCGACAGGTCGCATGGTTTTGCGACAGGGTTCGGTCACATCCGTGCACTTGTGCACGTACAGTGTCCGGACAGTTTACACTAGCGGGCTTTGGTTTAAGCCAGATCCTAGTGTACCTTATGGGATTGGATTTATCCAGTTTGCATTCGTGTTCCTCGGAACGCGGATGCGGGTGTGTATGCACAGTTGACAGGGAGGCAGAGGCAGCGGATTCTCATTAGGGTTGTTGACAGTTGACCGTTGACTTTTTGACTTTATGCTCAACCCTAATGAGAATATGATATGTGATTAACTATTATATTAATTAAGTATTATGGTGATATGGTTGTTGACTTGTTGACTTTTGTTGACTTGTTGACTTTGTTGACTTGTTGACTTTTGTTGACTTGTTGACCGGTTGACTAGGCTTGACTAGTTGACCATCATGATAACCATGGTTATCATTTCATGCCAAAGACTTTTTCTTGCTTGCTCATTTGAGTAAAATGAGTGCATGACATGATAAGGTTATGGTTGCTTCTAACCATCACATAAGACTTTTTTGATATGATGAGTTATGATCACTTTGGATTATGAGAGGGTGAGAGACAAAATACTTGCTCATTCTTTCTTGCTCATTCTCTCTCTTGTTCTTGAGCTCTCCTCTTGCTCTCACCCTCAACCTCTTGCTCCCTCTCTTGATCTATGGTTCTCTTGTCTCATGAGTTGAGAATCAAGAACCATAGATAAAATCCCATTCTAAATCATCTCTACTCATTCTAGTTCACTAGGTTTAGCAAACCAAGTGAACTAGTTTCTTCAAAGAACGAAGAAGGAGCTAAAGGTTGGAGCTTTCAAGTGGATCTATCTTCGGCGTACGGAGACAACGAGAAGGAGCCATCGAACCACCATCGGAGCTTGAAGAGAAGGAGTTCAAGTTTAGGTATAACCATCTTCATCCGAGTAGCTAAATATCTTTAGCTTAGTATGCTAGTTTTAGTTTAGGTAAAGATCCCGACCTAGCTTAGTCCATGTTGCCTCTTGCGTTAAAATTTTGATTTTATACCGTTTCCGCCTCCCCGTAAGAACCGGGGGTCGCAACATGGACTTACAGTGGTATCAGAGCCTAACTAAACTTAAACTAGCTTGGTAGTGAAGTGTAACGAAGTTCGGAACCGGAAAAATCCAAAAACCAAACTTTTACAAAAAACTGAGTTTCTGTTGAAATTTTTTTGGCTCAAAATGAAAAACTTTACACTTGTAAATTCGGCTCAGGGTTTTGTGTGAACACCCAAGAAAAACGATACAGTAATTCGTCCAAACCGCCGCCCTTCCGCCGCGCGAGCTAGGCATCCGCCGCGGAACCGCCGCGCTTTGTCATCTTCTGTGCATCGTTTTTCGTGCAGTGTGTGTCTGTGTTGGTTTTGGGATTTTTGGAATATATTATATGTGCCCAGATTTTCCAGAAAAGAAATTTCCTTTTGGGGTCCTATAATTCCGTATTTTTTCCGAACTTCACTGCACTTTGACTATGATGGTTATATCTGTGATGTTTGCATGTATTGAACGTCGGCTAATCGCTATAAGTCGATTGGTCGGGGTTATACATGATCTGTAATGTGCTGGAATGTGTATATAAATATGTTGGATTGTCGCGGGTGAATAGCCGGGGGTTGTGAGACGAGAGATTTCTTTTCTTGCTATTCATGTAAATTTGTAAATTGATGTAATAATTATTTGTATGGCCGCACAACCGGGAAGGGGTTGTAGCCGTCATTGTATAATTTCTTTTTACTGTTTTTGCTCCTAGGATAGACCCATGGAGGGGTGCACAAACTACCGGGTATGCCGAAGTGTCGAGTGGCCTACTCATGGAGATGAGGGAGGTTGCTACGCTTCGGGTACTTGGCGGGTAGTTTGCCGCACCCGTAGGGGTCTTGGGTGGGGTTTTGGCTATTCACCGCGACCGTGTTATCTGTTTTTGTTACAGGCTCGTACAAATTACAGATTGCTAGTATATCCAATGTATTTATCTGTGATCTGAAATGTTTATCATTGCAGTATATCTATATATGATATTATTTAGGCGTTGCTTATGTTTTACAGACGCGCTAGCCCAGCCCCCGCTCTGTCGTTAGTTAAGTAACCTAACGGGTAATGACGGGGCCCCGTGGCGAATGCGAATGGCATAAGCGTACGTCATATTTTGGTTGTTTTCTGCAATGGTAGGATTAAATGATGGGACGCATTAAAAGAACTAATGCAAGAATATCACGCATTAAAAGAACTAATGCAAGATGATAAACCAAGTTAAAGTCGTTGGAACACTTTCGAAAAACCACTCGGTTCTTTTCAAAACCAACTTTTAAATGCGGAGCTTGAGCCACTCCTTTTAAAAGCTATCTCGTTCCATCGACCAAATCAAGTTCACTACGTTCACGGTTTTGCCAAAACCATCCGTAGCCCTCCGTCGTTTCACATGAATAGTCAATAGTATTCAAGCTGTGTTTGTTGGCCAAAGTCAAGGCACAGTGATTGGTAACTATTGGGTATTCATGTGCAGCATAGATAGATGCGTTGGTTTGGAACAGTCGTACTGTCTTGTTGGCCAAAGTCAAGGGTAGGTGCGGGTGGATTCAAATTAACCTGGAGAACGACGGGCAGAACTTGACATGTGACTTATGATTTGTTGGCCAAAGTCAAGGTCATAAGAGCATGGGGCAAAAATCCACATCGGGAGTTTCATAAGTACTGAAACTTGCTAGATTTGCATACCATTTGGAGTGTGATGATTCTGGTAGGATTCCTTCAGTTTCGTCACGCAATGATATTTGGATCCCGATCCTACTGTGAGTATATGCTACTCCTCGGGAAATTTCTCACTTAACGATCAATGCTATAAACCTAGTAGGTGCCTAGAAAGGTGTTAGCGGGGCTACGCCCCCAGGAAAAAGAGGTTCTTTAATTAAGGAACTTCGCGAAAGCGTTGGAAAACCTCCCTCGAAGTACCGACACCGGCCTGGCTGAACGGTTAAGCAAGTATTGTACGGTGGGATTGATCCTGACTAATTCTTCCTTTATGGTTTGAGGAGGGATTCGAGAAACAGTGGGAGCCATCCTGTTTAGACAAACTAAAAACCACTCTAAACTTGCAAGAGCATCATACTGAGTGTTTCTTCTTCTCTCTCCTAATTGCAGCGACCAATCAACATGACTGGACTTAAGTTACTCCTAGATAAAAACAAACTGACAGGGCCAAACTACAAAGATTGGCTCAGGAATGTCAAGATAGCAATCACTTATGACAAGCTGGGGTATCTTCTTACCACCAAAGCTCCCCCTGTCCCTGGTCCAACTTCCAGTGTCGCGGATAAGGAAATCCGCAAGACTTGGGAGATTGATAGCGCGAAGGCCAAGTGCCTCCTGCTTGCCTCGATGGACAACGAACATCAGAGGAGGCATGAGAATATGGACATGGAGTCCATATTGCTCCATACAAAAGAACTGTATGGAGAGCAATCACGTATCGCAAGATACGAAGCGTCGAAAAAGTTATTTTCGACAAGAATGGCCGTCGGATCATCAGTAGCCGAGCACGTGCTAAAGATGATCGGCTTCATTGAGGAGCTCGCTGACCTAGGGATCACATTGGAGAGTGAGCTATATACGGATATAGTTCTCCAGTCCCTTCCTTCCACTTACGCCCAGTTTATACTGAACTTCAACTTATAAGAAAAAGAGGTTGAACTTTCAGAGCTCCTCAACATGCTGAGGAGCGCAGAGGGCACCCTACAGAAAGGTAGGGATACATCCACTTTGTTTGTAGGAGGATCATCTTCTTCTAGGTCCAAGGCGAAAGCCAAGGGAAAGAATAAGAAGGCCCCCGCCAAACCAAGGGGCGGTGTTAGTAAAGTGGATACGAAGGGAAAAGCAAAAGCAACAAAGATAACGGGGAAGCTTGTGGATAAGGAAGAATGCTTCTATTGTCATAAGAAAGGACACTGGAAGAATGATTGCAGGGCCTGGAAGGCCAGAACACAGGAATTGAAGCAGGTTGCAGCTTCAGCTTCAGGTGTGTATGTTATTGAAAATTGTCTTTCAATAAACTCTACTTCCTGGGTATTGGATACCGGATCAGGATCTCATATCTGTAATTCTTTGCAGGCGTTGAGAAACCGTAGGGTTTTGAAGGCAGGTGACATGACCCTCAAAGTTGCAAACGGAGCTAGCATGGATGCTAAAGCCGTGGGGGACTATCACCTGGGAATGTCAGATGGACATGTTTTGGTTTTGCGTAATTGCTTTTTTGTACCCAACGCAACTTGTAATATCATTTCTGTATCTTTAGTTTCTAAAGAAGGTTATGAATTTGCGTTTGTAAGTAATGTTGTAAACATTCACCTTAATCAAGTTTTGATTGGGTCAGGTACATTGAGTAATGGTATATACGTGTTAAACCAACCACAAATTTTCAACGTCCAGAATACACACAAAAGAAAGTCTCCAGAAATAAATCAGACTTTCTTATGGCATTGTAGATTGGGTCACATCAATGAGAGAAGGTTGACTAAGTTACATATAGAAGGATATTTGAATGCGTTCGAATATCAATCGTATGCCACTTGTCAATCTTGTCTCAAAGGAAAGATGACAAAGACTCCGTTTACTGGACATGGAGTAAGAGCGAGCGAGCTCTTGGGACTCGTACACAGTGACGTGTGCGGTCCAATGTCTACACATGCCCGAAGCGGACATTCTTACTTCATTACTTTTACGGATGACTTCTCAAGGTACGGTTATGTCTTCTTGATGAAACATAAGTCCGAGGCCTTTGGAAAATTCCAGGAGTATAAGAATGAAGTAGAGAAACAGACCGGCAAAAGTATTAAGATTCTAAGATCGGATCGAGGTGGAGAATACTTAAGTGCCGAGTTCCTGGACTATTTAAAAGAGAACGGAATTCTCTCTCAGCTTACTCCTCCATACACCCCGCAACATAACGGTGTATCGGAGAGACGGAACCGCACCCTATTGGATATGGTGCGGTCCATGATGGGTAATGCTGAGTTACCGCGATCATTCTGGGGGTATGCGCTAGAATCAGCAGCGTACCTTTTGAACCGAGTTCCGACTAAGACTGTGCCTTCCACACCATATGAAATGTGGTGTGGGAAGAGACCCTATCTTAAGCACATTAAGACATGGGGATGTCCGGCTTTTGTCAAAAAGCAGCATGCGGACAAGCTCGAGGCACGCTCAGTACAGTGCAAGTTTGTGGGGTATCCAATGAACTCAAAAGGATATTTCTTCTACTGTGAAGAGGAACAAAAAGTTCTTGTTTCTCGTCATGCCTACTTCTTGGAAACTGAGTTTTTGGAAAACCAGATAAGTGGGAGCACAGTAGAACTGGAAGAAATTCCAGAACCACGGACTGTTACTGAAAGTTTAGTGGAACCAGAAGGTTCGGTAGAACAGGACATTCCTACGCCGCTCCGCAGAAGTAGTAGGCAGTCTCATCCGCCCGAGAGATACTACGGTTTTCTCATAGACGGGGATAGAGAGGATTGCATCATAGATTATGATGAGCCTACTAGCTTCCAGCAGGCCGTTCAGAGCGTTGACTCAGTGAAATGGCTGGATGCAATGCGGACCGAAATGGAGTCCATGTACACCAACAAGGTATGGACGTTGGACATTGCTCCAGACGGGGTAAAACCCGTAGGATGCAAGTGGATCTTCAAAAGGAAGATTGGTGTAGATGGACAGGTTGAGACCTATAAAGCTAGGCTGGTAGCAAAGGGTTTTCGTCAACGACCTGGCTTGGACTACGACGAAACCTTTTCTCCAGTAGCCATGCTGAAATCCATTCGGATCCTTCTTGCCATTGCTGCCTTCCACAATTATGAGATCTGGCAAATGGACGTAAAGACAGCTTTTCTAAATGGAAATTTAGAGGAGTGTGTCTATATGGACCAGCCAGAGGGTTTCATTCAGAGTGGGAGCAGCGGAAAGGTGTGCAAGTTGCTTAAGTCCATCTATGGACTAAAGCAGGCATCGCGGAGTTGGAACATCTGTTTTGATGAGACGGTCAAAGAATTTGGCTTTATCAAAAATCCAGATGAACCATGCATCTATAGTAGATTTGTAGCGAGAACTGTAGTATTCCTCGTTTTATACGTGGATGACATTCTCTTAATAGGAAATGACATTCCTATGCTACAATCTGTCAAGGGGTTCTTGTCACACAGGTTCTCCATGAAAGACCTGGGTGATGCCTCATACATTCTGGGTATCCGGATCTACCGTGACAGATCCAAGAGGATATTAGGACTTTCGCAGTCCAGGTACATCGACACCATACTGAAGAGGTTCAGTATGGAAGATTCCAAGCGCGGTAACCTACCGGCTTGTCACGGGATCACCCTCTCTAAAGAGATGTCTCCCAAGACTGATTTAGAGAGGGATCGCATGTCTATTATACCCTACGCTTCTGCGGTAGGCTCTATAATGTATGCGATGTTGTGTACCAGACCGGATGTAGCTTATGCACTGAGTGTGGTAAGCCGGTATCAGTCTAACCCTGGGGAGAAACACTGGATAGCGGTAAAGAACATTCTCAAGTACCTGAGAAGGACTAAGGAGATGTTCTTGGTGTATGGCGGAAAAGACCTCCAGATCGAGGCCTTTGCTGACTCCAGCTTCCAGAGTGACAAGGATGATTCCAAGTCCATGTCGGGTTTTGTCTTTACCCTCAATGGAGGGGCGGTGTGTTGGAAGAGTTCCAAACAGGAAACCGTTGCAGACTCGACGATGGAAGCGGAATACATCGCTGCATCTGATGCCGCAAAAGAAGCTGTCTGGATGAGGAAGTTCTTGAAAGAACTTCAGGTGGTTCCGTCCATTGTTGATCCAATACCTCTGTATTGCGACAACAACGGGGCTATAGCATTAGCGAAGGAACCCAGGTCCCATCAGAGATCCAGGCACATCTTGAGGCGGTATCACCTGATCAGGGAGATCGTGGATCGCCAGGAGATCGAGGTTCGGAGAGTCGCTTCAGAAGACAACACTGCAGATCCATTCACCAAGGCCTTGCCCCAGACTCAGTTCGAGCGGCTGATCGAGATGATAGGTCTTCGATACGCCAGTACATGGCCTTAGTGCAAGTGGGAGATTGTTAGTGTATATGCCCTAGAGGCCATTACTGTATCATACTAGTTTGTATATTACTTAATGGATGCTTGGGATATTCACCTTGTATATACAATCTTGCTCAAAATAGTAGTATGCTACTTGGTTTGTTTCTACTTCAATGTGTACTTGTGTTTATTTCAGTATATCACTTATACGCATTAGTGGAGCCCTTAGGATCTTTGCTTGATTACCAGCGTTGTGATGGCAGTCACACTAGTGGGGGCTGGGTAATCTATAAGCACATCCTTATTCAGGTCCCTGGTCGCAGGACTATCGAGACAGGGCATCGATACTCCGGAGTAGACCAGCGCATGCGCTTCTCATCCCAGTGTGGGAGACGGTCTGTCCCACAGCCGTCAGTACGTCGTACTTGAGATAGTATGCGGGTGCTCGTTAGGTTACGGGTACACTGGACAGGACTCGTCGGGAACTGACTAGTTGGTATTATACCTATCGTCAGTTATCAGTTCCCAGGTGACATGAGTACAGCTTAGTCCGCTGACTTGACACTGTCACTCCGCCTCGAGCGTGTTCCCACTGTACTTTGATCACTACCCTACCACGGCTCAAAGGAGTCGTGCAAACAGGTAGTGGTTGGGTGCAGTCCCGAAGCACTTGGAGGCAGTGACGGTTAGACAGGATTCGTCTCTCCCGGTATTGGGGGTTGACATCGCGCTGTGTCTAGGAGAGCCATTACACGAGTAGTCCCTGGCCAGGGCAAACGAGATATACTGGTAGGTTTCCAGTGTTATCTCAGGGTGTTTTGGGCTTCGCTCCGGCACGACTTGTACCGCTATTGGGGGACTGACGTTTACCGCCCCCTAGGCCCGCCATGCGATGTATCAGACGAACAGACCGGACTGTACGGAGAATGTCACACTCAGGCTCAGTAGGAGTTCAGATGGGTTTCGCCTCGTCCGTCTTCTTGTCGGCATTACCTGGGGACCGTTACGCACAGCTAGTGCCGCTTGCGGTCTGTGGTTAAACCCACTGCCAGCGTAGTGTCGAGTCTTTAGAGTCCCACACAGAAAGCTTTTCGCCTTTAGGCAAAAGAGTAGAGGTCGCATGGTATTGCGACAGGTCGCATGGTTTTGCGACAGGGTTCGGTCACATCCGTGCACTTGTGCACGTACAGTGTCCGGACAGTTTACACTAGCGGGCTTTGGTTTAAGCCAGATCCTAGTGTACCTTATGGGATTGGATTTATCCAGTTTGCATTCGTGTTCCTCGGAACGCGGATGCGGGTGTGTATGCACAGTTGACAGGGAGGCAGAGGCAGCGGATTCTCATTAGGGTTGTTGACAGTTGACCGTTGACTTTTTGACTTTATGCTCAACCCTAATGAGAATATGATATGTGATTAACTATTATATTAATTAAGTATTATGGTGATATGGTTGTTGACTTGTTGACTTTTGTTGACTTTGTTGACTTGTTGACTTTTGTTGACTTGTTGACCGGTTGACTAGGCTTGACTAGTTGACCATCATGATAACCATGGTTATCATTTCATGCCAAAGACTTTTTCTTGCTTGCTCATTTGAGTAAAATGAGTGCATGACATGATAAGGTTATGGTTGCTTCTAACCATCACATAAGACTTTTTTGATATGATGAGTTATGATCACTTTGGATTATGAGAGGGTGAGAGACAAAATACTTGCTCATTCTTTCTTGCTCATTCTCTCTCTTGTTCTTGAGCTCTCCTCTTGCTCTCACCCTCAACCTCTTGCTCCCTCTCTTGATCTATGGTTCTCTTGTCTCATGAGTTGAGAATCAAGAACCATAGATAAAATCCCATTCTAAATCATCTCTACTCATTCTAGTTCACTAGGTTTAGCAAACCAAGTGAACTAGTTTCTTCAAAGAACGAAGAAGGAGCTAAAGGTTGGAGCTTTCAAGTGGATCTATCTTCGGCGTACGGAGACAACGAGAAGGAGCCATCGAACCACCATCGGAGCTTGAAGAGAAGGAGTTCAAGTTTAGGTATAACCATCTTCATCCGAGTAGCTAAATATCTTTAGCTTAGTATGCTAGTTTTAGTTTAGGTAAAGATCCCGACCTAGCTTAGTCCATGTTGCCTCTTGCGTTAAAATTTTGATTTTATACCGTTTCCGCCTCCCCGTAAGAACCGGGGGTCGCAACGTGGACTTACACATCCATCGCCCATCTCATGGGTCGAGAAGCGTATACGCTAGTCTACACTGGTATATCGATGCCCCGTCTCGATACACCCACGACTAGGGACTTTGAAGGATGTACTTATGGACTACCATGTCCCCACTAGTATGATCTGCATCATAGTCCAGGTAGTCAAGTACACATCCTAAGGACTTTATCAACATGTAACTATAAGACAGTTTAAAGAGACAAGTGTACATGTTAAGATAAAGAGTAACCAGATAGCATACTATCATATCGAGCAAGAAAGTCATCTCTATATATGTCCAAGCATCCAATATAATATACATCATCTGTACAATACTGGCCTCTAGGGCATACATACAACTAACACCAGAGGCTTGGATGGGGTTCGTTTTGTCAGGGTGGTCTCGTGGTGTCTTAATTTGGTTTCTGAAGTTGTTTGCTTATCTCGTAATCATCCTAGGTTACACCAGATTCCCCTGCACCCACTATATTTTCACAAAACCGACATGATAAGTTTCTGTTTTGGGTTTTCAGGTTTTCAGTTTAGGCTAGGTCTGGGTTTTTAGCACTATGGGGGTTCTATGGTCACTACTAGGCCTCAACTTCACCACCACAACTCAAGAATCCTCAACCCTCTTCTAGGAAATTTCAAAACCCACTAATCTACACTAAAACACTTCTAAACTAACAATAGAAGTTAGGAAACTCAAATACTAATCTAATAGTGCAGGGATTACCTCATTTAGGCCAGCTCCACAAGTCATCAAAATCCAACTTTTCTTGGTTCAATGTGCTTCTCTTGAGCCTGTGCATATTTTTAATGAAATGGGTATGGGGTTTTGGTGAATATTTTGATATGGGTCATGAGGGTAGAAGATGGGGTTTGAAGATGAAGAAGGAGATAAAAAAAAATGGCGGGGGAAAAAGAATGGGGCTGCACTCTCTCCCTCTCTCTCTTTCTCACTCTCATTCTCTTTCCAAGCATGCTTTCCTATCATCATTGTGTTCCCTCTCTCTCCTCAAGTTATCATGACACCTTTTCCCTTTTCTTTTCTCACCAATAAACACATAAACCCAATAAAACAACACAAAAGAAACAACATGTAACATGTCATGGTGCACTAACCATGGAAAACTGTAAAAACACGGATTTGGCCTAATCGCGATTAGCAGTGCACCAATCGGGTTTTTATCTAAACTGCATATAATAAATTTTAAAATGCCAAATCTTTTAAATATATTTTTAAATGAATAAATCATTTTAATTTCCATTTATTTCACAATTATCGGTATATATTTATACCCTTTTTCGAAAATCTCAATTTCGCAAATCAGGCAGTTTTCGGGAAAAATATTATTTTAATATTAAATTCCAAAAATAATATTTTATATTTTCTGAAATGTTACACTTATGTATAAGCCGCATTTTGCAAGCGCGGGTTAAAACTTGCCCCATTTGCAAACCGCCAATTTTAAGTGGTGCCTACTTGTTATTGATTCGATCCAAACGTGCTAAATCCCTAATAGTTTTAAAATCAGTCTAAATCATCCTAATTAGTTTATAATTAGTGCTAAATCACTAATTTTGTCCGCGAGGAAGAAAAAGCCAGGGCAGGAAGAAGAAGGTGCCTGTCTAATCCAAAGGGAAGATCGAGGCGAAGAGAGAGAGAGAAATCTAAAGCATCTTAAAAAATAATACTCACATTCATTACTCAATCATCAAGAATTTGGGGATCTAAATCCTTTTAGTGCTCCTGAAGTTTGATGTTTAAGCTGAGCTTTCGCTTTCGCTTAGGGCTGACGCTATCGCTGAGATCGAGAGGCGATCGATCTCGTTGGATCTCAATCGAGCCAGTACCATGAGCAGATGCCCTAGGGTTTCCTCGGATCTCGATTGCAGATCCATCGCCGCCGCCGCCGCCGCCGCCCAACAATTCTCCTGCTCGAATGGACGCTGCTTCTCGACCCGCCGTTGTAATCGATAATGGAACCGGGTAATTTTACTCGATTCAATTTAATTGCTTTTTAGATCCCTAGAGCTGATCTGTTTGTTATTCAATTTGATTGAATAGAACTGTCTATTTAATTGAAAAAGATTTGTCGTTGCTGCTGCTGATTGTCATTTGAATGCAATGGTCCAATTGAGATCATTATTATGTTCTGTACTGGATGCTTGATCATTTTCTTCCTTCTGGGTTCATTGATGCCTCAATTAAAATTTGAATACTGTGAAATATTGATATGAATTCTGACCAATTTTTTTAGGTATACCAAAATGGGATTTGCTGGAAATGTTGAGCCTTGCTTCATTATCCCTACCGTAGTTGCTGTCAATGACTCGTTTTTGAATCAGTCAAGGAGTTCTAATAAGGGAAATCGATTAGCACAGCACAGTGCAGGTGTAATGGCGGATCTTGATTTTTTCATTGGTGAAGAGGCTATATCTCGCTCTCGCTCAAGCAGTACATACAATCTTAGTTACCCTATTCAACAAGGCCAGGTATATAAAACATACTGGTATAGAAAACAATAGTTCCCTCAATTCCATAAACATGTAACCAATGTTAAGGGAAAATCATGATCATAGCAATACCAAGGCTATGCTCCTTACAGTTCCTGCTTCACTCTGTTTTTTATTCTGCGTTAGCTGTTAACTTTTATACAAACTGTTTCTGGATTAAGCAAAATGTATATAGTACAAGAACAAGCACTTTGTCATCAATTTTTGTAGGCTATGGATGATTTCTATAGCATCTAAAAAATGAAACAATGTAGAGAGTACGTGTGCTTATTTGATGGCTATTGCTAAATATAAAAAGTTAAGGCTTTCCTTCTGAAACACGAACACTCGAATGACATCACTAGGCCAACAGTCATTCCAAATTACTTATTTGCATGGAATATAGTAGAATTCAGGTTACTGCTTCTTGGCAGGTGGAGAATTGGGATACAATGGAAAGATTCTGGCAGCAGTGTATATTCAGTTACCTTCGTTGTGACCCTGAAGATCATTATTTTCTTCTAACTGAGAGCCCACTTACTGCTCCTGAAAATCGTGAATACACTGGGGAAATAATGTTTGAGACATTTAACGTCCCTGGACTGTATTTAGGTGTCCAGCCCGTCCTTGCCCTTGCTGCCGGATACACTACTTCTAAGGTTAGTTAAAGTTAATCACTTAAATTCTTTCGAAAAGAAATTTATGAGATCCATTTTTTTTACTTCATGACATTTTGGCAGAGTTGCTACTCAATGTTAAAAGCTGTGAGATTTATCTGTGTTAAATTCTGTACCTAGTCATGAAGATTTCATTCTTTAGAATTTTCTATCAGCATGTAGATAAGTTATAGATGATATCCTTTTTTATGGAAATAATAGATGTTACGTTCTCTTTCATTTTATTGGAAATTATGGATGTTATTTGTGGTAATCTGTTATAACCTTTTTTCTTCTTCTTTCGAGTCATCGTTCCACATTATGTTATGCTTTCAACATTTCATCTTACAACTACTTCATTATTCTTGGTACATATCTTTGATTGATGCCAATGTAAGCATTATCATTACCATCACCAAAATGCTAATAGCAATTAGAATCATTAACTAACCCCTGATATTACGAGTTACTGATAAATAGTAGTTACTGTTGCAATTTTGCACATGTTTTGTTCGGTCAGTTAGTGAAAAAGAGGCATTTATGTAACCATGTCACTGTGTATATTAAATACATCAATTTCTTTATATTGTAAACTCCATAGAAGTTAGAATCATACACAGCAACTTGAGAGGCTTCTGGTGCATACATACATGTGAAAATGAAATATTCTAGGTATAGGGTAACATGGATACTGGATTTAGTCTGACTAGATGTGTTGAAGCTTAAGTTAGGCTGCACCAGATTGAGATAAAGTATACTAAGCATCCTTCACATCTTGATGCCAGTCTTTGATATTTGGATCATTTTCTCAAACAAGAACATGAGGCATACACATTTACGATAGAGAATTGGGGGCAAAAATAAAAGGGATTCCTTGAAGTCTAGCTTGAAGGTTGTGTACCAAACCAGACAGACTAAGCTTTTGCAAGGAATGTATATCCTCCAAGTGACAGAGTTGGAGTCTAGTCGTCTAGATGAAGGGAAGACAATTGAACTCTTAAAGGGAACTATACTCTATTAGGAACAAACAACAACAACTGAGCCTTTTATCCCAAGCATATGGTGTAGGCTACATGAACCAACATGCAAATCATGCCGGGTCCAGCATATGAATCCTCCGTCTCCACTCACTCCTATCGAACAATATACTTTCATTGGGTCCAGCACATGAATACTCTATTAGGAACAATATAAGCTTAATGCTCAATATGAATGACAGTCTTCGGTGTTACAATTCCTTACTCTCTCTGTTCATTTCTTTTGCTGAAGCTGTGTTTCTTATGCTAAACACCATGCACCATGAAAAGGCTCTTAAATCATGGCATTAGTTATCTCATTAGCTTGACCAGGCATATCCTTTTACTTTTCAGTGTGAAATGACAGGAGTTGTAGTTGATGTTGGTGAAGGGGCTACACATGTTGTGCCAGTTGCAGAAGGATATGTGATTGGAAGCAGTATCAAATCTATTCCCCTTTCAGGCAAGGATGTTACTCAGTTTGTCCAGCAGCTTTTGAAGGTAAAAAGTTTCCCAAGTCACCCAACCTTAGTGGATAAATGTCACTGGGCTTTCTATTTTATAATTTTTTGGGATCTATCGATTTCCATGCACATGAGCGCCATACTCGTTATTTTTGCAAATTTTTTTGTGTCTGAGCAAGATATGCATGATATGTAATGAACTATCTATTCATTAATTTTTTAATCTTATGCAGCCAGTTGAATATTCTAAAACACAGCTTGACATCACCTTTGAACTGTGTGGATGAATTCTGAACTATTGCAATTTCAATAAAGGAAATACCTTAGAATAATCTTTCTGCAATTTTTTCTAATCTTTGAAATTTAACTTATGGTATATTGGAGGACAAAATCCCTCCTCTGTAAGTCTTTGGATCAAACATATAATCAAAATAATTGGAGGAAAAAAATTCTTTGTCAATGCAATTATATGCCCAGCATACAAGCATAATTTTGATACTTGACTCAGGCTTTTCATGTAAACATGTCTTTCTATAAATACCCCACTAGTTAAGTATGAAACTTCTCTACATAAAATTCATTCAGATAAAACCTTATTGGAAGCAATGTCATACACTTCACCAAGGAGATTTTAAAAACGCATCTTATTTGGTCTTGTATCATTGATGGAGAGGCAGTAATTGGTTTTTATGTACATCAGAATGCCAGTTCTAATGTGAGTTCAGTGTATTCCTTTTTAATATAATACCATATAGTTTTAAATCAGATACAACTAGGTCAGGTTTATTATGCTCTAGCAATTTCTTATTTAGTTAAAAAAATTTTGCTTGCATGTGCCAAAGCCAGTCTCCATAAGAATGCATCTTATTTGGTCTTGTAACATTGTTGGAAAGGCAGTAATTGGTTTTTATACATATCCAAATGATAGAACTAATGTGAGTTCAATCATATCCCTGTTTAATTTAATATTTTTATAGTTTTAACTCAGATACAATGAGGTCAGGTTTATTATACTTCAGCAATTTCTTATCTAATTTTAAAATTTTCTCTTGCAGGGTCCAAAGCCAGTCTCTCGTTAAGATTTATAATTCATGGTTATAATTTTATTTTTCATTATATATAGGAAAGGGGAGAGCATATACCTCCAGAAGATTCTTTTGAAGTGGCTCGGAAGGTGAAAGAAATGTATTGTTACACTTGTTCAGACATTGTCAAGGTAATTTCACAGTTTTTAATTGCTATAATTAATAGTGCATATGCCTGTCTTAGTAAAATGCACTTTTTGGCACATTCTCATTGGAAGCCAGAAGAAAATCATTAACCTTAAGGCTTAGGTTGAAATTGTAGAATTGGTGCGGCTTATTATATGTTGCATCTTACTTAACTGAAGGCTACTATATTTGTAGTATGCCTGCAGAAAGCAGATTTGCGACTTTTCGATGTTGAGGTAAAACAGAAGCAATATTGTATCCGCAATCAAGAGCAACTGCATTAGTCATAACTGTTAATAGAAATCTTTGCATAATTGTATATACTGATTGCATATATTTTTTTAGAGTAACTTGCAGAAATCATTAACTGATGATGGGAAAATTATATCTGACTATGTCATGCTTTGTAAAGTGCATATTCCACCTCTTATTATTTAAGTGGTCACTTGGAAACTTATTTTACAATAAATGCAAAAGCTTCCTCATGTGGTGTTTAATCTTACAAGAAAATAAACAGGAATATTCTCTAAGTTTCTTTATTACGAGTCTCTGCTCGCTTGTAAAAGTTTCTAGATTATCTTAAGTACTATTTGTTGCTATACGGGACATAGAGGGAAATATGCTTTAAAGCAGCCTGAAAGATCCCCTGCCCGTTTTTAAAATAGATCTTGAAAAGATAATAATTATGCGGACTGAGATTTTATTTATGGAGCTGCAGAGTCTTATGTAAGAAGACCCATTTAATATTCACAAACCTGAGATCAAATAATTGTATTATCTTGCTCTTCAGAATATTTATGAATGACATATCAATTCAATCATTTCGGAGGCATAAAATTTGGAAAAACTTTTGTCTAATCTAGAGTGATCAAATCGCTTCCGTATTGACTCTGTTATACACACATCTCTCCCCTCTTTTATCTTTTGGATGTAATTCATACATATTTGATTGTATCCTGCTGTGTTTGTGTGGGGCACATGTCCAATTTATGTGTCCTATAAAATTTGTTGTCTCTGTGCTTCCTAGAATGTATTTTTAGATTTCTCTCTTTGGTTTCATATTGGGGAATTTAAGTCAGTAAGGTTTTATTTTATTTATCATTCTATTTGTTAAAAATTGTCCAACTATGTCCTCACATTCTACTTCTTAAGAAATGTTTTTTTTGGGGTGAAGTTCACCACATTCTACATTTTAGATTGGCACTTCATCCTTCATCTAAGCCTAGTAGAATTTGTATGGTTGTTCCTTGTTATAAGCTTAAACTGCATATATATAGCGCGCGCGCACGCAGAGAGAGAGAGAGAGAGAGAGATCCATTGCAACTCTCGGTCTACGACATATTTGAACAATCCAATCCGTTCAAGTTGACCACCCTACCCTCAAATATCCGCATCGGATGAAGATTATGTTGCATTATCGAAAGACGTTCATTTTTGCATCTATCGATGCATATGTTAGAGCTTTTTAAATCCTTTGATTTTTCATACACGTATATTTAAGGGTAGGGTGATCAACTTGAACGACGGATCGTTCAAATATGTCGTAGACCGAGAGTTCCCGTTTTTAAAAAATACGGACCAGTTTGCAATGGATCACTGCCATA
This sequence comes from Agapanthus africanus, assembly GCA_030015575.1. Taxonomy (NCBI): domain Eukaryota; kingdom Viridiplantae; phylum Streptophyta; class Magnoliopsida; order Asparagales; family Amaryllidaceae; genus Agapanthus; species Agapanthus africanus. The sequence continues at coordinate 311,247,277 of CM057347.1, read as the reverse complement.
TATATATATATATGTATATATATATAAGGAAACGGGTTATCAGCTAGCTAGCTGATAATAAACTGTCAGCAAGCCTATTACATAGCCCAATCCAACTGTCAAATCGACGATCCGCTTCGGCTACCTTGTTCCAAACATAGAGTGATCTATGTGTATAATATTTTAATCACTTTGATACCATCTATGTCTTCGATCAAGTGTCCCCAATGTATGACATTTTTATTATGTTTAACAACCATCCGTTTTTTAAATGCTTGATCTATCACTTGTAATGCATCATATCGATCAAAATTTCACATACATAGCTCACTCCATGAGTGGAACAAGATGGCCGGAGCGGATCGTTTATTTGATGGTGGGATTGGGCTATGTAATAGGCTAGCTGACGGTTTAACATCAGCTAGCTAGCTAGTTGATAACCCGTTTCATATATATATATATATATATATATATATATATATATATATATATATATATAGTAACTTGTATAATATTTCTTTTAGATTTTCTTATATATTAATTTAACTAGTGCTATAGTAAAATCCTCTTTTGTCCATAGTTTCAGGTCAGGAATTTGACCCCCCAAAAAATAATAATATAAAAAGTGTTGATAACAGGTCGACATGCAAAAATTTCACCAAGTCTCCTCTGTGATGTTTTCACACCGGGATTCGTGCTCCATATGGACCCTATCCAAGTAGGATGTCTTAAATGATGATGATACTGATGCTGTTATGGCCTAAAATCTTTTTGAAAATTTTCTAGTATATTTGAAGTTTACCTCCCTAAAGTTTCACCCCTGTACAGTATTACCATTTTATTATACTTAAATCTCTCTTCCAAGGTATCTCCAAGGTATCTGATGTAAAGTTAGTAGGTACCTGCAAATTACAGGATTCTCCAGTGCTGCATGTTCTCTGCCTCATTAGTCACAACAAGTTTTGTCACGACCCAAAGTTTGGATGTGACCGGCACTTAGATTGTATAATATCTAAAGATATCTACACAATCTGAGTAAGCCAAAAACCAAGATCAAAACCCATTTTGCGGAATTTAGACAATTTTAGTTGTTTAAGTAAAAGAATGAAATAGCATGCCGAAAGGTTTCAAAAATGGAAATTTAACAACTGATGTTAAACTTTCGACAGTGCCTATCTTTTTACTTATTAATAGAAATCCAATTTAAGTTGTGTAATTAAATTGCATCCCTAGTTGGGAGCAAACAAAGCCAACAGCGAAAATCAATAAGCAATAATAGTACAACACTCAAGGTGAAGAATTTCATGCAAGATTTTAAGAAAAACATAAGTTAACATAACTAACGATATCACTCAGTCTAAATAATATACAACATGTTTTGTTCTAAGTCAATATACATGGTCTGATGGAGTAATACTACAACAACAACTGAGCCTTTTATCCCAAGCATTTGGGGTAGGCTACATGAACCAACATGAGAATCACGCCGGGTCCAGCACATGAATCCTCCGCCTCCACTCACTCCTATCGAACAATATACTTTCATTGAGTCCTTTGGCAACCATATCGTTTCGTATCACCTCCATCCATGTTTTCTTCGGTCTCCCTTTTGCCCTTTTGCCATTGCCCATATCGAGAGTATCTATTCGTCGAACCGGTGCTTCCATAGGTCTGCGTCGCACATGACCAAACCATCTTAGCCGGTTTTCCCGCATTTTCTCCTCCACAGGTGCTACACCAACTTTTGCACGAATATCCTCATTTCGCACCTTATCTTTTCTAGTGTTACCGCACATCCAACGAAGCATGCGCATCTCCGCTACGTGCATCTTCTGTGTATGATGCTTCTTAGGAGCCCAGCATTCTGTACCATATAATAAGGCAGGCCGAATAGCGCTCCGATAAAACTTCCCTTTCAATTTTAACGGAAAGTTACGATCACACAAAATCCCTGTTGCACTCCTCCATTTCAACCAACCAGCTTGGATCCTTTGATTAACATCACTATCGATCTCCCCATTCTTTTGGATGATAGAACCTAGATATCTAAACTGGTCGCTCGGTGATATCTCTTGCCCTTCCAATGTTATACCAATATGGTTTTGACATCTCTGGTTACTAAATTTGCAATGCATATATGCTGTCTGATGGAGTAATATTAGATCCAAAAATATATATATCCAAAATAGGAGGTTACTACATACGTAACCCACCTAGCAAAAAGAGCGGTAAAAGCTGACGAGTGGAACTACACTGCTGCTACGCGTCCACACGACTCCTGCAAGGAACTATGGCACAACGGGGATGAGTTGCCAACTCAGTGAATAAGACTAATATATATCGACTGATAATGTAAGTATGACGAAATAGAGCTAATATCAACAAGGATGTATATAATGTATGATAATATATTGAAGCAGGAACATGTAATACTAAGTATATAAATCAAAACTGAAATCTCATCAATTATTTCCAAATAAGGTTTATTTTTCCGTGTCCAACATCGACACAAATCTTCTATTTCCATCAGGCATCGTTCCTCGAACGATCCTGTTATCCAACAACACCGGTCAGTATCCCCTAGATATCCGCCGTGTTCATAACTGTCTCCTGTATCGAGTATCCTTGCTAGGCTCCTTGCCTCAAATGCGGCTTTCCTGCCCCTCGATCTCGACCGGATTCACCATGAATCCGACTTTATAGCTCCCCCACTCGGTCTGGATAACGTGAAAATCCGCGATCGTATAGCTCTCCCACTCGGTCCGGAATAAAACAAAATCATAAAAATATCTCATGGTGGAAATCTCATATCAACATGAAAATCACTGAATCTACTCAATAGTATATAAAAACTCAAATCCATAAATCCTCAATAATCCAATGCATCTTATATCGAAATACTAACACTTGAATATGAAACATAATGTCATTTATGCAAAGAAATTACCATTTTGATGCTTAAGGTATGATAGGAATCATATTTAACATAAATACTAAGTGTGTTGGTGACATGTTAATATCGACGAGATGTAGTGTAACATGTAGATATGTGCATGTGCAGCATAACTTGTCGATAATTGTGCAGTGTCCTACTAATTATTAACATGACAAGGGATATACATGTATGAATGCATATGATCAAATTTATATACAAAGGCAAATTTCATTTAACTCAAGTTACGGGCGTATCACGCCATCTACACAAAATCCCCCGGTAGATGTTTAGTCTACTCACCGGAATATGTCGTATACTACTCAGAAATCACCAATCCCTTTCCTTTCCTTGCGGCCTCCGAAGTTCCCGTACTCGAATCTAACATTTAATTTAACTTGTATAAGAAACGGCTAACTTCGTTATAGCGAAAACACAAAAATACAAGTTTTTACGTATTAGCTATACTAGGTATGACTATTGCAACTATCTAACACTTATACTAACTGGATTTTTACCCGATTGCCTTTCGTAACAGAAAACAGAAACGCGTTACGAATTACCCGTGTCGTATTTTAGAATTTTGATCCCTTTTCAGAAATTAGCTTCTAGATTTCCCATACTGAAAATTTAACTGAAATAAACAATACCAAACATATTAATCCATATACATAGACCTACCTTAAAAACCAAAGCCCCCAACTCCCCAAGAAGTCCGACGAGCTCGGAAATTTCGTGATAGTCGCCGGCCAAAATCCGAGCAACATGGTTCGTCTTCTTAGGGTTAATTTTAAGTCCAATTTATAAGATGATATAATTATTTGATCACTTTAGTTATCATCTAAATTATAGCAGATTAACCCAGAGCTAAATTCTTCCTAAAATACGATATTTACCGATATTCGATCTCTAAACTAAAACAGTTACAGAACTAAAATCCTACAGTGTTTAAAGATTATACCTATAGAGGATTGCTGGAAGATCTTCCTCCAAGATGCACAAGCTCCTAGTTCCTAGCTTGAGGGTGAGGAAAATTCTTAGAACTTAGCTTTTCTCTTCACTTCTCTTTTCTCTTATTTTATTTGTTCTAAGTTTTCTCTTTGATTTTCTTTTCTATGTTCTGATCAAATTTTGATTTTCTATGAACTGAACAAGTGTGTAAAAGATAAGAGAGTGAGCTATGAGATGTAGGAGGAGGTGTCACCAAAAAGGAGGTGGTAGTTTCATGCAAGTAGGAGGTGTGATATGGAAAATGGTAGGGTTTTCATGCAAAGGGTGAGGTGTGTGCATGAGGTGTATGTGCAAGAAGAAGGTGTCTCATGGTGTTATGATACACCAAGGGTTTAAATTAACCTTAACCAATTTATACCCTTTTTGCATAATAACCCCTAAACAATTCTAATTTGCATAAAGAAACTAATCTTTTCACATAACCCCTCATACTATATCATATTACACATGAAGCTAAACTTTTCACTAAAACCCTTAAAATTCATTAATGTTACAAACTTAAAATTTCAATTTAATTAGTTTTACACTACTTATGCAAGTGTCCTATTTTGTTTCACTAACTTTTTAAATTAACATTTTATTATTTAATTAATTTATTATCTAAAATTTTCAAAATGTTACAATATTTCCCCCTTAAGAAAATTCGGTCCCCGAATTTAAAACTTAACTATACATACCTTCAAAAAGATGTGGGAATTTCTTCCACATCGCATCTTCGGCCTCCCAAGTAATCTCCTCGCGATTCGTTCCTCGCCAAAGAACCTTTACAAATGGGAGTACCCTTGATCTCAGTTTCTTTGCCTGCTGGTCTAGAATAGCTACTGGCTGCACTGTGTAGGATAAATCCTGCTCAATCTGTACGGTCTGATGTTGGATCGCGTGAGAAGGATCGCAAAGATACTTGCGAAGGATAGACATGTGAAACACCGGATGCACATCGGGAAAACTCGGTGGAAGTGCTAAACGATAAGCTACAGCACCTACTCTTTCCAGAATCTCATAGGGTCCGACATATCTGGGACTGAGCTTCCCTTTTTCCTGAAGCGCATCACACCCTTCATCGGAGATACACGAAGGAACACATGATCTCCCACATCAAACTCGAGTCTACGACGGCGTCGATTGGCATATGATTTCTGTCTACACTGGGCCGCTCTCATTCTGTCCCATATCAACTGGATCTTTTTTGTAGTCTCTTGTACTATTTACGGTCCCAAAATGCTACTTTCGCTGAGTTCTGTCCAGCAAACGGGTGATCGACACTTTTTCCCATACAAAGCTTCAAAGGGTGTCATCTGGATTGTCTCCTGAAAACTGTTGTTATAAGAGAATTCTATCAAAGATAAGTGACGATCCCAACTGCCACCGAAATCAAGACTGCAGGCTCGAAGCATATCCTCTAAAGTCTGTATGGTCCGCTCTGACTGACCATCTGTTTGCGGGTGAAAAGCTGTACTAAAACTCAGTCGGGTACCTAGAGCCTCTTGGAGTTTCTGCCATAGTCGGCTGGTGAACTGTGTACCCCTATCGGACATTATGCATGTCGGAACTCCGTGCAATTGCACGATCTCATCAATATAAATCTGAGCATACTGCGCATAACCAAATGTTGTCTTCATCGGAAAAAATGAGCTGTCTTTGTCAATCTTTCTACAATCACCCAGATGGAATCATACCCTCCGCTAGTCCTGGGTAGACCCACAATGAAATCCATAGAAATCTGCTCCCATTTCCACTTCGGAATAGGCAAGGGCTGCAACTCTCCTGTCGGCCTCTGGTGTCGGCCTTGACTTGCTGACAAGTCAAACATCTCGAAACAACTCTGCGACATCTCTCTTCATCCCTTCCCACCAATAGACATCCTTCAAGTCATGATACATCTTGGTGGAACCAGGATGAATATTATATGCTGACTGATGTGTCTCCTCTAAGATTTCACGTCTCAGTTCCTCCGAATCCGGCACTCAAAGACGAGTCCCAACACGTAATACTCCACGGTCATCTATTACGAACTCCGACTCTCTACCTTGTCTAACCTGATCCATAATCTCCGACCAGCGAGCGTCCATGGGCTGTGCCTCTCTAATACGATCCAATAACTGAGGACGGGTGCGAACATGAGCTAACTGTCCTCATGTCGATGTGAACTCAAACTGTACACGGTTATCACATTGAATCTGCCAGTCTGCAGAAGACTGTCTCTGCAAGGTGCGCACATGAGATAAGCTACCTCCAGGCCTCCGACTCAAAGCATCTGCTGCAATATTTGTTTTGCCTGGATGATACAGAATCTCGCAATCGTAGTCCTTCACTAGTTCCATCCATCGACGCTGCCTCAGATTTAGATCCCGCCGCTGAAAAATATACTTATAACTCTTATGGTTTGTGAATATCTGGCACGACTCACCGTACAAGTAATGCCTCCAAATCTTCAGTGCGAAAACCACAACAACCATTTCTAAATAATACGTAGGGTAGTTCTGCTCGTGTCTTTTCAGCTGTCGAGAAGCATAAGCGACAACCCTGCCTTGCTGCATCAACACACAGCCTAAACCCACTCGAGATGCGTCACAATAAACAACAAAACCACCTGACCCTGAAGGTAAAGATAAGACTGGTGCAGTCGTCAAGCGAGTCTTCAACTACTGGAAATTCTGCTCATACGCCTCCGTCCAAAGAAATGGAACCTCCTTCCTGGTCAACCCGATTGGTGGTGCACATATCCGAGAAAAATCCTGCCGGCCAAACCTAAGAAACTGCGAATCTCAGTAACTGACACAGGTCTGGGCCAGTGCTGTACTGCTTCGATCTTCTTTGGGTCCACACGTATACCATCTCTTGTAACTACGTGACCCAAGAAATCCACACTATCCAGCCAGAAAGCATACTTGGAGAATTTAGCGAACAACTGATGTTCCTTCAAGGTCTGCAATGTGATACGCAAATGCTGCTCGTGCTCCTTCCGGCTCCGAGAATAAACAAGAATAACATCAATGAATACAATAATAAACTGATCAAGGAATGGCCTGAAAATGCGGTTCATCATATCCATAAAAGCTGCTGGGCATTGGTGAGCCCGAACGACATCACCAGAAACTCATAATGTCCATAACGGGTACGAAAAGCAGTCTTCGGAATGTCATCCTTCCGAACTCTTAACTGGTGATACCCTGACCGCAGATCAATCTTCGAGAAATAGCCAGCTTCCTGCAGCTGATCGAATAAGTCATCGATACGAGGTAGTGGATACTTATTTCACACAGTAACTCGATTCAGCTGCCTGTAGTCGATGCACAGTCTCATGTTGCCGTCCTTCTTTTAACGAACAAGACAGGAGCTCCCCATGGTGATACACTCGGACGAACAGGGCCTCTATCTAACAACTCCTGCAGTTGATCTTTAAGTTCCTTCAACTCCGTCGGGGCCATCCGATAAGGGGTATAGAGATAGGCCCCACACCCGGAACTAAGTCAATGCAAAATTCGATATCGCGATCAGGCGGTAATCCTGGTAATTCAGCAGGAAATACTTCCGGAAATTCTCGTGCGATCGAAACCTGGTCCAACTGGACTTCAGTGGCCCTTACGTCCTGAACAAATGCCAAGAACTCATGACAACCCCTCTTCAAGAGTCGTCCCGCACAAAGGACAGAAATCATGTTGGCAGGAGTTACACTACAGTCTTCCTGCACAACAAAAATCGGTTCGCCTGGAAAACAGAATCTGACCGCTTTCCCCCGACAATCTATATAAACATGTCAAGCGGCCAACTAATCCGTATCAAGAAGTATATCAAAATCTAACATATCTAGGAGAAACAAATCCACTAATGAATCCCTATCACCGATACGTACTGAACAAGACCTGATTACGGGTCTAGCTACAAAAGAATCTCCTATAGGAGTAATCACAACTAGCGGTAACTCTAACAACGACGACTCTCTCCCCAGTGAAAGTGCAAAGTGTGCAGATACATAAGAATGCGTAGAACCGGGATTAAATAAAATATGTGCATTAAAGGAATATACAGAAAGAGTACCTGTCATGACTGCATTGGATGCCTGGGCATCCTGTGGAGTCGAAGTAAAGACCCGAGCCTGGCCCCTACCAGCATCCTGACGTTCTTCCGTAGAGTCTATAATTTCTAGCGAAATGGCCTGGACGTCCACAACTAAAACAGGTAGATTGGGGCCTCTACTCATCGGGGTATGAACTGAACATCTGGCCCTGAGTCCTATCTCGACCAAAACTGCGGCCTGGAATAAATCTGCCTCGACCTCCTTGTCCTCTCGAATTTCGACCGTCACGACCACGACCTTTATGGGCGTTGATCTGGCGTGAAACAACATGTGTAGAAGGTAATGTGCTCGGAGGAGGTGGTGAAAATGGTGAAGTCACATGTGAGACCGATGCCTCACCCTGTCATATCACGGGACAATTCCAGATAAAGTGATACGGACATCCACACCCGAAACATCTTTGCGAGGGCCGTTGATCATATGGGTATAAGTAACATAACTGGCCCATAAAGAATCCGCCACAGCCTCTACGAACATGTCTAGGAGCTGATGTATTAGTACGAATTCGCCTTGGTCTCTGAACAACTGTACGTGGAGTAATGGCCGATTTCCGTGCTCGACTAATCTCTATCAAGGATCCGATCATTTGGCGCATCTCCTGAACACTCGCCTCTATCCCAGCCATACAATCAATAGAGGGTGGAACAATCTGCTCATGAAGGATAGGCGCACTGTCTTGGTCTGTCCTCGTCTCAGACAAGCCCGCTCCAATCTTATCTCTAACAGCGGCCCCCCGAGTTCTCATAGTCATTGATGACTTAGCATCGAGCCCCGGTTCTTGTTCACGGAGCAAAGTGCCACACAGAACAAAGTGCCACGCCAATTGTCATACCAAGATGGCGGGGGCTACCTCTTGAATCTGTGGGGGCCACCTCTAGAGTTCGTGGGACCCACTGTAGAACAATGGGGAATCTTCGGAACATATTCCGAAAGAGAACCGAACTGTATTATAAATATAATGATACCACTCTCAATTACAGAGGCGTCTTTTAAGTGAACCGGAACTACAGGAGCTTGAGAACTCCGTAATTAAGCATGCTCGGGCCAGGGAAGTCTTGGGATGGGTGACCTCCTGGGAAGTGGTTCCTGGTCGGGTCCGGTTCGCTCTAAAGGGAAAAACCGTGCGGTTTCGGCCAGAGCGGACAATACCATCTGTACTGGGGCGTGGGGCGTTACATTTATGGTGGCCCATGCAGGTCCCTCAGTAGTAGGTCTGTGGTTCGAGGACGAACCATTGTTCAAAGGCGGGGAGAATTTCGGGCCCCGGTTCTTGTTCATGGAGCAAAGTGCCACACAGAACAAAGTGCCACGCCAATTGTCATACCAAGATGGCGGGGGCCACCTCTTGAATTTGTGGGGGCCACCTCTAGAGTTCGTGGGACCCACTGTAGAACAATGGGGAATCTTCGGAACACATTCCGAAAGAGGACCTAACTGTATTATAAATATAATGATACCACCCTCAGTTACAGAGGCGCCTTTTAAGTGAACCGGAACTACAGAAGCTTGAGAACTCCGTAATTAAGCGTGCTCGGGCCAGGGAAGTTTTGGGATGGGTGACCTCCTGGGAAGTGGCCCCTGGTCGGGTCCGGTTCGCTCTAAAGGGAAAAACCGTGCGGTTTCGACCAGAGCGGACAATACCATCTGTACTGGGACGTGCGGCGTTACACTTAGTGGCTAGAGTAAGAAACATGATTGATAAGGACATTACAATTGAATCACATGATACATGGAATCAAGAAAGGAAGTACGAATAAATATGTCCTAAGGTCACTTAGGCTGAGTATCATAGCGTAAATATGCCGCGGAACATATGTACGGTACCCTACTCATCCTAAATCACCTACTCCATCAAACCTAAGGTCGTCCTACGTAACGAAACTTAAGTCTACTAATTCCAAATCACTACTCGGTTCCGTAAGGTTAATTCTAAGTTCTGATACCAACTTTGTCACGACCCAAAGTTTGGATGTGACCGGCACTTTAGATTGTATAATATCTAAAGAAATCTACACAATCTGAGTAAGCCAAAAACCAAGATCAAAACCCTTTTTGCGGAATTCAGACAATTTTAGTTGTTTAAGTAAAAGAATGAAATAGCATGCCAAAAGGTTTCAAAAATGGAAATGTAACAACTGATGTTAAACTTTCGACAGTGCCTATCTTTTTAATTATTAATAGAAATCCAATTTAAGTTGTGTAATTAAATTGCATCTCTAGTTAGGAGCAAACAAAGCCAACAGCGAAAATCAATAAGCAATAATAGTACAACACTCAAGGTGAAGAATTTCATGCAAGATTCTAAGAAAAACATAAGTTAACATAACTAACGATATCACTCAGTCTAAATAATATACATGTTTTGTTCTAAGTCAATATACATGGTCTGATGGAGTAATACTAGATCTAAAAATATACATATCCAAAATAGGAGGTTACTACATACGTAACCCACCTAGCAAAAAGAGCGGTAAAAGCTGACGAGTGGATCTGCACTGCTGCTACGTGTCCATACGACTCCTGCAAGGAACTATGGCACAACGGGGGTGAGTTGCCAACTCAGTGAATAAGACTAACATATATCGGCTGATAATGTAAGTATGACGAACTAGAGCTAATATCAACAAGGATGTATATAATGTATGATAATATATTGAAGCAGGAACATGTAATACTAAGTATATAAATCAAAACTGAAATCTCATCAATTATTTCCAAATAAGGTTCATTTTTCCGTGTCCAACATCGACACAAATCTTCTATTTCCATCAGGTATCGTTCCCCGAACGATTCTGTTATCCAACAACACCGGTCGGTATCCCCTAAATATCCGCCATGTTCATAACTGTCTCCGGTATCGAGTATCCTCGCTAAGCTCCCCGCCTCAAATGCGGCTTTCCTGCCCCTCGGTCTCGTCCTGGTCCACCATGAATCCGACTGTATAGCTTCCCCACTCAGTCTGGATAACGTGAAAATCCGCGACCGTATAACTCTCCCACTCGGTCCGGAATAAAACCAAATCATAAAAACATCTCATAGTGGACATCTCATATCAACATGAAAATCACTGAATCTACTCAATAGTATATAAAAACTCAAATCCATAAATCTTTAATAATCCAATGCATCTTATATCGAAATACTAACACTTGAATATGAAACATAATGTCATTTATGCAAAGAAATTACCATTTTGATGCTTAAGGTATGATATGAATCATATTTAATATAACAAATACTAAGTGTGTAGGTGACATGTTAATATCGACGAGGTGTAGTGCAACATGTAGATATATGCATATGCAGCATGACTTTTTGATAATTGTGCAGTGTCCTACTAATTATTAACATGACAAGGGATATACATGTATGAATGCATATGATCAAATTTATATACAAAGGCAAATTTCATTTAACTTAAGTTACGGGCGTATCACGCCATCCACACAAAATCCCCTGGTAGAAGTTTAGTCTACTCACCGGAATATGTCGTATACTACTCAGAAATCACCAATCCCTTTCCTTTCCTTGCGGCCTCCGAAGTTCCCGTACTCGAATCTAACATTTAATTTAACTTGTATAAGAAACGGCTAACTTCGTTATAGCGAAAACACAAAAATACAAGTTTTTACGTATTAGCTATACTAGGCATAGTCACATAATTCGCGAATTATTCGCCGAATTCGCGAATAATTCGCGATTTTTTGACCAGCCGACTTAATCGCCGAATTAATCGGCGGGCCGAATAATTCGCGAATTATTCCCGAATAATTCGCGAATTATTCCCGAATTATGTGATAAAACATCGAATAATTCAAAAAAACAGCAAATAATTCACAAAATCAAAACCTAGCGTCTCATATATTAATTTCTTGCTCAAAATCCTTCCCGAACATTTCCCGAACACTTACCGAATCTTTCCCGAATATCTGCCGATTTTTTCCGAATAGATCGCCGAATCCGAATTTTCGACCTCGCCGAATTATTCCCGAACGACGAATTTGTGACTATGATACTAGGTATGACTATTGCAACTATCTAACACTTATACTAACTGGATTTTTACCCGATTGCCTTTCGTAACAGAAAACAGAAACGCGTTACGAATTACCCATGTCGTATTTTAGAATTTTGATCCCTTTTCAGAAATTAGCTTCCAGATTTCTCATATTGAAAATTTAACTTAAATAAATAATACCAAATATATTAATCCATATACATAGACCTACCCTAAAAACCAAAGTCCCCAACTCCCCAAGAAGTCAGGCGAGCTCGGAAATTTCGTGATGGTCGCCGGCCAAAATCCGAGCAACATGGTTTGTCTTCTTAGGGTTAATTCTAAGTCCAATTTATAAGATAATTTAATTGTTTGATCACTTTAGTTATCATCTAAATTATAGCAGATTAACACATAGCTAAATTCTTCCTAAAATACGATATTTATCGATATTCGATCTCTAAACTAAAACAGTTACAGAACTAAAATCCTACAGTGTTTAAAGATTATACCTACAGAGGATTGCTGGAAGATCTTCCTCCAAGATACACAAGCTTCTAGTTCCTAGCTTGAGGGTAAGGATAATCCTTAGAACTTAGCTCTTCTCTTCACTTCTCTTTTCTCTTATTTTATTTGTTGTTCTAAGTTTTCTCTTTGATTTTCTTTTCTATGTTCTGATCAAATTTTGGTTTTCTATGAACTGAACAAGTGTGTAAAAGATAAGAGAGTGAGTTATGAGATGTAGTAGGAGGTGTCACCAAAAAGGAGGTGGTAGTTTCATGCAAGTAGGAGGTGTGATATGGAAAATGGTGGGGTTTTCATGCAAAGGGTGAGGTGTGTGCATGAGGTGTATGTGCAAGGAGGTGTCTCATGGTGTTGTGATACACCAAGGGTTTAAATTAACCTTAACCAATTCCTACCCCTTTTTGCATAATAACCCCTAAACAATTCTAATTTGCATAAAGAAACTACCTTTTCACATAACCCCTCATACTATATCATATTACACATGAAGCTAAACTTTTCACTAAAACCCTTAAAATTCATTAATGTTACAAACTTAAAATTTCAATTTAATTAGTTTTACACTACTTATGCAAGTGTCCTATTTTGTTTCACTAACTTTTTAAATTAACATTTTATTATTTAATTAATTTATTATCTAAAATTTTCAAAATGTTACAAGTTTAGGTAAACTTAGAGCACGACAATGCCACAATGGATATAAAAGGCAGTACTATAATCACGGCCACGGGTAGTCTTTCAAGTCTTAGGGTTACTGAAATGAACTTTCAATTTTATGGTCATCTGGAGCTGTATGTAGACGACAAACAGCTGGGTATAGCTTTGCATGCAAGATTAGTAAGGTTTATTCAGGTAGACCTTCACAGTTATCAAGAAAAAGTGCACAACTAGAAATATGTGCCGAAGGTCCAAAAATTATTTATACCTGCAACGCTTATCGACAAAAAGACTGCGATTTATGTGAGGCAGGGAGGGTCAGTATCTGTGCTCACAGCTTGATTGGGGAGCCTTGCAGATCCCATAGTTTTTATTGCTGGGGAAACTGCGCTTTAAACATTTGGGTACTCATTTCTGCTTGCCTCAACACATGAGGGTAGTTTGATCTCATCAGCAACTTAAACAAGAGTTTTTAGATCTTTCATTACTAAGATGCATGGTCTGTTTGATGCATACCATATTCCACTGCCTCTTAGCACTGGTTTCTCCACCTTATTGCTTTCCTTTCTTCATTCTCTCCTGTCATGAGTTTAATTGCAAAGTAACTGGTGTCAACCTAATTCTCTAAGACAACAAGCATGAATTATATTGATTTCTTCACATTATAAAGCCAAGTCTTCCTTTTTAACTATTTTCTTTTGAGTGGAAGGTGACAAGCAAATGTCCAGGAAGGAGAATTTTGAAGAAACTAGGCCATTAGCTTCACAAACCTTGTAAGAAATACCAATAAGGAAAGAAAGAGAAAGATCCTAGCAATTTTCAACTTCAAAACCTCCTGAAAGGTATCTAGTTGTCTACTAACAAATTATGATAGCCGGAATATTCAATGGCAAAGACTCCTAACAAAATGCTCATTCATGTCCTTGGAAGTATGCTCCTTTAGCAATAATGACCTGAATGTTTAAATGACATATTTACCAAGCATTTAGGTTTCCAAACAAAGAAATGGGATCCTCAACGAATCCAACACGGGGCCATTCCTATAGTTAATTGATATCTATGGAATTACAGTGGGTAATCCATTGCTTAACTAGATGTCCATAATTTAACAAGGTAAACTTGTACCTTTGTTTGATGCAATCAATATATTTAACATAAAAGAATCAGCTTTTAATTGAATGGTAACATCATTATAATTTAGGACTTCTATAATGGGAGTGTCCAGATAACGTCTTCAGTCTAACCATCCAAGCATGTACCAGGTTGTCTTTATAGCAGTTGTCAAGAACCACTTTACTCAAAAGCTTAAGTTATTAGGTCGTGGGATAACAATGTATGCAAGTCAACATAATACTCCCCCTCTCGTCGGCCTTTGAATTTTGAGCACGTGAAAAGAAAGGCCTTTCAATGGAAACTCTCGCTAGTTCAGGCAGAACAAATGGGGGTAAATAAATATAATTTAAATTGATCACAACGAGATTTGAACCTAGGACCTCTTGAACCTAGTTTGCTATGTTACCATGTCAAGAACCACTTTATCCAAAAGCTTAAGCTCTTAGGCCGTGGGATAACAATGTGTATCAAGGCAACATAATACTTTAACAACAATGAATATAATACCATTAGGCAATTTTCTTGTGATTCAAAGTGTTGCATTATCATAAATAGGTTTTACCATACCCATAAGAGCTGCAGAGCTAAGCTAATTTAGATCTTCCGTTGTGTAGTATTAAATAATAGCAGCCACTTATTGATTTGTTTGAATTCTTTCTTTACTTGATTTTGATGTATCAAAATAAGGAATAGTATTCCTTGTTCGGATGTGTGAGACCTGAGGTCAGGTTTGTGCCTCTCATGTTCGTCATTTTCTTTTTAAATCAATCAATTACTTAAAAGGCTGGCATCCCTCCAGCTCTAATTATTGTATGTTATTCGTTTGATGCAATAGAAACTGATTATGATAGATGTTAGTTTGTAAAGCTTCCATATGCAGCAGCATATGTTCTCTCAACAATTTCCTGTTTTTATCGTCTCTTTGCGCAGTTGTGAACTTACGTAAGAACATAGACTTTTACCATTTAATAGTGCACATTGTACCACCAGTTTTATTACACTTCTGCATTGCTGGTTTCATGACACCACAATTTTCTCACCTTTGTATCACTTTTATTTTGCATATTCAGCACTTTACGTATAGTGAGATTCACTGCATTTGCCTGTTGGTTTCTCTCTTATAATTGCTATAGCTTGCGTATTGGGAGTCCCATTTTATGGTCTAGCTGATTGTATTTTTTATTTGATGGTCTCAGGAGTACAATAAGCATGACAAGGAACCATCCAAGTACATCAAGCAATGGACTGGAATTAAGCCAAGAACTGGATCACCATACTCGTGTGATATTGGATATGAGCGTTTTCTTGGGCCTGAGGTTCGCTTTTCATCCGTCATGAATCAGATATTTTATGAAATGATCAAGGTTGCTTTCCATTGTATAGCCAACAAATATTCTTGTCTGATGAATGAGCTCTGTTATTATCTAGCCATTGCAGACGTCATCTCTAGTATTCAGATATGATTTAAATAAGAAGAAAAGCCCTTGAAAGAAGTGCAATGGTTGGCTTTTGCAAAACAATGTGATTTTTAGCAGACTCTTGGACTCTATTCATCTCTTGAGATAAACGCTTTAAGTCGTAACCAAAGTTCGAAATATCATCTAAAACATATTGTATAGACAGATTGGATTAGACATTGGAGTCAGCGATGTGAAACTGTGGATGCTAAGACAACTTTGAGAAATATAAGTTTGGATGGGAATTTAAGAAATATTAGTTAGTGAACATGAAAGCTAATAAGGCGGGTCGTCAAGCTAAATTTAAAAATTATGATAATTTATATATATAAATGAAAATCAATAACGCTGCAAAAGATATTTATAAACTTGCAAAGATGAGAAATAGGGAGCTCAGAGACCTTGGTTTTGTTAAATGTATATAGATTGAAAATCAAAGAGTGTTTGTAAAGGATACAAAGTTAAAGAAAGATGGACTTACCTTTATAAATATTTTAATGTATATCATAATGGAGAACTTAGACTAGAATTAAAAAATCTAATTAATGATTGAAACTTTTGTACCGACGAAAGATTAGGTTGAATGCTGTAAATGATGCTTTAAGAAAGATGGAATCAAGAAGATTGTAGGACCCAATAATATTCTTATTGAAGTTTGAAAGTGTTTGTGAGATGCATGTCTATTTTCAGTACTAGTTATTTAATAAAATTATATATATTAAAAAGTACTCGATTAGTGGAAGATAAACACCTTGATACTTATCAATAAGAATAAGAATATGAGAGAGATACCAATTTTGCAACCTATCATGGTATTTAAGGATACGAGTCATCCAATATAACTGGGAAAGAGGGTAATTGAACATAGATTGAGAAATGAAATGTCCATATTTGAAAATCAGTTTAATTCCATGTCAGGAAGATCTACCATCGATTCTATTTAGAATGATTAATGGAGAAATATATAGAAAGAATAACTAAGTTTGAATCACATTGCATTTGTTATGGAAGAACATACTAGACATATTTGGGTGAGGTTTCCATGATGCCTGTTGTTTGCCGATATAGTTTTAGTGGATGAATATCATGATAGGGTAATTTCTAAAGCAAAAGGATGGAAACATGCTTTAGAATATATAGGAATTAGAATTATTAGAACAAAAGCAGATAATGAGGAATGCAATTTTAGCGAAATTGTGAGAAGAAACGGACATGCTTTTAGGCGGTGGCGCAATGTTATATTCCACAGACATGCATTTAGGTATAAACTTTGAATAAATGCCTCATTCTTTAGATTTAGGTTACCTGTTCATCTGTTTTATTTTCGGGGATTCTCTTCTCCATCTACCTTGCTTGTAGAGTAGTGAAATAAATAAAATGAAAGTGAATTTATGTCAGAGCTGTACGAATTATCTCACACTTTATCTCGGAAATTACATGCCTCTTCTTACTATGAATTTGATCATGCTATCGGGACATGTCACTTGGTAGAGAATTTGCATGAGCAACTCAAACTGACTTCAATGCTAGACGCCTTCTAAAACTCTGCAGTAGCACAACTCTCCTTAGACTGTCTCGATCATTAGTTACTTGGCTTCAGTCTAGAGACACTAGGTTCAACATAAACTGACTGACATCTCAAATGTTTAGAATGCTTCTAGAGTTAACATGTGCTTGTTTATTTCCTTCTTAATTATTACTCTGTTGTTTTTCTTCTGCAATCAACTGTATCTTGGATACTTCATCCTCTCGTGCAGATTTTTTTCCATCCCGAGATTTACGGTAGCGATTTTACCACTCCTTTGCCCACTGTAATTGACAAGTGCATCCAGTCAGCGCCAATTGACACAAGGAGAGCTCTGTATAAGGTTATATTGAGTACAGTTTATCTGATTCTGTGATTACATCCATTTCTTATTTTTATACTTTTTTTGTTTCAAGTTTTTTATCCGGCATTCTACCTTATATATGTAACTCAGAATGTAGTGCTATCTGGAGGATCAACCATGTTCAAAGACTTCAACAGAAGATTACAACGGGATTTGAAGAAGATAGTGGATGCACGGATTGTTGCATCTGAATCCCGACTTGGTGGAGGCATAAAAGTAAGAACAAGATAAATGATTTTCTTAATAGATGTTTATATAGTGGACTGACAATCTGACACTATATTTTTCGGTTCCAGTCTCAACCAATTGAAGTAAATGTGGTCAGCCAACCGATCCAAAGATTTGCTGTCTGGTTTGGAGGTTCTGTTCTTGCATCCACACCAGAATTTTATGGGGTACCTCTTCCTCTCATTTCAAACTTTTTCCGTTCCTGCAAGTTTGAATTGCTAAGATATTACTGTAAAAAATCTTGAACATCACATCGATGACTTGTAGAAGCAACAACCTACTGTTTAATGGACTTGAAGCTTGACCTGTAGAATATCGGTAATTATTAAAGTAGACTTAAACTTGGGAATGCCAAATTTTCTGCTATCTTAATTATACATATGTAGAATGAAAATGGAATAGGAAGGTTTTGTTTTCTCTAGACCAGTATGGCATTATGTGCCTGCATTAAACATGGTAGGAATTGAAGATGCAACTAAATAAAATTAATTATAATGAGGTAAACAAATAATA
This sequence comes from Agapanthus africanus, assembly GCA_030015575.1. Classification (NCBI taxonomy): domain Eukaryota; kingdom Viridiplantae; phylum Streptophyta; class Magnoliopsida; order Asparagales; family Amaryllidaceae; genus Agapanthus; species Agapanthus africanus. The sequence continues at coordinate 311,228,898 of CM057347.1, read as the reverse complement.
TATGATTCTAGCATAAAAGATACAGTAAATGATTGTGTTGTCGGTCCAAATATGCAATGAATCATAAGTCAAGGTGAAGGAGAAAGACTAACATAATGCTGAGCAAACACGAGTAAATTGAATTTTTCAGCCCAAATGATGATAACGAAGCTTGAACTTGAGTTGTTTGACATTGAGGTACAAAGGATTGCTGTTGGGAAGAGTGTTTCATTTAAAACTATGGTTAAACAAGGATTGGTCATATGACTTTAAAACCAATGAGAACCCCCACCCCCTTCCCTCTCTCTCCCTCCCTCCCTCTCTCTGTGGTCAGACTGCAGGTTGAATTTCTCCACGTTGAGATTATCACAAAATTTTGTCCACTTGATTTTTAATTAACCTGCCATCAAATTTAGGAAATGTGAGGATCTGTGTTCTGTAAAGGCATATGATACTTAATTAGTCCAACATGATCTGTTAAGGGATATTCAGTGTGCTTGCACTTGTTGTTCTTTAGCTGGAGAACTACTTGAAAGGAAGACCTCCTATGCTTTGTTAAGGGATATTCAGTCAGCATGTCTATTTAAAGACTTCAATTATGTCAACAACGCGTTTTGAATTCATAGTTGCTAGGAATTAATAATGTTAACACCACAGTTTGATCTTAAAGCGTAGACATCTTTTTGCAGTAGAAATATCCGAAGTTTAAGTGACGTTGACTTCGGATACAGCTTGTCGGTCCATTATGTATCTGAAAATTTCTTCGAGTCAATGTCATTTGTTTCTGATCGACTTGAACCCAACAAACTCCTCTGTAGTTTCAGCCCATGGCAGTAAACCTCCTATGCTTTAAAAAAAATCAGAAAATTATCCTATCTAACGGTGGCCCGTTGGTAGTAACGGTTCACATCATCGCCACGTCAGCATTAACTGTCACATCATCACAAAAATTAATCATTTCCAAAATACCCTCATCTTCTCCTAACCCTAACCTAACCTTGGCTGCCACCGCCCCGTTGCCGTTGCTCGCCGTCCCCCACCCCTCCCCAACGTTTGTTGACCTCCCCCACCCCTTCCCCCCGACCTCTTCCCCCTCCTCCCGCCTCCCCCACCCCTTCCCCTTCCTCTTCCCCCCCCTCATGCCTCCCCCATCCCTTCCCCCTCCACTTCGACCTCCCCCTTCCCCTTCACCACCACCATCATCAGTCCTTTTCCCGGCCCCTCCAGACCACCATCTCTACCACCATCATCATCCTCAGCCCCTCCACCACCCCCTTCCGCCGCCGCCGCCTCCATCACCATCATCAGCCCTTCCACCACCCCTTCCTTAACCTGCCCCAAAATCGCCGCCGCCACCACCTCCATCAGCCTCATATGTGCCTCCACCCCCTCTGCGACCTCCCCAAAAATCTTTACTACCACCACCTCCATTGTCATCATCATCATCCTCACCAGCACCCCCCGTCATCATCATCATCACCCGCCCTTCATCATCATCACCCTCAGTTTTTAGAACTTCTACCGTTTTCTCAAGAAAAAAATAATGAGGGTAGAATTGTCTTTTTACTCATGGGTTAACGGTGTTGTCCTGGATCTGTTAGATATGGTAGTTTTTTGCTTTTTTAAAGTACATGGTAGTTTCCTGCCATAGACCGAAACCACAAGGGAGTTTGTTGGATTTAAGCCTTTCATATTTGCCATTTGTTTCGCATCCATCAACACAGTACCCCTGTTAACTGTTATTTTTTGTTATTGTGCAGGCATGCCACACAAAAGCAGAATATGAGGAATATGGGGCGAGCATATGCCGAACAAACCCCATCTTCAAAGGGATGTACTGAAATTTGGTTAAACAAAGACCTTTTATCTTTTAACTGCTCACCTCACATGCAAAGCTAGAGAAACCAATTCCTTAGTTATTTTGGAAGGTCTCCCAAGTTTCATCGCAGATCGCAGATCTGAGGACGGAATATTGTCCTTCACACCGAGTAGTTTAGCAGATGTTGTATCAATTTTTAACATTGCATATATAATGCAGCCTAATTTGTTCTTACATTCTTTACTGTTAAGGGAAGTTCAAGCTAGATGCAGGAAAAGGTTAGAGCTTGCCTCTGTACAATTCGGTAGATAGTTAAATTGAGTTACGGGTGTAATCAGATATCTGAGCTGAATGAGATGTCTACAGTTCCCAGCCAGCTAATTGAATATACTTAATATTTTAGATAGTGATTTGATTAACTTCAAGTATTATTTATCAAGCTAGTTGTGAAAAATTTTCCGTTTTAGAATTATTTTCGGTTGTTTTGACCATGTTTGGCTAGCCATGACATATTAACCATATTTTGTTTATATATATATATATATATGAGATTAATGGAGGAAAGAGACCATAGGAGGGGATTTCCTCCTATGGCTTGGAAAAAATACGACCTCCACCATTTTTTCCGACGATCCGACGATCGGCACCCATCATCATCATCGTTATCATCTAAGATGTGCGTACACCAAATTACATGTGATTCCATAACTTTTTCACCGTTGATTTAGTGGGTTCAAAATTAACGGTTTACCGACAATAGAACTTTTTACATTGCTAAATCAACGGTGAAAAAATTGTAGAATCACATGAAATTTGGTGTACCACATCTTAGATGATAACGATGAAGATGATGGGGGCCGATCGTCGAAAAAAATGGTGGAGGTTGTATTTTTTCCACGCCATAGGAGGAAATCCAATCCCCTCCTATGGCCTCTTTTCTCCATTTTTCTCTCTCTATATATATAAAATGGAGGAAGGATGCCATAGGAGCGAATTTTCTCTTATGGCGTCGAAAAATACCCCGTCCCTCATTTTTTCGACGATTGGCACCCACTATCTTCATCGTTATCATCTAAGATGTGGGTACATCAAATTTCATATGATTCTACAACTTTCACCGTTGATTTAGCAATGTAAAATGTTATATTGTCGGTAAACCGTTAATTTTGAACCCACTAAATCAACGGTGAAAAAGTTATTGAATCACATGAAATTTGGTGTATCTACATATTAGATGATAACGATGAAGATGGTGAGTGCCGATCGTCGGAAAAAATGAAGGAGAGTGTATTTTTTCGACGCCATAGGAGAAAATTCCCTCCTATGGCCTCTTTTCTCCATTATTCTCTCTCTTTCACTCTCTCTCTTCATTAAATGCCCCTCACTCCTTATCCCCCATGCTTCATGCCTTGTCTTTTCTTTTCTATTTTCAATTAAAAACAAAACCTTTTATTCTCTCTCTTCATTAAATGCCCCTAGCTCCGTATCCACCATGCTTCATGCCTTGTCTTTTCTTTTCTATTTTCAATTAAAAACAAAACCTTTTATTATATATATATATATATATATATATATATATAGAGAGAGAGAGAGAGAGAGAGAGGGGGGGGGGGGGGGGGGGTATGGCTCTCAAGAGTCGACCCTCATTCTCTCGTTCTCTCAACAATCTCATTTCTCATTCTCTTCCTCCCCTTCTTCTTCCAATCCCTCTCTTGAAAATTCTACACTTCAACCCTTGAGCCTAAACCACCATTAAACTCCATTAAACCCTTCATTAAGCATGCTTAACCCTCCTGAGAAGTTTTGGTGCTTGCATGGCTAGGGTTTCATCCAAGTTTTGGTGAGGTAATGTTCTAAAACCCTTAAATAGGCTTTAAGGGAAGTTTATATATTATCTAGTTTCACTAAACTACCTTAATGTTTTGTGTTTAGTGTTAATATCGTTTTTGTGTGAGGTTGGGGTTTCTGTTTAGATCTGCTATCAAACCCGAGACTCTTTTTAGAACTTGCCACTACAGAGAGATAGTCTAGAGGCCTAGGACCTACCCCCCAAACCTGAGCCCTTCCCTTCAATTTTTGGCTGCAGATTTATTCTATCTGGCCGCAAATTGAGGCCAGGTTGGGGTGTCTGTGTTTGATTCTTAGTTATGGGTTCTCTGCAACTATATGTAGGTTTATGTCATTTGCAACTTTCCCTAATTCCTTTTGTAGGAAAATCTGGGACTGATTTGCTATATTTAGAGTGTTTCGTTAACGTGTGATACGGATTTATCCGACTTTCGTTTAGGTGTTTCGTGTGGTTAGCAGCACCACTGTACACAATTAGCTCGCTAGGCTAACACTTGATAAGTTGTGGGAGTTTGTTCGTTAGCTTAGTGTGTGTGTCCGTGTCTTATTAGAAAGTTTATTAACTTCACGCGTTATGGTTTTGTGTGATGCTAGGATCACTTGCGGGGATTTCGGACGCTGCTAGGAAGGGGAAAGAAGTGGTCGGATTCATTTAGCTCGACATCGTCCGGTGAGTAGATTTAACATCTATGGGGGAATTGTAAGTCCATGTCACGCACCCCATGAACTTGCGGGGAGGCGGAATATATGAAAAACGATTATCAAAGCTTCGTAACACGGACTTGAGCGCATGAATCGTTATCTAAACCATTGCTAACTATCTACTAGAGATTTAACTACTCGGATAAGAAGTTATACCTCACATTACTTGTCCTTCGGGTCTTCATCGCGGTCCTCCACTCCTCGTAGGCTCCTTGGAACATCGGCACCTCAACGGCCTCCTCGAATCAAAGACGATCCACCCGAGAGCTCCTACGCCAAGCTTTATCTCTAACTTGAGATAACTAGGTTGCTTAAAGTGCTAATCTAAGCTACCTAGGGGATATAGAGTGAGGTTATGGATGTATTAGTCTAGCTAACCCTTGATCTCAACTCATGAGAGGTTAGGGTTAGGGTTTGAAGAGAGAGTGAGCTTGAGGAGAGAGAAGGTGAAGATGAGAATGAAATGAGATAATGATGTTATCATAATATATATGAAGCATTATTATTTATCCAAAAACCAAATAAAAGAATTATCAACCATGCTTCATAAATATCTATGAGTGATTCATCTCCATGAGTCATTAAGCATTTATGATGCATTTAATGACTTGGATGAATCACACAAATGAGTCACTAATCTCATTTAATGCATTGCCATCTTAACCCCTTAGTCACCACTCTTCTAGAAGCTTCCCGACAAATTACGAGAATACCCCTCCAATCCGTGAAAACACGGAAAAACTTTAGACTGTATAAATCCAATAACCTGATACTAGAATCTGGCTTAAACCAAAGCCGGCTAGTAAAAACTGTCCGAAAAGTCGTACGTGCGAAAACACACGTACGCGTCCGAACCCTTGTCGTAAAACCATACGACCTCTATATCGTTTCGCCTGGAGCAGGGAAACTCTCTGTGTGGGACTCTAAAGACTCGACACTACGCTGGCAGTGGGTTTAACCACAGACCGCAAGCGGCACTAGCTGTACGTAACGGTCCTCAGGTAGATGTCGATAAGAAGGCCGATGAGGAAAATCATCCAAACTCCCACTGAGCCTGATGTGACAATCTCCGTACAGTCCGGTCTGTTCGTCTAAGACTATCGCATATCAAGCCTAGGGGGCGGCAAGCGTCAGTCCCCTAATAGCTGTATAAGTCGTGTCGGAGCGAAGCCCATTACACCCTGAGAAGCTACTGGAACCTACCAGTATATCTCGCTTGCCCTGGCCAGGGACTTTGCGTAACGACTCTCTGACACAGCGCGATATCATCTCCCAATACCGGGAGAGACGAATTGATGGCTCCAAGTGCTCGGGACTGCACCCAACTACTACCTGTTTGCACGACTCTTTTGAGCCGTGGTAGGGTAGCAATCTAAGAACAGTGGGACACACTCGAGGCGAAGTAGCAGTGTCAAGTCTGCGGACTATGCTGTACTCATGTCACCTGTTAGTTATATGTATGCCCTAGAGGCCATTACTGTACATAGGATGTATATTGTAGTGGATGCTGGGACGTATATAAGGAGGACTTTCTTGCTCGACATGATAGTATGCTATCTGGTTGATCTTTACCTTAACGTGTATGCTGATTGTCTCTCTGTTACATGTTGGTAAAGCCCTTAGGATGTGTGCTTGACTACCTGGACTATGATGCGGATCATACTAATGGGGACATGGTAGTCCATAAGTACATCCTTCAAAGTCCCTAGTCGTGGGTGTATCGAGACGGGGCATCGATATACCAGAGTAGACTAGCGTATACCTTCTCGACCCATACAGATGGGCGATGGATGATCCCATATCCATTGGTGTTTGACATCAGAGATGATATACGGGTGCTCAGTAGAGGCTGGGTACACTGGACGGACTTGCCGAGAACACCCAGATGGTATTATACCTCACGTCAGATGGCAGTTCTCTGGTGACACTGGTACAGAGTAGTCTGTTGACCCGAGATCGTCATAGAGACTTGTGTGGTTCCCACTGTGCTTTGATTTCCATCTTACCACGTCCAAGAGGGCGTGCAAAACGGTGGTTTTTGGGTACAGTCCCGAGTCACATGGAGGCAATGAGCGATAGGAGGGGATTCGTCTCTCCCGGTATAGGGGGTTGATGTTGCGCTGTGTTCGATTGGCTATAACAGGAAATCCCTGGCCAGGGTTGCTGAGATTTACTGGTAAGTGTTACCAGTAGTTTCTCGAATTGTTATAGACCTCATATCGACACGACTTATCGAGCTATTGGGGTCTGACGTTTACCACCCCTAGGCGAGATATGCGACATATCAGACGATCAGACCGGACTGTACGGTAGTGTTACTGGTCGGATTCGCAGGAGTGTGAGCGGGCTTGCTCTTCGATCTTCTGATCGCTCAATACCCGGGTGGCCGTTACGTTTAGCAGACCGCTTGCGGCTTGTGGGTGTTTGATATGATCATCGCCTGCTGCCGGCGTATTGACGAGTCTTTAGAGTCCTACACAGAGGTTTCCTGGCTCAAGCGAAACGAAATAGGAGCGCATATGAGATATGTGCGGGACCGAGAATAATGCGTGTATGTGATACCGTATTCCATTCTCGCGATGAATGTATCGATTAGGTTATATGCGATATACCCTAGTTATCGAATCAAAGGTTGATTCGATAAGCCGATACATAGGATACTGGTCGGTTATATGCGATATGACCGGATCGTTAAATCAAGTGTTGATTTAATGATTTAATGTATAATTATATATTTGATATATTACTTTGCACTAACTAGTATTGGTTCACTTTAAATGGATTTTCTTACTCGGATGTGCGCATTACATATGCGATATGATTTTGTGCACTTGATTGTATCATGTTTGATGATACATGTTTACTTGGTTAAGTGCAAAGAATTAAACCATGGTTAAAAGAATGGCTAGGGTTTCATTTCCTTTATTTATTTGTTTATTCATTTTGGAAAAGAAGAGAAAAGAATGGTTGCTAGTTTTGGAGTTTAGTTGAAGCTTCATGAAGCTTTGATCAAGTCAACCATTCTTATCTCATCCTTAACCCTAACCATTCCCACTAACCATGATTCATTCTCTACACTTGACTATAGTTAATGATATGATAAGTATTTGTTTTTCTATTATTTTTAATTAACTTATCATATATTTCTTTCTTCTTCTTCTTCATGAGCAAGGAAGAAAAAGCTTTCTTCATCAATGGTGATTGATGATAAAGAGTGAGAAATCCAATTCTAAATTGAACCCACTTCCTATTTCTTCATCCTCTACCTCTTGCCAAGTAGTAGAGTGTATTTTCTTCACAAGTTTCTTGACTTGGTGAAGTCGGAGCTTGATTTAGCGATGCCTCGACGTAGATCATTTTCGGCATGGACATCGACGACCTAGCTCGCTTATTCTCCGATGAAGTCGACGCTAGAGCCCGGATTCTTTTTGGACAGCGGAGAGGACTTCGTTGCGGAGCTATGGAGGTAGAGAACCGGATCTACAAAGGTTGTATTTCCGTTTCCCATTAGTTAAGTGTTAACTAGATTGTTTTTCGCCTAGATTTCTAGCAAACGATCCGTAGTCGGGTCTCTCGGCACCTAGAATTTTTGAAATTGGCATGGTTGATGCCTTGTGAGACCTCATCAGGGTGCCTAGGAACCCTACAGTGGTATCAGAGCCTAGCTAGAGCCTTAGGCAAAGTCTAGACGGATTTTGAAACCCGAACGAACCCGAAAACCCAAACCCAAAATGCTCTCTGTCCTTTTTCCAAAAATTGGGATTTTTCCAAATTAAAAATATGCAGAAAAATAAGCAGGGTTTTCTAAGAATTACGGTGAAAAATTTTGGTCGTAATTCCATCAAACAGCCGCGGAACCGCGGCCTTAGCCCACGTGGCGCGGCGGTTTCGCGGCAAGACTGTTGCATCGTTGACCAAAATCTGCACAGTAATTATTAGTTTGCTGTGCTGAGTTCTCTGGGTGTTTTTAAAAATTATTCAATAGTTGAATTTTCTGCAGTTGTTTTGGGGATTCGGTGTTTCGATCGGGGTATCAAATTTTGTCTATTTGGCTTTCCGGATAAATTTTTAGAATATGTTAAAAAGTTCGACCGGATATAAATACCCAATTTTTCCCCTGTTGGGAAATTTCCAAGTGTTGGATTTTTCCGTAGTTTAACGATGTTCTAAGTAGTGCAAGTAACGCGATAGTCCCTCTAGAAGACAACAAACCTTAACTCGATTATGTGACCGTCTTGAACTGCCCTTTGAACCTTCGGGTTTGGGGCAGTACGGCGTGCCACATGTGAGGCGTTGGCTTGACCCTTCTACGGTTGGACCGTTGGTACTGAGGCACGAACGGAATGTTGTTAGACTTGTTTCATGTGTTGATCTGTATCGGGAAAACTTGGGTGTTCGATTGTTCGATCGGAAAGTTTAACATTTTCTGTTTATCTGGAATGGGATACAATAATTGGAATTCACAAAAAGTTATGAGATAACTGAATGAATGTTATAAACATAGCACTTTAGTCTCGATTGATCGGTTGCCACGGAATTTTGATGTGATCAAAAGTCCGTCGCAATCACGTAGCGTACGCGGATACTCGCCGGGTAAACTTAATAGACAGCCTCACTCCATAGCCCCGACCAAGTGACTGTAGGAGAACCCCGTCGCCGAAAGCATCCGTTCGGGTGCTCACGGCAGCGGTGTTCCGCCTTGGTGCACTTCGTCGACGGCGTCGGGGGTGCAGCCGCCTACTGAAGTTTGCGACGAGCATTCGATCAGACTGTCGGGAATCTTGTTGAATTGCCCGACTCGATATTGAAAAGTGTTTTCGATAATGAGACTGAAATGCGGGGTTTATAATTGTTAGGCATGCGATGTCTAAGTAATTCATTTGGTCAGGCATGCGATGTCTGAGGTGGTTGCGGATTCCAACTGTTGTAGTTTTACACTTTCTTTTCTGTGACCGTAAGTGTAATATGTGATATCGCCGGTTTCGTTGCTATATGCCAACGACAATTGGGATGCGCATATTTACTTACGTTGATGACATGTGATGTTATGTGTTGCTGGATATGTTATATTGGATCGTCGTGTTTGAATAGCCGGGGTTTTTTATGTGAGATGAGTGTTTTTCATTTTCATTCATGTAAAAACTTGTATGTAATATTCTTTTATTGGGGCACTTCCAGGTTGCGGAAGTTGTCACCGTTTGTATATTATTTACTTTTCCGCACTAGGATAGACCCAAGGAGGGGAGCACAAGTAACCGGGTTCTGGAGTCCAGTGGGAGACCAACTCGAGGAGTCGAGTCCGGGTCTCCTAACTCTAGAATTGGTAGGGTTGCTTGCCGCTCTCGTAGGGGTCTAGGGGTGTGGGTTTGGCTATTCATCACGACCGTGGAATCCGTGTTTTATACTGGCTCGTATTGAAAACACGGACGTCCTAGGATATCCAATATTTCATATGTTTCTTCTGCTGCGATATCTGTGATGTGATCATGAGATGTTCTTTGATAGATACAGTATATAGTATATATGATATATTATATAGACGTTACTTATGTTTTACACCCGCGCTAGCCCTGCCCTGCTCTGTCGTTAGTTACCTAACCTAACGGTGCATGAGGGGACATCGAGGCGAATGCGGATGGCATAAGTGTACGTCGTATTTATCTGTGATGTTTAGGTACTTAAATGATGGGACTTCATTAATGTGATTAATGAAATAAAAGAAACCGAAGATGTTGTAGAATCGAATTTCAAAATAAAACAGGTAGCTACAGTTCTTGCTTTGCACAGCGGTATATGTGATATATCCTGCACCTTATTCGATGAGGAAAGGACCGAGATCCCTTCACCGGGAGTGACTCCTTTAGCAATAACTGGCAGATGCTACACACTCGGTTTGTCTTTTGATTGCTTTTAAGAGTTCTGCTTTGCACAGTGATATATATGATATATCCCGCACCTCATTCGACGAGGAAAGGACCGACGATCCCTTCACCGGGAGTGACTCCTTTAGCAAAACTAGAAAAGCCTCAAAAACACTCCATTTCAAAATTCATTCGATCCTACAACGATATCAAGTTCATTACGCAATAGGTTTTCAGAAAAACCTGTCGTAGCCCTCCGTCATTTCAGATAAGTACTGGTTAGTATTCGTGCTACGTTTGTTGACCTTAGCCAAGGCGTAGTGTGCGGTAGCTGATTAGTGCTTATCTGTATAAGCATATGATGCGATTGAGTTAGGGTAGTCGTGCGACTTTGTTGACCTTAGCCAAGGGTCGTGCGGGTGGGTTTAATTCAATCGGGAAATGACGGGTTGAACTTGGCTAGCACTTATGATTTGTTGACCTTAGCCAAGGTCATAAGCTGCTAGGGGCAAAATATTATCGGGAATTTCAAGTGTTGAAATTTGCAATGAGATTGCATACCTTCTATGAGATAGTTGGATCCCGATACCCGCTGCGAGTAAGAGTTACTCATGGGAGAGTTTTATACATTACAATTAGCCGATCAAGTAGGTGTCTAGAAAGGTGTTAACGAGGTTACGCCTCTGGGAAAACGAGGTTTACATTAATTAGGTTCGTGCGAAAGCACGGGGGATCTCCCTCAAAGTACCGACACTGGCCTGGCTGAAAGATTGGCGAACTTGTAGTGTGTAATTAATCCCGGCTAGTCTTTCCTTTTAGGGTTTGAAGAAAGATTTGATAAAAAGCAGTGGGAGCCATCCTGATTAGATAAAATAATAACCAATCTATTCTTGACAGAGCGCACGCTGAGTGTTTTCTTCTCTCTCTCTCCAGGTAGCGACCATATCACGCCTTAATCAAGATAATAATACGGATTTTTGACCGAACCCGCTTGTTATACTGAGCTGGGGAACGTTGGTCCCGCTCCAACTTATAATTGTTATAAGACAGAGCAGGAAATTGGGGATTACCAGAATTCCCGTGCCGCCCAAACGAAGAGAGTGCATGCTGATGCATCATCTTCGGGTTTGTTCATTATACAGAACTGTTTCTCAGTATCCTTTACGTCCTGGGTATATGATACCGGATCAGGATCCCAGATATGTAATCAGTTATATAGGGCTACAGAAAGGTAGAGAACTGAGAACAGGTGATAAGTTTCATGAGGCAGAAAACGGGGCAAGAGTTGCAGCCAAGTCTGTTGGTCACTGTCACCCTGTATTACCAATACATTGATTCTGAACGAATGTTGTTAGAAACCGAACCTGATATACAAAATCATATCAGTCTCTTTATTAGTAAAGAAATGATAAAATTTTGTATTGTTGGATAATGTTTTGAACATTTCCTATATCAAAAGTTGATCGGTTCAGGCACGTTATCTAAAAGCATTAATGTTCTAAATCAAACTACAGTTCTTTAGTATACGGAACACACACAAGAGGAAGAGTTCAGAAATGAACGAATCCTTCTTGAGGCATTGTAGACTAGGTCATATCAATGTGACCCGACTAGCTGAAGTTACATTTAGATGCATATTTAAATCAGTTTGAATTTACATCTTATGAAACTTACCAGTCATGTCACAAAGATAAGATGACCATAGCTCTGTTTAATGGAAACAGAGAAAGAGTTAGCAAACTCTTGGGATAATACATGTTGATGTATGTAAGGTCCCCTGTCTATACATGCCAGGACCGGTTCTTTGTACTTCATTACATTCTCTGATAATCTCTCAAGATTCAGACATATGTTCCTGTTGAAACACAAGTCCGAACCTTTTGAGATATTCATAGAATATAAGTAAGAAGTAGAGAACCGAAATACGGGTATAAGTATTATGTCCTTTGATGAGATCAAGGAGGAGAATACTTGAGCACGGAATTCCAGGACTATTCTAAAGGAGAATGAGATTCTCTCTCAGCATTACTCCTCCGTATACACCATAGCACGATGGTATATCGGGGCGGAGCTGATACACCCTATTTGATATGGTGTGCTCTATGATGAGTAATACTGAGTTACCTTTTTCCTTTTGGGAGTTATGCACTTACGAAGTTGCATACCTATTGAATAAGATTCCAATCAAATCAATTGCCTACCACTTCATATGTGATATGGAAAGGGAAGAGCCCATATCTTAAGTTAGTTAAGATTTGGGGTTGTCCGGCCTATGTCTAAAAGGCAAAATCCGGACAAGCTCGAGGCAAAGTCTGTAATGTAGAACTGGAAATGTTCCAGCTATACAAACTGCAGCTGATGATTTGAAAGAACCAAAGGATTCAATAGTTACCAACGAACCTCAGCCTCTCCGCCGATCTAGTAGGGTTCCTCACCCACCTGAGAGATAATTCGGTTTCTCTATGACAGTGGGAGCGAGGACTGCATCATGAGATGATGACCAAACTAGTTTCGAGCTGGCCATCAGGAGTAAGACTCTGTAAGAATGGCTGGATGCTTAGTGATCTGAGATGGAATCCATATACACCAACAAAGTATGGACTTTGGTTGCTATATCTGAAGGGTTAAATCCCCATCAGGGGCAAGTATATCTTGAGAAGATTACTTGGTGTACATGGAAAAGTTGAGACTTTCAAAGCTAGACTTGTTAAAGGTTTTCGTCATTGACCAGGCGTGGATAATGATGAAACCTTTTCAAGTAGCTATGCTTAAGTCCATCCGGATCCTACTTACCACGGCTACATACCATGACTACGATATCTGGTGGTTGGGTGTCATGACTGCTTTTCTAAATGATATTTTGGAAGAGAGCGTCTATAAGTACACAGCTAGAGGGCTTCGTAGACAGTGGGAGCAGCGGAAACGTGTGCAAGATGCTTTATAGGATAAAGCAGGCATCGCGGAGTTGGAACATCTGTTTTGATGAAGTAGTCAAAGAGTTTGACATCATCAAAATGGTAGATGAACCTTGTATAAACAAAAAGGTAGTAGGGAGTATAGTGACGATCCTCGTAGAGTACGTGGATGACATACTCTTGATAGGGAAGGAGTTTCCTATGCTGCGCTCGATCAATCTCCGCTTATCACAATGATTCTCCATATAGGATCAAAGTGATACCTCCTAAATCCTGGGTTTTGGATCTATGAGATAGATCTAATTGGATGTTAAGATTCTCACTAGTTGTAGTGAGATGGTATCAATCGACCCTGGGGAGAATCACTGGAATAGTTCCAGGGTGATAAAGACGACTGAATGTCAGTCACAGGCATTGTCTTTACCCTCAGAAAAGGGACGGTATGTTGGAAGAGTTCCAAGCTAGATACCGTGACATACTAGACGATAAAGGCACGATACATCGCTACTTAAGATGCTACCAAAGAGGCTGTTTGGGTGTATATTGGTTCATAAGATGAACTATGTTCCTCCCATTGTGTGACAATGGAGTTGTGGCTTATACCAAGGAACGCCGGTCCCATCAGTGATCCATACATATTCTAAGGCAGTATCACTTGATCATGGAGATGGTTGATCTCCAGGGAGATCGAGGTTAGGAGAGTAGACTCAGAGGACAACACAGCGGATCCACTCACAAAGGCCTGTTCCCAGAGAGAGACTTTTATGGAATGGTTGAGTATGAGATACTGCAACCACTGCTATCAGATGGCCCTAGTGCAAGTGGGAGATTGTTAGTTATATGTATGCCCTAGAGGCCATTACTGTACATAGGATGTATATTGTAGTGGATGCTGGGACGTATATAAGGAGGACTTTCTTGCTCGACATGATAGTATGCTATCTGGTTGATCTTTACCTTAACGTGTATGCTGATTGTCTCTCTGTTACATGTTGGTAAAGCCCTTAGGATGTGTGCTTGACTACCTGGACTATGATGCGGATCATACTAGTGGGGACATGGTAGTCCATAAGTACATCCTTCAAAGTCCCTAGTCGTGGGTGTATCGAGACGGGGCATCGATATACCAGAGTAGACTAGCGTATACCTTCTCGACCCATACAGATGGGCGATGGATGATCCCATATCCATTGGTGTTTGACATCAGAGATGATATACGGGTGCTCAGTAGAGACTGGGTACACTGGACGGACTCGCCGAGAACTCCCAGATGGTATTATACCTCACGTCAGATGGCAATTCTCTGGTGACACTGGTACAGAGTAGTCTGTTGACCCGAGATCGTCATAGAGTCTTGTGTGGTTCCCACTGTGCTTTGATTTCCATCTTACCACGTCCAAGAGGGCGTGCAAAACGGTGGTTTTTGGGTACAGTCCCGAGTCACATGGAGGCAATGAGCGATAGGAGGGGATTCGTCTCTCCCGGTATAGGGGGTTGATGTTGCGCTGTGTTCGATTGGCTATAACAGGAAATCCCTGGCCAGGGTTGCTGAGATTTACTGGTAAGTGTTACCAGTAGTTTCTCGAATTGTTATAGACCTCATATCGACACGACTTATCGAGCTATTGGGGTCTGACGTTTACCACCCCTAGGCGAGATATGCGACATATCAGACGATCAGACCGGACTGTACGGTAGTGTTACTGGTCGGATTCGCAGGAGTGTGAGCGGGCTTGCTCGTCGATCTTCTGATCGCTCAATACCCGGGTGGCCGTTACGTTTAGCAGACCGCTTGCGGCTTGTGGGTGTTTGATATGATCATCGCCTGCTGCCGGCGTATTGACGAGTCTTTAGAGTCCTACACAGAGGTTTCCTGGCTCAAGCGAAACGAAATAGGAGCGCATATGAGATATGTGCGGGACCGAGAATAATGCGTGTATGTGATACCGTATTCCATTCTCGCGATGAATGTATCGATTAGGTTATATGCGATATACCCTAGTTATCGAATCAAAGGTTGATTCGATAAGCCGATACATAGGATACTGGTCGGTTATATGCGATATGACCGGATCGTTAAATCAAGTGTTGATTTAATGATTTAATGTATAATTATATATTTGATATATTACTTTGCATTAACTAGTATTGGTTCACTTTAAATGGATTTTCTCACTCGGATGTGCGCATTACATATGCGATATGATTTTGTGCACTTGATTGTATCATGTTTGATGATACATGTTTACTTGGTTAAGTGCAAAGAATTAAACCATGGTTAAAAGAATGGCTAGGGTTTCATTTCCTTTATTTATTCATTTATTTATTTGTTTATTCATTTTGGAAAAGAAGAGAAAAGAATGGTTGCTAGTTTTGGAGTTTAGTTGAAGCTTCATGAAGCTTTGATCAAGTCAACCATTCTTATCTCATCCTTAACCCTAACCATTCCCACTAACCATGATTCATTCTCTACACTTGACTATAGTTAATGATATGATAAGTATTTATTTTTCTATTATTTTTAATTAACTTATCATATATTTCTTTCTTCTTCTTCTTCATGAGCAAGGAAGAAAAAGCTTTCTTCATCAATGGTGATTGATGATAAAGAGTGAGAAATCCAATTCTAAATTGAACCCACTTCCTATTTCTTCATCCTCTACCTCTTGCCAAGTAGTAGAGTGTGTTTTCTTCACAAGTTTCTTGACTTGGTGAAGTCGGAGCTTGATTTAGCGATGCCTCGACGTAGATCATCTTCGGCATGGACATCGACGACCTAGCTCGCTTATTCTCCGATGAAGTCGACGCTAAAGCCCAGATTCTTTTTGGACAGCGGAGAGGACTTCGTTGCGGAGCTATGGAGGTGGAGAACCGGATCTACAAAGGTTGTATTTCCGTTTCCCATTAGTTAAGTGTTAACTAGATTGTTTTTCGCCTAGATTTCTAGCAAACGATCCGTAGTCGGGTCTCTCGGCACCTAGAATTTTTGAAATTGGCATGGTTGATGCCTTGTGAGACCTCATCAGGGTGCCTAGGAACCCTACATCACCTGGGAACTGTTAACTGACGATGTGTATAATACCAACCAACAGTTCCCCTACGAGTCCTGTCCGGTGTACCCGTAACCTAACGAGCACCTGTATACTATCTCCAGTACGACGTACTGATGGCTATAGGACAGACCATCTCCCCAACTGGGATGAGAAGCGTACACACTAGTCTACTCTGGAGTATTGATGCCCTGTCTCGATAATCCTACGACTAGGGACCTGTATAGGATGTTGCTTATAGACTACCCAGCCCCCACTAGTGTGATTGCCATCACAACGCTGGTAATCAAGCAAAGAACCTATGGGCTCTACTAATATGTATAAGTGATACGTTATAAGAAACATATGCACATATTAAAGTAGACACAAACCAAGTAGCATACTACCATTTTTAGCAAGACTGTATATACAACTGTGAATAACCCAAGCTTCCATTAAGTAATATACAATCTAGTATGATACAATAATGGCCCCTAGGGCATATACACTAACAGGAATCGCCTGTGTGGCGTTAAACGCCAATGGTTAGATTCAAGTGACAATACCTTATGCTATATGCTTATATATCGTGATTTATACATGAATATCACATTGTGCATCCTATTACCTGTTGTACATTGACATATTATTAATAGGGCACTGCACCATTACTAACGGTTCATGTTGCACGAGCACTGATTCATATGCCCACACACACCGTTGGTAATTACTATGTCACGCACACTATAGAAATTGTCATGGATAAATATATTGTACCACATTCATAATTGACAGTTAGACATTGTTCATTGTACTAGTACGCAACATGTTAGCATCATACATACATTGCTATAGTGCCATATTCTCACATGATATTTTATGAGACTTATGTTTCGTGGATTTAGGAAACCGCAAAGTACATTTTGAAAACTTTAGTTATTTAAAAAGGCTGTTTTCTCTTGATATGATATTTCGTGTCCATCATGAGTTTTCTCGGTTATGAGTTATGAGCATACATGATTCGAGAAGTGAGGAGGAACCGTTTGCGGGTACATGGTGGGTCCGGTAAGGTACCCCGGGACAAGAAGATGCGGAGTACACGATGAGCCTAGCAGGGGGAGCACTGCCTACCGGTGATTGTATGGAAACTCGAAGGATACTGATTGGAGTTATATGATGAGATGGATATGAGGGTCGATCAGAGTGACGAAGCCTGAGATATTGGGATTTGAGTGTCGTTGATGGACACCAGATTTGATGATGATTTATTGATAGTACCGCTGTTTTATCCTATATTCATGACTTATTATGACATGCTCTGTTATATTGATATTGTACCTTGATTATGATTAGGTTGCATTCCACACTGTTATACATATACCATCATGACTGCATACTTAGGATTTGTCGCTTTTTCGTGCATGATTGCGATTACCTGTATGATGTTATTTACTACTCACGAGTTGGCAACTCACCCCCGTTGTGCCACAGTGTCTTGCAGGGCTGGTCCTCAGTGTAGTTGAGGCGGGGCACGCAACTCCTTCTATTTCTGTGGATACCGCTATCTTGGAGCTCGAGATATTTTGTAGGTGGGTTTTTGTGCGAGTATCCATATGCTTCTACTTGTATATTTTATTTTGTATTTAGTACTCTCCATCTACCACCTGCATGTATTTGACTTAGAGACGAGACTGAGAGATTCGATATTTGTATTATATGTGATTTTGGGTGTCGTGCTTGTGTGAGCCGACTTTTGTTTATGTTGCGATGTTGTTTTTGTTAGATATGTATGCCCTAGAGGTCTGTATTGTATAGGATGCTAGGCATGTATATGTACAAAAACAATCTTTGCTCAAAATGATAGGTTTATCTTCATCTTAACGTATGATGTGTTGTATTTCATATCTTTATATACATGTTGATGAAGCCCTTAGGATTATACTTGACTACCAGGATTATGATGTAGATCATACTACTGGGGCCTGGGCAGTCTATAAGCATATCCTTTAATAGTTCCTAGTCGAGGGTATATCGAGACAGGGCATCGATATTACCAGAGTAAACTAGTGTGTACGTTTCTTAGCCCTGGGGGCGATGGTTGATCCCACAACCATTGGTGTTTGACATCAAAGATTGTACACAGGTGTTCATTGGAGAATGGGTACACCGAACAGGACTCGCCGAGAACTCCTAGGTGGTATATATACCTATTGTCAGATAGCAATTCTCTGGTGACACTTGTACATGTTAGTCTGTAGACCCGAGATCGTCATTGTGTCTTGTGTGATTCCCACTGTACTTTGATTTCCTCCCTACCACGGCTCTACTGAGTCATGCAAACAGGTGGATTTTGTTTACAGTCCCGAATCACATGGAAGAAGTGAGCGATAGGAGGGGTTTCGTCTCTCCCGGTATAGGGAGTTGATATCGCGCTATGCTTGATCGGCCATAACGGCAAATCCCTGGTTAGGGTTGTCGAGATTTACTGATAAAAGTTATCAGTAATTTCTCAAACCGTTATGGGCCATAAATCAGCATGACTTATAAAGTTTCTGGGGTCTGACATTTACCACCCCTAGACTTCATATGCGACGTATCAGACGAAGAGACCGGACTGTACGGTAAGTGTTGCTTACAGGCTCGTTAGGGTTGGGATGAGTTCGCTCATCGGCCACCTTTTCGTCACGTACCTGGGTTGCCGTTACGCACAGCTAGTGCCGCTGACGTGCTTTTGGTTAAACCCACTGCCAGTATACTGTTGAGTCTTTAGAGTCCCACACAGAGGGTTTTCTGGTTCAGGCAAAAGATGTAGAGGCAATAAGCTGTTGCGGCAGGGTTTTGATCTTGTTCGTGTAATGGTTACAGGAATAGTGATCGGAAGGATAATACTGGTTGGTTTTGATTTAAGCCGGATACCGGTATTATATTATTGGATTATTTGTATTCGTATTTTTCGGAATTCGGATACGGGTATACTTATATGGTATACGGTGAGGGGTATTCTTGTAATTGTACAAGAATACCTTCTAGAAGGGGACACCTCATAAATGGTTTTCATTTTGTGAAAATGGAAATTATGAGGTGGAATTTGGAGAGAGTCTAAGCATGGATGAAGGAATGGCCTATATCATTTTATATTTATTTGGAGTTACTATTGAAGTATGGTGCATTATTTTGGAGAAAAATAATACATGCTTCAATTATTTTCCTTTAGCCATATCATTTTTCCATGCTTGATTTTTTCATTCATCACTCTCACATTCTCTCTCCTCATTATCTCCTTCCTCCTCTTAACTTTATCCTTCACATGTGTTGTGAATCAAAAGCTCAAGAGGCATAATAATCCACCACATGATCTCTACATCATCTAAGTGATCATTTCTAGCACACTTGATCTCTTAGTCAACTCTTGAGAAGAGTTTGAAGCTTGTTCCATAGCTCTCGGGTGGATCATCTACGTCTTGAGGTGACCGGAGATCGAGGACATCGCAAGCATCTAAAGAGCCTAGGAGTTGAATTAAAAAGAAGACCCGAAGGACCGGTTTATTAGGTATAACCCTTTCAAAGTAGTTAAGAACTCTAGATAGGGTTTACTAGTTAAGGTTTAACCACATGATCTTAGGTTTATGTGGGTGTTGCATGCAAGAAAAATTTCGTTTGCCACTTCCTCTTCCTCACAAGTGTTGTGAGGGTGTGCAACATCTACTAACATGGTATCAGAGCCTCTCTTAAACCTTAAATAGCTTGTAGCGACGTCAGAAATCCACCGTTTTTATCGCGCAAAAACTGTCTATAAAAAAAATTCCAAAATTGTAGTTTTGAGTTGTTTGCACACCCCGCGGGCTCACGTTTTGAACCGAGAAGCTGCGGGGTGTAGCATGCGCACCCCGGGGACACCCCGGGAGGGGGGACCAGAGGCCGGACCCATACCCCAAGACCACCACAAGGTGGCCTTGGGGGTGGGTGACCCGAGAGCACCCCATATGGGTGCTCTCGGGTCTACCTTCCCCTAGGGGCTACCTCGAGGTGGCCCCCGAGGTTGGGTACCCTCCCGAGGCCCTCCATTCGATAGTTATTTTTTGGGTCTTCGCCTCCGCGAAGATTCGGGCGGGTTTCGAGTTCGTTTCGACTCCCGGATTGGCTTAAAACGAACGGTTTTGGAACTTTAGCTCACTGAATTTTTTCAAGTGTTGGAAAATTGGTTTAGTTTGCTAATTGCGTGCGGAATTCTAATATCGCGGTTACTTTACAAGCTTTGTGATGTGTATGTGTGTTTGGAAACGTCGACTAATTGCTATACATCGATTAGTCGAGGTTGCACACATCTGTAATGATATCATGTAATGGTATGTGTATATGAATATGTTGGATCGTTGTAGATGAATAGCCAAGGGATGTGAGAAGAGCGTTTTTCTTTTCTTTCATTCATGTAATTTGTAAAAAGCGATGTAATATTATTTTGCGGGGCACATCCGGGTTGAGGTTGTGGCCACCGTTGTATATTTTCTTTTTACTTTTTTTGCTCCTAGGATAGACCCAAGGTGGGGTGCACAAACTACCAGGTTCTTGAAGTGCCGAGTGGCCTACTCACTTTGTTGAGGGAGGTTGCTTCACTTCGGAAATTTAGCGGGTAGTTTGCCGCACCCGTAGGGGTTTAGGGTGGGGTTTGTCTATTCATCACGACCGTGGAACCCGTCTTTCGTTAAGGGCTAAAATGAAATACGGAATTCCCAGTATATTTAATGTGTTCATCTGTGATCTGGAATGTTTATAAATGCGTGCGATGTATGCCTATTTATATATGAGATATATAATAAATGTTGCTTATATTTTGCACCCGCGCTAGTCCAGCCCCCCCTCTGCCGTTAGTTAAGTAACATAACGGTGCATGACGGGGCCCCGTGGCGAATGCGGATGGCATAAGCGTACGTTCTATTCTCGTTTCTTTTCTGTGATGTTTAGGAAACGTAAATGATGGGATAACATTAATGTGATTGAAAAAGAAACCTAAAGATGTTGTAGAATCAAACTTTTTAAAATAGGTAACTCTATTTTTTGCTTTGCATAGTGGTATTCATTCATGAATATCCAGCACCTCATTAGATGAGGAAAGGGTCGGGATCCCTTTACCGGGAGTGACCCCTTTAGCGAAACTAGCAAATGTTACAAAGTACTCGATTGTTTTTATAGTTGATCTAACTTTTGCTTTGCATCGTGGTATTCATGAATATCCAGCACCTCATTCGATGAGGAAAGAGCCGAGATCCCTTCACCGGGAGTGACCTCTTTAGCAAAATTAGAAAGATACTACAAAACCATTCGACTTTAAAACTGGAGTTTAAACCACTTCTTTCACTAGATTCTACAATGATATCAAGTTCAAAGCGTTAAAGGTTTTCATCAAAACCATCCGTTGCCCTCCGCCATTTTAGGAAGAAGAGTACTTAGTATTCATACCACGTTTGTTGACTATAGTTAAGGCGTGGTGTACGGTAGCTAAGTGATGTCTTCCTACAAAGTATATGATGCGATCGATTAGGACATTCACATGACCTTGTTGACCATAGTTAAGGGTTATACGGGTGGGTCTAAATCAATCACGAAATGGAGGGTAGAATTTTACTAGTTGTAACATTTTAGAAAATATAAAATATTATTTTTGGAATTTAATATTAAAATAATATATTTCGCGAAAACTACCCGATTTGCGAAATTGGGGGTTTTCGTAAAATGGTATAAATATATACCAATATTTGTGAAATAATTGGAGATTAAAATGATTTATTCATTTAAAAAGATATTTATTGGATTTGGCATTTTTAAAATTTATTAGATGCAGTTTAAATAAAACTTGATCAGTGCACTACTAATCGCGATTAGGCCAAATCCATGTTTCTATATTTTTCCATGGTTAGTGCACCATGACATGTTTCCCTTGTGTTGTTTTGGTGGTTTTATGTGAATTAGTTTTGAGAAAGAAATGAATTATTGAAGAGAGAGAGGGGACACAATGATGAGGGGTTAAGCATGCCATGAGAGAGAAAGAGGGTGAGAATAAAAGAGAGTGAGGATAGGAGAGAGAGGGGGGCTGCCATTCATTCATTTCCTCCATTGTTTCTTCATCTTCTCCAACTCATTTTCCATCCACCTTCACCCCCACATACCATCTCCAGTCCTTCACCAAAACCCTACACCCTCTTCATTAAAGTTGATCCCCACCTCATTCTCAACACTTTGGACCTCTCAAGTTTGGATTTTGGAGACTTTGAGAAGCTAGGGTTTTTCATGAGTTGCCCAAATGAGGTATAATTCCTTTCGCTTAGTTTAGTTTTATGTTTTCCTAGCATTCTACTTTAGTTTAGAATTTGATTACGTATGGGTTTGTGAACTTGGAAAATTCAAGAGAGGGTTTGGCTGTTTGTGTGGAATCATGATGTGTAGTAGCTGTTACAAGACCTTAGTGTGGGTTGTATGACCTAGAACAGAGAATACGGACTTAGGAATTACCCGTGTCGGTTTTGTGGCATTTTATTGGCCTACAGGGAATCTGGAGCAACCCGGGAAGTTTCTGAGAAAAACTAGCAATTCTAGAGACCTAGTTGGACCAATAGAAGACCACCCTGAGAAGATGAACCCCAATGGAGCCTACAGGGCCGAGCAGGCCGGATTTTCAGGCTATGTGGCCGGCCAAATTTTGGTGTTTGGTGTATAGGTTGGTTCAGTAGGTCACATACTCCATATACAACTCCCTATACTTGCTAGTTTTGTCCCAATTTGACTTCAGATAAATCTAGGAGCTGTTGTGAGTGCTTTGGCCATGTTTTTCTCGATATTTGAATTCATGTTTTGGTATTTGATATTGTATTGGGTCGTTGGATGTTTGTACGTTAACGACGAGGGTTGTTTGGTTGTTTTTGCATGCGTAGGCTATAGGTTCTAACCTATGAACGCACCGTGTGCCGTATTGGTTTTCCGGACTTTATTTTAATAAGCGTTTCGATTGTGTATTTATTGTAGGTACCTTCGTGTGGATTCCGAGATGACGAAGCACATCTGTTAGTTGTATGTATTCCCTAGAGGTCATTATTGTACATGAGATGTATATTATAGTGGATGCTGGGACATATATAGGGAGGACTTTCTTGCTCGACATGATAGTACGCTATCTGGTTGCTCTTTATCTTAACATGTATACTTACTGTCTCTCTGTTACATGTTGATA
The DNA here is from genome assembly GCA_030015575.1 of Agapanthus africanus. Taxonomy (NCBI): domain Eukaryota; kingdom Viridiplantae; phylum Streptophyta; class Magnoliopsida; order Asparagales; family Amaryllidaceae; genus Agapanthus; species Agapanthus africanus. The sequence goes on along the minus strand of CM057347.1, from coordinate 311,205,523 downwards.
AAGCCCTTAGCATGTGTACTCGACTTCCAGGATTATGATGTAGATCATACTAGTGGGGCCTGGGAAGTCCATGAGTACATCCTTCAATGTTCCTAGTCGTGGGAATATTGAAACGGGGCATCGATATTCCAGAGTAGACTAGCGTATATCTTCTCGATCCATGTGATGGGCGATGGATGATCCCATATCCATTGGTGTTTGACATCAGAGATGGTATGCGGGTGTTCAGTGGAGACAGGGTACACTGAACGGACTCGCCGAGAACTCCCAGATGGTATTATACCTCACGTCAGATGGCAGTTTTCTGGTGACACTGGTACAGCTTAGTCTGTTGACCCAAGATCGTCATAGAGTCTTATGTGTCTCCCACTGTGATTTGATTTCCACCCTACCACGGCTCTACTGAGTCGTGCAAACAGGTGGTTTTTGGGTACAGTCCCGAGTCATATGGAGGCAATGAGCGATAGGAGGGGATTCGTCTCTCCCGGAATTGGGGGTTGATGTTGCGCTATGTTCGATTGGACATAACTGGAAATCCCTGGCCAGGGTTGCTGTGATTTATTGGTAAGAGTTATCAGTAGTTTCACGACCGTTATGGACCTTACATCGACATGACTTATCAAGCTACTAGGGTATGACGTTTACCATCCCTAGGCGAGATATGCGACATATCAGACGAACAGACCAGACTGTGTGGTAAGTGTTACTGATTGGATTCGAAGGAGTGTGAGCATGCTTGCTCGTTGATCTTCTGATCGCTTAATACCCGGGTGACCATTACGTTTAGTAGACCGCTTGCGGCTTGTGGGTGACTGATATGATCACCACCTACTGCCAGCGTATTGACGGGTCTTTAGAGTCCTACACAGAGGTTTCCTGGCTCAAGCGAAACGAAATAGGAGCGCATATGAGATATGTGCGGGACCAAGAATAATACCAGTATGTGATACTGTATTCTATTCTCGCGATTTGTATCATCTGTCGGTTATATGCGATATACCCGGGTTATCGAATCAAGTGTTGATTCGATATGTTGATACACTAGATATTAGTCGGTTATATGCGATATGACCGGATCATTAAATCAAGTGTTGATTTAATGATTTAATGTATAATTATATATTTGATATATTACTTTACATTAACTAGTATTGGTTCACTTAAGATTGTTTTTCTCACTTGATGTGCACATGATGTATATGTGATATATGTTTGTGTTCATGATTGTATCATGCTAGATGATACATGCAAACTTGGGTGTGTGTATGACTTACACCATATTTATGATAATGGTTAGGGTTTTTATTTATTTTGTAATTCAAAGTGGTGGCTTTCTTTGTCTTAACTTGAAGCTTCATGAAGTTTAAAGCATCTTTGACAAAGTCCACTTACTTTGTTTACTAAATATATTTATTAACCAAACCATTAACTTAAACTATGGTTTAGTCTCTACAAAGGTTAGTGGATGATACTAACTCACCCATGGTTGCATTATGATAATTATCTTCACTTGTTTATTCATTCTTTCTTCTTCTTCTTCTTCATCCAAAAGAAGAAAATCTTGCTAGGTTTTTTTTTGTGAAGAAACAAAGTGAGAAATCAAAATCTAAAGTGAACCCATTTCCTATTTCATCATCCTCTACTACTTGCCATTTAGTTTAGGGTGTTCTCTTCACAAAGTTCTTGACCAAGTGAAGATGGAGCTTGAGTTTGAGTCATCTCGACGTAGATCATCTTCGGCCTCGAAGTCAACAAGCTAGCTTGATCATTTCTCTGGGGAAATCCATTCTAGAGTTCAGGACTACGATGATCGCAGCGAAGGGACGTCAACACGGAGCTTTAGAAGTGAAGGACCGGATCTACAAAGGTTGTATTTTCATTCACTTCTCTTTGTAATGTTAGATTACAAGTTTTTGTTACCCTAGTTTTCTAGTACGATTCGTAGTTTGATTGCTTAGCACCCCCTTTAGTTTTTGTTGTGGCATGTATGATGCTTGCAAACCCTAGGCTAGGTGCTGAGGAATCCCAACATGGTATCAGAGCCTAACTAGAAACTTAGACGATGTTAAATTAAAACGAAAACGAAACAAATCCGTATTACAATTTCTGCAGCCCTGTACATATACTCTCTGTTGTTTTTCAAAAGTTCTAGAAAATTTTTTCAAACAAGTGCAGAGTCATGTATGTGATACCCCTAGTGCACAGAGCAAAAACGAGACCAAGTGCTCGGATTTGACCCGAGCACTTTCCTCAAAATTCCGAGGAGGCCGGCCCTGCTTGCTCCTCTGTGCCTCATTTTTGTTTTGTGCTCTGGTGTGTGTATTTTGGGGTTTCAGGTATTGTTTGTTTGGTCCAAATTTTCATGTGATGTAAATTTTGCTATAGGACTAAAACGGTGTGTTTCGTAGTCGTATAATTTAATATTGTGATGGTAATCTAGGTTATGTTTGACAGTTTGAACGAATCTCAAACATCACCCCATGACCCCCTCTGAAATTTCCAAGTGTTGGAACTTTTCTAAGTTAATTATATTCAATGTTCGTGTAAGTAACTCTATGGACCCTCTAGAAGAACATAAACCTTAACTCGATTCTATGCCCTCGGAACTGCGGCTTGAACCCTTGGGTTTGCCGTGGTTCCGCGGTGTCATAGGTGAGGCGTTGGTTTGACCCTTCTACGGCTGGATCATAGGTACTGTGGCACGTTTTGGGTACTTTAACTTCGCTCAAGTGTTGAGCTCAATGGGAGTTGTGGGGATTTGTTGATTCGCTTGAAACGTTTAACATAGTCTAGTATATATTGTGATACAATACTTGGAATCAACAACATTTGAATTTTATAAGTCTAGCAATTTAGTCTCATTTGAACGGTTGCCACGGGATTTTGATGCGATCAAAAGTCCGTCGCAATCACTTTGTGTATTCGGATACTCGCCGGGTAACATTACTAGATAGCCACACCCCATAGACCTGACAAAGTGACTGTAGGAGAACTCCGTTGCTAAAAAGCATCCGTCCGGATGCTTGCGGCCGCGGTGTTCCGCCTAAGTGCACTTCGTCGTCGGTATCGGGGGTGCGGCCGTCTACAAACGTTTCCAACGAGCATTCGATCGGGATGTCGGGAATCTTGTTGAATTGCCCGACTGATTATTGGAAAGTGTTTTCAATATTGAGATTAAAATGCAGAGCTTATAATTGTTAGGCATGCGATGTCTAAGGAATTCATATTGTTAGGCATGTGATGTCTAAAGCGGTTGCGGATTCCAACTGTTGTAGTTTTTCGCTTTCTTTTCTGTGACCGTAAGTGTAATATGTGGGGTATCGCCGGTTTCGTTGCTATACGTCAACGACAATTGGGATACGCATATTTACTTACGTTGATGACATGTAATGTTATGTGTTGCTGGATATGTTATATTGGATCGTCGTGTTTGAATAGCCGGGTTTTTTTTATGTGAGATAAGTGTTTTTCATTTTCATTCATGTAAAAACTTGTATGTAACATTCTTTTATTTGGGGCACTTCCGGGTTGAGGAAGATGTCACCGTTGATGTATATTATTTACTTTTCCGCATTAGGATAGACCCAAGGAGGGGAGCACAAGTAACCGGGTTCTAGAGTCCAGTGGGAGACCATCTCGAGGAGTCGAGACTGGGTCTCCTAACTCTAGAATTGGTAGGGTTGCTTGTCGCTCTCGTAGGGGTCTAGGGATGTGGGTTTGGCTATTCATCACGACTGTGGAATCCGTATTTTATACAGGCTCAAAATAAAACACGGACATCCTAGTATATCCAATATTTCATATGTTGTTTTCTGCTGCGTTATCTGTGATGTGATCATGTGATATGTTCAGATAGATACTGTATATAACATATATGATATATTATATAGACGTTGATTATGTTTTACACCTACGCTAGCTCTGCCCCGCTCTGCCGTTAGTTACCTAACCTAACGGTGCATGACGGGACATCGAGACGAATGCGGATGGCATAAGCGTACGTTGTATTTATCTGTGATGTTTAGGTGACTTAAATGATGGGACATTCATAAATGAGATTAATGAAAGAAAATAAACCAAAAAGATATTGTGGAATCGAATTGGGTAGCTCTGGTTGTTGCTTTGCATAGCGGTATTCCTTGTAGAATATCCAGCACCTCATTCGACGAGGAAAGAGCCGAGATCCCTTTACCGGGAGTGACCTCTTTAGCAATAATTAGCAGATGCTACAACCTTCGGTTTGTCTTTTGACTGCTTTTCTAGTTCTTGCTTTGCACAGTGGTATTGTGAATATCCTGCACCTCATTCGACGAGGAAAGAGCCGAGATCCCTTCACCGGGAGTGACCTCTTTAGCGAAACTAGCAAAAGCCTAAAAAACACTCCATTTAAAATCATTTGATTCTGCAACGAGATCAAATTCAAAGCATTAAAGGTTTTCTTAAAAACCATCCGCAACCCTCCGTCATTTTAGGAAGTAGAGTACTTAGTATTCGTGCTGTGTTTGTTGACCTTAGTTAAGGCACAGTGTACGGTAGCTAAGTGATGTCTTCCTACACAGCATATGATGCGATTAGTTAGAACAGTCATGTGACTTTGTTGACCTTAGCCAAGGTTCATGTGGGTGGGTCTAATTAATCACGAAATGACAGGTAGAACTTGACTAGTGCTTATGATTTGTTGACCATAACCAAGGTCATAGGTGCTAGGGGTAAAAACCATTATCGGGAGTTTCAAGTGTTGAAATTTGCAATGAGATTTCATACCTTCTATGAGATAGTTGGATTCTGATACCCACTGCGAGTAATTGTTACTCCTGGGAGAGTTTTGCACTTTACAATTAGCCGATCAAGTAGGTGTCTAGAAAGGTGTCAACGTGGTTACACCCCTGGGAAAACGAGGTTTATTTTAATTAGGTCCGTGCGAAAGCATGGGGAACCTCCCTCAAAGTACCGGCACTGGCCTGGCTGAAAGATTGGCGAACTTGTAGAGTGTAATTAATCCCGGCTAGTCTTTCCTTTTCAGGTTTGAAGGAAGATTTGATAAAAACAGTGGGAGCCATCCTGATTAGATAAAATATATAACCAATCTAATCTTGCAAGAGCGCACGCAGAGTATTTTCTTCTCTCTCTCCAGGTAGCGACCATGTCATGCCTTAATCAAGATAATAATATGGATGTATTGACCAAACCCGCTTGTTATACTGAGCTGGGGAACGTTGGTCCCGCTCCCACTTATAATTGTTATAAGACCGAGCAGGAAATAGGGGAATGCCAGAATTCCCATGCCGCCCAAACGAAGAAAGTGCATGATGATGCATCTTCTTCGGGTGTGTTCATTATATAGAACTGTTTCTCAGTATCCTCTACGTCCTGAGTATTTGATACCGGATTAGGATCCCATATATGTAATCTGTTCCATGGGCTACAGATAGGTAGAGAACTGAGAAAGGGTGATAAGTTTCAAGAGTTGGAAACGGTGCAATTGTTGCAGCCAAGGTGTTGGCAGTTATCACCCTGTATTACCAAATACATTGATTCTGAACGAATGCTATTAGATATCGAACCTGATATACAATATCATATCAGTCTCTTTATTTAGTAAAGAAGGATATAATTTTGTATTGTTGGATAATGTTTTGAACATTTCTTATATCAAGAGTTGATCGGTTCAAGCACGTTATCTAAAAGCATATACATTCTAAATCAAACCACAGTTCCTAACGTACAAAACACACACAAGAGGAAGAGTTCAGAAATGAACGAATCTTTCTTGAGGCATTGTAGACTAGGTCATATCTATGCGACCCGACTAGCTAAGTTACATTTAGATACATATTTAAATCAGTTTGAATTTACATCTTGTGAAATTTGCCAGTCATGTCACAAAGATAAGATGACCATAGCTCCGTTTACTGGAAACAGATAAAGAGTTAGTGAACTCTTGGGACTGATACATAGTGATGTATGAAGGTCCCCGGTCTACAAATGCCAGGACTGGTTCTTTATACTTCCTTACATTCACCGATGATCTCTCAAGATTCGGACACATGTTCCTGTTGAAACACATGTTTGAAGCTTTTGAGAACCTCAAAGAATATAAGATAGAAGTAGAGAACCAATACAGGTATAAGTATTATGTCATTTGATGTGATCAGAGAGGAGAATACTTAGGCATGGAGATCCTGGATTATTCTAAAAGAGAATGAGATTCTCTCTCAGCATTACTCCCCCGTATACACCACAGCACGTCTGTAACATTTCAAAAAAATAAAATATTATTTTTGGGAATTTTCATAATTTAATATTATCTTTTAATGAATATTTTAATATTTCGGTATAATTAAATACCGATAAATGGGGCAAATTCTGGAGAAAATTATGGAAATTCTAAAATAGGTTATTTTGTGGAAATATGCTATTTTAAGTTTTTATGGTTAAGTATATGCTATTTTAGTGTTAATCGCGATTAAAAATCGCTAATTGGATTTTTGGCTTTTGTGCAAAAATGTGCACATAAAATTTTCCACACTTGTCACACTTGTTTCATGTTTTGGATTCATGGTAGCCTAGGGTTGAACCATGCTTAGATGACCATGGTGGTCTAACCCATTTGGTTAGGTTAATTAGTTTTAACTTAGGGTTTTGGCCTTGTTTAGAGGGTCATTAGGGTTAGGTTGACTTGTGTAGGGAGAGAGAGAGTGAGCCATGTTGGTTGTGCATTAATTTGGAGAGAGAGGTGGCTAGGGTGTGCCATGATCCATCCCACTTCATAATCCCTTGTGCTCTTTCACTCCCTCTCACACATCAGCCCCAACATTCCAATTCCAGCCAACATCAGCAGCTGAAACAATACATCAGCCAACCTTACACCAGCCCCTAGCACCATAGCCCAACACCTACACACTCACATCAGCACAACTTCAGCCCCCATATCAACACTTCAGCCCCAATTGTTATCACATCAGCTGATAACACCCATCAGCCCCAATTCTGCATCAGCAGCAGCTGAACCTGCAACAGCTACATCATCATTCAAGCAACACCAACACAATATCATACCTCAACACAAACCAATACCCCACAACTACAACAGCTGCACACAACTAAGACACCTACACTTCAACTGCTGCCTCACACAGAGAAAAATAAAACAAAAGGAAATTGCAAGCAGCAGATCCAGCATCAGCAACAAACTGCTGTTGAAAAACAGCTTCAGCTTAGCTGCAGAAACAACATCAGCAGCAACACCAGTAGTCCAGCAGCAGCACAACACCCCTCCTTCTTTCATCCTCTTTTCTCCTTCACCCTAGGATCCTTTGAGGTATAATTCCGCAACCTAATTCCTTTCTTGCTCGATATGGATACTTAGCTGAAACTTGGTGTTATTAAGTAGATTAGTGCTAGTTTAGATAAATTTGAGTGAGGTTTGACCAAGAGATGGTTGTGATAGTTGGTATAACCTTATTAGGGGTATTTGAGACCAGATTGACCAAGATTACCCCAGTTTCCCAGTTGGTTACCTGAAAGTTTCAACTTGGCGTATTTTTATCGATTTTGTCGACTTTGTGGCTTTTCTGGAAACTGCTATCAACCCGGACCTCCTAAAATAAAATTGACTTGGCAGTGAGATATGCAGGCCGGTAGAAACCAATACCCAAAACCCTAGCCCCCACCTCATTCCCATGGCCGCAGATTTAATCCCCCTGGCCGCAATTTGCGGCCAGAGCAGGGGTTCTGGTGCTCGTTTTGGTTCTGTAGCCTTATACCCCGTAGACTTGACCCTGGGTATGTCTAGTTTTGACTGGTTCCAGTTAGGGTGAAATATGGGTTGATTTACTTGAGTTGGCGCATGATTTACGACTTGTTTTCGTATGGATTTTGGGTATTTGGTGATTCGTTTCTGTCGGGTGGCGTTTGAACGCCAACGACCAGTGAGCTTTGGCTGTGTTTACGCGCAAGGCTACAGGTTTTTACCTATGAGCGTAGCGTGTACCATTTTGGTTTCCGACAAGGTTTTCATGTGTTTTAGCGTGTGATATTCTTGTAGGTACCCCATTTGGCGTCGAAGCGTTGGAGATGCAAATGGCGACATCGGCACCGGCACGCATAAAACAAGGTGAGTAGATTTATATCTACGGGGAGAAGTCGGGTGGATGGCGTATAGCACCCCCGCAGTCCGTGGTGATGTATACGGATGCGTATACACACCTACAATTATTATATGTTGTTTGGGAAATTATTGATGTTAGGATGGATAATTGGTGGGCTTGGATGATTTAGTATCGCTAAAACCTAGAGTAGTAGGTGCACTACATATACACACACACCTACATACTTGCATACATCCTTACTTCATATGTGCATAGACGGGATTCTATATAGTTATGTGCTCACGTAGGTATGGGACTATTTGTTCACATACGGATTTGATGATGATACTTAGTTTTGAGATGAGTCGATGATATTTGATTCGAGATTATGATATCGGTGATATGGTAAAATTCGTATTTGAGATACGTCTTGATGCTTTAGCGGATTTTGGGATGATGATGCCATATGAATAGTGGTATATATATAAAATGATCGACAGGTGATTACGTTACGAGATATGACATGATATGTTATGACAAGATATGTATGATAGGCCGCCTTGGGCGATGTATACTCCTTGAGATGATATGTGCTGATGATATCGATTCATACGAGACTGTTGATCAGTAGTCAGATCATGATGATAGTAATGATGTTAGCTTTGTACTAGACGTAGGTCAGTACCCAGATTATGATATTTGATATAGAGAATACCAGATGAATGATATGACGAATGTGATATTGACCCGTACCCAGATTTAGGGATGCCGTATGACGGATTTACGTACGAGCTATATTTTGATGTTTGATCCGCCCTCTAGACTCGGGATGTCTGATCATTGATATTATATCGGATGTGATATGATTGAGAAGGGATCACCGACTGTATATATATATATATATATATATATATATATATATATCGACTCAGAGGTTAGGCGGTTTCCCTTACCTGCAGTTAGCCTATTAGCTCAGCCCTATAGTTGGAGTAGCTGTATGGCCCTTATGACATTAGTTGCAGTTTAGCTATCATTGTGCTTAGTATTCAGCTCCCGTACATTATTGTTGTTGCTCTGCATCGCATACTTATTATGATTCATATTCCATTATTGATATCATGCTGTTAGGACACCAGCACCATTACCGATGATGCGTATATACCACGTACACTTATTTGCCGGCGTACACACATCTTCATCGGTAATTGCCATGTCACGTACACTTAGAGAATATTATTGCTTGATTTAGCTTGTTAGCTAGTAGTGACATGATATTAGTGTACTTGCCTTATATGCCAGCTTGACATTGTAGTTATTACTAGTCACATCATGCATACTGTTGTTCATTATATGCCGCATTCATGGATTCTCATGCTTATATTCATGATTTTACGTGCTATTGATGATTTGGATTTGGGTTTCCATAAGATTTTCTGGATTTGGAGGAAAACCGCAAAACATATATAAACTGCTTTCTCTCTTTTTAAATAAAAATGCGGTTTTCCCATGATGTATGAGTCGTCCACCATGAGTTTGCTGATGGATTTCGAGACCCGATTCGAGGATGCAGATGAACCGTTTCGGGTACATGGTGGGCCCGGTGCGGTACCCCGGGGCAAGAAGATCGCAGGAGATGGCGTTGAGCCTGTGCAGGGGGCATGACCGACCGGTGATATTACCCGACGCGTCGGATATCCGGAGGATACCGTCGTGGTCATGAGATGGATGGTAGGGGCCGGTCTGGACTGACGGCGCCCTAGATATTGTGATTGAGACATTGAGATTTTGAGATATTGAGGTACAGAGATTGCGATATAGAGATATCGAGATATTGGGATTTATGTTTTGTGCCGATGCCAGGCACTGTTTATGCTGATTTCATTTATGATACCTCATTTTAAAAATACAGAAATCTCATAAATTTATGAAAGCAGTTTTCTTTTGTACATGCATTTTGTTTCATGCATTCATACATCATCCATTGATACATTGCCACCTGATGCACTGACACGGGCACATGGGATTTCACTTGGGTTGGATATTTACCCTAGTCATTGTTATAGGCTGCTGGATATATATTTGAGGATTATATATTATGATCGTATGACCTAAGATTGCGTCATACATGCGATTTTCTATTCGTAGATCTTTTTCTACTCACGAATTGGCAACTCACCCCCGTTGTGCCCCAGTTTCTTGCAGGTTTGCCGTACAGGTTTCATTACGGCTTTGCGGGCACTGTTCCTTTCGGGTGACTTGCTAGTAGGTGGGTTTATTGTATCGTACCCATCATTATACATTGTATATTATATTTCAGTTGTATCTAGAAGTTCCATCAACCAAACATGTACTTATTGAGATAGAGACCAGTGATGTTTATTCTTTCGACCTTAGAGTCGCGCGTTATTTTTCTGTGGATTTCTTGCTGTTGGAGTTTCCTTTTCTGTTGTGATCCTCGCCTTTAGGCGTTGTATATTATGTTGCTTACAGGTTGATTGTTATGGTTCTTCCTACTCTCTACTACTTTTCTTGGTTTGGATTTCTGGGCTCGGCTTACTTAGAGTACGTACGCCTCGAGACGTTCGTAGTCTAGGTGCCGGTCATGTTCCGTACTTTCGGGACGTGACAACGTCGGTGTATCGGGACGGAGCAATCGCACCCTATTAGATATGGTGCGCTCTATGATGAGTATTACTGAGTTACCTATTTCCTTTTGTGGGTTATGCACTTGAGAAGCTGTATACCAATTGAATTGGGTTCCAATCAAATCAGTGCCTACCACTCCATATGAGATATGGTATGGGAAGAGCCCATCTCTTAAGTAAGTTAAGATTTGGGGTTGTCCGGCCTATGTCTAAAAGAAAAATTGGGACAAGATCGAGGCAAGGTCAGTTCTGTAGAACTGGAAGGAGTTCCAGCTATACTAACTACAGCTGATGATTTGGTAGAACCAAAGGATTCAATAGTCCCCGACGAACCTCAGCCTCTCCGCCGATCTAGCAGGGTTCCTCATCCGCATGAGAGATACTTCGGTTTCTCGATGACAGTGGGAGCGAGGATTGCATCATGAGATGATGACCCAACTAGTTTCGAGCAGGCCATCAAGAGTGGGGACTCTGTAAGAATGGATGGATACTTAGCGATCTGAGATGGAATCCATGTACACCAACAAAGTATGGACTTTGGCTGCTATATCTGAAGGGTTAAATCCTCATCAGGAGCATGTATATCTTGAGAAGATTACTTGGTGTAGATGGAAAAGTTGAGACTTTCAAAGCTAGACTTGTAAAAGGTTCTCATAATTGACCAGGCGTGGAAAATGATGAAACCTTTTCCAGTGGCTGTGCTTAAGTCCATCCAGATTCTACTTGCTATTGCTACATACCACGACTATGATATCTGGTGGTTGGGTGTCATGACTGCTTTTCTAAATATTGATTTAGAAGCGAACGTCCATAAGAACACAGCCAGAGGGCTTCGTAAATAGTGGGAGCAGCATAAACATGTGCAAGTTGCTTTACAGGTTAAAGCAGGCATCGCGTAGTTGGAACATCTGTTTTGATGTGGTAGTCAAAGAGTTTGACTTCATCAAAATGGTAGATGAATCTTGTATATACAAAAAGGTAGTAGAGAGTAAGGTGGTCTTCCTCGTACTGTACGTGAATGACATACTCTTGATAGGAAAAGAGTTTCCTATGCTACACTCGGTCAATCTCCTCTTATCACATTGATTCTCTATGTAGGATCTAAGTGATACCTCCTAAATCTTGGGTTTTGGATCTATGAGATAGATCTAAATGGATGTTAGGATTCTCACCAGGTGTAGTGAGATGATATCAATTGATCCTGGGGAGAATCACTGGATAGCTTCCACGGTGGTAAGGACGACTGAATGTCAGTCACAGGCTTTGTCTTTACCCTCAGTGGAGGGACGGTATGTTGGAAGAGTTCCAAGCTAGATGCCATGGCAAACTAGACGATAAAGGCTGGTGACATCGCTATCAAAGATACTACCAAAGGGGCAGTTTGGGTGTATATTAGTTCATGAGATGAACTAGGTTCCTACCATTATGTGACAATGGAAGTGTGGCTTTGGCCCAAGAACCCCGGTCCCATCAGTGACCCAGACATATTCCAAGACAGTATCACCTGATCATGGAGATAGTCGATCTCCAGGGAGATCGAGGTTAGGAGAGCAGACTCAGAGGACAACACGGCGGATCCACTCATAAAGGCCTTTTCCCAAAGAGAGATTTTTATGGGATGGTTGAGTATGAGATACTACAACCACTGCTATATGATGGCCCTAGTGCAAGTGGGAGATTGTTAGTTGTATGAATGCCCCAGAGGCCATTATTGTACATGAGATGTATATTATAGTGGATGCTGGGACATATATAGGGAGGACTTTCTTGCTCGACATGATAGTACGCTATCTGGTTGCTCTTTATCTTAACATGTATACTTACTGTCTCTCTGTTACATGTTGATAAAGCCCTTAGGATGTGTACTCGACTTCCAGGATTATGATGCAGATTATACTAGTGGGGCCTGGGAAGTCCATGAGTACATCCTTCAATGTTCCTAGTCATGGGAATATCGAGACGGGGCATCGATATTCCAAAGTAGACAAGCGTATATCTTCTCGACCCATGTGATGGGCAATGGATGATCCCATATCCATTGGTGTTTGACATCAGAGATGGTATGCGGGTGCTCAGTGGAGACTGGGCACACTGAACGGACTCGCTGAGAACTCCCAGATGGTATTATACCTCACGTCAGATGGCAGTTCTCTGGAGACACTGGTACAGCTTAGTCTGTTGACCCGAGATCGTCATAGAGTCTTGTGTGTCTCCTACTGTGCTTTGATTTCCACCCTACCACGGATCTACTGAGTCGTGCAAACATGTGGTTTTTGGGTACAGTCCCGAGTCACATGGAGGCAATGAGTGATATGAGGGGATTCGTCTCTCCCGGTATTGGGGGTTGATGTTGCGCTATGTTCGATTGGCCATAACTGGAAATCCCTGGCCAGGGTTGCTGTGATTTACCGGTAAGTGTTATTAGTAGTTTCACGACCGTTATGGACCTTATATCGGCATGACTTATCAAGCTACTGGGGTCTGACGTTTACCACCCCTAGGCGAGATATGCGACATATCAGACGAATAGACCGGACTGTGCGGTAAGTGTTACTGATTGGATTCATAGGAGTGTGAGCAGGCTTGCTCGTTGATTTTCTGATCGCTCAATACCCGGATGGCCGTTACGTTTAGCAGACCGCTTGCGGCTTGTGGGTGACTGATATGATCACCACCTACTGCCGGCGTATTGACGAGTCTTTAGAGTCCTACATAGAGCTTTCCTGGCTCAAGCGAAATGAAATAGGAGCGCATATGAGATATGTGCGGGACCGAGAATAATACTAGTATGTGATACTGTATTCTATTCTCGCGATTTGTATCATCGGTCGGTTATATGCGATATAACCGGGTTACCGAATCAAGTGTTGATTCGATATGTTGATACACTAGATATTAGTCGGTTATATGCGATATGACCGGATCATTAAATCAAGTGTTGTTTTATTGATTTAATGTATAATTATATATTTGATATATTACTTTACATTAACTAGTATTGGTTCACTTAAGATTGTTTTTCTCACTTGATGTGCACATGATGTATATGTGATATATGTTTGTGTTTATGATTGTATCATGCTAGATGATACATGCAAACTTGGGTGTGTGTATGTCTTACACCATATTTATGATAATGGTTAGTGTTTTTATTTATTTTGTAATTCAAACTGGTGGCTTTCTTTGTCTTAACTTGAAGCTTCATGAAGCTTAAAGCATCTTTGACAAAGTCCACTTACTTTGTTTTACTAAAGATATTTATTAACCAAACCATTAACTTAAACTATGGTTTAGTCTATACAAAGGTTAGTGGATGATACTAACTCACCCATGGTTGCATTATGATAATTATCTTCACTTGTTTATTCATTCTTTCTTCTTCTTCTTGTTCATCTAAAAGAAGAAAACCTTGCTAGATTTTTTTTGTGAAGAAACAAAGTGAGAAATCAAAATCTAAAGCGAACCCATTTCCTATTTCATCATCCTCTACTACTTTCTATTTAGTTTAGGGTGTTCTCTTCACAAAGTTCTTGACCAAGTGAAGATGGAGCTTGAGTTTGAGTCACCTCGACGTAGATCATCTTCGGCCTCGAAGTCAATAAGCTAGCTTGATCATTTCTCCGGGGAAATCCATTCTAGAGTTCAGGACTACGATGATCGCAGCGAAGGGACGTCAACACGGAGCTTTAGAAGTGAAGGCACGGATCTACAAAGGTTGTATTTTCATTCACTTCTCTTTGTAATGTTAGATTACAAGTTTTTGTTACCCTAGTTTTCTAGTACGATTCGTAGTTTGATTGCTTAGCACCCCCTTTAGTTTTTGTTGTGGCATGTGTGATGCTTGCAAACCCTAGGCTAGGTGCTAAGGAATCCCAACAACATCGACTACGGATGAACTAGGAGTTCCGCAGGTGAGTAGATTTATATCTACGGGGGAAGTCGGGTGGATGGCGTATAACACCCCCGCAAATTTTGATGGAAACCGATATATAGGATATGGTCAGAGAAACCAATTCTAGGAACCTATGGATGTGATTAAAGGTTTAGTGTGACATGATATAAAAGAAATGATGTCTCGGATTGATACATATATAAGGATATAATAAGTGAACGTGAATCACGATATATAGATAGGTAGTGCACGAGAATAAGTATGAGATTTAGAGTAGCATGATATGAGATTTATAAGATAGGATATATATATGTAAATGACTTGATGTGGGATATAAATGTGATGAAAGGAATATAAGATGTGATATAATGACTGGATTGATATGTTGGTATACGGATGCGAGTCGATATGTGATAATTGATACCTTTGCCGGTCCCATGATATGAGATTGATACGGATGTGACCTGGGATATAGGTATATAGGTATATATAATGTTGTGAATCATGAGTGTTATGCCGTACGAGACTTAGGTCTGTACCCTCATTGTCATATAGGTTGATAGGATCCCTAATGGTTTAATGCCGCTGTACGATGATTTACCGTACGTGATGAGTTTTATGATGATTGATCCATACCCTTGACTAGAGGATGCCGTACGATAGATTATACCGTACGTGATGTTGTGAGGCTGGATGCCGATTGATAGATTCACCGACTCGGTCATGTTAGATACATATACTTTATAGCATTTAGCTGACGATGTACTTTATGCTACGTTCATGTCTTCTTATTACATTACATATACCGGTGCGTTAGTTATATGTATGCCCTAGAGGCCATTACTGTACATGGGATGTATATTGTAGTGAATGCTTGGACATATATAAGGAGGACTTTCTTGCTCAATATGATAGTATGCTATCTGGTTGCTCTTTGTCTTAACATGTTGATTTGTATACGTGATGCTTTCTTAGTCTCATATGTTGATAAAGCCCTTAGGATGTGTACTTTACTACCAGGACTATAATAGAGATCATACTAGTGGGGCCAAGGGTAGTCCACAAGTACACCCTATAATTGTTCCTAGTCGTGGGAGTATCGAGACGGGGTATCGATACTCCAGAGTAGACTAGCGTATGCACATCTTGACCCATATGATGGGCGATCCCACATCCATTGGTGTTTAACATCAAAGATGGTATACTGGTGCTCAGTGGAGACTGGGTACACTGGACGGATTTGCCGAGAACTCCTAGATGGTATTATACCTATCGTCAGATATCAATTCTCTGGTGACACTGGTACAGGTTAGTCTGTCGACCTGAGATCGTCAAAGAGTCTTGTGTGATTCCCACTGTGTTTTGATTTCCACCATACCACGGTCAATAGATGGTGCAAAAAGGTGGTTTTTGGGTACAGCCCCGAGTCACATGGAGGCAATGAGCGATAGGAGGGGATTCGTCTCTCCCGGTATTGGGAGTTGATGTTACGCTATACTCGATTAGCCATAACAGGAAATCCCTGGCCAGGGTTGCTGAGATTTACTGGTAAGTGTTATCAGTAGTTTCTCCTACCGTTATGGACCTTGTATCAGCATGACTTATCAGGCTATTCGGGTCTGACGTTATATCACCCCCAGACTGTTGATATGTGACATATCTGATGAAGAGACCGGACTGTACGGTAGTGTTACTGATTGGATTCGCAGGAGTATGAGCAGGCTTGCTTGTTGATATTCTGATCGCTCAATACCCGGGTGGCCGTTACGTTTAGTAGACCGCTTGCGGCTTGTGGGTGTTTGATGTGATTATCACCTACAGCCGGCGTATTGACAAGTCTTTAGAGTCCTACACAAAGCTTTCCTGGTTCATGCAAAATGAAGTAGGAGCACGTATGTGATATGTGCGGGACCGAGATTAATGCGCGTATGTGATACCGCATTCTATTCTCACGATATGTGATATCGGTCGGTTATATGTGATATAGCCGGGTTATCGGATCAAGTGTTGATTCGATAAGCTGTTACATTTGATATTAGTCAGTTGTATGTGATATAGCCGGATTATTAAATCAAGTGTTGATTTGATAATTTAATATATAATTATATATGTGATATATTAATTTATATTAACTAATATTAGTTCACTTAAACATTTTTTTTTCTCACTTGTGTGCATATAGTATATATGTGATATATATTAATGCACAGCATTTGTGTCATGCTTGATGCCACATGTGACATGGGTGTATGAGACTTACACCATGCTTAATAATGTGATGGTTTTATTTATTTAAGGTTAATCAAAATTAGATGGAATAAGTTGTTAGTTATATGTATGCCCTAGAGGCCATTACTATACATAGGATGTATATTGTAGTGGATGCTTGGACATATATAGGGAGGACTTTCTTGCTCGACATGATAGTATGCTATCTGGTTGATCTTTACCTTAACGTGTATACTGATTGTCTCTCTGTTACATGTTGGTAAAGCCCTTAGGATGTGTACTTGACTACCTGGACTGTGATGCGGATCATTCTAGTGGGGACATGGTAGTCTATAAGTACATCCTTTAAAGTCCCTAGTCGTGGGTATATCGAGACGGGGCATCGATATACCAGAGTAGACTAGCGTATACCTTCTCGACCCATACAGATGGGCGATGGATGATCCCATATCCATTGGTGTTTGACATCAGAGATGATATACGGGTGCTCAGTAAAGACTGGGTACACTGGACGGACTCGCCGAGAACTCCCAGATGGTATTATACCTTACGTCAGATGGCAGTTCTCTGGTGACACTGGTACAGAGTAGTCTGTTGACCCGAGATCGTCATAGAGTCTTGTGTGGTTCCCACTGTGCTTTGATTTCCATCTTACCATGTCCAAGAGGGCGTGCAAAACGGTGGTTTTTGGGTACAGTCCCGAGTCACATGGAGGCAATGAGCGATAGGAGGGGATTCGTCTCTCCCGGTATAGGGAGTTGATGTTGCGCTGTGTCCGATTGGCTATAACCGGAAATCCCTGGCCAGGATTGCTGAGATTTACTGGTAAGTGTTACCAGTAGTTTCTCGAATTTTTATAGACCTCATATCGACACGACTTATCGAGCTATTGGGGTCTGACGTTTACCACCCCTAGGCGAGATATGCGACATATCAGACGATTAGACCGGACTGTACGGTAGTGTTACTGGTTGGATTCACTAGAGTGTGAGCGGGCTCGTTCGTCGATCTTCTGATCGCTCAATACCCGGGTGGCCGTTACGTTTAGCAGACCTCTTGCGGCTTGTGGGTGATTGATATGATCATCATCTGCTGCCGGCGTATTGACGAGTCTTTAGAGTCCTACACAGAGGTTTCCTGGCTCAAGCGAAACGAAATAGGAGCGCATATGAAATATGTGCGGGACCGAGAATAATGCGTGTATGTGATACCGTATTCCATTCTCACGATGAATGTATCGACTGGTTGTATGCGATATAACCTAGTTATCGATTCAAGGATTGATTCGATAAGCCGATACATTGGATACTAGTTGGTTATATGCGATATGACCGGATCATTGAATCAAGTGTTGATTTAATGATTTAATGTATAATTATATATTTGATATATTACTTTGCATTAACTAGTATTGGTTCATTTTAAAGGGATTTTCTCACTTGATGTGCACAATGTATATGTGATATACTTTTGTACACAAGTTTGTATCATGTTTGATGATACATGCTTACTTGAGTTTGTATAAAGATTGAACCATTGACATTTAAATGGTTAGGGTTTTGTTTTTCATTTTCTTATTCATTTATTTATTTTTTTATTCATTTTGGAAATTGATAAGCATAAAGAGAAAATGGTGGCTAACTTTGTTTGTTGTTGAAGCTTCTTGAAGACTTTGACCAAGTGACCATTTTGTCTCATGCTTAACCCTAACCATTCCATTTAACCATGATTAACTCTCTACACATTACCATGGTTTGAATATGATAAGTATTCATTTTTCTTTTGGATTTAAATGAACTTATCATATTCATTTCTTTCTTCTTCTTCTTCTTCATCACATGAAGAAAGCTTGCTACAACAATGGCAACTTGAGAAAACAAGTGAGAAATCAAATTCTAAAGTGAACCCACCTCCTATTTCTTCATCCTCTACCTCTTGCCAAGTAGTAGAGTGTGTTTTCTTCACAAGTTTCATGACTTGGTGAAGTGGGAGCTTGATCTTGTGATGCCTCGACGTAGATCATCTTCGGCACGAAGCCGATGACCTTGCCCGCCCATTTCTCCGATGAAGCCGACGCTAGAGCCCGGGTTTCCATTTGGACAGCGAGGAGACTTCATTGCGGAGCTATGGAGGTGGAGGACCGGATCTACAAAGGTTGTATTTCCGTTCTCTTAGTAAAGTAGTTTACTAGTTGCATCTTTCGCCTAGACATCTAGTTAACGATCCGTAGTCTAGGGTTTCTCGGCACCGTAAAATTTGAAATTGGCATGGTTGATGCCTTGTGAGACCTCTTGAGAGTGCCTAGGAACCCTACAGTGGTATCAGAGACTAGCTAGAGCCTTAGGCGTTGCGTAGACGAAGTTTGAAACCCGAACAAACCCCGAAACCCTAATCCGACATGCTCTCTGGACTTTTTCTAAAAACTGGGTTTTTTCCAGATTAAAAATGCTTAAAAAATTCAGCAGGGAAATCTAAGAATTACGGTGCAAAATGTTTTCCATGAACTATTCATAGTGCGGCGGAACCGCGGCAGAAGCCTGGCTTCTGCGGCGGTTCCGCAGCGAAATGATGACGTCATCCTCCCTTGTTTGCACAGTAACACCTATTTTATTATGCTCGATTTTCTGGGAATTTTTAATATTTATTCAAGAGTTGAATTTTCTGGGGTTGTTTTGAGGATTCGGTGTTTCGATCGGAGTATCAGATTTTGTCTATGTGGCTTTCTGGATATTTTTTTGGATATGTTAAAAAGTTCGACCGGATATAAATACCCAATTTTTCCCCTGTCGGGAAATTTCCAAGTGTTGGATTTTTCCGAGGTTTAAAGACGTTCTAAGTAGTGCAAGTAACGCGATGGACCCTCTAGAAGACAACAAACCTTAACTCGATTATGTGACCGTCTTGAACTGCCCTTTGAACCCTCGGGTTTGGGGCAGTACGGCGTGCCACATGTGAGGCATTGGCTTGACCCTTCTACGGCTGGACCGTTGGTACTGAGGCATGAAGTGAATGTCTTTGAACTTATTTCATGAGTTAATTTGTATCGGGAAAACTTGGGTGTTAGAATGTTCGATCGGAAAGTTTAACATTTTCTATTTATCTGGAATGGGATACAATAATTGGAATTCACAAGAAGTTATGAGATAACTGAATGAATGTTATAAACATAGCAGTTTAGTCTCACTTGATCGGTTGCCACGGAATTTTGATGTGATCAAAAGTCCGTCGCAATCACGTAGCGTACACGGATACTCGCCGGGTAAACTTAATAGACAGCCTCACCCCATAACCCCGACCAAGTGACTGTAGGAGAACCCCGTCGCCGAAAGCATCCGTTCGGGTGCTCGCGGCAGCGATGTTCCGCCTTGGTGCACTTCGTCGACGGTATCAGGGGTGCAGCCGTCTACTGAAGTTTGCGACGAGCATTCGATCAGGATGTCGGGAATCTTGTTGAATTGCCCGACTTGATATTGAAAAGTGTTTTCGATTTTGTGACTAAAATGCGGGGTTTATAATTGTTAGGCATGCGATGTCTAAGAAATTCATTTAGTCAGGCATGTGATGTCTGAGGTGGTTGCGGATTCCAACTGTTGTAGTTTTACACTTTCTTTTCTGTGACCGTAAGTGTAATATGTGATATCGCCGGTTTCGTTGCTATATGTCAACGATAATTGGGATGGACATATTTACTTACGTTGATGACATGTGATGTTATGTGTTGCTGGATATGTTATATTGGATCGTCGTGCTTGAATAGCCGGGTTTTTTTTATGTGAGATGAGTGTTTTTCATTTCCATTCATGTAAAAACTTGTATGTAATATTCTTTTATTGGGGCACTTCCAGGTTGCGGAAGATGTCACCCTTTGTATATTATTTACTTTTCGGCACTAGGATAGACCCAAGGAGGGGAGCACAAGTAACCGGGTTCTGGAGTCCAGTGGGAGACCAACTCGTGGAGTCGAGTCCGGGTCTCCTAACTCTAGAATTGGTAGGGTTGCTTGCCGCTCTCGTAGGGGTCTAGGGGTGTGGGTTTGGCTATTCATCACGACCGTGGAATCCGTGTTTTATACTGGCTCGTATTGAAAACACGGACGTCCTAGTATATCCAATATTTCATATGATATTTTCTGCTGCGATATCTGTGATGTGATTATGTGATGTTCTGTGATGGATACAGTATACAGTATATATGATATATTATATAGGCGTTACTTATGTTTTACACCCGCGCTAGCCCTGCCCCGCTCTGCCGTTAGTTACCTAACCTAACGGTGTACGAGGGGACATCGAGGCGAATGCGGATGGCATAAGTGTATGTCGTATTTATCTGTGATGTTTAGGTACTTAAATGATGGGACTTCATTAATGAGATTAATGAAATAAAAGAAACCTAAAGATGTTGTAGAATCGAATTTCAAAATAAAACAGGTAGCTACAGTTCTTGCTTTGCACAGCGGTATATATGATATATCCTGCACCTTATTCGATGAGGAAAGGACCGAGATCCCTTCACCGGGAGTGACTCCTTTAGCAATAACTGGCAGATGCTACACACTCGGTTTGTCTTTTGATTGCTTTTAAGAGTTTTTGCTTTGCACAGTAATATATATGATATATCCCGCACCTCATTCGACGAGGAAAGGACCGACGATCCCTTCACCGGGAGTGACTCCTTTAGCAAAACTAGAAAAGCCTCAAAAACACTCCATTTTAAAATCATTTGATTCTACAACGATATCAATTTCATTATGCAATAGGTTTTCAGAAAAACCTGTCGTAGCCCTCCGTCATTTCAGATAAGTTGTATATAGTATTCGTGCTGCATTTGTTGGCTTTTGTCAAGGTGCAGTGTGCGGTAGCTATATGCTGCTTATCTGTCAGCATACGATGCGATTGGATTAGGGTAGTCGTGCGACTTTGTTGGCTTTCGTCAAGGGTCGTGCGGGTGGGTTTAATTCAATCAAGAAATGTTCGGGTTGAACTTGACTAGCGGGCTATGGTTTGTTGGCTTTTGTCAAGGTCATAGCACGCTAGGGGCAAAATATTATCGGGAATTTCAAGTGTTGAAATTCCCGATAATATTACATACCTTCTATGAGATAGTTGGATCCCGATACCCACTGCGAGTAAGAGTTACTCCTGGGAGAGTTTTATGCATTACAATTAGCCGATCAAGTAGGTGTCTAGAAAGGTGTTAACGAGGTTACGCCTCTGGAAAAACGAGGTTTACATTAATTAGGTTCGTGCGAAAGCACGGGGGACCTCCCTCAAAGTACCGATACTGGCCTGGCTGAAAGATTGGCGAACTTGTAGTGTATAATTAATCCCGGCTAGTCTTTCCTTTTAGGGTTTGAAGGAAGATTTGATAAAAACAGTGGGAGCCATCCTGATTAGATAAAATAATAACCAATCTGATCTTGCAAGAGCATACGCTGAGTGTTTTCTTCTCTCTCTCTCCAGGTAGCGACCATATCACGCCTTAATCAAGATAATAATACGGAATATTGACCGAACCCGCTTGTTATACTGAGCTGGGGAACGTTGGTCCCGCTCCAACTTATAATTGTTATAAGACAGAGCAGGAAATTGGGGATTACCAGAATTCCCGTGCCACCCAAACGAAGAGAGTCCATGCTGATGCATCATCTTCGGGTGTGTTCATTACAAAGAACTGTTTCACAGTATCCTCTGCGTCCTGGGTATTTGATACCAGATCCGGATCCCAAATATGTAATCTGTTACATAGGGCTACAGAAAGGTAAAGAACTGAGAACGGGTGATAAGTTTCATGAGGCAGAAAACGGGGCAAGTGTTGCAGCCAAGTCTGTTGGTCACTGTCACCCTGTATTACCAATACATTGATTCTGAACGAATGTTATTAGATACCGAACCTGATATACAAAATCATATCAGTCTCTTTATCAGTAAAGAAATGATAAAATTTTGTATTGATGGATAATGTTTTGAACATTTCCTATATCAAAAGTTGATCGGTTCAGGCACGTTATCTAAAAGCATTGATGTTCTAAATCAAACTACAGTTCTTTAGTATACGGAACACACACAAGAGGAAGAGTTCAGAAATGAATGAATTCTTCTTAAGGTATTGTAGACTAGGTCATATCAATGCGACCCGACTAGCTGAAGTTACATATAGATGCATATTTAAATCAGTTTGAATTTACATCTTGTGAAACTCGTCAGTCATGTCACCAAGATATAATGACACCAGCTCTGCTTATTGGAAACAGAGAAAGAGTTAGTGAACTCTTGGGATGATACATGTTGATGTATGTAGGTCCCCTGTCTACACATGCCAGGACTGGTTCTTTATACTTCGTTACATTCTCTGATAATCTTTCAAGATTCAGACATATGTTCCTATTGAAACACAAGTCCGAACCTTTTGAGATATTCACAGAATATAAGTTAGAAGTAGAGAACCAAAATACGGGTATAAGTATTATGTCCTTTGATGTGATCAGGGAGGAGAATACTTGAGCACGGAAATCCTGGACTATTCTAAAGGAGAATGAGATTCTCTCTCAGCATTACTCCTCTGTATACACCATAGCACGATGGTATATCGGGGCGGAGCAATCACACCCTATATCATAAGGTGTGCTCTATGATGAGTACTACTGAGTTTCCTATTTCTTTTTGGGAGTTATGCACTTGAGAAGTTGCATACCTATTGAATATGGTTCAAATCAAATCAGTTGTCTACCACTTCATATGTGATATGGAAAGGGAAGAGCCCATATCTTAAGTTGCTTAAGATTTGGGGTTGTCCAGCCTATGTCTGAAAAGCAAAAACCGGACAAGCTCGAGGCAAGGTCTGTAATGTAGAACTGGAAAGGTTCCAGCTATACAAACTACAGCAGATGATTTGATAGAACTAAAGGATTCAATAGTAACCAACGAATCTCAGCCTCTCCGCCGATCTAGTAGGGTTACTCACCCACCTGAGAGATACTTCGGTTTCTCTATGACAGTGGGAGCGAGGATTGCATCATGAGATGATGACCCAACTAGTTTCGAGCTGGCCATCAGGAGTGGGACTCTGTAAGAATGGCTGGATGCTTAGCGATCTGAGATGGAATCCATATACACCAACAAAGTATAGACTTTGGTTGCTATATCTGAAGGGTTAAATCCCCATCAGGAGCAAGTATATCTTGAGAAGATTACTTGGTGTAGATGGAAAAGTTGAGACTTTCAAAGCTAGACTTGTTAAAAGTTTTCGTCATCGACCAAGCGTGGATAATGATGAAACCTTTTCCAGTGCCTATGCTTAAGTCCATCCAGATCCTACTTGCCACGGCTACATACCATGACTACGATATCTGGTGGTTGGGTGTCATGACAGCTTTTCTAAATGATGTTTTAGAAGAGAACGTCTATAAGTACACAGCCAGAGGGCTTCGTAGACAGTGGGAGCAGCGGAAACGTGTACACGATGCTTTATAGGATAAAGCAGGCGTCGCGGAGTTGGAACATCTGTTTTGATGTGTTGGTCAAACAGTTTGACATCATCAAAATGGTAGATGAACCTTGTATATACAAAAAGGTAGTAGGGAGTATGGTGATGATCCTCGTAGAGTACGTGGATGACATGCTCTTGATAGGGAAGGAGTTTCCTATGCTACGCTCGGTCAATCTCCGCTTATCACAATGATTCCCCATATAGGATCAAAGTGATACCTCCTAAATTCTGGGTTTTGGATCTATGAGATAGATCTAAATGGATGTTAGGATTCTCACTAGTTGTAGTGAGATGGTATCAATCGATCCTGGGGAGAATCACTGGAAGGGTTCCAGGATGATAAAGACGACTGAATGTCAGTCGCAGGCATTGTCTTTACCCTCAGTAAAGGGACGGTATGTTGGAAGAGTTCCAAGCTAGATACCGTGGCATACTAGACGATAAAGGCTGGATACATCGCTACTTAAGATGCTACCAAAGAGGCTGTTTGGGTGTATATTGGTTCATGAGATGAACTACGTTCCAACCATTGTGAGACAATGGAGTTGTGGCTTATGCCAAGGAACGCCGGTCCCATCAGTGATCCAGACAAATTCTAAGGCAGCATCACCTGATCATGGAGATAGTTGATCTCCAGGGTGATCGAGGTTAGGAGAGTAGACTCAGAGGACAACACGGCGGATCCACTCACAAAGGCCTGTTCCCAGAGAGAGATTTTTATGGGATGGTTGAGTATGAGATACTACAACCACTGCTATCAGATGGCCCTAGTGCAAGTGGAAGATTGTTAGTTATATGTATGCCCTAGAGGCCATTACTATACATAGGATGTATATTGTAGTGGATGCTTGGACATATATAGGGAGGACTTTCTTGCTCGACATGATAGTATGCTATCTGGTTGATCTTTACCTTAACATGTATACTGATTGTCTCTCTGTTACATGTTGGTAAAGCCCTTAGGATGTGTACTTGACTACCTGGACTGTGATGCGGATCATACTAATGGGGACATGGTAGTCTATAAGTACATCCTTTAAAGTCCCTAGTCGTGGGTATATCGAGACGGGGCATCGATATACCAGAGTAGACTAGCGTATACCTTCTCGACCCATACAGATGGGCGATGGATGATCCCATATCCATTGGTGTTTGACATCAGAGATGATATACGGGTGCTCAGTAGAGACTGGGTACACTGGACGGACTCGCCGAGAACTCCCAGATGGTATTATACCTTACGTCAGATGGCAGTTCTCTGGTGACACTGGTACAGAGTAGTCTGTTGACCCGAGATCGTCATAGAGTCTTGTGTGGTTCCCACTGTGATTTGATTTCCATCTTACCACGTCCAAGAGGGCGTGCAAAACGGTGGTTTTTGGGTACAGTCCCGAGTCACATGGAGGCAATGAGCGATAGGAGGGGATTCGTCTCTCCCGGTATAGGGAGTTGATGTTGCGCTGTGTCCGATTGGCTATAACCGGAAATCCCTGGCCAGGGTTGCTGAGATTTACTGGTAAGTGTTACCAGTAGTTTCTCGAATTGTTATAGACCTCATATCGACACGACTTATCGAGCTATTGGGGTCTGACGTTTACCACCCCTAGGCGAGATATGCGACATATCAGACGATCAGACCGGACTGTACGGTAGTGTTACTGGTTGGATTCACTGGAGTGTGAGCGGGCTTGCTCGTCGATCTTCTGATCGCTCAATACCCGGGTGGCCGTTACGTTTAGCAGACCGCTTGCGGCTTGTGGGTGATTGATATGATCATCATCTGCTGCCGGCGTATTGACGAGTCTTTAGAGTCCTACACAGAGGTTTCCTGGCTCAAGCGAAACGAAATAGGAGCGCATATGAGATATGTGCGGGACTGAGAATAATGCGTGTATGTGATACCGTATTCTATTCTCGCGATGATTGTATCGACTGGTTGTATGCGATATAACCTAGTTATCGATTCAAGGATTGATTCGATAAGCCGATACATTGGATACTAGTTGGTTATATGCGATATGACCGGATCATTGAATCAAGTGTTGATTTAATGATTTAATGTATAATTATATATTTGATATATTACTTTGTATTAACTAGTATTGGTTCATTTTAAAGGGATTTTCTCACTTGATGTGCACAATGTATATTTGATATACTTTTGTACACAAGTTTGTATCATGTTTGATGATACATGCTTACTTGAGTTTGTGTAAAGATTGAACCATGGACATTTAAATGGTTAGGGTTTTGTTTTTCATTTTCTTATTCATTTATTTATTTGTTTATTCATTTTGGAAATTGATAAGCATAAAGAGAAAATGGTGGCTAACTTTGTTTGTTGTTGAAGCTTCTTGAAGACTTTGACCAAGTGACCATTTTGTCTCATGCTTAACCCTAACCATTCCATTTAACCATTATTAACTCTCTACACATTACCATGGTTTGAATATGATAAGTATTCATTTTTCTTTTGGATTTAAATGAACTTATCATATTCATTTCTTTCTTCTTCTTTTTCTTCATCACATGAAGAAAGCTTGCTACAACAATGGCAACTTGAGAAAACAAGTGAGAAATCAAATTCTAAAGTGAACCCACCTCCTATTTCTTCATTCTCTCCCTCTTGCCAAGTAGTAGAGTGTGTTTTCTTCACAAGTTTCATGACTTGGTGAAGTGGGAGCTTGATCTTGTGATGCCTCGACGTAGATCATCTTCGGCACGAAGCCGACGACCTTGCCCGCCCATTTCTCCGATGAAGCCGACGCTAGAGCCCGGGTTTCCATTTGGACAGCGAGGAGACTTCATTGCGGAGCTATGGAGGTAGAGGACCGGATCTACAAAGGTTGTATTTCCGTTCTCTTAGTAAAGTAGTTTACTAGTTGCATCTTTCGCCTAGACATCTAGTTAACGATCCGTAGTCTAGGGTTTCTCGGCACCGTAAAATTTGAAATTGGCATGGTTGATGCCTTGTGAGACCTCTTGAGAGTGCCTAGGAACCCTACATAAGTCACATGGTTGAAGCTTGTAGAAGCTTGTTGAACCATTGACCAAGTCCACTAATTTTGTTTTAGTTGTAGATATTTATTAACCTAACCATTATTGATTAGCCATGGTTAACTCTCTACATGAGTTAGTGTATGATGCTAACTCACCCATGGTTGCTATTCTCACATCATGAGTTCATTCTCTCTTCATTTTCTTCTTCATTGAGAAAGCTTGCTAGCTTTTCTCAAGGTGAGAAAATATTGTGAGAAAAACAAATCTAAAGTGAGCCCATTTCCTACTTTATCATCCTCTACTATTAGCCATTTAGTTTAGGGTGTTTACTTCACTAAACCTTAATTTAGTGAAGAGGTAGCATGAGCTTGAGTCTCCTCTACGTAGATCATCTTCGGCCTCGAAGACTTCGAGCAAGTTTGGATCTTTCACCTTATGGAGCCTCTTAAGAGTTCGGGAGATCATTACTCGCAGCGAAGGGACATCTACATGGAGCATTTGAAGTGAAGGACCGGTCTACAAAGGTTGTATCCCGCATTCACTTAGTTGTAAAGTTGTTTACATATCGTTTCGTCTAAATCTCTAGTTAAGATTCTAGGGTTAGGGTTGTTTAGAACGACAAATTTTGAAAACTGCATGGATGATGCCTCCCGAAACCTTGCTGCCGCGCTAGGTAACCCTACAATGGTATCAGAGCCATGCTAGAGATTTAAACGATATTTGTTAGATTACGAAGCCAAAACTACTCCGAAACATGCAACACCAATACCTAGTTTCTGTCGAATTTTTAAAGGGCTCTAAAATTTTTTTAAACAACTGCAGAATGTTGTATGTGATATAACATGAACACTATAAAAATTTGAAGCTATATGTCAACGACAATTGGGATACACATATTTACTTACGTCAACTGTAAGTGTAATATGTGGTGTATCGCCGGTTTCGGTGCTATATGTCAACGACAATTGGGATACGCATATTTACTTATGTTGATGACATGTGTTGCTGTGATATGTTATATTGGATCGTCGTGTTTTAAATAGCCGGGGTTTTTTTTATGTGAGATGAGAGTTTTTCATTTTCATTCATGTAAAAGATTGTATGTAATATTCTTTTATTGGAGCACTTCCGGGTTGAGGATGATGTCACCATTGATGTATATTATTTACTTTTCCGCATTAGGATAGACCCAAGGAGGAGAGCATAAGTAACTGGGTTCTAGGGTCTAGTGGGAGACCATCTCGAGGAGTCAAGACCGGGTATCCTAACTCTAGAATTGGTAGGGTTTCTTGCCGCTCTCGTAGGGGTCTAGAGATGTGGGTTTAGCTATTCATCACGACCGTGGAATTTGCGTTTTTACTGGCTTAAATAAAATACGGAATTCCTAGTATATCCAATATTTCATATGTTTTCTTCTGCTGCTGATATTTTGTGATGTGATCACTTGATATGTTCTGAGACGAATGCCTATATTATATATATGAGAAATAATTAATATTGCTGCTTTCGTTTCTTATGTAATGCTTGGGAAGCATAAATAATGGGACTTCATTAATGAGATTAATGAAATAAAAGAAACCTAAAGATATTGTAGAAACTTGTTTTAAAAACTGGTAGCTCTAGTTCTTGCTTTGCATAGCACTATTCCTTATAGAATATGCAGCACCTTATTCGATAAACCTTATTCGATAAGAAAAGAGCCGAGATCCCTTCACCGGGAGTGACCTCTTTAGCGAAACTAGTAGATGCTACAACCCACTCGGTTTGTCTTTTGATTGCTTCTATAGTTTTTGCTTTGCATAGTGGTATTTATGAAATATCCTGCACCTTATTCGATAAGGAAAGAGCCGAGATCCCTTCACCGGGAGTGACCTCTTTAGCAAAACTAGTAAAAGCCTCAAAACACTCCTTTTTAAAATCTCTCGATTCTACAACGATATCAAGTTCATTACGCAAAAGGTTTTCTTAAAAACCTGTCGTAGCCCTCCGTCATTTCAGATAAGTACTACTTAGTATTCGTGCTACGTTTGTTGACTATGTTAAGGCGTAGTGTGCGGTAGATGATTAGTGCTTATCTGCTTAAGCATATGATGCGATTGGATTAGGGTAGTCGTACGACTTTGTTGACTATGTTAAGGGTCGTGCGGGTGGGTTTAATTCAATCAGGAAATGACTGGTTGAACTTGGCTAGTGATTGTTGTGAGATTTAGTGCGTGCTTATGCGCTTTTAAAAGATGAATCAAAGAATGTTAACCACAATCAAGAACGGTATCTCTTGGTAGCTAGCCGGTGAGTACGGGTCGGTCCACAGGGATTTTGTGTATTTTCTATTTGTTCTAACGAGTTAATTCCAATTGGGGTTGGATTGATTATCACTAAAAACTAAGGTTGATTTAGACTAGGATTAAAACCTTGCTAAGGTTAGGTTTAGGTTAAGTTTGGAAATTCAATATTTCTCACCGCTTTCAATGCTCTAATTAAGATCTATTTAGGTGTTATGGTAATAATTAATAAAGGTGATTAGCACGATCGGGAAGAAACTATGTTTCTTCCTCTAGGTCCTTGTCCGTCCTTTCTTAATTCTTACCCTAACCTCCATGGAAAATATACACAACCGGTCTTTTAAACTACGGTATCACCGCTACCTCGTGGGATAGAGTGCTGTAGTGAGCGGTGTGTGTATGTATGCATGGAGTCCTATTTAAAATGTTGAATGGGCAAGAAAGGGGTGAGGGATTTTCATCTCTCAAACCTTTCCTATTCCCAACCCTAACAAGTGAGGAACTACTCACTCATTAGGGAATTGATAAAAAGAGATATTTTTTTATGGTTTTAATTTAATAACCTAATTATCTAAACTATGGCAATTAAATAAAAGTTATAACTATGGCAGATAAAGAAAATCTATACTAGGGCAGGAAAGAAAATTAAGTAGGGCATAGAAAGGAAAAACTTACTTTATTCGATGCTCTCTTCAAAACATTACAGCGAATTAAGAATTCTGAATTTGATAAACAAAAAGAGGCATGCTCTAAAAAGAGCTGTAGGGTTCCTATTTATAGATTATAGAATCCTTAGGGTTACATCTGATCCCTATCTATATTTACAAAACTACCCTGAGAAGCCTGGTCAACGCACCGCCACCACCGTCGAATTTTGCACCGACACATGCTCAGCATGGCCGCGGATCCGCGGCCATATGCCCTGTTTGGCCGCGGATCCGCGACCATCTTGGATGCTTCTGGTCTCTGTTTCTCTGGTAATTTGCATGTTGCTTTTTAATTGATTTTTCTTCCCTTGGTTCTTCAGAATGTCTTCTAGTTTCTTCCAGATTTCCACAGTGCATAATGTTGTGGACTTTTACCGTTTGCTTCGTGTTGAAGTCTTGAATTTTGTGCCGCCTTTGTGCAATCGAACTGTTTGCTGATCTTCGTTTGTTCCTCAAACTATAGGCGGCATGATAAAAATTCTTCTGTTTGTTGGTCGTAGTCTCACTTTTATAACGTCTTTTCATCATTTTCACTGTTTTGTTCCGAGAACCTGTAACCTGCAACTATGTAGCAGACATGGATCAAAAGCACCTGTTTATTTGTAAAATGAATAAGAATGGGGAATATAATAATGCAAAATTATGATATGAACAAATACCCCCAAACTTATCTTTTGCTCGTTCTCGAGCAAAACTAGTTTATTCTCGAAAAAAACCTAACCTCACTTTCGCAGGGAAACGCGATTGCACTAAGCTCGTGCAACAAGCCGTTAAACCTCTAGGTGTCCCTAGTAGGAGGAGTGTTGTCTCCTGAGGGTTTTCAGCAGATACTACCCACAAAATCCTATCAATTTGGCCTATTGACTTTCATTTTTCAATTCGGTTTTCTAGCAAGAAATTCTATTATCTTCAACTCAGAAATTATCAACCCGTATTTTTCACGCTTCCTTATCATTTAACTTAAGATTGTATATGTTTTGTAAATTTACTTAGCTTTTAGCATCTTTTAAGTTTTCCTTCTAAGGTTCCATCTCAACTTAGGAATTCTATCATCTCTACTAAAGACATAAGTCCTATATTTCATTCCTATCTCTCATCTAAACCCCCAATCACATACCCCTACGTGTGTGTATATATCACCCCTACACTTGGAAATTCAAATTAAGCTATTATACTCTTGTCCATCATCCAAAGTACTTTTAGTTGGTGAATTTTTAGATGAAATTGCTCACACATTTTTCATGCGACCGTTAATACTTCTTGAGGTACTAACGACCGATTACAAAATGTGTTTGCACATTAAGGCGTAATTCCTCATCTTGTAATACCTAAGGCTTTAGCAGTGACTCCCAAACCAGTTGGTCTAAGGCACTAGGTGATAAAGCACCCTCGCTATATTTTTTTTTATTTTACGCAGTCTTAAGTAATTACAAAACCAGTGTTCATTTTTTTTCTTTATTCACACTTGTATTTTTATTTTATTTTCCTTCATACTAAGGACTTTAGACAAGAAAATTTCAAGGTCTCCTCTACTAGTCCTAAGTTTCAAGGTTCGTGTTTGTGCAATTTGTAGGGTATATATTTTCAGAATTTAGACTTAAACTTAGGAATTATTTTTCAGACTTATATTTTAATAAAAATATCAATACTCTTCCTTTATTTTGACTTAGCCCAAGAAGTGAACTCAAAATTTGCCTATTTCTAAGTAAAGTACAAAGACATATTTTTTTCTACCGTTAAATTTTTAAGAAAGGTTATTTTTAGGGTTTTTAATTTACTAAGTCTAGGATCTAGTTGTTCCTAACTAGTTAACCTTTTTGTCAAACTCAAGTCAATTATGGCCAAAATTGAATTTTTCAATTTTTATAATTTTTCAAATTTTTCAGTTTTTATTTGATTTTTTCTTTTTATATATATATATATATATTTTTTTTCATTTTCATTTTTTCATTTTTTATGATTTTTTATATAGATGCAATGCAGAATTTAAACATGCAAAAGAAAAAGAAAAATATATATACAAAAATTTAAAAGAAATATGCAATGCAAATGATAACTATTTACAACCACCAACTCCCCCAAACTCATCAAAAGCAGTGCTCTCACTGCTCGGCCCCACGCTACGCCCTTGAGCGGGAACGGGAATGCTCCTCCCTACCCAGCAGGGTTCGGATCCCCTGCTCTACTTCAGTCAACCGCCTATCATGCTCCCTTGCTATCCCTCTCAACTCATCAATGCCCCTAACAGCTCTTTGCATCAAATTTGCATGTTCTAAAGGGGTTAGTTCTCCTTCGCTCGCGGTTGTGCTGGAGCTAGGTGTGCGGGCGGGCACATGTTCCGCCGGTTCAGTTCTTGACCAAACATCCGTCAATCGTGTATAGGACGTAGAAACGCCCTCAATGAGAGGCCTGACAGTTATGCCTCCAAGCATGTAAAATTCGAACTCCTCCACGGGGAGGAAATATCGACACAGTTGTGTCACAAGCATAGGACAAGGGTAGTTTGCGGCTCTTTTGCCCGCACCAATTGAGTTTAGCAACACCGTGCACATATCGAATCGAGGGTTGCTAGTCATGAGTGTGTGCACGATATGCAGTGAGGGTGTAAAAAATGTGGTGTTGTGGGAACTACCAAAAATATTGTTTTATGCCCAACGGCACACAGTTAAGACATTGGCGAAAAGGGTTCTCGCTTGGATCCCTTTCCGTGGTTCCCTTGAACAATCATTTCCCATCAAGGGCATGTAATCCTCAAACTGTAATGGTTGATCGTAAGCTGGTATCCTAGGGATTAATGTGACTTCATGTATGAAGTCTCTATCGATGATAATTTCCCTATCACCCCACTGCAATTTTATAAAGCCGAATTGGGTGAGACTCCTATATTCCATGCACTCGTAAAAACGAGTGACTAATTCCGGAAGGGCGTAGGCGTTTGGGGATTATATATCAAAAAGTTCCAGCCCCTACGTGCTATCTCATTCGCAAAATAACTTCCATACACCGCATGTGAAAAAATTTGTGAAAAGTCACGCTCTAGTTGCATACTGGGTGCCATCAGATAAGTTACTGATCTACAGAAAATAAAAACAGAGATGGGTACAGAGATCGAACCTCCCCTGAAAAAATCAAGGGTGAAGACCAGAGCGCGCGGTGGATCAGCGGCGGGAAGGGGCCTTCGGCGGCGGTTCAGCGGCGGGTTGGCGAGATCGCTCTGCAGAAAAGCGGCGGCGGCTAGGGTTTGCTGTGGAGTTTTGTTTTTAGGGTATGAAAACACAGAGAGGGTCGGGTTCTTTATATAGGGAGGAAGTGATGGATATTTGCAAATAAACCCCTCAAAAAGAGGAAATTATTTTCAAATAAAATTTTTATTTATTTAAACTGGAAATTTACAAAAAGACCAATTTTTTTTTATTTTCAATTAATTTTTTTATTTTTTAAATTATTTTTATGTTATTTTGTATTTATACAATTACAAATGATACATACCCCCAAACTTGTTTGAAACAATATTTTGGCTAGATGATCGAAAATTTGGGGGTAAATGGAGGAAGACCAGTCAGTATAAATCGGCTCCTGCAAAAACAGGAGCTCCTCCGACGGGTCCGCAGTGAGGAACGGTTTAAGTCGATATCCGTTTACTGTAAATAAAGTACCGTCCTCCGGGTTTTCAAGATCTACCGCACCGTGCGGATATACGGTGTGTACCAAGAATGGCCCTTTCCATCAAGATTTGAGCTTGCCGGGATGGAAGTGTAACCGAGTGTCATAAAGCAAAACCTGTTGACCAGGTTTGAAAGTTTTGCGCATAAGGTGTTTTTCATGGAACACCTTCATTCGGTTTTTAATAATTACAGCATTTTCATAAGCCTCATGTCACGACCCGCAGGGTACGGAACGTGACTGGCACTTAAGTTTACGAAACGTCTCATGACGTCCGTAAAATAAGTAAGCCAAAGCCCAGAAAACCAAAATCAAAAAGCAGAAGAGTGAAAAAAACCCAATCAATTGAAAACGAGTTTATCAAATAAGTCATATAAAAACCTTTTTAACAACAATACCAATTTTTCCGAAAATTTCGGCAGAGTCTCTTTTGTAAATACTGGCCCCCAAAATGGGTACAACAAGAATATATATGAATCCAACAAATATGGCATCCCCAAGCGGGAGCTAGCTCTTCGCCATAAGGCGGTCACAAATCCCACGCAATATAAAGCAACAACATGCGAAATAACCATAATGAAGCATAAGAAAAACAGCATGTCGACTCAAGTGAGCTCGACCCCAAAATACAGCATAAAAAGGCCACAAATCTCACAGTCTCATCTCTAGGTCAATATACAACAATACTAGTAGATACAGTAGATGGAGTACTCTAGATACAAAGAATATACAAGGTGGTGCAAAAATAATGATATAACCCACCTAAGAGCAAAACCTCGAGTCCAGGCAAAAGAAACAAGAGCGCCCGCCGCTACTGTACTGACGGAGCGGACCTGCAAAAGGCTATGGCACAACGGGGGTGAGTTGCCAACTCGTGAGTAATAAATAACATCTACACGGGCTATCGAATGCATGCACACAAGCATCCTAGCGTCTCAAATACAGGTAAGGCAGGACATAATAGCAGGTATGTATGCAATATGAATATACTAGCAGGTATGAATGCAATGCGAATCAACTCGTGATCTGAATGTGTAAGTATAAGAAATCATGTTTTTCCCTTTAAGAATCTCTTTTGAAATACCAGCACAATACCAATAGAATCAACAAGAACCTGTGTCCAGCAACAACACCTCAAAACCATCACAAATCTCATATATCCATGTCATAATATCTCTGGCCTCAGCCATCCGGCTGACCCAGCTCAATATCAAAATCTCATCATCTCGCGGCCACGGTCGGTATCCTCTGGATATCCGCCGTGCCAAACAGTCACCGGTAGGTAATCCGTCCCCTGCCAGGCTCAACATCAACACCACATTCATCTTGCCCCGGGGTACCATACCGGGCCCACCATGTACCCCTGACGGTTCCTCCACTCCTCGACACGGATCTCGAAAACCACAGCAAACTCATGGTGGACGACTCTTTACATCACTAGAAAACCGCAATTACATATTTTAAAAACATAATAAGTTTAGAAATTTTGCGGCTTTCCCCCGAAATCCAGAAATATCATAAAATCTCAAGAAATCCTCATAAGTGCATATGTCAATGATAATGAATGCATATGGTGTCAATGATAATGAATGCATAAGGTATCAATGATCAAGTTGCGATGTGTGATTAATAGATTAGGCATGAACAAATAATATGATGAAGCACATGCACATGAATAGCAATCCTACGATTTCATTTTAAGGAATTAAAGCAATAGCGCGAGTTTAAGTATCAATTATAGTAAAAGGTTTCAATTTAAAGGTTGTCTAGTGTGGTGGCATGGCAATTACCAGGGCGTGTGTGTAAGTATGAATAGTGCTCGTGCTGCATATAAAAACCCTGGCAATGGTGCAGGTGTCCTATAAAATGGTTTCGCATATGTATGTCAATATAAGGCATGGATGCAGCAAATAATCATATAAGTATTACACCCCTAATTACTAACATCACTAAGAATCCTTTTAAGTTACTAAAACTATCGGGCGGCTTGCGCCATCCAACGATAGTCCCCCGTAGATGTTACATCTACTCACCGGAATCCCTAGCTAGTCACGTCTAATCACCGCTTTCCCCTTTCGTGCCGCGTCTGACATCTCCGCGACCGAACCTGGAATTACATCAATACCAAGTATAAGGTTACATATCAGGAACGACGCAAAACCTAAACGAAGATACTAACGTTCACAAGCTAGGTACAACGTGCACAAGGTGCGCGGAACACACGCGAAAATCGCAAAAACTGCAAAAATCGCCGATTTGGTCGCCCGGCAAAACTAAAACCCGACTACTCAAAAATCCGCACTCACGCATCCTAAATGTCATAGGATAAGCCAACAATATAATCTAGATATCGCAACTAAATCGCCACAATAATATAATAAAAACCTAGTATGCTAGAAGTTTGCAAATTTGGTGCAAACATCGACAATTTGCGACAAAGTGCACACATTATCACACAAATATCCAAATTAAACCATTAGAAAGCCACTACAATTAAATTAACCCCTTTACCATGCATCAAAACCCACATTCCATACACAAACCTTTTCTTGATTTTTGTAATTAGCAAAGCAAAGAAAATTTCACACAAGTTAACTTAGATTAGCAATACATCAAGCCACTTAAGCAAAGTAACCATATAGGTTGGTTAAGTAAACCACTAGATTAATTAACTAGATTTAATTAACTAAAACATGGTTTCAATAAACCCTAGTTAACTCAACCATTAACTTTAAACAAAACTAGAATGAAAATAGCACTAAATTAACACTAAAACAATTTAATTAAAGGATTCTAACCATAAGAAATTAAAAGAGTAGAAATTATACCTCAAATCTATGGATCTAGCGAGAAGAAATTTGCCTCAATGATGGCCTCCTAGCACCATGATTCCAAGCAAGAGAGGTGAAGGAAAAAGGGATGAAGAATGGGGTTTAATTTGTGAGTTTTAAATTTGGAATTTTTAAAGCAACTTAATGAATTTTTTTGAAGAAAATGAAAAGAACAAAGAGGTGAAGGGGGGGGGGGGGCTGCTGGAATTCATCCAGAAATGAGGGAGAGGGGATGGTGTGGGGTGTGGGAAAGAGGTCTTGGTCAACTCCTACCAACCACAAAAGACTATACCCAAAAACAAATTCAAACCTTTCTCAAAACAACCATCATTTCCACACAATAAAACAAGTCAAGGAGCATGGAATTTTTGTGGACCTGATGGTGGTGGGGCCGGCCTAGAGGTGAGGAATGAGTGAGAGAGAGTGCACAAAAATTTTTTATGCAAAAAGACCCCCTACAAGTCCAAAATTGCAAGTTTAAGCTTAAATTCAATAAATTTCGTTTTCCATAATAAAAATTAGTTAAAACTTAAAATAAATTACTAAAAATTTATGTTACAACTAGATTTTAATTAACATGATTTTAAATCTTAATTTTAGCCCATTTAAATTTGTATTTATCGCTAATTTAATGTATTTTCTTACCGGCTTAAAATAATATTAAAAATTGAAAAAAAAAGGGAAAAATTTTTAAATGACCAAAATTTCATAAGTAACTCATTAGCTACTAAAAACAAGCAATTACCTATCCATTTTAGGTATAATTAGCCATAAACTGCAAAATAACAAAAAGACGGTTTTCGGAAAAATACCGAATTTTCACCGATTTTCAGGAAAACTCCAAAACGACTTTTCAAGACGCTACAATCTTCACCCTTTAAGGAAATTCGGTCCCCGAATTTAAAAATATAACTACGCGTACCTTCAAAGAGATGGGGATATTTCTTCCTCATTTCGCCCTCGGTCTCCCAGGTAACCTCCTCGCTGCTCGGGCTACGCCAAAGGACCTTGACGGTTGGTATAATCTTCGATCTCAACTTCTTCACCTGCCGATCCAGGATCTCAACTTGCTCCACGGCGAACGAAAGGTCGGGCTCGAGCTGAACTGTCTAATGCTGAATCGTGTGGGAAGGGTCATGAAGATAACGGCGTAGCATCGATACGTGGAAGACGGGATGAACATCTGAAAAACTTGGTGGGAGAGCCAAACGATACGCAACAGCGCCGACACGCTCGAGGATCTCGAAGGGACCTACGAATCTAGGGCTAAGCTTCCCCTTTTGCCCAAAACGCATCACGCCCTTCATCGGAGAGACTTTCAGAAAAACATGGTCGCAACTGCGAACTCTAATCTGCGATGGCGCCTGTCTGCATAGGATTTCTGTCTGCTCTGAGCTGCCCTCATCCGGTCTCGAATCAACTGTATCTTCGCTGTCTTCTCCTCAACAAGCTGCGGCCCCAAAATACTGCTCTCGCTGAGCTCTGTCCAACAGACGGGCGATCTGCATCTCCTCCCATACAATGCCTCGAAAGGTGCCATCTGAATAGTATCCTGAAAGCTGTTGTTGTAGGAGAACTCCACTAGAGGTAAATGACGATCCCAGCTACCGCCGAAGTCTAAAACGCACGCTCTGAGCATGTCCTCGAGAGTCTGAATGGTCCGCTTTGACTGTCCGTCGGTCTGCGTATGAAATGCTGTGATGAAGCTCAAACGAGTGCCCAAAGCCTCCTGGAGTCTCTGCCATAGTCGGCTGGTAAACTGAGTGCCTCGATCTGACACGATACAAGTCGGTACGCCATGTAGTCGCACGATCTCGTCAATATAGAGCTGAGCATACTGAGCGAAGCTGAAAGTGGTCTTCACTGGCAGGAAGTGAGCCGCTTTCGTCAATCGATCTACGATCACCCAGATGGAGTCATACCCTCGACTGGTCCTGGGTAGACCCACAACGAAATCCATTGAAATCTGCTCCCATTTCCACTCCGGAATGGGTAACGGCTGTAGCTCTCCTGTGGGCCTCTGGTGCTCGGCCTTGACTTGCTGACAAGTCAGGCATCTCGATACAAACTCCGCAATGTTCCTCTTCATCCCGTCCCACCAGTAGGTCTCTCTCATATCATGGTACATCTTGGTGGAACCGGGGTGGACACTATACACTGATCGGTGTGCCTCCTCAAGAATGTCGCGCCGCAATCCATCAGCATCTGGTACGCACAGTCTAGATCCATAGCGTAAAATCCCCTGATCGTCAATCACGAACTCGGAAAATCTGCCCTGTCCCATCTGTGCCATGATCTCTGAGCAACGGTCGTCACTGCGCTGTGCCTCATATATACGGTCAAGCAACTGTGGGCGTGCACGAACATGCGCGAGCTGTCCCCCTGTCTGAGTGAACTCGAACTCCACTCGGCTGTTGCATAAAATCTGCCAATCTGCTGACGACTGCCTCTGCACTGCGCGCAAAAAGGATAGACTACCCCCGGGCCTCCTACTCAACGTATCTGCCACTACATTCGCCTTGCCTGGGTGATATAAGATCTCGCAGTCGTAGTCTTCCACCAACTCCATCCAACGACGCTGTCTGAGGTTCAGGTCTCGCTGCTGAAATATGTACTTTATGCTCTTGTGATCAGTGAATATCTGACACGACTCGCCGTATAGGTAATGTCGCCAAATCTTCAGTGCAAAGACCACTGCAGCCATCTCCAAATCATGAGTAGGGTAGTTCTGTTCGTGCTTCTTCAACTGCCGAGAAGCATATGCGATCACCCGGCCATGCTGCATCAATACGCATCCTAATCCCACTCGCGAAGCATCATAGTAGACCGCAAATCCGCCTGATCCCGAAGGCAAAGATAATACCGGCGCCGTAGTCAAACATGTCCGCAGCTGCTGAAAACTGCGCTCGCACTCCTCCGTCCAGACGAAAGGAACTCCCTTCTGGGTCAAACCGGTCAAAGGTGCAGCTATACGGGAGAAGTCCTGAAAAAATGCCTGTAGTAGCCCGCCAGGCCTAGAAAACTACGCATCTCA
The DNA here is from genome assembly GCA_030015575.1 of Agapanthus africanus. Lineage (NCBI taxonomy): Eukaryota > Viridiplantae > Streptophyta > Magnoliopsida > Asparagales > Amaryllidaceae > Agapanthus > Agapanthus africanus. The sequence continues at coordinate 311,165,662 of CM057347.1, read as the reverse complement.
GTAACCGATGTAGGTCGGGGCCACTGCTGAACGGCCTCAATCTTCTTCGGGTCCACACATATGCCGTCTCTCGTAACCACGTGACCCAAGAATCCGACGCTGTCCAGCCAGAATGCACACTTGGAGAACTTTGCGAACAGCTGGTGCTCCCTCAGAGTCTGTAACGTAATCCGCAAGTGCTGCTCGTGCTCCTCTCTGCTCCGGGAGTACACCAAGATATCGTCGATAAACACGATGATGAACAAGTCAAGATACGGCCTGAATGTACGGTTCATCAAATCCATGAATGCTGCTGGGGCGTTGGTGAGTCCGAACGACATCACCAAAAACTCATAGTGGCCATAGCGTGTACGGAAGGCTGTCTTCGGTATATCCTCCTGTCGGACTCGCAGCTGGTGGTATCCTGATCGCAAGTCGATTCTCGAAAAAATATCCCGCACCCTGAAGCTGTTCGAACAAATCATCAATGCGTGGCAACGGATATCTGTTCCGAACGGTAACTTTGTTCAGCTGGCGGTAGTCGATGCATAAGCGCAAAATTCCATCCTTCTTCTTGACAAACAGGACCGGAGCACCCCACGGAGGAACACTAGGTCGAATAAGCTTCTTCTCTAACAAATCCTGCAACTGATCCTTCAGCTCTCGAAGCTCTGCCGGGGCCATCCGATAAGGCGGTATAGAAATAGGCCCCGAGCCGGGAATCAAATCAATGCAGAACTCAACGTCGCGCTCAGGTGGTAGCCCAGGTAGCTCATTAGGGAAAACATCAGGGAACTCACAAACAACCGGGACCCGGTCCAACGGAACCTCTGCAGCTCGAGTATCACAAATATACGCTAAGAATCCCTGACATCCCATCCGCAAGAGCTGACCAGCGCGAAGAGACGAAATTAAGCTGGGAAGGGTGACACTGCGGTCTCCCTGAATAACAAGGACTGGCTCTCCCGGAAAGCTAAATCTGACTGCCTTCTCACGGCAGTCCACCGAAGCATAACAAGTGGCTGTAGGGTTCCTAGGCATCCTAATAAGGTCTCACAAGGCATCAACCATGCCAATTTCAAAAAATCTAGGTGCCGAGAAACCCGACTACGGATCGTTTGCTAGAAAACTAGGCGAAAAGATAACTAGTTAACACTTAACTAAGGGAATACGGAAATACAACCTTTGTAGATCCGGTGCTCCACCTCCATAGCTCCGCAACAAAGTCCTCTCCGCTGTCCAAAAGGAATCCGGGCTCTAGCGTCGACTTCATCGGAGAATGGGCAAGCTAGGTCGTCGATGTCCATGCCGAAGATGATCTACGTCGAGGCATCGCTAAATCAAGCTCCGACTTCACCAAGTCAAGAAACTTGTGAAGAAAACACACTCTACTACTTGGCAAGAGGTATAGGATGAAGAAATAGAAAGTGGGTAGACTTTAGAATTGGATTTCTCACTTGTTTTCATCAATCACCATTGATGAAGTGAACTTTCTTCATGTGAAGAAGATGAAGAAGAAGAAGAAAGAAAAATATATGATAAGTTATTTAAAAAGAAAAAGTAAATCAATACTTATCATACATTCAACCTTAGTTAAGTGTAGAGAAAAGACCATGGTTAATGGAATGGTTAGGGTTAAGGATAAGAACAAAATGGTCACTTGGTCAAAGTCTTCAAGAAGCTTCAATATGAAACAAAATTAGCCACCATTTTCTCTTTATGCCTTTTCTAATTATTTTCAAAATGAATAAATAGATAAATAAATAAGAAAAGGAAATAAAACCCTAATCATATAAATAACCATGGTTTATTCTTAACATACACTTAAACTATCATGTATCATCAAACATGATACAAGCAAATGTACAAATGTATATCACATATACAATGTGCACAATACAAGTGAGAAAATCCATATAAAGTGAACCAATACTAGTTAACGCAAAGTGATATATCAAATATATAATTATGCATTAAATCATTAAATCAACACTTGATTTAACGATCCGGTCATATCGCATATAACCGACTAATATCAACAGTAACAACTTATCGAATCAACACTTGATCCGATAACCCGGCTATATCACATATAACCGATCAATGTCACATATCGCGAGAATCTAATACAGTATCACATACTGGCATCATTCTCGGTCCCGCACATATCTCATATGCGCTCCTATTTCGTTTCGCTTGAGCCAGGAAACCTCTGTGTAGGACTCTAAAGACTCGTCAATACGCCGGCAGCAGGTGATGATCATATCAAGCACCCACAAGCCGCAAGCGGTCTGCTAAACGTAACGGTCACCCGGGTATTGAGCGATCTGAAGATCGACGAGCAAGCCCGCTCACACTCCAGTGAATCCGACCAGTAACACTACCGTACAGTCCGGTCTGATCGTCTGATATGTCGCATATCTCGCCTAGGGGTGGTAAACGTCAGACCCCAATAGCTCGATAAGTCGTGTCGATATGAGGTCTATAACAATTCGAGAAACTACTGGTAACACTTACCAGTAAATCTCAGCAACCCTGGCCAGGGATTTCCTGTTATAGCCAATCGAACACAGCGCAACATCAACTCCCTATACCGGGAGAGACGAATCCCCTCCTATCGCTCATTGCCTCCATGTGACTCGGGACTGTACCCAAAAACCACCGTTTTGCACGCCCTCTTGGACGTGGTAAGATGGAAATCAAAGTACAGTGGGAACCACACAAGACTCTATGACGATCTCGGGTCAACAGACTACTCTGTACCAGTGTCACCTGAGAACTGCCATCTGACGTGAGGTATAATACCATCTGGGAGTTCTCGGCGAGTCCGTCCAGTGTACCCAGTCTTTACCGAGCACCCGTATATCATCTCTGATGTCAAACACCAATGGATATGGGATCATCCATCGCCCATCTGTATGGGTCGAGAAGGTATACGCTAGTCTACTCTGGTATATCGATGCCCCTTCTCGATACACCCACGACTAGGGACTTTGAAGGATGTACTTATGGACTACCATGTCCCCACTAGTATGATCCGCATCATAGTCCAGGTAGTCAAGCACACATCTTAAGGGCTTTACCAACATGTAACAGAGAGACAATCAGTATACACGTTAAGGTAAAGTTCAACCAGATAGCATACTATCATGTCGAGCAAGAAAGTCCTCCCTATATATGTCCCAGCATCCACTATAATATACATCCTATGTACAGTAATGGCCTCTAGGGCATACATATAACTAACAATCTCCCACTTGCACTAGGGCCATCTGTAGCAGTGGTTGCAGTATCTCATACTCAACCATCCCATAAAAGTCTCTCTCTGGGAACGGGCCTTTGTGAGTGGATCCGCTGTGTTGTCCTCTGAGTCTACTCTCCAAACCTCGATCACCCTGGAGATCAACTATCTCCATGATCAAGTGATACTGCCTTAGAATATGTCTGGATCACTGATGGGACGGACTTTCCTTGGCATAAGCCACAACTCCATTGTCTCACAATGGTTGGAACGTAGTTCATCTCATGAACCAATATACACCCAGACTGCCTCTTTGGTAGCATCTTAAGTAGCGATGTATCCTGCCTTTATCGTCTAGTATGTCACGGTATCTAGCTTGGAACTCTTCCAACATACCGTCCCTTTACTGAGGGTAAAGACAATGCCTGCGACTGACATTCAGTCGTCTTTATCACCCTGGAACCCTTCCAGTGATTCTCCCCAGGATCGGTTGATACCGTCTCACTACAACTAGTGAGATTCCTAACATCCAGTTAGATCTATCTCATAGATCCAAAACTCAGGATTTAGGAGGTATCATTTTGATCCTATATGGAGAATCATCGTGATAAGCGGAGATTGATCGAGCGTAGCATAGGAAACTCCTTCCCCATCAAGAGTATGTCATCTACGTACTCTACGAGGATCGTCACCATACTCCCTACTACCTTTTTGTTTATACAAGGTTCATCTACCATTTTGATGATGTCAAACTCTTTGACTAATCCATTAAAACAGATGTTCCAACTCCGCGATGCCTGCTTTATCCTATAAAGCATCTTGCACACGTTTCCGCTGCTCCCACTGTCTACGAAGCCATCTGGCTGTGTACTTATAGACGCTCTCTTCTAAAACATCATTTCAGAAAAGCAGTCATGGCACCCAACCGCCAGATATCGTAGTCATGGTATGTAGCCGTGGCAAGTAGGATCTGGATGGACTTAAGCATAGATCCTTAGAAAAAGGTTTCATCATCATCCACGCCTGGTCGATGACGAAAAGCTTTAACAAGTCTAGCTTTGAAAGTCTCAACTTTTCCATCTACACCAAGTAATCTTCTCAAGATATACTTGCTCCTGATGGGGATTTAACCCTTCAGATATTGCAACCAAAGTCCATACTTTGTTGGTGTATAAGGATTCCATCTCAGATCGCTAAGCATCCAGCCATTCTTACAGAGTCTTACTCCTGATGGCCAGCTCGAAGCTAGTTGGGTCATCATCTCATGATGCAATCTTCGCTCCTACTGTCATAGAGAAACCGAAGTATCTCTCATGTGGGTGAGAAACCCTACTAGATCGGCGGAGAGGCCGAGGTTCGTTGGTAACTATTGAATCCTTTGGTTCCATCAAATCATCTTCTGTAGTTTGCATAGCTGGAACCTTTCCAGTTCTACATAACTAACCTTGCCTCGAGTTTGTCCGGATTTTGCTTTTAGACATAGGCCGGACAACCCCAAATATTAACTAACTTAAGACATGGGCTCTTCCCTTTCCATATCACATATGAAGTGGTAGGCATTGATTTGATTCGAACCCTATTCAATAGGTATGCAACTTCTCAAGTGCATAACTCCCAAAAAGAAATAGGTTACTCAGTAATACTTATCATAGAGCACACCATATCATATAGGGTGTGATTGCTCCGCCCCGATATACCATCGTGCCATGGTGTATACGGAGGAGTAATGCTGAGAGAGAATCTCATTCTCCTTTAGAATAGTCCAGGATTTCCGTGCTCAAGTATTCTCCTCTTTGATCACATCAAAGGACATAATACTTATACCCATATTTTGGTTCTCTACTTCTCGCTTATATTCTGTGAATATCTCAAAAGGTTCGGACTTGTGTTTCAACAGGAATATAGGTCTGAATCTTGAGAGATCATCAGAGAATGTAATGAAGTAAAAAGAACCGGTCTTGGCATGTGTAGACAGGGGACCTACATACATCAACATGTATCATCCCAAGAGTTTACTAACTCTTTCTCTGTTTCTAGTAAACGGAGCTATGGTCATCTTATCTTTGTGACATGACTGGCGAGTTTCATAAGATGTAAGTTCAAACTAATTTAAATATGCATCTTTATGTAACTCTAGCTAGTCGGGTCACATTGATATGACCTAGTCTACAATGCCTCAAGAAGGATTCGTTCATTTCTGAACTCTTCCTCTTGTGTGTGTTCTGTATACTAAAGAACTGTAGTTTGATTTAGAACATTAATGCTTTTAGATAACGTGCCTGAACCGATCAACTTTTGATATAGGAAATGTTCAAAACATTATCCAACAATACAAAATTTTATCATTTCTTTACTAATAAAGAGACTGATATGATTTTGTATATCAGGTTCGGTATCTAATAACATTCGTTCAGAATCAATGTATTGTAATACAGGGTGACAGTGACCAACAGACTTGGCTGCAACACTTGCCCCATTTTCTGCCTCATGAAACTTATCGCCCGTTCTCAGTTCTCTACCTATCTGTAGCCCTATGTAACAGATTACATATCTGGGATCCTGATCTGGTATCTCATACCCAGGACGTAAAGGATACTGAGAAACAGTTCTGTATAATGAACACACCCGAAGATGATGCATCAGCATGCACTCTCTTCGTTTGGGCGGCACGGGAAATCTGGTATTCCCCAATTTCCTGCTCTGTCTTATAACAATTATAAGTTGGAGCGGGACCAACGTTCCCCAGCTCAGTATAACAAGCGGGTTCGGTCAAAAATCCGTTTTATTATCTTGATTAAGGCGTGATATGGTCGCTACCTGGAGAGAGAGAGAAGAAAACACTCAGCGTGCGCTCTGTCAAGAATAGATTGGTTATTATTTTATCTAATCAGGATGGCTCCCACTGCTTTTTATCAAATCTTCCTTCAAACCCTAAAAGGAAAGATTAGCCGGGATTAATTACACACTACAAGTTCGTCAATCTTTCAGCCAGGCCAGTGTCGGTGGGTCCCCCGTGCTTTCGCACGAACCTAATTAATGTAAACCTCGTTTTTCCAGAGGCGTAACTCCGTTGACACCTTTCTAGACACCTACTTGATCGGCTAATTGTAATGTATAAAACTCTCCCAGGAGTAACTCTTACTCGCAGCGGGTATCGGGATCCAACTATCTCATAGAAGGTATGCAATCTCATTGCAAATTTCAACACTTGAAATTCCCGATAATATTTTGCCCCGAGCGATCTATGACCTTGACAAGGTCAACAAACCATAGACCGCAAGTCAAGTTCAACCCGTCATTTCTTGATTGAATCAAACCCACCCGCACGACCCTTGACAAGGTCAACAAGGCCGCACGACTACCCTAACCCAATCTGCATCATATGCATAAGCAGATAAATACTGGTTAGCTACCGCACACTGCGCCTTGACAAGGTCAACAAACGCAGCACGAATACTAAACAGGATTTATCTGAAATAACGGAGGGCTACGACAGGTTTTTCTGAAAACCTATTGCGTAATGAACTTGATATCGTTGTAGGATCGAATGATTTTAAAATGGAATGCTTTTGAGGCTTTTCTAGTTTTGCTAAAGGAGTCACTCCCGGTGAAGGGATCGTCGGTCCTTTCCTCGTCGAATGAGGTGCGGGATATATCGTATATATCGCTGTGCAAAGAAAAAACACTTAAAAGCAATCAAAAGACAAACCGAGTGTGTAGCATCTGCCAGTTTTTGCTAAAGGAGTCACTCCCGGTGAAGGGATCTCGGTCCTTTCCTCATCGAATAAGGTGCAGGATATATCATATATACCTCTGTGCAAAGCAAGAACTGTAGCTACCTGTTTTAATTTTGAAATTCGATTCTACAACATCTTAGGTTTCTTTTATTTCATTAATCACATTAATGAAGTCCCATCATTTAAGTACCTAAACATCACAGATAAATACGACGTACACTTATGCCATCCGCATTCGCCTCGATGTCCCCTCGTGCACCGTTAGGTTAGGTAACTAACGGCAGAGCAGGGCAGGGCTAGCGCGGGTGTAAAACATAAGTAACATCTATATAATATATCATATATACTATATACTGTATCTATCACAGAACATCACATGATCACATCACAGATATCGCAGCAGAAGAATCATATGAAATATTGGATATACTAGGACGTCCGTGTTTTCAATACGAGCCAGTATAAAACACGGATTCCACGGTCGTGATGAATAGCCAAACCCACACCCCTAGACCCCTACGAGAGCGGCAAGCAACCCTACCAATTCTAGAGTTAGGAGACCCGGACTCGACTCCTCGAGTTGGTCTCCCACTGGACTCCAGAACCCGGTTACTTGTGCTCCCCTTCTTGGGTCTATCCTAGTGCGGAAAAGTAAATAATATACAAACGGTGACTACTTCCGCAACCTGGAAGCGCCCCAATAAAAGAATATTACATACAAGTTTTTACATGAATGAAAATGAAAAACACTCATCTCACATAAAAACCCCCGGCTATTCAATCACGACGATCCAATATAACATATCCAGCAACACATAACATCACATGTCATCAACGTAAGTAAATATGCGCATCCCAATTGTCGTTGACATATAGCAACGAAACCGGCGATATCACATATTACACTTACGGTCACAGAAAAGAAAGTGTAAAACTACAACAGTTGGAATCCGCAACCACCTCAGACATCGCATGCCTGACCAAATGAATTCCTTAGACATCACATGCCTAACAATTATAAACCCCGCATTTTAGTCTCAAAATCGAAAACACTTTTCAATATCGAGTCGGGCAATTCAACAAGATTCCCGACATCCTGATCGAATGCTCATCGCAAACTTTAGTAGACGGCCGCACCCCCGATACCGTCGACGAAGTGCACCAAGGCGGAACACCGCTACCGCGAGCACCCGAACAGATGCTTTCGGCGACGGGGTTCTCCTACAGTCACTTGGTCGGGGCTGTGGAGTGAGGCTGTCTATTAAGTTTACCCGGCGAGTATCCGCGTACGCTACGTGATTGCGACAGACTTTTGATCACATCAAAATTCCGTGGCAACCGATCAAGTGAGACTAAACTGCTATGTTTATAATATTCATTCAGTTATCTCATAACTTTTTGTGAATTCCAATTATTGTATCCCATTCCAGATAAATAGAAAATGTTAAACTTTCCGATCGAACAATCGAACACCCAAGTTTTCCCGATACAGCTCAACACATGAAATAAGTCTAACAACATTCCGTTCGTGCCTCAGTACCAACGGTCCAGCCGTAGAAGGGTCAAGCCAACGCCTCACATGTGGCACGCTGTACTGCCCCAAACCCGAAGGTTCAAAGGGCAGTTTAAGACGGTCACATAATCGAGTTAAGGTTTGTTGTCTTCTAGAGGGACCATCACGTTACTTGCACTACTTAGAACGTCGTTAAACTATGGAAAAATCCAACACTTGGAAATTTCCCGACAGGGGAAAAATTGGGTATTTATATCCAGTCGAACTTTTTAACATATTCTAAAATTTATCCGGAAAGCCACATAGACAAAATTTGATACTCCGATCGAAACACCGAATCCCCAAAAACACAGCAGAAAAATTCAACTCTTGAATAAATATTAAAAATTCCCAGAAAACTCATCTCTTTGAACTAGGAATTACTGTGCAAAGGAACAGGGCTGACGTCATCAAGTGGCCGCTGATCCGCCGCAGAAGCCATGCTTCTGCCGCGGATCCGCCGCGAAATTTACTGTTCACCAGAAACTTTTTGCACCGTAATTCTTATTTTTCCCTGCTGAATTTTTTAGCAATTTTTAATTTGGAAAAACTCACTGTTTTCAAAAAAGTACAGAGAGCAAGATTGATTTGGTGTTTCGGGTTCATTCGGACTTCAAATTCCGTCTGGACTTCGCCTAAGGCTCTAGCTAGTCTCTGATACCACTGTAGGGTTCCTAGGCATCCTAATGAGGTCTCACAAGGCATCAACCATGCCAATTTCAAAAAATCTAGGTGCCGAGAAACCCGACTACGGATCGTTTGCTAGAAAACTAGGCGAAAAGATAACTAGTTAACACTTAACTAAGGGAATACGGAAATACAACCTTTGTAGATCCGGTTCTCCACCTCCATAGCTCCGCAACGAAGTCCTCTCCGCTGTCCAAAAGGAATCCGGGCTCTAGCGTCGACTTCATCGGAGAATGGGCAAGCTAGGTCGTCGATGTCCATGCCGAAGATGATCTACGTCGAGGCATCGCTAAATCAAGCTCCGACTTCACCAAGTCAAGAAACTTGTGAAGAAAACACACTCTACTACTTGGCAAGAGGTAGAGGATGAAGAAATAGGAAGTGGGTAGACTTTAGAATTGGATTTCTCACTTGTTTTCTTCAATCACCATTGATGAAGTGAACTTTCTTCATGTGAAGAAGATGAAGAAGAAGAAGAAAGAAAAATATATGATAAGTTATTTAAAAAGAAAAAGTAAATCAATACTTATCATACATTCAATCTTAGTTAAGTGTAGAGAAAAGACCATGGTTAATGGAATGGTTAGGGTTAAGGATAAGAACAAAATGGTCACTTGGTCAAAGTCTTCAAGAAGCTTCAATATGAAACAAAATTAGCCACCATTTTCTCTTTATGCCTTTTCTAATTATTTTCAAAATGAATAAATAGATAAATAAATAAGAAAAGGAAATAAAACCCTAATCATATAAATAACCATGGTTTATTCTTAACATACACTTAAACTATCATGTATCATCAAACATGATACAAGCAAATGTACAAATGTATATCACATATACAATGTGCACAATACAAGTGAGAAAATCCATATAAAGTGAACCAATACTAGTTAACGCAAAGTGATATATCAAATATATAATTATGCATTAAATCATTAAATCAACACTTGATTTAACGATCCGGTCATATCGCATATAACCGACTAATATCAACAGTAACAACTTATCGAATCAACACTTGATCCGATAACCCGGCTATATCACATATAACCGATCAATGTCACATATCGCGAGAATCTAATACAGTATCACATACTGGCATCATTCTCGGTCCCGCACATATCTCATATGCGCTCCTATTTCGTTTCGCTTGAGCCAGGAAACCTCTGTGTAGGACTCTAAAGACTCGTCAATACGCCGGCAGCAGGTGATGATCATATCAAGCACCCACAAGCCGCAAGCGGTCTGCTAAACGTAACGGCCATCCGGGTATTGAGCGATCTGAAGATCGACGAGCAAGCCCGCTCACACTCCAGTGAATCCGACCAGTAACACTACCGTACAGTCCGGTCTGATCGTCTGATATGTCGCATATCTCGCCTAGGGGTGGTAAACGTCAGACCCCAATAGCTCGATAAGTCGTGTCGATATGAGGTCTATAACAATTCGAGAAACTACTGGTAACACTTACCAGTAAATCTCAGCAACCCTGGCCAGGGATTTCCTGTTATAGCCAATCGAACACAGCGCAACATCAACTCCCTATACCGGGAGAGACGAATCCCCTCCTATCGCTCATTGCCTCCATGTGACTCGGGACTGTACCCAAAAACCACCGTTTTGCACGCCCTCTTAGACGTGGTAAGATGGAAATCAAAGTACAGTGGGAACCACACAAGACTCTATGACGATCTCGGGTCAACAGACTACTCTGTACCAGTGTCACCTGAGAACTGCCATCTGACGTGAGGTATAATACCATCTGGGAGTTCTCGGCGAGTCCGTCCAGTGTACCCAGTCTTTACCGAGCACCCGTATATCATCTCTGATGTCAAACACCAATGGATATGGGATCATCCATCGCCCATCTGTATGGGTCGAGAAGGTATACGCTAGTCTACTCTGGTATATCGATGCCCCGTCTCGATACACCCACGACTAGGGACTTTGAAGGATGTACTTATGGACTACCATGTCCCCACTAGTATGATCCGCATCATAGTCCAGGTAGTCAAGCACACATCCTAAGGGCTTTACCAACATGTAACAGAGAGACAATCAGTATACACGTTAAGGTAAAGTTCAACCAGATAGCATACTATCATGTCGAGCAAGAAAGTCCTCCCTATATATGTCCCAGCATCCACTACAATATACATCCTATGTACAGTAATGGCCTCTAGGGCATACATATAACTAACAGTGGCTAGCCAATCCATGCCCAGAAGCACGTCAAAGTCCAACATATCGAGGAGAATCAAATCAACCGATGAATCCAATCAACCGATGAATCCCTCTCCCCGATACGAACGGAACACAATCGAAAAACAAAACGAGCGACAAACGACTCGCCTACCGGAGTACTAACAACAAGCGGATGATCTAACGACGACGACTCACGGCCCAACATCGGTGCAAAGTGTGTAGAGACGTACGAATGTGTGGAACCTGGGTTAAATAATACCCGGGCGTCGAAAGAACAAACTGGCAAGGTACCTGTCACAACGACATTGGATGCCTGCACATCCTGCGGTGTCAAAGCAAATACTCGGGCCTGTCCTCCACCGATAGCGGGCTGACCTCGACCTTGGCCTCTGCCTCCTCGGCCTCTCTGAACAGGACCGCCGCGTCCACGGCCTCTGGGTGCACCTAACTGGCGTGGAGCATCGCCGGTGGTAGGAAGTAGGGCTCTCTGAGGAGGGGGTGGTGATGGTGGTAGGGTCACATGCGGAACTGTCGCTGCTCCCTGTCGTCTCGCCGGACAATCTCTGACAAGATGGTGTGGACTCCCGCACCCAAAACACCCTGGCGACGGCTGCTGTCCCTGGGGATAAGAACCATATAACTGTCCCCGTCCAAATCCTCTGCCAGGCCTATCTCTCGGAAAGAATCTGGCGCGCTGCCTCTGAGACGGTACATCGGTGCGAATCCTCTTCGGCCCAGAAACGGCCGAAGTCTGCGATATGCGTGCCTCCATCCGTAATGCCGCATCCATAGCAGCTGAATAAGTGTCGTTGTGCTGGGCGCCAATGGCAAGATATAGCTGGGCATCAAGTCCCTGTACGAACCTCTTCACCATCTTCTCTTCGGTATCCACCAAATACGGAGCATATAGGGATAACTGCGTAAACTGGATGTCATACTCAGACATCGTCATCCCAGGTGTCTTGACTAAGGCCTCGAAGCTACGAGCTTTGGCGTCACGAACGCTCTCTGGGAGGAAACGAGCTAGAAAGACCGCTGTAAACTCGACCCAAGTCATAGGCGGTAGACCTGCAGCTCGACCTCTCAAGACTGACTCCCACCATGTCTGCGTGAGACCCTCTAGTCGGAAACTCGCAAGCTCTACCCATCGATCATCCGAACATCTCAGCGAACGGCAGATCCTGGCTAAACTGTCAAGGAACGTCTGGGGGTCCTCCGCTGCATCGGTGCCGGTGAATACTGGAGGTCTCAGCCTCATGAAATCCTGTAGCGAAACCGGAATGGTCACGGTGGAAGTAGTAGGAGCAGGTATCATAGTCGTCTGTGATGTAGTAGGTGCGTCACCCGGCCTCGGTGTATGACTGGCTGCAACTAGGGATCCTACCATCTGACGTAGCTTCTGCATACTCCCCATCATCTGTCGCAACTCCTCCATACCAGTCTCAAGCCTATCCATACGGCCTGGGGAAGGTGGATCGGTCTGTCCCTACGGCGTAGGCATACCACCCTGCTCAATCCTAGTCTCGGACGAGCCAGCTCGAATCTCGTCTCGGGCGGCAGCCCTCTGTGCCCTTGTAGCCTTCGGCGGCATAGTGGCTGTTACAGGAAAACGGATAATAAGAACAGTGCAATAGGATCATAGGATACACGGAATTGAAGAAGGAATTTTCAAGCAAGTATATCCTGAAGTCACTTAGGCGGAGTACCGTATCGCAAGTATGCCGCGGACATACACAAGCTACGTTACCCTACTTAAGTCACTTACTCCATCTACCAAGGGTCATCCTACACTCAAAAAGGTAAAACCTATCGCTCTGATACCAACTTTGTCACGACCCGCAGGGTACGGAACGTGACTGGCACTTAAGTTTACGAAACGTCTCAAGACGTCCGTAAAATAAATAAGCCAAAGCCCAGAAAACCAAAACCAAAAAGCAGAAGAGTGAAGAAAACCCAATCAATTGAAAACGAGTTTATCAAATAAGTCATATAAAAACCTTTTTAACAACAATACCAATTTTTCCAAAAATTTCGGCAGAGTCTCCTTTGTAAATACTGGCCCCCAAAATGGGTACAACAAGAATATATATGAATCCAACAAATATGGCATCCCCAAGCGGGAGCTAGCTCTTCGCCACAAGGCGGTCACAAATCCCACGCAATATAAAGCAACAACATGCGAAATAACCATAATGAAGCATAAGAAAAACAGCATGTCGACTCAAGTGAGCTCGACCCCAAAATACAGCATAAAAAGGCCACAAATCTCACAGTCTCATCTCTAGGTCAATATACAACAATACTGGTAGATACAGTAGATGGAGTACTCTAGATATAAAGAATATACAAGGTGGTGCAAAAATAATGATATAACCCACCTAAGGGCAAAACCTCGAGTCCAGGCAAAAGAAACAAGAGTGCCCGCCGCTACTGTACTGACGGAGCGGACCTGCAAAAGGCTATGGCACAACGGGGGTGAGTTGCCAACTCGTGAGTAATAAATAACATCTACACAGGCTATCGAATGCATGCACACAAGCATCCTAGCGTCTCAAATACAGGTAAGGCAGGACATAATAGCAGGTATGTATGCAATATGAATATACTAGCAGGTATGAATGCAATGCGAATCAACTCATAATCTGAATGTGTAAGTATAAGAAATCATGTTTTTCCCTTTAAGAATCTCTTTTGAAATACCAGCACAATACCAATAGAATCAACAAGAACCTGTGTCCAGCAACGACACCTCAAAACTATCACAAATCTCATATATCTATGTCATAATATCTCTGGCCTCAGCCATCCGGCTGACCCAGCTCAATATCAAAATCTCATCATCTCGCGGCCACGGTCGGTATCCTCTGGATATCCGCCGTGCCAAACAGTCACCGGTAGGTAATCCGTCCCCTGCCAGGCTCAACCTCAACACCACATTCATCTTGCCCCGGGGTACCATACCGGGCCCACCATGTACCCGTGACGGTTCCTCCACTCCTCGACACGGATCTCGAAAACCACAGCAAACTCATGGTGGACGACACTTTACATCACTAGAAAACCGCAATTACATATTTTAAAAACATAATAAGTTTAGAAATTTTGCGGCTTTCCCCCGAAATCCAGAAATATCATAAAATCTCAAGAAATCCTCATAAGTGCATATGTCAATGATAATGAATGCATATGGTATCAATGATCAAGTTGCGATGTGTGATTAATAGATTAGGCATGAACAAATAATATGATGAAGCACATGCACATGAATAGCAATCCTACGATTTCATTTTAAGGAATTAAAGCAATAGCGCGAGTTTAAGTATCAATTATAGTAAAAGGTTTCAATTTAAAGGTTATCCAGTGTGGTGGCATGGCAATTACCAAGGCATGTGTGTAAGCATGAATAGTGCTCGTGCTGCATATAAAAACCCTGGCAATGGTGCAGGTGTCCTATAAAATGGTTTCGCATATGTATGTCAATATAAGGCATGGATGCAGCAAATAATCATATAAGTATTACACCCCTAATTACTAACATCACTAAGAATCCTTTTAAGTTACTAAAACTATCGGGCGGCTTGCGCCATCCAACGATAGTCCCCCGTAGATGTTACATCTACTCACCGGAATCCCTAGCTAGTCACGTCTAATCACCGCTTTCCCCTTTCGTGCCGCGTCTGACGTCTCCGCGACCGAACCTGGAATTACGTCAATACCAAACATAAGGTTACATATCAGGAACGACGCAAAACCCAAATGAAGATACTAACGTTCACAAGCTAGGTACAACGTGCACAAGGTGCGCGGAACACACGCGAAAATCGCAAAAACTGCAAAAATCGCCGATTTGGTCGCCCGGCAAAACTAAAACCCGACTACTCAAAAATCCGCACTCACGCATCCTAAATGTCATAGGATAAGCCAACAATATAATCTAGATATCGCAACTAAATCGCCACAATAATATAATAAAAACCTACTAAGCTAGAAGTTTGCAAATTTGGTGCAAACATCGACAATTTGCGATAAAGTGCACACATTATCACACAAATATCCAAATTAAACCATTAGAAAGCCACTACAATTAAATTAACCCCTTTACCATGCATCAAAACCCACATTCCATACACAAACCTTTTCTTGATTTTGGTAATTAGCAAAGCAAAGAAAATTTCACACAAGTTAACTTAGATTAGCAATACATCAAGCCACTTAAGCAAAGTAACCATATAGGTTGGTTAAGTAAACCACTAGATTAATTAACTAGATTTAATTAACTAAAACATGGTTTCAAGAAACCCTAGTTAACTCAACCATTAACTTTAAACAAAACTAGAATGAAAATAGCACTAAATTAACACTAAAACAATTTAATTAAAGGATTCTAACCATAAGAAATTAAAAGAGTAGAAATTATACCTCAAATCTATGGATCTAGCGAGAAGAAATTTGCCTCAATGATGGCCTCCTAGCACCATGATTCCAAGCAAGAGAGGTGAAGGAAAAAGGGATGAAGAATGGGGTTTAATTTGTGAGTTTTAAATTTGGAATTTTTGAAGCAACTTAATGAATTTTTTTGAAGAAAATGAAAAGAACAAAGAGGTGAAGGGGGGGCTGCTGGAATTCATCCAGAAATGAGGGAGAGGGGATGGTGTGGGGTGTGGGAAAGAGATCTTGGTCAACTCCTACCAACCACAAAAGACTATACCCAAAAACAAATTCAAACCTTTCTCAAAACAACCATTATTTCCACACAATAAAACAAGTCA
This sequence comes from Agapanthus africanus, assembly GCA_030015575.1. Taxonomy (NCBI): domain Eukaryota; kingdom Viridiplantae; phylum Streptophyta; class Magnoliopsida; order Asparagales; family Amaryllidaceae; genus Agapanthus; species Agapanthus africanus. The sequence goes on along the minus strand of CM057347.1, from coordinate 311,149,492 downwards.
AGGAGCATGGAATTTTTCTGGACCTGATGGTGGTGGGGCCGGACTAGAGGTGAGGAATGAGTGAGAGAGAGTGCACAAAAATTTTTTATGCAAAAAGACCCCCTACAAGTCTAAAATTGCAAGTTTAAGCTTAAATTCAATAAATTTCGTTTTCCATAATAAAAATTAGTTAAAACTTAAAATAAATTACTAAAAATTTATGTTACAACTAGATTTTAATTAACATGATTTTAAAGCTTAATTTTAGCCCATTTAAATTTGTATTTATCGCTAATTTAATGTATTTTCTTACCGGCTTAAAATAATATTAAAAATTGAAAAAAAAGGGAAAATTTTTTAAATGACCAAAATTTCATAAGTAACTCATTAGCTACTAAAAACAATCAATTACCTATCCATTTTAGGTATAATTAGCCCTAAACTGCAAAATAACAAAAAGACGGTTTTCGGAAAAATACCGAATTTTCACCGATTTTCAGGAAAACTCCAAAACGACTTTTCAAGACGCTACACCTCATCCCGCAACTCATCCAATTCATTCAATTGCAGCTTTCTATTGCTGCCCGCATCTCCCATGAATAAGTTCAACTCTTTAATCGCCCAAAATGCCTTGTGCTCAATTTCAACAGGAAGGTGGCAAGCCTTCCCATAAATAAGTTGGTATAGAGACATACCAAGATCGGTCTTGTAGGCAGTACGGAATGCCTATAGTGCATCAATCAGTTTTGTTGAGCAATCTTTACGGTTTTTGGAAACCGTTTTCTCCAAAATTTGTTTAATCTGCCGATTCGAAACCTCGGCTTGCCCACAAGTTTTGGGATGATATGGTGTTGACAATTTGTGAGTAATGGAGTATTTGCGCATTAAGGACTCAAAAGTCCTATTACAGAAGTGAGATCCATTATCACTTATAATCGCTCGAGGATGCCCAAACCGAGAAAAGATATTTTCTTTAAGAAATCGAACAACAACCTTGTTATCATTCGTTTGGCTGGGCACAGCCTCGACCCATTTTGACACATAGTCAACAGCCAATAAAATATACATATTCCCAAAGGAATTGGGTGTTAGTGTATATGCCCTAGAGGCCATTACTGTATCATACTGGTTTGTATATTACTTAATGGAAGCTTGGGATATTCACCTTGTATATACAATCTTGCTTAAAATAGTAGTATGCTACTTGGTTTGTTTCTACTTCAATGTGTACATGTGTTTATTTTATCATATCACTTATACGCATTAGTGGAGCCCTTAGGATCTTTGCTTGATTACCAGCATTGTGATGGCAGTCACACTAGTGGGGGCTGGGTAATCTATAAGCACATCCTTATACAGGTCCCTAGTCGCAGGACTATCGAGACAGGGCATCGATACTCCGGAGTAGACTGGCGCATGCGCTTCTCATCCCAGTGTGGGAGACGGTCTGTCCCACAGCCGTCAGTATGTCGTACTTGAGATAGTATGCGGGTGCTCGTTAGGTTACGAGTACACTGGACAGGACTCGTCGGGAACTGACAAGTTGGTATTATACCTATCGTCAGTTATCAGTTCCCAGGTGACATGAGTACAGCTTAGTCCGCTGACTTGATATTGGCACTTCGCCTCGAGTGTGTTCCCACTGTACTTTGATCACTACCCTACCACGGCTCAAAGGAGTCGTGCAAACAGGTAGTGGTTGGGTGCAGTCCTGAAGCACTTGGAGGCAGTGACGGTTAGACAGGATTCGTCTCTCCCGGTATTGGGGGTTGACATCGCGCTGTGTCTAGGAGAGCCATTATACGAGTAGTCCCTGGCCAGGGCAAGCGAGATATACTGGTAGGCTTCCAGTGTTATCTCAGGGTGTTTTGGGCTTCACTCCGACACGACTTGTACCGCCATTAGGGGACTGACGTTTACCGCCCCCTAGGCCCGACATGCGATGTATCAGACGAACAGACTGGACTGTATGGAGACTGTCACATTCAGACTCAGTGGGAGTTCAGATGGGGTTCACCTCATCAGTCTTCTTATCGACATCTACCTGGGGATCGTTACGCACAGCTAGTGCCGCTTGCGGTCTGTGGTTAAACCCACTGCCAGCGTTGTGTCGAGTCTTTAGAGTCTCACACAGAGGGCTATTCGCCTCTGGGCAAAACAGAGTAGAGGTCGCATGGTTTTGCGACAGGGTTCGTTCTCATCCGCGCACTTGTGCACGTTTGGAGTCCGGACAGATATTACTAGCAGGCTCTGATTTGAGCCAGACACTGGTATATGTTTTGGGGTTGATTTTATCTCTTAGTATTCATGTTCCTCGGAACAAGAATGCTGGTGTGTATGCACAGTTGATTGAGGCGGAGGAAGAGGATTTTCATTAGGGTTTCGGAACGGGTGCGTATGCACAGTTGACAGTCGTCTTTTTCCAAACCCTAATGAATTTATGTTATATCAATTAATAATATTAATTAAATGAAATTGTGTCATGCTTGGTTTTGTTGACTTGTTGACCAAGGTTGACTTGTTGACCATGGTTGAAAGTTTGACCATCATCATTACATATCAAAGATGCTCTTTGATTCTAGCAAAACCATTTAATGAATGAAATGATAATGGTCATTCCAAACCTTCCATCAACTATTTCATTTTTATTATTATTGTTAATTTGATAATTCTTTTCATTTTGTTATGGTTGTAAAATGAGAAGGATATTATTCATTCTATCATAACTCTTCTCTCTCCTCACTTCTTCTTCTTCCTCCTCTAGTTCAAGGAGATCCCTTCTCATGTGTTGAGAATCCCTCTCCTTAAGATAAAAACACCCCAAAGCCACTCTCTACTCACTCTAGGGTTAGAGGTTTAGCAAGCCAAAGATCCTAGTTCTCTCAAAGTTCGAGAAAGGAGCCCGAAGGTCGAACCCTCAGGTGGATCCATCTTTGACGGAAGAAGGCGACGAGGAAAGCACCATCAAACCCTACAAAGGTTTCAAGAAGAAGGAGTTCAAGTTAGGTATAACTTTTTATCCGAGTAGCTAACTCTCTTTAGCATGATAGCTAGTTTAGTTTAGAAAAGATCCCGGCTCTGATACTTTTACTGTTTTTGCTCCTAGGATAGACCCATGGAGGGGTGCACAAACTACCGGGTATCTCGAAGTGCCGAGTGGCCTACTCACGGCGATGAGGGAGGTTGCTCCACTTCGGGGTACTTGGCGGGTAGTTTGCCGCACCCGTAGGGGTCTTGGGTGGGGTTTTGGCTATTCACCGCGACCGTGTAATCCGCTTTTCGTTGCAGGCTCGAAAGGATTGTGGATTCCTAGTATATCCAATGTATTAATCTGTGATCTGTAATGTCTATCATTGCTATACATTTATAACTATTTAGGCGTTGCTTATGTTTTACAGCCGCGCTAGCCCAGCCCCCGCTCTGTCGTTAGTTAAGTAACCTAACGGGTGATGACGGGACACCGTGGCGAATGCGAATGGCATAAGAGTACGTTATATTTTGGTTGCTTTCTGCAATGGTAGGATTAAATGATGGGACGCATTAAAAGAACTAATGCAAGAATATCACGCATTAAAAGAACTAATGCAAGATAATAAACCAAGCTAAAGTCGTTGGAACACTTTCGAAAAACCACTCGGTTCTTTTCAAAACTAACTTTTAAATGCGGAGCTTGAGCCACTCCTTTTAAAAGCTATCTCGTTCCATCGATTATATCAAGTTCACTACGTTCACGGTTTAGCCAAAACCATTCGTAGCCCTCCGTCGTTTCACATGAATAGTCAATAGTATTCAAGCTGTGTTTGTTGGCCAAAGTCAAGGCATAGTGATTGGTAGCTATTGGGTATTCATGTGCAGCATAGATAGATGCGTTGATTTGAAACAGTCGTACTGCCTTGTTGGCCAAAGTCAAGGGTAGGTACGGGTGGATTCAAATTAACCTGGAGAATGACGGGTAGAACTTGACATGTGACTTATGATTTGTTGGCCAAAGTCAAGGTCATAAGAGCATGGGGCAAAAATCCACATCGGGAGTTTCATAAGTACTGAAACTTGCTAGATTTGCATACCATTTGGAGTGTGATGATTCTGGTAGGATTCCTTCAGTTTCGTCACGCGATGATATTTGGATCCCGATCCTACTGTGAGTATATGCTACTCCTCAGGAAATTTTTCACTAAACGATCAATGCTATAAACCTAGTAGGTGCCTAGAAAGGTGTTAGCGGGGCTACGCCCCCAGGGAAAAGAGGTTCTTGAATTAAGGAACTTCGCGAAAGCGTTGGAAAACCTCCCTCGAAGTACCGACACTGGCCTGGCTGAACGGTTAAGCTAGTATTGTGCGGTGGGATTGATCCCGACTAATTCTTCCTTTATGGTTTGAGGAGGGATTCGAGAGACAGTGGGAGCCATCCTGTTTAGACAAATTAAAAACCATTCTAAACTTGCAAGAGCATCGTGCTGAGTGTTTCTTCTCTCTCTCCTAATTGCAGCGACCAATCAACATGACTGGACTTAAGTTACTTCTAGATAAAAACATACTGGCAGGGCCAAACTACAAAGATTGGCTCAGGAATGTCAAAATGGCAATCACTTACGACAAGCTGGGGTATCTTCTTACCACCAAAGCTCCCCCCGTCCCAGGTCCCACCTCCAGCGTCGCGGATAAGGAAATCCGTAAGACTTGGGAGATTGATTGCGCGAAGGCCAAGTGCCTCGTGCTTGCCTCTATGGACAACGAACATCAGAGGAGGCACGAGAATATGGACCTGGAATCCATATTTCTCCATACAAAAGAACTGTATGGAGAGCAGTCTCGTATCGCAAGATACGAAATATCGAAAAAGTTATTTTCGGCAAGATTGGCCGTCGGATCATCGGTAGCGGACCACGTGCTTAAGATGATTGGCTACATTGAGGAGCTCGCAGAACTTGGGACCACGTTGGAGAGTGAGCTCTATACGGACTTGATTCTCCAGTCCCTTCCTTCCACTTACGCCCAGTTTATACTGAACTTCAACTTACAAGAAAAAGAAGTTGAACTTTCAGAACTTCTCAACATGCTGAGGAGCGCAGAGGGCACCCTACAGAAAGGTAAGGAAACACCACTTTGTTTGTAGGAGGATCTTCTTCTTCTAGGTCCAAGGCGAAAGCCAAGGGAAAGAAGAAGAAAGCCCCCGCCAAACCAAGGGGCGGTGTTAGTAAAGTGGATACGAAGGGAAAGGCAAAGGCAACAAAGATAGCGGGGAAGCTTGTGGGTAAAGAAGAATGCTTCTATTGTCATAAAAGTGGACACTGGAAGAAAGATTGCAGGGCTTGGAAAGCCAGGACACAGGAACCGAAGCAGGTTGCGGCTTCAGCTTCAGGTGTGTATGTTATAGAAAACTGTCTTTCGATAAACTCTACTTCCTGGGTATTGGATACCGGATCAGGATCTCATATCTGTAATTCTTTGCAGGCGTTGAGAAACCGTAGATTTTTGAAGGCAGGTGACATGACCCTCAGAGTTGCGAACGGAGCTAGCATGGATGCTAAGGCCGTGGGGGACTATCACCTGGGAATGACAGATGGGCATGTTTTGGTTTTGCGTAATTGCTTTTTTGTATCCAACGCAACTTGTAATATCATTTCTGTATCTTTGGTTTCTAAAGAAGGTTATGAATTTGCGTTTGTAAGTAATGTTGTAAACATTCACCTTAATCAAGTTCTGATTGGGTCAGGTACACTAACCAATGGTATATACGTACTAAACCAACCACAGATTTTCAATGTCCAGAATACACACAAAAGAAAGTCTCCAGATATCAATCAGACTTTCTTATGGCATTGTAGACTGGGTCACATCAATGAGAGAAGGTTGACTAAATTACACACAGAAGGATATTTGGATCCGTTCGAATATCAATCGTATGCCACTTGTCAATCCTGTCTCAAAGGAAAGATGACAAAGACTCCGTTCACTGGACACGGAGTAAGAGCGAGCGAGCTCTTGGGACTCGTACACAGCGACGTGTGCGGTCCAATGTCTACACATGCGCGAAGCGGTTATTCTTACTTCATTACTTTTACGGATGACTTTTCAAGGTACGGTTATGTCTTCTTAATGAAACATAAGTCCGAAGCTTTTGAAAAGTTCCAGGAATATAAGAATGAAGTAGAAAAACAAACCGGCAAAAGTATCAAGATTCTAAGATCGGATCGAGGTGGAGAATACTTAAGTGCCGAGTTCCTGAATTACTTAAAAGAGAATGGAATTCTCTCTCAACTTACTCCTCCATACACTCCGCAACATAACGGTGTATCGGAGAGACGGAACCGGACCCTATTGGATATGGTACGGTCCATGATGAGTAATGCTGAGTTACCACGATCTTTCTGGGGGTATGCACTAGAATCAGCTGCATACCTTTTGAACCGAGTTCCTACTAAAACTGTGCCTACCACACCATATGAGATGTGGTGTGGGAAGAGGCCCCATCTTAATCACATTAAGACATGGGGATGTCCAGCTTTTGTCAAAAAGCAGCATGCGGACAAGCTCGAGGCACGCTCAGTACAGTGCAAGTTTGTGGGATATCCAAAGAACTCCAAGGGATATTTTTTCTACTGTGAAGAGGAACAAAAAGTTCTTGTTTCTCGTCATGCCTACTTCTTGGAAACCGAGTTTTTGGAAAACCAGATAAGTGGGAGCACAGTAGAACTGGAAGAAATTCCAGAACCACGAGCTATTACTGAAAGCTTAGAGGAACCAGAGGGTTCAAAAGAACAGGACATTCCTACGCCGCTCCGCAGGAGTAGTAGGCAGTCTCATCCGCCCGAGAGATACTACGGTTTTCTCATAGACGGGGATAGAGAGGATTGCATCATAGATTATGATGAGCCTACTAGCTTCCAGCAGGCCGTTCAGAGCGTTGACTCGGTAAAATGGCTGGATGCAATGCGGACCGAAATGGAGTCCATGTACACCAACAAAGTATGGACGTTGGACGTTGCTCCAGACGGGGTAAAACCCGTAGGATGCAAGTGGATCTTCAAAAGGAAGATTGGTGTAGATGGACAGGTTGAGACCTATAAAGCTAGACTTGTTGCAAAGGGTTTTCGTCAAAGACCTGGTTTGGACTATGACGAAACCTTTTCTCCAGTGGCTATGCTGAAATCCATTCGGATCCTTCTTGCCATTGCTGCCTTCCATGATTATGAGATTTGGCAAATGGACATAAAGAACGCTTTTCTAAATGGAAATTTAGAAGAGTGTGTCTATATGGACCAGCCAGAGGGTTTCATTCATAGTGGGAGCAGCGGAAAGGTGTGCAAGTTGCTTAAGTCCATCTATGGACTAAAGCAGGCATCGCGGAGTTGGAACATCTGCTTTGATGAGACGGTCAATGAATTTGGCTTTATCAAAAATCCAGATGAACCATGCATCTATAGTAGATTTGTAGCGAGAACTGTAGTATTCCTCGTTTTATACGTGGATGACATTCTCTTAATAGGAAATGACATTCCTATGCTACAATCTGTCAAGGGGTTCTTGTCGCACAGGTTCTCCATGAAAGACCTGGGTGATGCCTCATACATCCTGGGGATCCGGATCCATCGTGATAGATCCAAGAGGATATTAGGACTTTCACAGTCCAGGTACATCGACACCATACTGAAAAGATTCAGTATGGAAGATTCCAAGCGCGGTAACCTACCGGCTTGTCACGGGATCACCCTCTCTAAAGAGATGTCTCCCAAGACTGATTTGGAGAGGGATCGCATGTCTATTATACCCTACGCTTCTGCGGTAGGCTCTATAATGTATGCGATGTTGTGTACCAGACCGGATGTAGCTTATGCACTGAGTGTGGTAAGCAGGTATCAGTCAAACCCTGGGGAGAAACACTGGATAGCGGTAAATAACATTCTCAAGTACCTGAGAAGGATTAAGGAGATGTTCTTGGTGTATGGCGGAAAAGCCCTCCAGATCGAGGCCTTTGCTGACTCCAGCTTCCAGAGTGACAAGGATGATTCCAAGTCCATGTCGGGTTTTGTCTTTACCCTCAATGGAGGGGCGGTGTGTTGGAAGAGTTCCAAACAGGAAACCGTTGCAGACTCGACGATGGAAGCGGAATACATCGCTGCATCTGATGCCGCAAAAGAAGCTGTCTGGATGAGGAACTTCTTGAAAGAATTTCAGGTGGTTCCGTCCATTGTTGACCCAATACCTCTGTATTGCGACAACAACGGGGCTATAGCTTTAGCGAAGGAACCCAGGTCCCATCAGAGATCCAGACATATCTTGAGGCGGTATCACCTGATCAGAGAGATCGTGGATCGCAAGGAGATCGAGGTCCGGAGGGTTGCTTCAGAAGAAAACACTGCAGATCCATTCACCAAGGCCCTACCCCAGACACAGTTCGAGCGGCTGATCGAGATGATAGGTCTTCGATATGCCAGTACATGGCCTTAGTGCAAGTGGGAGATTGTTAGTGTATATGCCCTAGAGGCCATTACTGTATCATACTGGTTTGTATATTACTTAATGGAAGCTTGGGATATTCACCTTGTATATACAATCTTGCTCAAAATAGTAGTATGCTACTTGGTTTGTTTCTACTTCAATGTGTACATGTGTTTATTTTATCATATCACTTTTACGCATTAGTGGAGCCCTTAGGATCTTTGCTTGATTACCAGCGTTGTGATGGCAGTCACACTAGTGGGGGCTGGGTAATCTATAAGCACATCCTTATACAGGTCCCTAGTCGCAGGACTATCGAGACAGGGCATCGATACTCCGGAGTAGACTGGCGCATGCGCTTCTCATCCCAGTGTGGGAGACGGTCTGTCCCACAGCCGTCAGTACGTCGTACTTGAGATAGTATGCGGGTGCTCGTTAGGTTACGAGTACACTGGACAGGACTCGTCGGGAACTGACAAGTTGGTATTATACCTATCGTCAGTTATCAGTTCCCAGATGACATGAGTACAGCTTAGTCCGCTGACTTGACACTGGCACTTCGCCTCGAGTGTGTTCCCACTGTACTTTGATCACTACCCTACCACGGCTCAAAGGAGTCGTGCAAACAGGTAGTGGTTGGGTGCAGTCCCGAAGCACTTGGAGGAAGTGACGGTTAGACAGGATTCGTCTCTCCCGGTATTGGGGGTTGACATCGCGCTGTGTCTAGGAGAGCCATTACACGAGTAGTCCCTGGCCAGGGCAAGCGAGATATATTGGTAGGCTTCCAGTGTTATCTCAGGGTGTTTTGGGCTTCACTCCGACACGACTTGTACCGCCATTAGGGTCTGACGTTTACCGCCCCCTAGGCCCGACATGCGATGTATTAGACGAACAGACCGGACTGTACGGAGACTGTCACAATCAGACTCAGTGGGAGTTCAGATGGGGTTCACCTCATCAGTCTTCTTATCGACATCTACCTGGGGATCGTTACGCACAGCTAGTGCCGCTTGCGGTCTGTGGTTAAACCCACTGCCAGCATAGTGTCGAGTCTTTAGAGTCCCACACAGAGGGCTATTTGCCTCTGGGCAAAACAGAGTAGAGGTCGCATGGTTTTGCGACAGGGTTCGTTCTCATCCGCGCACTTGTGCACGTTTGGAGTCCGGACAGATATTACTAGCAGGCTCTGGTTTGAGCCAGACACTGGTATATGTTTTGGGGTTGATTTTATCTCTTAGTATTCATGTTCCTTGGAACAAGAATGCGGGTGTGTATGCACAGTTGATTGAGGCGGAGGAAGATGATTTTCATTAGGGTTTCGGAACGGGTGCGTATGTACAGTTGACAGTCGTCTTTTTCCAAACCCTAATGAATTTATGTTATATCAATTAATAATATTAATTAAATGAAATTATGTCATGGTTGGTTTTGTTGACTTGTTGACCAAGGTTGACTTGTTGACCATGGTTGAAAGTTTGACCATCATCATTACATATCAAAGATGCTCTTTGATTCTAGCAAAACCATTTAATGAATGAAATGATAATGGTCATTCCAAACCTTCCATCAACTATTTCATTTTTATTATTATTGTTAATTTGATAATTCTTTTCATTTTGTTATGGTTGTAAAATGAGAAGGATATTATTCATTCTATCATAACTCTTCTCTCTCCTCACTTCTTCTTCTTCCTCCTCTAGTTCAAGGAGATCCCTTCTCATGTGTTGAGAATCCTTCTCCTTGAGATAAAAACACCCCAAAGCCACTCTCTACTCACTCTAGGGTTAGAGATTTAGCAAGCCAAAGATCCTAGTTCTCTCAAAGTTCGAGAAAGGAGCCCGAAGGTCGAACCCTCAGGTGGATCCATCTTTGACGGAAGAAGGCGACGAGGAAAGCACCATCAAACCCTACAAAGGTTTCAAGAAGAAGGAGTTCAAGTTAGGTATAACCTTTTATCCGAGTAGCTAACTCTCTTTAGCATGATAGCTAGTTTAGTTTAGAAAAGATCCCGACTTTGATAGTCCATATTGCCCTTTGCGCTAAAAATTTGTTTTTTATACCGTTTCCGCCTCCCCGCAAGAACCGGGGACGGCAACGTGGAATTACATTGGGAAATGGTCCCATGAAGTCTATTCCCCAAACATCAAAAATATCAACGACCAAAATTGGTTGGAGCGGCATTTCATTTCTCCGGGATATCCGGCCCAAGTGTTGGCACTGGGAGCATGTCTTGCAGTATTCGTATGCATCTCTAAAAAGTCATGGCTAGTAGAAGCCACACTGCAAGATTTTTTCTGCTGTCTTCTTGGGGCCAAAATGCCCGCCACACGCTTGAGCGTAGCAAAAAGACAGCACACTCTTAAACTCGTTTTCGGGGACACATCGACGAATGATTTGGTCGGAACAATATTTAAAGAGATACGGTTCATCCCAGTAAAAATGTTTTACTAGGGACAGGAATCAGAGTTTGTCCTGATTCGACCAATATTTTGGTATCAGTCCGGTGGCCAAATAATTTACTATATCAGCGAACCATGGTTCGCATGATACGGTTAAGAGCTGCTCATCGGGAAAAACGTCTTTAATAGGAATTTCAAGTGTGGGTGAAGAAGGAAGTCGTGAAAGGTGGTCGGCAACTACATTTTCACATCCTCTTTTGTCCCATATGACAAGGTCAAACTCTTGTAGCAAGAGGATCCAACGTATTAGCCGGGATTTAGCATCCTTCTTCGCAAAAAGATGGTGAAAAGCTGAATGGTCCGTGTAAACAATCACTGGAGAGCCGATTAAATAGGGCCGGAATTTTTTAAATGCAAACACAACGGCTAAAAATTCTTTTTCTGTTGTTGTCTAAGTCAATTGGGCCTCATTTAATATTCGGCTAGCGTAATAAATTACGTGTGGCATCTTATTAATGTGTTGTCTAAGAACAGCACCAATGGCGAAATCAGATGCATCGCACATAATTTCAAAAGGGTGCGTCCAGTCGGGAGATGAAAGAATGGGCGCAGAAATGAGTGAGTGTTTCAACGACTCGAACGCTTCCATGCAAGTTGAGTCAAAATCAAAAGTTGTGTCCTTGGCCAATAAAAGAGTCAAGGGTCTAGCTATCTTGCTAAAATCCTTGATGAACCGTCTATAAAAGTTGGCATGGCCAAGGAAGGCTCGGATGTCTTTGACGCATTTAGGAGGAGGAAGATTGGAAATGACTTCGATCTTGGCTTTATCAACCTCAATGACGTTTTGTGAGATGACATGTCCTAAGACAATACCCTCTCGTACCATAAAGTGGCATTTCTCCCAATTTAAAGTGAGGTTCTTATCCCTACATCGGGTAAGAACTGCGTCTAAGTGTAGCAAACACACATCGAAGGAGTCGCCGAAAATGGAGAAATCATCCATAAAAATTTCCAAGAATTTCTCCACCATGTCTGAAAAGATCCCCATCATACACCGCTGGAAAGTAGCGGGTGCATTGCATAACCCAAAGGGCATGCGACGGTAAGCGAATGTACCGAAAGAACAAGTAAATGTGGTCTTGTCTTGATCCTTTTCGGCGATGGGAACTTGATTATATCCAGAATAGCCATCCAAAAAGCAGTAAAATTCGTGCCCAGCCAATCGTTTTAGCATTTGGTCAATAAAAGGTAATGGAAAGTGATCTTTCCGTGTCGCGACGTTGAGTTTTCTATAATCGATGCAAACTCGCCACCCAGTTTGGGTGCGAGTAGCTATTAACTCATTCGCCTCATTGGTTATGACCGTTATGCCCGATTTCTTTGGGACAACGTGAATGGGGCTAACCTACTGACTATCGGAGATAGGGTAAATGATACCACTATCAAGACATTTAACAATCTCCTTCTTGACAGCCTCTTTCATTATGGGGTTGAGGCGTCTTTGTGGATCCCTTACTGGCTTGGCATCATCCATCATATGTATATGATGTTCAATTATGAGGGGACTAATCCCCTTGATATCCTCCATAGTCCAGCCAAAAGCTTGCCGGTTATTTTGTAAGACTATTAAAAGGGTTTTCTCTTGCTCGAGAGCTAGAGAGGACGATATGATAACGGGAAGGGTCTCATTCTCACCTAGGTAAGCGTATTTAAGGTGAGACAGCAAAAGCTTGAGTTCGAGTTTCGGAGGTGAAACAATTGAAGGTAACATTGGTGAAACTGTCTCGAACTCGAAGGATTCCAACAATGGTTCAAATCGAGTGTAAACAACCGAGTCGGATGGTTCAACTAACTCATCTGAAAAATCAAAAGACTCAAACTCGGGTGGTGAGTCTTCAAAATCGTCCAAAAAAGTGAAACACCCGTAATCGTTATCTGGTGTGAAAGCTGTGTCAGATTCTAAGAGGAACGCACTAGAGGCGTCAAAACTGCTGTGATCGAACAGAAATTTTTCGAGCTCACAGTCCTCCCGCGTGATCTCGTGTATCGAGAAAACATCAAGTATACTAGCATTAGGCTCTGAGGACTGATTCCCCAACTTAAAAATGTTGAGTTCAATTGTCATATTTCCAAAAGATAGGTTCATAGAACCGTTTCGACAATTGATCACCGCATTAGAAGTCGCAAGGAATGGTCGAGCAAGTATCACCGGAATTTGACTCCGGGGGTTAGCTACAGGCTGTGTATCCATAACAATGAAATCAACGGGGAAAATGAAGTCCCCTACTTTGATCAACACATCCTCTAACTCACCCCTAGGATGGGTGATGGATCGGTCAGCCATTTGGAGAGTACAATGAGTGGGTTTAAGCTCTCCAACGCCTAATTATTCATATACTGATAGGGTAGCAAATTAACACTAGCACCAAGATCTAAAAGTACTCGATTGATGTTCTTATCCCCAATTGTTATCGAAATTGTAGGACAGCCGGGGTCCTTATGTTTTTAGGGTAAAGGTTGGATAAGAGCATCACTTACAGCACTAGCCACGAAAACTTTCTTCGGTACTTGTGACTTCCTCTTCTTGGTGCATAAGTCCTTTAAGATTTTAGCGTAAGAAGGGACTTGTTGGATTGCATCCAAGAGAGGTATGTTTATGCTAACCTGTTTGAATAACTCCACAATCTTTTCCATTTGGGGAGTTGGTTTATTGGATCTCAACCTCTTTGGAAAAGGAACATTTTGAAAATTTGTTGAGTCCAATATTTGTGGAGTAGATTGCGGAGTTGGAACGGATCCCAGTGTTGGTGTGTTCGTGAAGTGAGATGTGGGTCCGTTAGAATTAGAAGAAGTAGAGCCTTGTGAAGAATGAAGAATAGGCTCTAACGAAGATGAAGATGAAGAAGGAGAAGATGAAGAAGAAGAAGAAGCACCGGCAGGGGTGTCATCACTATTACCCACGTTATTGTGCAAAACTCTTCCAGATCTCAACGTGGTCACAGCATTTATATTATGATTTTGTTGTTCATAAGCAACATGTGCGTTGTGTGTGTGACCGGTATTTGGCAATGGTTGAGACGGAAGCTTTCCCTTTTCTCGCTCGCTCAACGCAGCATTTAGACGTGCAATTTGGGCCTCAATTGATTTGATGCTTTGATCATGTGAAGCACTGTTTTGCACCAAAGACTGAATGGAAGTCTCCAACCTTGCTACGGATTGTGTAGATTGTTTTAAAAATGCATCTAGACTTCGTTCTAGCGAGGAAACCTTATCGTTATTAGCCTGAACAAAATTGTTTTGATGATAAGAGTTGTTGGGTACAAAATTGTTCATTTGGTTTGGGTAAGGTTGGGGTTGGAAAGGTTGCTGGTATTGAGTTTGTTGAGGTTCTTGTTGTTGTGGAGGATGAGGCCTTTGAAAGTTGTTATTGCCTTGAAATTGTTGATCTTGATTCCAAGCAAAATTTGGATGGCTCCTCCAACCAGGATTGTAAGTTGAAGAGTATGGATCATTTCTTTGTCTTTGCTGAAAGGCAGCATTGACTTGATCTTGTCCTTGAATAGGTGGATTGTAAGGACACTCTTTAGTAAGATGGTATGGATCCGAACAACAAGCGCAAACAGTGCGTGGGGGTAAAGCAGGGGCAGGAGAAGGCGATGAGAATTTGCTCTCAATTGCTTCTAGCTTTTTCGTAAGTGCGACCATTTCGGCCTTCATTGCAATCGACATGTCTAGTTGATGTATGCCTGCCTAGACTAACCTGATGAAGTAGATGAGGTGGTCTTAGTGCTTTCCCACTGATGTGTTTGTTCAGCAAGATCGTCGAGAAACTGCCAAGCTTCCTCGCTTGATTTTGTTAGAAAGTGACCTTGACAAATGGTTTCCAACAACTGCTTAGTTGCTGGGTTCAATCCTTCGTATAAAGTTTGGCAAAGTTGCCAATTCTCGATACCGTGGTGAGGGCATTCAACAAGTAGGTCTTTAAATCTTTCAAAACACTTCCAAAAGGGTTTGGAAGGAAGCTGGGAAAATTGAATGATTTCGTTGCGAATTCTCGCGGTCTTGTGGTGTGGGTAAAACTTTTTTAGAAAAGCTTTAACAAACTCTTCCCAATTTTTAATCGAGTGTGATGCTGTGCTATATAACCATTTTTTGGCTAGGTCACATAAGGTGAATGGAATGAAACGTAGACTTATAGCATCATCAGAAAGTTGTGTTGTCTTCATCATTGCGCAAACATTCTGGAATTTGTTTATGAAGATGTAGGCATCTTCGGATTCCAGCCCGTGAAATTTGGGCAACATATTGATGAAGTGGGGTTTGATCTCAAAGTTATCCCCATTAGCCGGTGGAAGTGAAAGACAAGTTGGTAAAGCGGTGCGGATAGGGTAGAAAAGATCCTGGAGCGCGATTCGTTGGGACGCTTCAACAGGTGGGTGTTGTGGGTTATTCGTACATAGTGGAGGTGGAATCAGTCCCGCGGGTAAGGGGTTGTTAGGATTGAATCTCGACATCTCCTTAGAAGACGAAGAATATGAAGGTGAAGGTAAAGAAGTGGATGGAATTTCGACTTCGGAGTCGAAAGTATCGTCAGTCGGCACTAACGAGACAGGACTAAACGGGCACTAGTGTCCCTAGTCCAATCGGACATACACTAAAGAGGTGTAGTGTAGTCAAAAGGTGAAAACAGAAGGTGGGGGTAAGAAAACGTCAATGGAAAGAAGTGGGTGCACGTGGGGTGCAATGGATTTTTTAGCGACAAGTGGCAAGTTTTTATAAAAAAATTTCCGTTTTGTTTTTTTTTTTATAAGGAGATTTTTGCGAAAAGATTTTCAATAAAAAGCTTAGACACACGTTCAATCAATCACAATATGCACAATCAAGCCTAGATCTAGGATCACCTAGGTTAACTAGACTGCTCCTAACTATTATAAAGGGCAAGTTGTGAGGACCTCAAATCGCCTCTTCACCGCCAATTGTGGCCAGGTAAGCACAAGTAGAGAAAGGAGGGATCCGCTCACGAATCACCGTGAGACGGGCCTTTTAAAGTTACCTTTCCCCACTTGTCTAGCCTAGGCACCACAAAGTCTGGTTTAGATAAACGATCGATGCCTACAACTATTCCTTTGTCCTATTGAGCGCGACAGTCCTTAAGGCTGAGTCTAATCTTTTTTAATTTAACTCGATGGTCAATGCAATATGCTTTATGTGATTTTTGGGGTCCTAGGAAGGGTACTGAAATCCCCACCCAATCTGGATTGGTGTAAAAGCCCCTTAAAGTCAATTTTAAAGATGCAAAGCAGTAAACACAATCAAACACTTGCCAATTTTTTTTTTATTGTGGCGCAAAGAATCCTGCACAAGATCAAGTTATTGGAGAAGGGGGAGAAGTTTTTGCGCAAAGAACCCTGCAGGAAATTTTTCAGAGGAGATCAGGGGGTTTACAAGAAGAAAAGAAGCTTACAGAGGAGATTTGGTCTGCCGACGTCAGCAGACCGCGGCGATCCGCGGCAAAGAGCACTAATTAGCGGCGGTTCCGCGGTTAAAACAAAGGATCAGGCCTCCAAACTTCTTCTGTTGCTCTGTTGTGGTACTCCTCTGTTGTTCAGATCTGCTGTTTTCTGTTTTACTCTCTGGATTTTTCCAGATCTGAATTCATTCGTCGATCCTGCACAATTTAAATGAAACACCCTTAAAAAAATAACAAGATGATAAAATTTTTTATATTTTTATTTTTCAGTTTTTATGATTTTTATGATTTTATATTAACCCTAAATTGCAAAAAGAAAATAACTACGCCATCCCCGGCAACGACGCCATTTGATTGTTGTGAGATTTAGTGCGTGCTTATGCGCTTTTAAAAGATGAATCAAAAAATGTTAACCGCAATCAAGAACGGCGTCGCTTGGTAGCTAGCCGGTGAGTACGGGTCGGTCCACAGGGATTTTGTGTATTTTCTATTTGTTCTAACGAGTTAATTCCAATTGGGGTTGGATTGATTATCACTAAAAACTAAGGTTGATTTAGACTAGGATTAAAACCTTGCTAAGGTTAGGTTTAGGTTAAGTTTGGAAATTCAATATTTCTCACCGCTTTCAATGTCCTAATTAAGATCTATTTAGGTGTTATGGTAATAATTAATAAAGGGGATTAGCACGATCGGAAAGAAACTATGTTTCTTCCTCTAGGTCCTTGTCCGTCCTTTCTTAATTCTTACCCCAACCTCCATGGAAAACATACACAACCGGTCTTTTAAACTATGGTATCACCGCTACCTCGTGGGATAGGGTGCTGTAGTGAGCGGTGTGTGTATGTATGCATGGAGTCCTATTTAAAATGTTGAATGGGCAAGAAAGGGGTGAGACATTTTCATCTCTCAAACCTTTCCTATTCCCAACCCTAACAAGTGAGGAACTACTCACTCATTAGGGAATTGATAAAAAGAGACATTTTTTATGGTTTTAATTTAATAACCTAATTATCTAAACTATGGCAATTAAATAAAAGTTATAACTAGGGCAGATAAAGAAAATCTATACTAGGGCAGGAAAGAAAATTAACTAGGGCATAGAAAGGAAAAACTTACTTTTTTCGATGCTCTCTTCAAAACATTACAGCGAATTAAGAATTCTGAATTTGATAAACAAAAAGAGGCATGCTCCAAAAAAAGCTGTAGGGTTCCTATTTATAGATTATAGAAACCCTAGGGTTACATCTGATCCCTATCTATATTTACAAAACTACCCTGAGAAGCCTGGTCAACGCACCGCCACCACCGTCGAATTTTGCACTGACACGTGCTCACCATGGCCGCGGATCCGCGGCCATATGCCCTGTTTGGCTGCGGATTCGCGGCCATCTTGGAGGCCTCTGGTCTCTGTTTCTCTGGTAATTTGCATGTTGCTTTTTAATTGATTTTTCTTCCCTTGGTTTTTCAGAATGTCTTCTAGTTTCTTCCAGATTTCCACAGTGCATAATGTTGTGAACTTTTACCGTTTGCTTCGTGTTGAAGTCTTGAATCTTGTGCTGCCTTTGTGCAATCGAACTGTTTGCTGATCTTCGTTTGTTCCTCAAACTGTAGGCGGCATGATAAAGATTCTTCTGTTTGTTGGTTGTAGTCTCACTTTTATAACGTCTTTTCATCATTTTCACTGTTTTGTTCCGAGAACCTGTAACCTGCAACTATGTAGTAGACATGGATCAAAAGCACCTGTTTATTTGTAAAATGAATAAGAATAGGGAATATTATAATGCAAAATTATGATATGAACAGCTAGCGCTTATGATTTGTTGACCATGTTAAGGTCATAAGTCGCTAGGGGCAAAAGTATTATCGGAAATTTCAAGTGTTGAAATTTGCAATGAGATTGCATACCTTCTATGATATAGTTGGATCCCGATACCCATTGTGAGTAAGAGTTACTCCTGGGAGAGTTTTACGCATTACAATAGAAAACACTCAGCGTGCGCTCTGTCAAGAATAGATTGGTTATTGTTTTATCTAATCAGGATGGCTCCCACTGCTTTTTATCAAATCTTCCTTCAAACCCTAAAAGGAAAGACTAGCCGGGATTAATTACACACTACAAGTTCGCCAATCTTTCAGCCAGGCCAGTGTCGGTACTTTGAGGGAGGTCCCCCATGCTTTCGCACGAACCTAATTAATGTAAACCTCGTTTTCCCAGAGGCGTAACCCCGTTGACACCTTTCTAGACACCTACTTGATCGGCTAATTGTAATGTATAAAACTCTCCCAGGAGTAACTCTTACTCGCAGCGGGTATCGGGATCCAACTATCTCATAGAAGGTATGCAATCTCATTGCAAATTTCAACACTTGAAATTCCCGATAATATTTTGCCCCTAGCTCGCTATGACCTTGACGGAGGCCAAACAACCCATAGTCCGCTAGTCAAGTTCAACCCGTCATTTCCTGATTGAATTAAACCCACCCGCACGACCCTTGACGGAGGCCAAACAACGCCGTACGAATACCCTAATCCAATCGCATCATATGCTAGCAGATAAGCACTAGTTAGCTACCGTACACTACGCCTTGACGGAGGCCAAACAACCGCAGCACGAATACTAACTAGTACGTATCTGAAATGACGGAGGGCTACGACAGGTTTTTCTGAAAACCTATTGCGTAATGAACTTGATATCGTTGTAGAATCAAATGATTTTAAAATGGAGTGCTTTTGAGGCTTTTCTAGTTTTGCTAAAGGAGTCACTCCCGGTGAAGGGATCGTCGGTCCTTTCCTCGTCGAATGAGGTGCGGGATATATCATATATATCTTCGTGCAAAGCAAAAACTCTTAAAAGCAATCAAAAGACAAACCGAGTGTGTAGCATCTGCCAGTTATTGCTAAAGGAGTCACTCCCGGTGAAGGGATCTCGGTCCTTTCCTCATCGAATAAGGTGCAGGATATATCTCATATACCTCTGTGCAAAGCAAGAACTGTAGCTACCTGTTTTATTTTGAAATTCGATTCTACAACATCTTAGGTTTCTTTTATTTCATTAATCACATTAATGAAGTCCCATCATTTAAGTACCTAAACATCACAGATAAATACGACGTACACTTATGCCATCCACATTCGCCTCGATGTCCCCTCGTGCACCGTTAGGTTAGGTAACTAACGGCAGAGCAGGGCAGGGCTAGCGCGGGTGTAAAACATAAGTAACGTCTATATAATATATCATATATACTATATACTGTATCTATCAAAGAACATCACATGATCACATCACAGATATCGCAGCAGAAGAATCATATGAAATATTGGATATACTAGGACGTCCGTGTTTTCAATACGAGCCAGTATAAAACACGGATTCCACGGTCGTGATGAATAGCCAAACCCACACCCCTAGACCCCTACGAGAGCGGCAAGCAACCCTGCCAATTCTAGAGTTAGGAGACCCGGACTCGACTCCTCGAGTTGGTCTCCCACTGGACTCCAGAACCCGGTTACTTGTGCCCTCCTCCTTGGGTCTATCCTAGTGCGGAAAAGTAAATAATATACAACGGGTGACAACTTCCGCAACCTGGAAGCGCCCCAATAAAAGAATATTATATACAAGTTTTTACATGAATGAAAATGAAAAACACTCATCTCACATAAAAACCCCCGGCTATTCAAACACGACGATCCAATATAACATATCCAGCAACACATAACATCACATGTCATCAACGTAAGTAAATATGCGCATCCCAATTGTCGTTGACATATAGCAACGAAACCGGCGATATCACATATTACACTTACGGTCACAGAAAAGAAAGTGAAAAACTACAACAGTTGGAATCCGCAACCATCTCAGACATCGCATGCCTGACCAAATGAATTCTTTAGACATCGCATGCCTAACAATTATAAACCCCGCATTTTAGTCTCAAAATCGAAAACACTTTTCAATATCAAGTCGGGCAATTCAACAGGATTCCCGACATGCTGATCGAATGCTCGTCGCAAACTTCAGTAGACGGCCGCACCCCCAATACCGTCGACGAAGTGCACCAAGGCGGAACACCGCTACCGCGAGCACCCGGACGGATGCTTTCGGCGACGGGGTTCTCCTACAGTCACTTGGTCGGGGCTATGGAGTGAGGCTGTCTATTAAGTTTACCCGGCGAGTATCCGCGTACGCTACGTGATTGCGACGGACTTTTGATCACATCAAAATTCCGTGGCAACCGATCAAGTGAGACTAAAGTGCTACGTTTATAACATTCATTCAGTTATCACATAACTATTTGTGAATTCCAATTATTGTATCCCATTCCAGATAAACAGAAAATGTTAAACTTTTCGATCGAACAATCTAACACCCAAGTTTTCCCGATACAGCTCAACACATGAAATAAGTCTAACAACATTCAGTTCGTACCTCAGTACCAATGGTCCAGCCGTAGAAGGGTCAAGCCAACGCCTCACATGTGGCACGCCGTACTGCCCCAAACCCGAAGGTTCAAAGGGCAGTTCAAGACGGTCACATAATCGAGTTAAGGTTTGTTGTCTTCTAGAGGGACCATCGCGTTACTTGCACTACTTTAAACATCGTTAAACTACGGAAAATCCAACACTTGGAAATTTCCCGACAGGGGAAAAATTGGGTATTTATATCCGGTCGAACTTTTTAACATATTCAAGAATTTATCCGGAAAGCCACACAGACAAAATTTGATACTCCGATCGAAACACCGAATCCCCAAAATAATCCCAGAAAATACAACTCTGGAATAAATTTTAAAAATACCCAGAAAATCCAGCATAAAATAATAGGAGTTACTGTGCAAACAGTGTACGATGACGTCATCATTCCGCCGCTGAACCGCCGCATAAGGCAGGCTTATGCCGCTGATCCGCCACGGTTTGTACTGTTCATCGGAAAAATTTTGCATCATAATTCTTATATTTTTCTGCTGAATTTTTTAGAAATTTTTAATTTGAAAAAATCCACGTTTTCTGAAAACGTCCAGAGAGCATTTTCCGGTTGGGGTTTCGGGTCGTTCGGACTTCAAAATCCGTCTAGACTTCGCCTAAGGCTCTAGCTAGGCTCTGATACCACTGTAGGGTTCCTAGGCACCCTAATGAGGTCTCACAAGGCATCGAACATGCCATATTAAAATTTTAACGGTGCCGAGAGACCCGACTACGGATCGTTTGCTAGATGTTTAGGCGAAAAAGCTAACTAGTTAACACTTAACTACAAGATACGGAAATACAACCTTTGTAGATCCGGTGCTCCACCTCCACGGCTCCGCAACTAGGTCCTCTCCGCTGTACAAATCAAATCCGGGCTCTAGAGTCGGCTTCGTCGGAGAAAAAGGGAGCTAGGTCGTCGATGTCCATGCCGAAGATGATCTACGTCGAGGCATCGCTAGATCAAGCTCACAACTTCACCAAGTCAAGAAACTTGTGAAGTAAACACACTCTACTACTTGGCAAGAGGTAGAGGATGAAGAAATAGGAAGTGGGTAGACTTTAGAATTGGATTTCTCACTCTTTTTCATCACTTGCCATTAATGGAGCTAGCTTTCTTCATGTGAAGAAATGAAGAAGAAGAAGAAGCTAATTATGATAAGTTGAATTATAATTGGAAAAGAAAATGAATACTTATCATATTAGAACCATGGTCAAGTGTAGAGAATTAACTAAGGTTAATTCAAATGGTTAGGTTAAGCATGAGATAAGAATGGTGGACAAAGTCAAAGGTTCATGAATCTTCAACTACAAACAAAGAAAGCCACCATTCTTCTCATTTCTTTTTCCAAAAAGAAAATAAATAAATAAATGAATAAATAGATATGAAAAACAAAACCCTAACCATTTGAATAACCATGGTTTAATCTTTACACAAACTCAAGTTAGCATGCATCATCAAACATGATACATACAAGTGCACAAAAACATATCGCATATGCAATGCGCACGAACCAAGTGAGAAAATCCGTCTAAAGTGAACCGATACTAGTTAATGCAAAGTAATATATCAAATATATAATTATACATTAAATCATTAAATCAACACTTGATTCAATGATCCGGTCATGTCGCACATAACCGACTGGTATCTATAGTAACAACTTATCGAATCAATACTTGATCCGATAACCCGGCTATATCGCATATAACCGATCAATGTCACATTGCGAGAATCGAATCCAGTATCACATACTGGTATTATTCTCGGTCCCGCACATATCTCATATGCGCTCCTATTTCTTTTCGCTTGAGCCAGGAAACCTCTGTGTAGGACTCTAAAGACTCGTCAATACGCCGGCAGCAGATGATGATCATATCAAACACCCATAAGCCGCAAGCGGTCTGCTAAACGTAACGGCCACCCGGGTATTGAGCGACTGAAGATCGACGAGCAAGCCCGCTCACACTCCAGTGAATCCGACCAGTAACACTACCGTACAGTCCGGTCTGATCGTCTGATATGTCGCATATCTCGCCTAGGGGTGGTAAACGTCAGACCCCAATAGCTCAATAAGTCGTGTCGATATGAGGTCTATAACTTTTCGAGAAACTACTGGTAACACTTACCAGTAAATCTCAGCAACCCTGGCCAGGGATTTCCTGTTATAGCCAATCGAACACAGCGCAACATCAACTCCCTATACCGGGAGAGACGAATCCCCTCCTATCGCTCATTGCCTCCATGTGATTCGGGACTGTACCCAAAAACCACCGTTTTGCACGCCCTCTTGGACGTGGTAAGATGGAAATCAAAGCACAGTGGGAACCACACAAGACTGTATGACGATCTCGGGTCAACAGACTACTCTGTACCAGTGTCACCAGAGAACTGCCATCTGACGTGAGGTATAATACCATCTGGGAGTTCTCGGCGAGTCCGTCCAGTGTACCCAGTCTTTACTGAGCACCCGTATATCTCCTCTGATGTCAAACACCGATGGATATGGGATCATCCATCGCCCATCTGTATGGGTCGAGAAGGTACACGCTAGTCTACTCTGGTATATCAATGCCCCGTCTCGATACACCCATGACTAGGGACTTTGAAGGATGTACTTATGGACTACCATGTCCCCACTAGTATGATCCGCATCATAGTCCAGGTAGTCAAGCACACATCCTAAGGGCTTTACCAACATGTAACAGAGAGACAATCAGTATACACGTTAAGGTAAAGTTCAACCCGATAGCATACTATCATGTCGAGCAAGAAAGTCCTCCCTATATATGTCCTAGTATCCACTACAATATACATCCTATGTACAGTAATGGCCTCTAGGGCATACATATAACTAACAATCTGCCGAGGAACACCGGTCCCATCAGTGATCCAGACTTATTCTAAGGCAGTATCACTTGATCATGGAGATGGTTGATCTCCAGGGTGATCGAGGTTTGGAGAGTAGACTCAGAGGACAACACAGCGGATCCACTCACAAAGGCCTGTTCCCAGAGAGAGACTTTTATGGGATGGTTCAGTATGAGATACTGCAACCACTGCTATCAGATGGCCCTAGTGCAAGTGGGAGATTGTTAGTTATATGTATGCCCTAGAGGCCATTACTGTACATAGGATGTATATTGTAGTGGATGCTAGGACATATATAGGGAGGACTTTCTTGCTCGACATGATAGTATGCTATCTGGTTGAACTTTACCTTAACGTGTATACTGATTGTCTCTCTGTTACATGTTGGTAAAGCCCTTAGGATGTGTGCTTGACTACCTGGGGCTTTACCAACATGTAACAGAGAGACAATCAGTATACACGTTAAGGTAAAGTTCAACCAGATAGCATACTATCATGTCGAGCAAGAAAGTCCTCCCTATATATGTCCTAGCATCCACTACAATATACATCCTATGTACAGTAATGGCCTATAGGGCATACATATAACTAACAATCTCCCACTTGCACTAGGGCCATCTGATAGCAGTGGTTGCAGTATCTCATACTGAACCATCCCATAAAAGTCTCTCTCTGGGAACAGGCCTTTGTGAGTGGATCCGCTGTGTTGTCCTCTGAGTCTACTCTCCAAACCTCGATCACCCTGGAGATCAACCATCTCCATGATCAAGTGATACTGCCTTAGAATAAGTCTGGATCACTGATGGGACCGGTGTTCCTCGGCAGATTGTTAGTTATATGTATGCCCTAGAGGCCATTACTGTACATAGGATGTATATTGTAGTGGATGCTAGGACATATATAGGGAGGACTTTCTTGCTCGACATGATAGTATGCTATCTGGTTGAACTTTACCTTAACGTGTATACTGATTGTCTCTCTGTTACATGTTGGTAAAGCCCTTAGGATGTGTGCTTGACTACCTGGACTATGATGCGGATCATACTAGTGGGGACATGGTAGTCCATAAGTACATCCTTCAAAGTCCCTAGTCATGGGTGTATCGAGACGGGGCATCGATATACCAGAGTAGACTAGCGTGTACCTTCTCGACCCATACAGATGGGCGATGGATGATCCCATATCCATCGGTGTTTGACATCAGAGGAGATATATGGGTGCTCAGTAAAGACTGGGTACACTGGACGGACTCGCCGAGAACTCCCAGATGGTATTATACCTCACGTCAGATGGCAGTTCTCTGGTGACACTGGTACAGAGTAGTCTGTTGACCCGAGATCGTCATAGAGTCTTGTGTGGTTCCCACTGTGCTTTGATTTCCATCTTACCACGTCCAAGAGGGCGTGCAAAACGGTGGTTTTTGGGTACAGTCCCGAGTCACATGGAGGCAATGATCTCCAGGGTGATCGAGGTTTGGAGAGTAGACTCAGAGGACAACACAGCGGATCCACTCACAAAGGCCTGTTCCCAGAGAGAGACTTTTATGGGATGGTTCAGTATGAGATACTGCAACCACTGCTATCAGATGGCCCTAGTGCAAGTGGGAGATTGTTAGTTATATGTATGCCCTAGAGGCCATTACTGTACATAGGATGTATATTGTAGTGGATGCTAGGACATATATAGGGAGGACTTTCTTGCTCGACATGATAGTATGCTATCTGGTTGAACTTTACCTTAACGTGTATACTGATTGTCTCTCTGTTACATGTTGGTAAAGCCCTTAGGATGTGTGCTTGACTACCTGGACTATGATGCGGATCATACTAGTGGGGACATGGTAGTCTATAAGTACATCCTTCAAAGTCCCTAGTCATGGGTGTATCGAGACGGGGCATCGATATACCAGAGTAGACTAGCGTGTACCTTCTCGACCCATACAGATGGGCGATGGATGATCCCATATCCATCGGTGTTTGACATCAGAGGAGATATACGGGTGCTCAGTAAAGACTGGGTACACTGGACGGACTCGCCGAGAACTCCCAGATGGTATTATACCTCACGTCAGATGGCAGTTCTCTGGTGACACTGGTACAGAGTAGTCTGTTGACCCGAGATCGTCATACAGTCTTGTGTGGTTCCCACTGTGCTTTGATTTCCATCTTACCACGTCCAAGAGGGCGTGCAAAACGGTGGTTTTTGGGTACAGTCCCGAGTCACATGGAGGCAATGAGCGATAGGAGGGGATTCGTCTCTCCCGGTATAGGGAGTTGATGTTGCGCTGTGTTCGATTGGCTATAGCAGGAAATCCCTGGCCAGGGTTGCTGAGATTTACTGGTAAGTGTTACCAGTAGTTTCTCGAAAAGTTATAGACCTCATATCGACACGACTTATTGAGCTATTGGGGTCTGACGTTTACCACCCCTAGGCGAGATATGCGACATATCAGACGATCAGACCGGACTGTACGGTAGTGTTACTGGTCGGATTCACTGGAGTGTGAGCGGGCTTGCTCGTCGATCTTCAGATCGCTCAATACCCGGGTGGCCGTTACGTTTAGCAGACCGCTTGCGGCTTGTGGGTGTTTGATATGATCATCATCTGCTGCCGGCGTATTGACGAGTCTTTAGAGTCCTACACAGAGGTTTCCTGGCTCAAGCGAAACGAAATAGGAGCGCATATGAGATATGTGCGGGACCGAGAATAATACCAGTATGTGATACTGGATTCGATTCTCGCGATGTGACATTGATCGGTTATATGCGATATAGCCGGGTTATCGGATCAAGTATTGATTCGATAAGTTGTTACTATAGATACCAGTCGGTTATGTGCGACATGACCGGATCATTGAATCAAGTGTTGATTTAATGATTTAATGTATAATTATATATTTGATATATTACTTTGCATTAACTAGTATCGGTTCACTTTAGACGGATTTTCTCACTTGGTTCGTGCGCATTGCATATGCGATATGTTTTTGTGCACTTGTATGTATCATGTTTGATGATGCATGCTAACTTGAGTTTGTGTAAAGATTAAACCATGGTTATTCAAATGGTTAGGGTTTTGTTTTTCATATCTATTTATTCATTTATTTATTTATTTTCTTTTTGGAAAAAGAAATGAGAAGAATGGTGGCTTTCTTTGTTTGTAGTTGAAGATTCATGAACCTTTGACTTTGTCCACCATTCTTATCTCATGCTTAACCTAACCATTTGAATTAACCTTAGTTAATTCTCTACACTTGACCATGGTTCTAATATGATAAGTATTCATTTTCTTTTCCAATTATAATTCAACTTATCATAATTAGCTTCTTCTTCTTCTTCATTTCTTCACATGAAGAAAGCTAGCTCCATTAATGGCAAGTGATGAAAAAGAGTGAGAAATCCAATTCTAAAGTCTACCCACTTCCTATTTCTTCATCCTCTACCTCTTGCCAAGTAGTAGAGTGTGTTTACTTCACAAGTTTCTTGACTTGGTGAAGTTGTGAGCTTGATCTAGCGATGCCTCGACGTAGATCATCTTCGGCATGGACATCGACGACCTAGCTCCCTTTTTCTCCGACGAAGCCGACTCTAGAGCCCGGATTTGATTTGGACAGCGGAGAGGACCTAGTTGCGGAGCCGTGGAGGTGGAGCACCGGATCTACAAAGGTTGTATTTCCGTATCTTGTAGTTAAGTGTTAACTAGTTAGCTTTTTCGCCTAAACATCTAGCAAACGATCCGTAGTCGGGTCTCTCGGCACCGTTAAAATTTTAATATGGCATGTTCGATGCCTTGTGAGACCTCATTAGGGTGCCTAGGAACCCTACAACAATTAGCCGATCAAGTAGGTGTCTAGAAAGGTGTTAACGGGGTTACACCGCTTGGAAAAATGAGGTTTATTTTAATTAGGTCCGTGCGAAATCACGGGAAACCTCCCTTAAAGTACCGACACTGGCCTGGCCGAAAGATTGGCGAACTTGTAGGGTGTAATTAATTCCGGCTAGTCTTACCTTTTAGGGTCTGAAGGAAGATTTGATAAAAACAGTGGGAGCCATTCTGATTAGATAAAATAATAACCAATCTAATCTTGCAAGAGCGCACGCAGAGTGTTTTCTTCTCTCTCTCTCTCCTGGTAGCGACCATGTCACGCCTTAATCAAGATAATAATATGGATGCATTGACCGAACCTGCTTATTATACTGCGCTAGGGAACGTTGGTTCCACTCTAATCTTATAACTGTTATAAGTCCGAGCAGGAAATAGAGGAATATCTGGATTCCCATGCCGCCCAACTGAGGAATAAGCATGTTGATGCATATTTTTCGGGTGTGTTCATTACTGAGAACTGTTTCTCAGTATCCTCTATGTCCTGGGTATGTGATACCGGATCAGGATCCCGCATATGTAATATGTTACACGGGCTATAGATAGGTAGAGAACTGGGAATGGGTGATATGTCTCTAAGTGTTAGAGAATGGTGTAAGTGTGTTAGTTATATGTATGCCCTAGAGGCCATTACTGTACTTGTGATGTATATTGTAGTGGATGCTTGGACATATATAGGGAGGACTTTCTTGCTCGACATGATAGTATGCTATCTGGTTGCACTTTATTTTAACATGTACACTTATTGTCTCTCTATTACATGTTGATAAAGCCCTTAGGATGTGTACTTGACTACCAGGATTATGATGCAGATCATACTAGTGGGGACAGGGTAGTCGATAAGTACATCCTTCAAATATTCCTAGTCATGGGAGTATCGAGACAGGGCATCGATACTCCAGAGTAGACTAGCATATACGCTTCTTGACCCATATGATGGGCGATGGATGATCCCATATCCATTAGTGTTTGACATCAAAGAAGGTATAGGGGTGCTCAGTGGAGACTGGGTACACTGGACGGACTCGCCGAGAACTCTTAGATGGTATTATACCTATCATCGGATAGCAGTTCTCTAGTGACACTGGTACAGGTTAGTCTGTAGACCCTAGATCGTCATAGAGTCTTGTGTGATTCCCACTGTGCTTTGATTTCCACCATAGCACGGTCAAGAGATCGTTCAAAAAAGTGGTTTTTGGGTACAGTCCCGAGTCACATGGAGGCAATGAGCGATAGGAGGGGTTTCGTCTCTCCCGGTATTGGGAGATGATGTTGCGCTTTGCTCGATTGGCCATAGCAGGAAATCCCTAACCAGGGTTGCTAAGATTTACTGGTAAGTGTTACCAGTAGTTTCTCGAACCGTTATGGACCTTGCATCGGCATGACTTATTAGGTTATTGGGGTCTGACATTATACCGCCCCCAGGCTGTGATATGCGACATATCAGACAAAGAGACCGGACTGTACGGTAGTGTTACTGATTGGATTCGCAGGAGTACTAGCAGGCTTGCTTGTTGATCTTATGATCGTTGTTGGATATAGTGCCCTCTAAGTCAATTATTGGATCGCAGGTACGTGATTACAATGATTGAGGGAGGACCTATACCTATATAACAGTCTTACTCGAGATGATAGTATGCTATCTGTGTAGGGTTCCTAGGCACACTAATGAGGTCTCACAAGGCATCAACCATGCCAATTTCAAATTTTACAAGTGCCGAGAAACCCTAATACGGATTCGTTGACTAGAGTTTAGGCGAAAAGTGAAACTAGTTAACAACTTAACTATAAGAAAGAAGCTACAACCTTTGTAGATCTGGTTATCCACTTCCTTAGCTCCACGTAGACGTCCCCTCACTGTCCATCTCGAATCCCAGACTCTTGCATCGGCTTCATCGGAGAAATGGGCGGGCTAGGTCGTCGGCTTCGATGCCGAAGATGATCTACGTCGAGGCAACACAAGATCAAGCTCCAACTTCACCAAGTCGTGAAACTTGTGAAGAAAACACCCTATACTACTTGGCAAGAGATAGAGGGTGAAGAAATAGGAGGTGGGTTCACTTTAGAATTGGATTTCTCACTCTTTTACTCAAGATGCCATTAAGGGTAGCAAACTTTCTTCTTGAAGATGAAGAAGATAGAATATGATAAGTGTTTCATTTAAAAAAGAAACTAATATGAATACTTATCATATGCTAACCATAGTCAAGTGTAGAGAGTAAACTAGGGTTAGGTGAATGGTTAGGTCAAGAGAAGCAAACAAAATGGTCAAGCTTTCAACTCTTCATGAAGCTTCATGAAAGAAACAAGAAAAGCCACCATTTCCTTTTTGCTTTTCCAAAATAAATAAACAAAATAAATAAATGAATAAGTAAACAAAACCCTAACTATTCATATAATCATGGTTTAGTCTTTACACATGCACAAGTTAACATGTATCATCAAAGAAGATACAATTAAGTATACACAAAAATATATCACATATACAATGTGCACATCAAGTGAGAAAATCCTTTTTAAAGTGAACCAATACGAGTTAATGCAAAGTAATATATCCAATATATAATTATACATTAAATCATTAAATCAACACTTGATTCAATGATCCGGTCATGTCGCACATAACCGACTAGTATTCAATGTATCGACTTATCGAATTAATCTTCGATTCGATAACTAGGTTATATCGCATACAACCAATCGAAACATTCATCGCGAGAATGAAATACGGTATCACATACTCGCATTATTCTCGGTCCCGCACATATCTCATTTGCGCTCCTATTTCGTTTCGCTTGAGCCAGGAAACCTCTGTGTAGGACTCTAAAGACTTGTCAATACGCCGGCAGCAGGTGATGATCATATCAAACACCCACAAGCCGCAAGCGGTCTGCTAAACGTAACGGCCACCCGGGTATTGAGCGAACAGAAGATCGACGAGCAAGCCCGCTCACACTCCTGTGAATCCAACCAGTAACACTTATCGTACAGTCCGGTCTATTCGTCTGATATGTCGTATATCAAGTCTAGGGGTGGTAAACGTCAGACCCCAATAACCGATAAGTCATGCCGATGTGAGGCTCATAACGGGTCGAGAAACTACTGGTAACACTTACCAGCAAATCTCTGATCAGCCCTGGCCAGGGACTTCCCTGTTACGGCCAATCGAGCACAACATCAACCCCCAATACCGGGAGAGACGAAACCCCTCCTATCGCTCATTGCCTCCATGTGACTCAGGACTGTGCCCAAAAACCACCGTTTTGCACGCCCTTATGGACGTGGTAAGGTGGAGATCAAAGCACAGTGGGAATCACACAAGACTCTATGACGATCTCGGGTCTACAGACTAACCTGCACAAGTGTCACCTGAGAACTGCCATCTGACGTGAGGTATAATACCATCTGGGAGTTCTCGGCGGGTCCGTCCAGTGTACCCAGTCTCCACTGAGCACCCGTATACCATCTTTGATGTCAAACACCAATGGATATGGGATCATCCATCGCCCATCTCATGGGTCGAGAAGCGTATACGCTAGTCTACACTGGTATATCGATGCCCCGTCTCGATACACCCACGACTAGGGACCTTGAAGGATGTACTTATGGACTACCATGTCCCCACTAGTATGATCTGCATCATAGTCCAGGTAGTCAAGTACTCATCCTAAGGGCTTTACCAACATGTAACTATAAGACAGTTTAAAGAGACTAGTGTACATGTTAAGATAAAGAGCAACCAGATAGCATACTATCATATCGAGTAAGAAAGTCATCTCTATATATGTCCAAGCATCCAATATAATATACATCATCTGTACAATACTGGCCTCTAGGGCATACATACAACTAACAATCTCCCACTTGCACTAGGGCCAGCTGCTGTAGTATCGCATACCGAGCATCCCGAAGAGTCTCTCAAACTGTATTTGGGGAATGGCCTTCGTGAGTGGATCCGCCGTGTTGTTCTTCGTGTCAACCCTCCTGACCTCGATCTCCTGGCGATCAACTATCTCCCGGATCAGGTGATACCGCCTCAGAATATGCCTGGATCGCTGATGGGACCTAGGTTCCTTGGCCAAAGCCACCGTTCCATTGTTATCGCAATACAAAGGTATTGGATGCTCAATGGATGGAACCACTCCAAGTTCAGTGATGAACTTCTTGATCCAGACAGCCTCTTTCGCAGCATCGTTGGCAGCGATGTATTCAGCCTCCATCGTTGAGTCTGCCACGGTTTCCTGCTTGGAACTTTTCCAGCTAACCGCCCCTCCGTAAAGGGTAAAGACAAATCCCGACTGCGACTTAGAGTCGTCCTTATCACTTTGGAAGCTCGAATCGGTAAATGACTCCACTTGGAGTTCTCCGTTACCATACACCAAGAGCATCTCTTTAGTCCTTCGCAAGTACTTGAGAATGCTCTTCACAGCTGTCCAGTGACTCTCTCCAGGATCAGCTTGATACCTGCTCACTACACTTAGTGAGTGTCACGACCCGAATGTACGGAACGTGACCGGCACTTAGATTACGAAGCGTCTAGAGGCGCCACATAACTTAAGTAAGCCGAAGCCCAGAAATCTAAACCATAAAAGAAGAAGAAGAAGAAAAAGAAAACAAGTCTAAGAAAAAACATCAGCAAATTTTACCAAAAATTTCGGCAGAGTCTCCTCTGTAAAAACTGGCCCCCAAACGGGTACAACAAGTATAATATACATAAACAATAAAAAGCATCCCCAAACGGGTGCTAGCTCAACGCCAACAGGCGGAAACAACCACTACAAGCCTAAAAGTATACAACGCCAAAGGGCGAGGCTCAAAACTCAAAAGATAACAACACCACCAGATCAGAATAATACATGCGCGACTCTAAGGTCGAAATAAAAGACTGGCCCAATAAACTATCAAATAATACAAGTTTGGTTGATGGAGCTTACTAGATACAAATGAAAGAATAAAAGTACAATGGTGGTTCGGATACAAGTGAACCAACCTACCGTGCAAATCACCCTGAAAGAACAGATGTGCCAGCAAGCTGCCAGAGAAACCTGTACATCGAACCTGTAATAAAATTTGGCACAACGGGGGTGAGTTGCCAACTCGTGAGTAGAAGACATCTACGAAAAGAAATCGAATGCACGACGCTATCCTAGGTCATAATAATACACTACTATATCTCAATCATCTAGAATAGCAGGGTAATACTACGTGTAAGTGCAAATACTCCGTGTCGTGTCAGTGCCTCATATAGTACTATGTCATATGAAATGAAATGCATGCACCATGAATGTAAAGTAACAAATCCTGAAATCCAGATATATATGTATGAGAACTCTTTAGCTGTTATCATAGTAAAGTGTGTATAAGCATCTGAAATCTCAACAATAAAATCCATGGAAATCCGTGTCAAGCATCGACACAACACATGTAACCTCAAGTCTCAATATGTCGGGCTCCGTCAGTCCGGATCGGCCCATATCATCAAATCCCACGACAACGGTCGGTATCCTCCGGATATCCGCCGCGCCAGACATCACCGGTAGGTAGCCTTCCCCTGCCAGGCTCATCGTCTACAACTCGATCTTCTTGCCCCGGGGTACCATACCGGGCCCACCATGTACCCGAGACGGTTCATCCACTCCTCGAATCGGGTCTCGAAATCCAACAGAAAACATGAAATACTCATGGTGGACGACACATACATCACGAGAAAACCGCATCTTATTTTAAAAAGAGAAGAGGAGAGAGAGAGAAATTTTTATATATTTTTGCGGTTTTCCCCAAAAATCCAGAAATCTCATAGAAATCCAAATCTCAAAATCATGAGTAACTATATGATAAGTGTCGGCATATGCCCATAATACTGCATGATAACATGAAAATATGAATGCATGAATGTCTAAGTAATGAATATCATGTCTTATACTAACATCAGAGAGTGATCACAATATTATATCGGTTTAGTTGTTAACTGATTCTATCAATAAAAGATAATATGATCTAAAGTGTACGTGACATAGCAATTACCGATGATGATGTGTGTGAGCCGGCAAATAAGTGTGCGTGGAATATGCACATCATCGGTAATGGTGCTGGTGTCCTAACAGGTAAAGTTTATATTGATTATAGCAACATATAAAAGAACATGCACCATGATGATTATGGTATGAATGTAAATACAGGTGTGCATTATCCACTCCTCTGCGAGATACGAGTACAACTACCACTATGTGAGTCGAACCTAAACCAGTGTCCATCTAACATCCTAAGGAACTAAACCTAATAGGCTAGTCAGTAAGAAACTAGAGTCTACCTAAGGTCTAAATCAATATCTCTAATAGTCGGCGATCCTTCCTCAATAGCGTCACGTACGTAGTACGGCTTCCTCGAATCAAGAGTGTGGATCAATCATCAAATCTAAGCCTCGTACGGTAAAATCCATCGTACGGCATCCCAATATCGGGGTACGGTCAAGTATCTCCTAGGTGTCTCTTCATTCGTATAATGTCATCATCAACACATCTCATGATCAAGGTGCTAAACTGTGATCGCATACATCAATCATATATCATTGCCATCATGATAAGCATCATTAGTTTATCCACAGAAATATCATATCATATGTGTAATATTGTGATTAAATCATACCGATATCTTATCGTCATCAAGTCACACCTATACGATATCGACATCAGGTCACACCTATATGATGTCGTAATCAAGTCATACATATACCATATCGTGATCAGTCACAAGCTACAGCCCAGGTACTATTTTAGCGTCCCATGTACCTCAATATCACCACCACTCTTTATAATTTATATGTTCATGATCATTATCTCATTCTCTAATGATCCGCTAACACTTTAATACTACTGTATAGTCAAGAATCACGGCATCAAGCCCAGTTATACTGTTTCATCATGCCTCAAATATCATATCACATCAATGAATCCCATATACGTGTTGTATATATATATATATACACCTATACCTAGTTTTATATATATATACACATATACGTATACTCCATGTCGAGTTTTAGTGTGTGCGTGTGTGTTTCTATCAGAAACCTACGAACCTTTCCCAAAGTATTCATCCTCAGGTATGGTTTTCCTAAATCAGTCTAGTCCCGTCTAGGGTCATTACTAGGGTCCTTCTCAGTAAGAATCTAGGGTCACATCGGGTTTCCTAATGTCAATAAGTACTATTCCTATTCTACGTTACGGGGGTGCTAAACGCCATCCACCGGACTTCCCCCCGTAGATATGCATCTACTCACCTGGTCCATGTCTGCCGATGACGGTGTCGCCATCCTCCTCTTCATCACCCGCAGTCCATTTGAAGGGTACCTAAACGCAAACATATAAATATTATCGTAAACCGAATCACATACAAAAGTCAAACGATACAAGGAACAAGCATAGGTTAAAACCTATGTCCCGTCCACGCAAAAGAACCAAATATCGCTCGATATCGGCGTACAAACTCCGATGGATCGAGATAAACATCAACAGATAACTCGTAGTTTTAAAGCACATTACTTATATTGTAAAACATGATCAAATTCATCGAAACACTAAAATCGATCAAATCGTCCGTTTTCGAAAAACCCGAAAATGCCAATTTACCGTTTTTCATCCAAACTTGACATTTAAATGAAACCAAAGGTCATAAAACTCATTAAATAGCATAACTAGACTATACAAACTATTACTATATTTTTATTACACAATTTTGCATTTATTTGAAATTTCTAGTTTGCAACTTTTAACAATTTTAACATTTTTTTCAAGCAAAATACCACAATTCCACCACAAAACATGATTTTGCATGAATTAATGTATTAAACCACAATTCATGATGATAATGATTTAATGAAACCATAAATTATATTTTTAATCTCATTTATTTAGGAATTTTCAAAATCTAGTTTACAAAATAATAGCATTTTATTAGTATTTTCCAATTCTCAAAGTAATCTAGTGATCAAACTAAGTTTTTCTTTCCATTTACATGCTAATACTCTCACTAAAACTACAATCTAATGATAGCAACTTTAATTGGAATTTTATATTACCCACAAACACATTTTAGAAAAATCTAGTTAGCTAATTTCCTTATTTAAAACAATTTTAAATGAAAATTTAACAATTTAACAACCATGCAATATTTTCCAATTCTAAGAGTGTTAAACTAACTATTATAACCCTAATTAATTATTAAAAACCCTAACTTGAATTTACAACCCTAACTTGCATTTTTAAAAAAAACATAGAATTAATTCATTAAATCTAATTAAGCTTAAATGATCATCTAATAACAATAAATCAAAAGAAAGAAAATTATACCTCCAAAATGTGAAATCCAAACAAGAAATGAGCCTCCAAAATACATGCTTTCCCACTCCAAAATCCATATAAAAAGGGTAGGAATAAAGGGTATGAAGAGATTAGGATTTTGTGTATTTTTTGTTGAATTTTTGATGTAATTTGATGGATTTTTGTGCAAAAATGAGGTGGGAAATGGGGGGGGGGCAGCCATGGGGGGTTGTGGCCGGCCTTGAGGGAGTGAGGGAGAGAAAGAAATGATTAAGAAAAAGTGTAGAAGTTTCAAGAGGAGAAATATCACTTAAAGGTCTTTTCATGGTTTATTTAATTATTTATTTATTTGTTTACTATAGCAACTCAAGAAAGCTCTAGAAAATAGGAAAAATTTGCAAATAATTTTTGCATGATACATACTAAATTCTAACATGCCATGGTTCATTTTTACAAATTAAAACCATTTAAATTTGTAATTTACACTAATTTAGTGTAAAAATAAAGCTTATGTTAATATTTAAAATAATTAATTTAAGAATTTTTTTTAATTAAACTAAAAATTTATAAGTGGCTAAATAAACACTATTTACTAGTAATTACATAATTAAATTAGTATTTTTGAATTTATAATGAAAAACAATTGCGGTTTGATTTTACGAAAAATACATTTTGCTTTACCGAAAATCATAAAATTCACTTAAACAATTTTATTCATTTAATTATTTTTAAAACGTTACAGTGAGTATGCTACATCGGGTCTGGTACATAGCATCGCGTACATGATAGAGCCTACAGCCGAAGCATAGGGTATCCCTTGCATGCGAGCTCTCTCCAAATCTGTCTTGGGAGACATCTCTTTGGAGAGAGTGACTCCAGAGATCATGGGCAAGTTCCCACGCTTGGATTCTTCCATACCAAACCTCTTTTGTATGGTGTCAATGTACCTGGATTGGGACAATCCCAATATCCGTTTGGATCTATCTCTATAGATCCTAATTCCCAATATGCAGGAGGCATCACCAAGATCTTTCATCGAGAATCTTTGTGATAAGAAGAGCTTGACTGATTGCAGCATAGGAATATCATTTCCTATCAAGAGTATGTCGTCTACGTATAATACGAGGAAGACAACCTTACTCTCTGCCACCTTCTTGTAAATACAAGGTTCATCTGGGTTTTTGACGAAATCAAACTCTTTGATAACGACGTCAAAGCAGATGTTCCAACTCCGCGATGCTTGCTTTAATCCATAAATGGATTTAAGCAGCTTGCACACCTTCCCGCTGCTCCCACTGTCTACGAAGCCCTCTGGCTGAGTCATGTACACGTACTCTTCTAAATCACCGTTTAGAAAGGCGGTCTTAACATCCATCTGCCAGATTTCGTAGTCATGATATGCAGTGATGGCAAGCATGATCCGGATGGATTTAAGCATAGCCACTGGAGAAAAGGTTTCGTCATAGTCCACACCTGGTCTTTGACGAAAACCTTTTGCAACAAGTCTAGCTTTGAAAGTCTCCACTTTCCCATCTACACCAAGTTTTTTCTTGAAAATCCACTTGCTCTTAATGGGTTTTACCCCTTCAGGAGCAACATCCAAAGTCCATACTTTGTTGGTGTACATGGATTCCATCTCGGACTGCATAGCATCCAGCCATTTCACTGAGTCCCTACTCGTGATGGCCTGCTCGAAACTAGTTGGGTCATCATCCTCCATGATGCAATCCTCGCTCCCACCATCCATGAGAAAACCGTAGTATCTCTCAGGTTGGCGAGGAACCCTACTAGATCGGCGGAGAGGCTGAGGTTCATTGGGAGCTACTGAATCTTCTGGTTCCACTAAATCTTCAGTTACGGTTTGTGTATCTGGAATCTCTTCCAGCTCTACCACTTTGCCACTAATTTCTTTTTCAAGGAATTCCTTTCTAAAAAGGTGGCATGTTGAGCAACAAACACTTTTTGTTCCTCACTGTGGTAGAAAAAATACCCATATGAGTTCTTTGGATATCCCACAAACTTGCAAAGAACTGACCGTGTCTCGAGCTTGTCCGGATTTTGTCTTTTGACATAGGCTGGACAACCCCATATCTTAACTCGTTTAAGATATGGCCTCTTCCCACTCCATATCTCATATGGTGTGGTAGGTACAGATTTAGATGGAACTTGATTCAATAGGTATGCTGCTGTCTCCAGCGCATATCCCCAGAAGGAAATAGGTAACTCAGCTGTGCTCATCATAGAGCGCACCATATCTAATAGGGTGCGGTTCCTCCGTTCTGATACACCGTTGTGCTGTGGTGTATATGGAGGAGTCAGCTGAGAGAGAATCCCATTCTCTTTTAGGAAGTCCAGGAATTCATTGCTCAAGTATTCACCTCCTCGATCAGATCGAAGGATTTTAATACTTTTTCCGGTTTGGTTTTCGACTTCTTGTTTATATTCTCTAAATTTCTCAAAAGCTTCTGATTTGTGTTTCATCAGGAACACATATCCGAATCTAGAGAGATCGTCAGTGAATGTAATGAAGTACGAAGAACCATCCCTGGCATGTGTAGACATGGGACCGCATACATCACTATGTATCAGTCCCAAGAGTTCGGTAACTCTTTCTCCGTGTCCCATAAACGGAGTTTTGGTCATCTTGCCTTTGAGACATGACTGGCAAGTGTCATAAGATGAAAATTCGAATGGTTTCAAATATCCATCCTTATGCATCTTAGCCAGTCGTGTCGCATTGATGTGACCCAGTCTACAATGCCACAAGAAGGATTCGTTCTGTTCTGAACTCTTCCTCTTGTGTGTGTTTGTTATGCTCAGAACTGTTGATTGATTTAGAACGTAAATGCCATTGCACAACGTGCCTGATCCAACCAACTTTTGGTTACGGAAAATGTTCATAACATTGTCCTGTAATACAAAATTATATCCCTCTTTACTCAACAAAGAAACCGATATAATGTTGCATATCAGGTTCGGCATGTAATAGCATTCGTTCAGAACCAATGTATTACCAGTTGGTAATGCAAGGTGATATTCCCCGACAGTCTTAGCTGCAACAATTGCACCATTTCCAACTCTAATGTCTTTAACACCTTCTCCAAGTTCTCTACCTTTCCTGAGCCCATGTAACTGATTACATATATGGGATCCTGACCCGGTATCTAATACCCAGGACGTAGAGCAAATGGAGAAACAGTTCTCTGTAACGAACACACCCGAAGAAAATGCATCATCATGTACTTTCTTCATTCGGGTGGCATGGGAATCCTGGTATTCCCCTATATCCTGTTCAGTCCTATAACGCTTATAAGAAAGAACGGAACCAACGTTCCCCAGCATAGTATAATATGCGGGTTCGGTCAATACATCCATATTATTATCTTGATTAGGGCATGACATGGTCGCTACCTGGAGAGAGAGAGAGAAGAAAACACTTTAGCGTATGCTCTTGCAAGATCAGATTGGTTATTATCTTATCTAATCAGGATGGCTCCCATTGGTTTTTTATCAAATCTTCCTTCAAACCCTAAAAGGAAAGACTGGCCGGGATTAATTACACCCTACAACTTCGCCAATCTTTCAGCCAGGCCAGTGTCGGTACTTTGAGGGAGGTTCCCCGTGCTTTCGCACGGACCTAATTAAAGTAAACCTCGTTTTCCCAGAGGCACCCCGTTGACACCTTTCTAGACACCTACTTGATCGGCTAATTGTAATGTGTAAAACTCTCCCAGGAGTAACTCTTACTCGCAGTGGGTATCGGGATCCAACTATCTCATAGAAGGTATGCAATCTCATTGCAAATTTCAACACTTGAAATTCCCGATAATGCTTTTGCCCCAAACGATCTATGACCTTGACAAGGTCAACAAACCATAGACCGTAAGTCAAGTTCAACCCGTCATTTCTTGATTGAATTAAACCCACCCGCACGACCCTTGACAAGGTCAACAAGGCCGTACGACTACCCTAACTCAATCTGCATCATATGCATAAGCAGATAAATACTGGTTAGCTACCGCACACTGCGCCTTAACAAGGTCAACAAACGCAGCACGAATACTAAACAGGACTTATCTGAAATGACGGAGGGCTACGACAGGTTTTTCTGAAAACCTATTGCGTAATGAACTTGATATCGTTGTAGAATCAAATGAAGTTTTGAAATGGAGTGATTTTGAGGCTTTTCTAGTTTTGCTAAAGGGGTCACTCCCGGTGAAGGGATCGTCGGCCCTTTCCTCGTCGAATGAGGTGCGGGATATATCATATATATCACTGTGCAAAGCAGAAACTATAGAAGCAATCAAAAGTCAAACCGAGTGTGTAGCATCTGCCAGTTATTGCTAAAGGGGTCACTCCCGGTGAAGGGATCTCGGCCCTTTCCTCATCGAATAAGGTGCAGGGTATATCATATATACCGCTATGCAAAGCAAAACTGTAGCTACCCTATTTTATTTAAAATTCGATTCTACAACATCTTTTAGGTTTCTTTTCTTTCATTAATCACATTAATGAAGTCCCATCATTTAAGTCACCTAAACATCACAGATAAATACGATGTACACTTATGCCATCCGCATTCGCCTCGATGTCCCCTCGTGCACCGTTAGGTTAGGTAACTAACGACAGAGCAGGGCAGGGCTAGTGCGGGTGCAAAACATAAGTAACGTCTATATAATATATCATATATACTATATACTGTATCCATCAGAACATATCAAATGATCACATCACAGATATCGCAGCAGAAAATATCATATGAAATATTGGATATACTAGGACGTCCGTGTTTTCAATACGAGCCAGTATAAAACAAGAATTCCACGGTTATGATGAATAGCCAATCCCACACCCCTAGACCCCTACGAGAGCGGCAAGCAACCCTCCCAATTCTAGGGTTAGGAGACCCGGACTCGACTCCTCGAGATGGTCTCCCACTGGACCCTAGAACCCAGTTACTTGTGCTCCCCTCCTTGGGTCTATCCTAATGCGGAAAAGTAAATAATATACAAAAGGTGACATCTTCCGCAACCTGGAAGTGCCCCAATAAAAGAATATTACATACAAGTTTTTACATGAATGAAAATGAAAAACACTCATCTCACATAGAAACCCCCCGGCTATTCAAACACGACGATCCAATATAACATATCCAGCAACACATAACATCACATGTCATCAACGTAAGTAAGTATGCATACACCGATTGTCGTCGACGTATAGCTGTTAGTTATATGTATGCCCTAGAGGCCATTACTATACATAGGATGTATATTGTAGTGGATGCTGGGACATATATAGGGAGGACTTTCTTGCTCGACATGATAGTATGCTATCTGGTTGAACTTTACCTTAACGTGTATACTGATTGTCTCTCTGTTACATGTTGGTAAAGCCCTTAGGATGTGTGCTTGACTACCTGGACTATGATGCGGATCATACTAGTGGGGACATGGTAGTCCATAAGTACATCCTTCAAAGTCCCTAGTCGTGGGTGTATCGAGACGGGGCATCGATATACCAGAGTAGACTAGCGTATACCTTCTCGACCCATACAGATGGGCGATGGATGATCCCATATCCATTGGTGTTTGACATCAGAGATGATATACGGGTGCTCAGTGGAGACTGGGTACACTGGACGGACTCGCCAAGAACTCCCAGATGGTATTATACCTCACGTCAGATGGCAGTTCTTTGGTGACACTGGTACAGAGTAGTCTGTTGACCCGAGATCGTCATAGAGTCTTGTGTGGTTCCCACTGTGCTTTGATTTCCATCTTACCACGTCCAAGAGGGCGTGCAAAACGGTGGTTTTTGGGTACAGTCCCGAGTCACATGGAGGCAATGAGCGATAGGAGGGGATTCGTCTCTCCCGGTATAGGGAGTTGATGTTGCACAGTGTTCGATTGGCTATAACAGGAAGTCCCTGGCCAGGGCTGCTCAGAGAATTGCTGGTAAGTGTTACCAGTAGTTTCTCGACCCGTTATGAGCCTCATATCGACACGACTTATCGAGCTATTGGGGTCTGACGTTTACCACCCCTAGGCGAGATATGCGACATATCAGACGATCAGACCGGACTGTACGGTAGTGTTACTGGTCGGATTCACTGGAGTGTGAGCGGGCTTGCTCATCGATCTTCAGATCGCTCAATACCCGGGTGTCCGTTACGTTTAGCAGACCGCTTGCGGCTTGTGGATGTTTGATATGATCATCAT
Organism: Agapanthus africanus; assembly: GCA_030015575.1. Taxonomy (NCBI): domain Eukaryota; kingdom Viridiplantae; phylum Streptophyta; class Magnoliopsida; order Asparagales; family Amaryllidaceae; genus Agapanthus; species Agapanthus africanus. The sequence continues at coordinate 311,107,445 of CM057347.1, read as the reverse complement.
CCGCTGCCGGCGTATTGACGAGTCTTTAGAGTCCTACACAGAGGTTTCCTGGCTCAAGCGAAACGAAATAGGAGCGCATATGAGATATGTGCGGGACCGAGAATGATACCAGTATGTGATACTGTATTCGATTCTCGCGATATGTGACATTGATCGGTTATATGCGATATAGCCGGCATATCGGATCAAGAGTTGATTCGACAAGTTGTTACTGTTGATATTAGTCGGTTATATGCGATATGACCGGATCGTTAAATCAAGTGTTGATTTAATGATTTAATGCATAATTATATATTTGATATATTACTTTGTATTAACTAGTATCGGTTCACTTAAGATGGATTTTCTCACTCGGTTGTGCGCATTGTATATGCGATATGCTTTTGTGCACTTGTATGTATCATGTTTGATGATGCATGCTAACTTGTGTTTTGTGTAAAGTTTAAACCATGGTTATGTAATGGTTAGGGTTTTCATTTTCATATCTATTTATTTATTTGTTTATTCATTATTGGAAATTGATTAGCATAATGCAAAATGGTGGCTATATTTGGAAGCTTGTTGAAGCTTCATGAAGACTTTGACCAAAGTGACCATTTTGTCTCATGCTTAACCCTAACCACTCCATTAACCCTAGTTTAATCTCTACACTTGACCATGGTTGTTGATGATAAGTATTCTTTGATTTTCTATTTTCTAATTAACTTATGATAATACTTATCTTCTTCTTGCTCTTCTTCTTCTTCATTCTTCTTTGAAGAAAACCAAGCTCCATCAATGGTGATTGTTGGAAAAGAGTGAGAAATCCAAAACTAAAGTTAACCCACTTCCTATTTCTTCATCCTCTACCTCTTGCCAAGTAGTAGAGTATGTTTTCTTCACAAGTTTCTTGACTTGGTGAAGTCGGAGCTTGATTTAGCGATGCCTCGACGTTGATCATCTTCGGCATGGACATCGACGACCTAGCTCGCTTATTCTTCGACGAAGCCGACGCTAGAGCCCGGGAGTTCACTTGGACAGCGAAGGCACTTCGTTGCGGAGCTATGGAGGTGGAGCACCGGATCTACAAAGGTTGTATTTCCGATTCCTTGTAGTTAATTGTTAACTAGTTCATTTTTCGCCTAGTTTTCTAGCCAACGATCCGTAGTCGGGTCTCTCGGCACCTAGATTTTTTGAAATTGGTATGGTTGATGCCTTGTGAGACCTCACTAGAGTGCCTAGGAACCCTACAGTGGTATCAGAGCTATTAGGCATTGGATGTCGACCTATGGGGGGTTCTCACTGTGTGACAGTGTGGCGAAGCATAGGCTCTTACCCCCAGGGTGTCCCGAGACCGGAAGGTGTTCCGGCGGGTTGTAGTCCTCCCGAGGGGGCATGCGTAAAAAGTAGCTGCTGAGGGACCCGTTGGTGCCACGGCGACCCCATTGGATGGGGTTGCTGCCTGACCTACAGTGGTATCAGAGCCTAGCTAGAGCCTTAGGCGAAGTCTAGACGGATTTTGAACTCCGAACGAACTCGAAATCCCAACACAAACATGCTCTCTGTCCGGTTTTGTAAAACGTGGATTTTTCTATATTAAAAATTGCTAAAAAATTCAGCAGGGAAAAATAAGAATTACCATGCAAAATTTTTTGGATGAACAGTAAATACCGCGGCTGAAGCGCGGCAGAATCCTGCCTTCTGCGGCGCTTCCGCCGCAACTTGATGACGTCATCATCCACTTTTTGTACAGTAATTCATTTTGTCTCATGCTGAGTTTTCTGGGAATTTTTAAATTTTTTTCAAGAGTTGAATTTTCTGGAGTTGATTTGGGGATTCGATGTTTCGATCGGAGTATCAAATTTTGTCTATGTGCCTTTCCGGATAAATTTTAGAATATGTTAAAAAGTTCGACCGGATATAAATACCCAATTTTTTCCCTGTCGGGAAATTTCCAAGTGTTGGATTTTTCCCTAGTTTAACGACGTTCTAAGTAGTGCAAGTAACGCGATGGTCCCTCTAGAAGACAACAAACCTTAACTCGATTATGTGACCGTCTTGAACTGCCCTTTGAACCTTCGGGTTTGGGGCAGTACGGCGTGCCACATGTGAGGCGTTGGCTTGACCCTTCTACGGCTGGACCGTTGGTACTGAGGCACGAACTGAATGTTGTTAGACTTATTTCATGTGTTGATGTTGTGGGAAAACTTGGGTGTTCGATTGTTCGATCGGAAAGTTTAACATTTTCTATTTATCCGGAATGGGATACAATAATTGGAATTCACAATAAGTTATGAGATAACTGAATGAATGTTATAAACGTAGCAGTTTAGTCTCTCTTGATCGGTTGCCACGGAATTTTGATGTGATCAAAAGTCCGTTGCAATCACGTAGCGTACGCGGATACTCGCCGGGTAAACTTAATAGACAGCCTCACTCCATAGCCCCGACCAAGTGACTGTAGGAGAACCCCGTCGCCGAAAGCATCCGTTCAGGTGCTCGCGGTAGCGGTGTTCCGCCTTGGTGCACTTCGTCGACGGTATCAGGGGTGCTGCTGCCTACTAAAGTTTGCGACGAGCATTCGATCAGTTTTTCGGGAATCTTGTTGAATTGCCCGACTTGGTATTGAAAAGTGTTTTCAATTTTAAGACTAAAATGCGGGGTTTATAATTGTTAGGCATGCGATGTCTAAGTAATTCATTTGGTCAGGCATGCGATGTCTGAGGAGGTTGCGGATTCCAACTGTTGTAGTTTTACACTTTCTTTTCTGTGACCGTAAGTGTAATATGTGATATCGCCGGTTTCGTTGCTATATGTCAACGACAATTGGGATGGACATATTTACTTACGTTGATGACATGTGATGTTATGTGTTGCTGGATATGTTATATTGGATCGTCGTGTTTGAATAACCCGGGGGTTTTTATGTGAGATGAGTGTTTTTCATTTTCATTCATGTAAAAACTTGTATGTAATATTCTTTTATTGGGACGCTTCCAGGTTGCGGAAGTTGTCACCGTTGATGTATATTATTTACTTTTCCGCACTAGGATAGACCCAAGGAGGGGAGCACAAGTAACCGGGTTCTGGAGTCCAGTGGGAGACCAACTCGAGGAGTCGAGTCTGGGTCTCCTAACTCTAGAATTGGTAGGGTTGCTTGCCGCTCTCGTAGGGGTCTAGGGTTGTGGGTTTGGCTATTCATCACGACCGTGGAATCCGTGTTTTATACTGGCTCGTATTGAAAACACGGACGTCCTAGTATATCCAATATTTCATATGTTTCTTCTGCTGCGATATCTGTGATGTGATCATGTGATGTTCTGTGATAGATACTATATATAGTATATATGATATATTATATAGACGTTACTTATGTTTTACACCCGTGCTAGCCCTGCCCCGCTCTGCCGTTAGTTACCTAACCTAACGGTGCACGAGGGGACATCGAGGCGAATGCGGATGGCATAAGTGTACGTCGTATTTATCTGTGATGTTTAGGTACTTAAATGATGGGACTTCATTAATGAGATTAATGAAATAAAAGAAACCTAAGATGTTGTAGAATCGAATTTCAAAATAAAACAGGTAGCTACAGTTCTTGCTTTGCACAGAGGTATATGTGATATATCCTGCACCTTATTCGATGAGGAAAGGACCGAGATCCCTTCACCGGGAGTGACTCCTTTAGCAATAACTGGCAGATGCTACACACTCGGTTTGTATTTTGATTGCTTTTAAGTGTTTTTGCTTTGCACAGTGATATATATGATATATCCCGCACCTCATTCGACGAGGAAAGGACCGACGATCCCTTCACCGGGAGTGACTCCTTTAGCAAAACTAGAAAAGCCTCAAAAGCACTCCATTTTAAAATCATTTGATTCTACAACGATATCAAGTTCATTATGTAAGTCCATATTGCGACCCCCGGTTCTTACGGGGAGGCGGAAACGGTATAAAAAACGAATTTTTATCGCAAGAGGCAACATGGACTAAACTATGGTCGGGATCGTTACCTAAACTAAAACTAGCATACTAAGCTAAAGATATTTAGCTACTCGGATAGAGATGGTTATACCTAGCTTGTCTTGAACTCCTTCGTCTTCAAGCTCCGGTGGTGGTCCGATGGCTCCTTCTCGTCGTCTCCGTACGCCGAAGATAGATCCACTTGAAAGCTCCAACCTTTAGCTCCTTCTTCGGTCTTTGAAGAAACTAGTTCACTTGGTTTGCTAAACCTAGTGAACTAGAATGAGTAGAGAGGAAATAGAATGGGATTTTATCTATGGTTCTTGATTCTCAACTCATGAGACAAGAGAACCATAGATCAAGAGAGGGAGCAAGAGGTTGAGGGTGAGAGCAAGGGGAGAGCTCAAGAACAAGAGAGAGAATGAGCAAGAAAGAATGAGGCTCTCTTTTCTCTCTCACCCTCTCATAATCCAAAGTGATCATAACTCATCATATCAAAAAAGTCTTTTGGTGATGGTTAGAAGCAACCATAAGGTTATCATATCATGCACTCATTTTACTCAAAAAAAGCAAGCAAGAAAAAAGTCTTTGGCATGAAATGATAACCATGGTCATCATGATGGTCAACTAGTCAAGCCTAGTCAACCGGTCAACAAGTCAACAAAAGTCAACAAGTCACCAAAGTCAACAAGTCAACAAAAGTCAACAAGTCAACAACCATATCACCATAATACTTAATTAATATAATAGTTAATCACAAATCATATTCTCATTAGGGTTGAGCAAAAAGTCAAAAGTCAACGGTCAACTGTCAACAACCCTAATGAGAATCCACTGCCTCTGCCTCCCTGTCAACTGTGCATACACACCCGCATCCGCGTTCCGAGGAACACGAATGCAAACTGGATAAATCCAATCCCATAAGGTACACTAGGATCTGGCTTAAACCAAAGCCCGCTAGTGTAAACTGTCCGGACACTGTGCGTGCACAAGTGCACGGATGTGACCGAACCCTGTCGCAAAACCATGCGACCTGTCGCAATACCATGCGACCTCTACTCTTTTGCCTAAAGGCGAAAAGCTTTCTGTGTGGGACTCTAAAGACTCGACACTACGCTGGCAGTGGGTTTAACCACAGACCGCAAGCGGCACTAGCTGTGCGTAACGGTCCCCAGGTAATGCCGACAAGAAGACCGACGAGGCGAAACCCATCTGAACTCCTACTGAGCCTGAGTGTGACATTCTCCATACAGTCCGGTCTGTTCGTCTGATACATCGCATGGCGGGCCTAGGGGGCGGTAAACGTCAGTCCCCCAATAGCGGTACAAGTCGTGCCGGAGTGAAGCCCAATACACCCTGAGATAACACTGGAAACCTACCAGTATATCTCGTTTGCCCTGGCCAGGGACTACTCGTGTAATGGCTCTCCTAGACACAGCGCGATGTCAACCCCCAATACCGGGAGAGACGAATCCTGTCTAACCGTCACTGCCTCCAAGTGCTTCGGGACTGCACCCAACCACCACCTGTTTGCACGACTCCTTTGAGCCGTGGTAGGGTAGTGATCAAAGTACAGTGGGAACACACCCGAGGCGAAGTGACAGTGTCAAGTCAGCGGACTAAGCTGTACTCATGTCACCTGGGAACTGATAACTGACGATAGGTATAATACCAACTAGTCAGTTCCCGACGAGTCCTGTCCAGTGTACCCGTAACCTAACGAGCACCCGCATACTATCTCAAGTACGACGTACTGACGGCTGTGGGACAGACCGTCTCCCACACTGGGATGAGAAGCGCATGCGCTGGTCTACTTCGGAGTATCGATGCCCTGTCTCGATAGTCCTGCGACCAGGGACCTGAATAAGGATGTGCTTATAGATTACCCAGCCCCCACTAGTGTGACTGCCATCACAACGCTGGTAATCAAGCAAAGATCCTAAGGGCTCCACTAATGCGTATAAGTGATATACTGAAATAAACACAAGTACACATTGAAGTAGAAACAAACCAAGTAGCATACTACTATTTTGAGCAAGATTGTATATACAAGGTGAATATCCCAAGCATCCATTAAGTAATATACAAACTAGTATGATACAGTAATGGCCTCTAGGGCATATACACTAACAATCTCCCACTTGCACTAAGGCCATGTACTGGCGTATCGAAGACCTATCATCTCGATCAGCCGCTCGAACTGAGTCTGGGGCAAGGCCTTGGTGAATGGATCTGCAGTGTTATCTTCTGAAGCGACTCTCCGAACCTCGATCTCCTTGCGATCCACGATCTCCCTGATCAGGTGATACCGCCTCAAGATGTGCCTGGATCTCTGATGGGACCTGGGTTCCTTCGCTAATGCTATAGCCCCGTTGTTGTCGCAATACAGAGGTATTGGATCAACAATGGACGGAACCACCTGAAGTTCTTTCAAGAACTTCCTCATCCAGACAGCTTCTTTTGCGGCATCAGATGCAGCGATATATTCCGCTTCCATCGTTGAGTCTGCAACGGTTTCTTGTTTGGAACTCTTCCAACACACCGCCCCTCCATTGAGGGTAAAGACAAAACCCGACATGGACTTGGAATCATCCTTGTCACTCTGGAAGCTGGAGTCAGCAAAGGCCTCGATCTGGAGGTCTTTTCCGCCATACACCAAGAACATCTCCTTAGTCCTTCTCAGGTACTTGAGAATGTTCTTTACCGCTATCCAGTGTTTCTCCCCAGGGTTTGACTGATACCGGCTTACCACACTCAGTGCATAAGCTACATCCGGTCTGGTACACAACATCGCATACATTATAGAGCCTACCGCAGAAGCGTAGGGTATAATAGACATGCGATCCCTCTCTAAATCAGTCTTGGGAGACATCTCTTTAGAGAGGGTGATCCCGTGACAAGCCGGTAGGTTACCACGCTTGGAATCTTCCATACTGAATCTTTTCAGTACGGTGTCGATGTACCTTGACTGAGAAAGTCCCAATATCCTCTTGGATCTATCACGATGGATCCGGATCCCCAGGATGTATGAGGCATCACCCAGGTCTTTCATGGAGAACCTTTGTGACAAGAACCCCTTGACAGATTGTAGCATAGGAATATCATTTCCTATTAAGAGAATGTCATCCACGTATAAAACGAGGAATACTACAGTTCTCGCTACAAATCTACTATAGATGCATGGTTCATCTGGATTTTTGATAAAGCCAAATTCTTTGACCGTCTCATCAAAGCAGATGTTCCAACTCCGCGATGCCTGCTTTAGTCCATAGATGGACTTAAGTAACTTGCACACCTTTCCGCTGCTCCCACTCTGAATGAAACCCTCTGGCTGATCCATATAGACACACTCCTCTAAATTTCCATTTAGAAAAGCGGTTTTTACGTCCATCTGCCAAATCTCATAATCGTGGAAGGCAGCAATGGCAAGAAGGATCCGAATGGATTTCAGCATGGCTACTGGAGAAAAGGTTTCGTCGTAGTCCAAGCCAGGTCTTTGACGAAAACCCTTTGCTACCAGCCTAGCTTTATAGGTCTCAACCTGTCCATCTACACCAATCTTCCTTTTGAAGATCCACTTGCATCCTACGGGTTTTACCCCGTCTGGAGCAATGTCCAACGTCCATACCTTGTTGGTGTACATGGACTCCATTTCGGTCCGCATTGCATCCAGCCATTTCACTGAGTCAACGCTCTGAACGGCCTGCTGGAAGCTAGTAGGCTCATCATAATCTATGATGCAATCCTCTCTATCCCCGTCTATGAGAAAACCGTAGTATCTCTCAGGCGGATGAGACTGCCTACTACTTCTGCGGAGCGGCGTAGGAATGTCCTGTTCTTCCGAACCTTCTGGTTCCACTAAACTTTCAGTAACAGTCCGTGGTTCTGGAATTTCTTCCAGTTCTACTGTGCTCCCACTTATCTGGTTTTCCAAAAACTCAGTTTCCAAGAAGTAGGCATGACGAGAAACAAGAACTTTTTGTTCCTCTTCACAGTAGAAGAAATATCCTTTTGAGTTCTTTGGATACCCCACAAACTTGCACTGTACTGAGCGTGCCTCGAGCTTGTCCGCATGCTGCTTTTTGACAAAAGCCGGACATCCCCATGTCTTAATGTGCTTAAGATAGGGTCTCTTCCCACACCACATTTCATATGGTGTGGAAGGCACAGTCTTAGTCGGAACTCGGTTCAAAAGGTACGCTGCTGATTCTAGCGCATACCCCCAGAATGATCGCGGTAACTCAGCATTACCCATCATGGACCGCACCATATCCAATAGGGTGCGGTTCCGTCTCTCCGATACACCGTTATGTTGCGGGGTGTATGGAGGAGTAAGCTGAGAGAGAATTCCGTTCTCTTTTAAATAGTCCAGGAACTCGGCACTTAAGTATTCTCCACCTCGATCCGATCTTAGAATCTTAATACTTTTGCCGGTCTGTTTCTCTACTTCATTCTTATACTCCTGGAATTTTCCAAAGGCCTCGGACTTATGTTTCATCAAGAAGACATAACCGTACCTTGAGAAGTCATCCGTAAAAGTAATGAAGTAAGAATGTCCGCTTCGGGCATGTGTAGACATTGGACCGCACACGTCACTGTGTACGAGTCCCAAGAGCTCGCTCGCTCTTACTCCATGTCCAGTAAACGGAGTCTTTGTCATCTTTCCTTTGAGACAAGATTGACAAGTGGCATACGATTGATATTCGAACGCATTCAAATATCCTTCTGTATGTAACTTAGTCAACCTTCTCTCATTGATGTGACCCAATCTACAATGCCATAAGAAAGTCTGATTTATTTCCGGAGACTTTCTTTTGTGTGTATTCTGGACGTTGAAAATTTGTGGTTGGTTTAACACGTATATACCATTACTCAATGTACCTGACCCAATCAAAACTTGATTAAGGTGAATGTTTACAACATTACTTACAAACGCAAATTCATAACCTTCTTTAGAAACTAAAGATACAGAAATGATATTACAAGTTGCGTTGGGTACAAAAAAGCAATTACGCAAAACCAAAACATGTCCATCTGACATTCCCAGGTGATAGTCCCCCACGGCTTTAGCATCCATGCTAGCTCCGTTCGCAACTTTGAGGGTCATGTCACCTGCCTTCAAAACCCTACGGTTTCTCAACGCCTGCAAAGAATTACAGATATGAGATCCTGATCCGGTATCCAATACCCAGGAAGTAGAGTTTATTGAAAGACAATTTTCAATAACATACACACCTGAAGCTGAAGCTGCAACCTGCTTCAATTCCTGTGTTCTGGCCTTCCAGGCCCTGCAATCATTCTTCCAGTGTCCTTTCTTATGACAATAGAAGCATTCTTCCTTATCCACAAGCTTCCCCGCTATCTTTGTTGCTTTGCCTTTTCCCTTCGTATCCACTTTACCAACACCGCCCCTTGGTTTGGCGGGGGCCTTCTTCTTCTTTCCCTTGGCTTTCGCCTTGGACCTAGAAGAAGATGATCCTCCTACAAACAAAGTGGATGTTTCCCTACCTTTCTGTAGGGTGCCCTCTGCGCTCCTCAGCATGTTGAGGAGCTCTGATAGTTCAACCTCTTTTTCTTGTAGGTTGAAGTTCAGTATAAATTGGGCGTAAGTGGAAGGAAGGGACTGGAGAACTATATCCGTATATAGCTCACTCTCCAATGTGATCCCTAGGTCAGCGAGCTCCTCAATGAAGCCGATCATCTTTAGCACATGCTCGGCTACTGATGATCCGACGGCCATTCTTGTCGAAAATAACTTTTTCGACGCTTCGTATCTTGCGATACGTGATTGCTCTCCATACAGTTCTTTTGTATGGAGCAATATGGACTCCATGTCCATATTCTCATGCCTCCTCTGATGTTCGTTGTCCATCGAGGCAAGCAGGAGGCACTTGGCCTTCGCGCTATCAATCTCCCAAGTCTTGCGGATTTCCTTATCCGCGACGCTGGAAGTTGGACCAGGGACAGGGGGAGCTTTGGTGGTAAGAAGATACCCCAGCTTGTCATAAGTGATTGCTATCTTGACATTCCTGAGCCAATCTTTGTAGTTTGGCCCTGTCAGTTTGTTTTTATCTAGGAGTAACTTAAGTCCAGTCATGTTGATTGGTCGCTGCAATTAGGAGAGAGAAGAAGAAACACTCAGCATGATGCTCTTGCAAGTTTAGAGTGGTTTTTAGTTTGTCTAAACAGGATGGCTCCCACTGTTTCTCGAATCCCTCCTCAAACCATAAAGGAAGAATTAGCCGGGATCAATCCCACCGTACAATACTTGCTTAACCGTTCAGCCAGGCCGGTGTCGGTACTTTGAGGGAGGTTTTCCAACGCTTTCGCGAAGTTCCTTAATTAGAGAACCTCTTTTCCCTGGGGGCGTAGCCCCGCTAACACCTTTCTAGGCACCTACTAGGTTTATAGCATTGATCGTTAAGTGAGAAATTTCCCGAGGAGTAGCATATACTCACAGTAGGATCGGGATCCAAATATCATCGCGTGACGAAACTGAAGGAATCCTACCAGAATCATCATACTCCAAATGGTATGCAAATCTAGCAAGTTTCAGTACTTATGAAACTCCCGATGTGGATTTTTGCCCCATGCTCTTATGACCTTGACTTTGGCCAACAAATCATAAGTCACATGTCAAGTTCTGCCCGTCGTTCTCCAGGTTAATTTGAATCCACCCGCACCTACCCTTGACTTTGGCCAACAAGGCAGTACGACTGTTCCAAACCAACGCATCTATCTATGCTGCACATGAATACCCAATAGCTACCAATCACTGTGCCTTGACTTTGGCCAACAAACACAGCTTGAATACTATTGACTATTCATGTGAAACGACGGAGGGCTACGGATGGTTTTGGCGAAACCGTGAACGTAGTGAACTTGATTTAATCGATGGAACGAGATAGCTTTTAGAAGGAGTGGCTCAAGCTCCGCATTTAAAAGTTATTTTGAAAAGAACCGAGTGGTTTTTCGAAAGTGTTCCAACGACTTTAACTTGGTTTATTATCTTGCATTAGTTCTTTTAATGCGTGATATTCTTGCATTAGTACTTTTAATGCGTCCCATCATTTAACCCTACCATTGCAGAAAACAACCAAAATATGACGTACGCTTATGCCATTCGCATTCGCCACTGGGCCCCGTCATTACCCGTTAGGTTACTTAACTAACGACAGAGCGGGGGCTGGGCTAGCGCGTCTGTAAAACATAAGCAACGCCTAAATAGTAAGCAATGATAGACATTACAGATCACAGATGAATGCATTGGATATACTAGCAATCCGCAATCCTTTCGAGCCTGAAACGAAAAGCGGATAACACGGTCGCGGTGAATAGCCAAATACCCCACCCAAGACCCCTACGGGTGCGGCAAACTACCCGCCAAGTACTCGGTAGTTTGCGCACCCCTCCATGGGTCTATCCTAGGAGCAAAAACAGTAAAAAGAATTATACAATGACGGCTACAACCCCGACCCGGTTGTGCGGCCAAACAAATAATATTATTACATCAATTTACATTTACAATGAATGAAAGAAAAACAAAAGCTCATCTCACATCCACCCCGGCTATTCACCCGCGACAGTCCAACACATTCATATACACATTCCAGCACATTACAGATCATGTATAACCCCGACTAATCGACTTATAGCGATTAGCCGACGTTCAATACATGCAAGCATCACAGATATAACCATCATAGTCAAAGTGCAGTGAAGTTCGGAAAAAATACGGAATTATAGGACCCCAAAAGGAAATTTCTTTTCTGGAAAATCTGGGCACATATAATATATTTTAAAAATCCCAAAACCAACACACAAACACACTGCACGAAAAACGATGCAGAGAAGAAACCAAGTCGCGGCGGTTCCGCGGCGTCCAAGAAGGATCACGCGGCGGAAGCGCGGCACTTTAGGCGAATCACTGTATCGTTTTTCTTGGGTGTTCACACAAAACCCTGAGCCGAATTTAGGAGTATAAAGTTTTTCATTTTGACCAGGAAAAATTTCAACAGAAACTCAGATTTTGTAAAGTTTGATTTTTGGATTTTTCCGGTTCCGAACTTCGTTACACTTCACTACCAAGCTAGTTTAAGTTTAGTTAGGCTCTGATACCACTGTAAGTCCATATTGCGACCCCCGGTTCTTACGGGGAGGCGGAAACGGTATAAAAAACGAATTTTTATCGCAAGAGGCAACATGGACTAAACTATGGTCGGGATCGTTACCTAAACTAAAACTAGCATACTAAGCTAAAGATATTTAGCTACTCGGATAGAGATGGTTATACCTAGCTTGTCTTGAACTCCTTCGTCTTCAAGCTCCGGTGGTGGTCCGATGGCTCCTTCTCGTCGTCTCCGTACGCCGAAGATAGATCCACTTGAAAGCTCCAACCTTTAGCTCCTTCTTCGGTCTTTGAAGAAACTAGTTCACTTGGTTTGCTAAACCTAGTGAACTAGAATGAGTAGAGAGGAAATAGAATGGGATTTTATCTATGGTTCTTGATTCTCAACTCATGAGACAAGAGAACCATAGATCAAGAGAGGGAGCAAGAGGTTGAGGGTGAGAGCAAGGGGAGAGCTCAAGAACAAGAGAGAGAATGAGCAAGAAAGAATGAGGCTCTCTTTTCTCTCTCACCCTCTCATAATCCAAAGTGATCATAACTCATCATATCAAAAAAGTCTTTTGGTGATGGTTAGAAGCAACCATAAGGTTATCATATCATGCACTCATTTTACTCAAAAAAAGCAAGCAAGAAAAAAGTCTTTGGCATGAAATGATAACCATGGTCATCATGATGGTCAACTAGTCAAGCCTAGTCAACCGGTCAACAAGTCAACAAAAGTCAACAAGTCACCAAAGTCAACAAGTCAACAAAAGTCAACAAGTCAACAACCATATCACCATAATACTTAATTAATATAATAGTTAATCACAAATCATATTCTCATTAGGGTTGAGCAAAAAGTCAAAAGTCAACGGTCAACTGTTAACAACCCTAATGAGAATCCACTGCCTCTGCCTCCCTGTCAACTGTGCATACACACCCGCATCCGCGTTCCGAGGAACACGAATGCAAACTGGATAAATCCAATCCCATAAGGTACACTAGGATCTGGCTTAAACCAAAGCCCGCTAGTGTAAACTGTCCGGACACTGTGCGTGCACAAGTGCACGGATGTGACCGAACCCTGTCGCAAAACCATGCGACCTGTCGCAATACCATGCGACCTCTACTCTTTTGCCTAAAGGCGAAAAGCTTTCTGTGTGGGACTCTAAAGACTCGACACTACGCTGGCAGTGGGTTTAACCACAGACCGCAAGCGGCACTAGCTGTGCGTAACGGTCCCCAGGTAATGCCGACAAGAAGACCGACGAGGCGAAACCCATCTGAACTCCTACTGAGCCTGAGTGTGACATTCTCCATACAGTCCGGTCTGTTCGTCTGATACATCGCATGGCGGGCCTAGGGGGCGGTAAACGTCAGTCCCCCAATAGCGGTACAAGTCGTGCCGGAGTGAAGCCCAATACACCCTGAGATAACACTGGAAACCTACCAGTATATCTCGTTTGCCCTGGCCAGGGACTACTCGTGTAATGGCTCTCCTAGACACAGCGCGATGTCAACCCCCAATACCGGGAGAGACGAATCCTGTCTAACCGTCACTGCCTCCAAGTGCTTCGGGACTGCACCCAACCACCACCTGTTTGCACGACTCCTTTGAGCCGTGGTAGGGTAGTGATCAAAGTACAGTGGGAACACACCCGAGGCGAAGTGACAGTGTCAAGTCAGCGGACTAAGCTGTACTCATGTCACCTGGGAACTGATAACTGACGATAGGTATAATACCAACTAGTCAGTTCCCGACGAGTCCTGTCCAGTGTACCCGTAACCTAACGAGCACCCGCATACTATCTCAAGTACGACGTACTGACGGCTGTGGGACAGACCGTCTCCCACACTGGGATGAGAAGCGCATGCGCTGGTCTACTCCGGAGTATCGATGCCCTGTCTCGATAGTCCTGTGACCAGGGACCTGAATAAGGATGTGCTTATAGATTACCCAGCCCCCACTAGTGTGACTGCCATCACAACGCTGGTAATCAAGCAAAGATCCTAAGGGCTCCACTAATGCGTATAAGTGATATACTGAAATAAACACAAGTACACATTGAAGTAGAAACAAACCAAGTAGCATACTACTATTTTGAGCAAGATTGTATATACAAGGTGAATATCCCAAGCATCCATTAAGTAATATACAAACTAGTATGATACAGTAATGGCCTCTAGGGCATATACACTAACACATTACGCAATAGGTTTTCAGAAAAACCTGTCGTAGCCCTCCGTCATTTCAGATAAGTACTATTTAGTATTCGTGCTGCGGTTGTTTGGCATGCGTCAAGGCGTAGTGTACGGTAGCTAACTAGTGCTTATCTGCTAGCATACGATGCGATTGGATTAGGGTATTCGTACGGCGTTGTTTGGCATGCGTCAAGGGTCGTGCGGGTGGGTTTAATTCAATCAAGAAATGTACGGGTTGAACTTGACTAGCAGACTATGGGTTGTTTGGCATGCGTCAAGGTCATAGCGAGCTAGGGGCAAAATATTATCGGGAATTTCAAGTGTTGAAATTTGCAATGAGATTGCATACCTTCTATGAGATAGTTGGATCCCGATACCCGCTGCGAGTAAGAGTTACTCCTGGGAGAGTTTTATACATTACAATTAGCCGATCAAGTAGGTGTCTAGAAAGGTGTCAACGAGGTTACGCCTCTGGGAAAACGAGGTTTACATTAATTAGGTTCGTGCGAAAGCACGGGGGACCTCCCTCAAAGTACCGACACTGGCCTGGCTGAAAGATTGGCGAACTTGTAGTGTGTAATTAATCCCGGCTAGTCTTTCCTTTTAGGGTTTGAAGGAAGATTTGATAAAAAGCAGTGGGAGCCATCCTGATTAGATAAAATAATAACCAATCTATTCTTGACAGAGCGCACGCTGAGTGTTTTCTTCTCTCTCTCTCCAGGTAGCGACCATATCACGCCTTAATCAAGATAATAATACGGATTATTGACCGAACCCGCTTGTTATACTGAGCCGGGGAACGTTGGTCCCGCTCCAACTTATAAATGTTATAAGACAGAGCAGGAAATTGGGGAATACCAGATTTCCCGTGCCGCCCAAACGAAGAGAGTGCATGCTGATGCATCATCTTCGGGTGTGTTCATTATACCGAGAACTGTTTCTCAGTAACCTTTACGTCCTGGGTATGTGATACCAGATCAGGATCCCAGATATGTAATCTGTTACATAGGGCTACAGAAAGGTAGAGAACTGAGAACGGGTGATAAGTTTCATGAGGCAGAAAACGGGGCAAGTGTTGCAGCCAAGTCTGTTGGTCACTGTCACCCTGTATTACCAATACATTGATTCTGAACGAATGCTATTAGATACCGAACCTGATATACAAAATCATATCAGTCTCTTTATTAGTAAAGAAATGCTAAAATTTTGTATTGATTGGATAATGTTTTGAATATTTCCTATATCAAAAGTTGATCGGTTCAGGCACGTTATCTAAAAACATTGATGTTCTAAATCAAACTACAGTTCTTAGTATATGGAACACACACAAGAGGAAGAGTTCAGAAATGAACGAATTCTTCTTGAGGCATTGTAGACTAGGTCAGATCAATGTGACCCGACTAGCTAGAGTTACATAAAGATGCATATTTAAATCAGTTTGAATTTACATCTTGTGAAACTTGCCAGTCATGTCACAAAGATAAGATGACCATAGCTCCGTTTACTGGAAACAGAGAAAGAGTTAGTGAACTCTTGGGATGATACATGTTGATGTATGTAGGTCCCCTGTCTACACATGCCAAGACCGGTTCTTTTACTTCATTACGTTCTCTGATGATCTTTCGAGTTTCTGACCTATGTTCCTATTGAAACACAAGTCCGAACCTTTTGAGATAATCACAGAATATAAGTTAGAAGTAGAGAACCAGAATGCGGGTATAAGTATTATGTCCTATGATGAGATCAGGGAGGAGAATACTTGAGCACGGAATTCCTGGACTATTCTAAAGGAGAATGAGATTCTCTCTCAGCATTACTCCTCCGTATACACCATGGCACGATGGTATATCGGGGCGGAGCAATCACACCCTATGTGATAAGGTGTGCTCTATGATGAGTAATACTGAGTTACCTTTTTCCTTTTGGGAGTTATGCACTTACGAAGTTGCATACCTATTGAATAGGGTTCAAATCAAATCTGTTGCCTACCACTTCATATGTGATATGGAAAGGGAAGAGCCCATGTCTTAAGCTAGTTAAGATTTGGGGTTGTCCGGCCGATGTCTGAAAAGCAAAATCCGGACAAGCTCGAGGCAAGGTCAGTAATGTAGAACTGGAAATGTTCCAGCTATACAAACTGCAGCTGATGATTTAAAAGAACCAAAGGATTCAATAGTTACCAACGAACCTCAACCTCTCCGCCGATCTAGTAGGGTTCCTCACCCACCTGAGAGATACTTTGGTTTCTCTATGACAGTGGGAGCGAGGATTGCATCATGAGATGATGACCCAACTAGTTTCGAGCTGGCCATCAGGAGTAAGACTCTGTAAGAATGGCTGGATGCTTAGTGATCTGAGATGGAATCCATGTACACCAACAAAGTATGGACTTTGGTTGCTATATCTGAAGGGTTAAATCCCCATCAGGAGCAAGTATATCTTGAGAAGATTACTTGGTGTAGATGGAAAAGTTGAGACTTTCAAAGCTAGACTTGTTAAAGCTTTTCGTCATCGACCAGGCGTGGATAATGATGAAACCTTTTCCAATATCTATGCTTAAGTCCATCCAGATACTACTTGCCATGGCTACATTCCATGACTACGATATCTGGTGGTTGGGTGTCATGACTGCTTTTCTAAATGATGATTTAGAAGAGAGCGTCTATAAGTACACAGCCAGAGGGCTTCGTAGACAGTGGGAGCAGCGGAAACGTGTGCAAGATGCTTTATAGGATAAAGCAGGCATCGCGGAGTTGGAACATCTGTTTTGATGAAGCGGTCAAAGAGTTTGACATCATCAAAATGGTAGATGAACCTTGTATATACAAAAAGGTAGTAGGGAGTATGGTGACGATCCTCGTAGAGTACGTGGATGACATACTCTTGATAAGAAAGGAGTTTCTTATGCTACGCTCAATCAATCTCCGCTTATCACAAAGATTCTCCATATAGGATTAAAGTGATACCTACTAAATCCTGGATTTTGGATTTATGAGATAGATCTAAATGGATGTT
The DNA here is from genome assembly GCA_030015575.1 of Agapanthus africanus. Taxonomy (NCBI): domain Eukaryota; kingdom Viridiplantae; phylum Streptophyta; class Magnoliopsida; order Asparagales; family Amaryllidaceae; genus Agapanthus; species Agapanthus africanus. The sequence goes on along the minus strand of CM057347.1, from coordinate 311,090,173 downwards.
AGGATACTCACTAGATGTAGTGAGATGGTGTCAATCGATCCTGAGGAGAATCACTGGAAGGGTTCCAGGGTGATAAAGACGACTGAATGTCAGTCACAGGCATTGTCTTTACCCTCAGTAAAGGGACGGTATGTTGGAAGAGTTCCAAGCTGGATACCGTGACATACTAGACGATAAAGACAGGATACATCGCTACTTAAGATGCTACCAAAGAGGCTGTTTTGGTGTATATAGGTTCATGAGATGAACTATGTTCCTACCATTGTGTGACAATGGAGTTGTGGCTTATGCCAAGGAATGCCGGTCCCATCAGTGATCCAGACATATTCTAAGGCAGTATCACCTGATCATGGAGATAGTTGATCTCCAGGGTGATCGAGGTTAGGAGAGTAGACTCAGAGGACAACACAGCGGATCCACTCACGAAAGGCCTTTTCCCAGAGAGAGACTTTTATGGGATGGTTGAGTATGAGATACTTCAAACCACTGCTATCAGATGGCCCTAGTGCAAGTGGGAGATTGTTAGTTATATGTATGCCCTAGAGGCCATTACTATACATAGGATGTATATTGTAGTGGATGCTGGGACATATATAGGGAGGACTTTCTTGCTCGACATGATAGTATGCTATCTGGTTGAACTTTACCTTAACGTGTATACTGATTGTCTCTCTGTTACATGTTGGTAAAGCCCTTAGGATGTGTGCTTGACTACCTGGACTATGATGCGGATCATACTAGTGGGGATATGGTAGTCCATAAGTACATCCTTCAAAGTCCCTAGTCGTGGGTGTATCGAGACGGGGCATCGATATACCAGAGTAGACTAGCGTATACCTTCTCGACCCATACAGATGGGCGATGGATGATCCCATATCCATTGGTGTTTGACATCGGAGATGATATACGGGTGCTCAGTGGAGACTGGGTACACTGGACGGACTCGCCGAGAACTCCCAGATGGTATTATACCTCACGTCAGATGGCAGTTCTCTGGTGACACTGGTACAGAGTAGTCTGTTGACCCGAGATCGTCATAGAGTCTTGTGTGGTTCCCACTGTGCTTTGATTTCCATCTTACCACGTCCAAGAGGGCGTGCAAAACGGTGGTTTTTGGGTACAGTCCCGAGTCACATGGAGGCAATGAGCGATAGGAGGGGATTCGTCTCTCCCGGTATAGGGAGTTGATGTTGCACAGTGTTCGATTGGCTATAACAGGAAGTCCCTGGCCAGGGCTGCTCAGAGAATTGCTGGTAAGTGTTACCAGTAGTTTCTCAACCCGTTATGAGCCTCATATCTACACGACTTATCGAGCTATTGGGGTCTGACGTTTACCACCCCTAGGCGATATATGCGACATATCAGATGATCAGACCGGACTGTACGGTAGTGTTACTGGTCGGATTCACTGGAGTGTGAGCGGGCTTGCTCGTCGATCTTCAGATCGCTCAATACCCGGGTGGCCGTTACGTTTAGCAGACCGCTTGCGGCTTGTGGATGTTTGATATGATCATCATCCGCTGCCGGCGTATTGACGAGTCTTTAGAGTCCTACACAGAGGTTTCCTGGCTCAAGCGAAACGAAATAGGAGCGCATATGAGATATGTGCGGGACCGAGAATGATACCAGTATGTGATACTGTATTCGATTCTCGCGATATGTGACATTGATCGGTTATATGCGATATAGCCGGCATATCGGATCAAGTGTTGATTCGATAAGTTGTTACTGTTGATATTAGTCGGTTATATGCGATATGACCGGATCGTTAAATCAAGTGTTGATTTAATGATTTAATGCATAATTATATATTTGATATATTACTTTGTATTAACTAGTATCGGTTCACTTAAGATGGATTTTCTCACTCGGTTGTGCGCATTGTATATGCGATATGCTTTTGTGCACTTGTATGTATCATGTTTGATGATGCATGCTAACTTGTGTTTTGTGTAAAGTTTAAACCATGGTTATGTAATGGTTAGGGTTTTCATTTTCATATCTATTTATTTATTTGTTTATTCATTATTGGAAATTGATTAGCATAATGCAAAATGGTGGCTATATTTGGAAGCTTGTTGAAGCTTCATGAAGACTTTGACCAAAGTGACCATTTTGTCTCATGCTTGACCCTAACCACTCCATTAACCCTAGTTTAATCTCTACACTTGACCATGGTTGTTGATGATAAGTATTCTTTGATTTTCTATTTTCTAATTAACTTATGATAATACTTATCTTCTTCTTGCTCTTCTTCTTCTTCATTCTTCTTTGAAGAAAACCAAGCTCCATCAATGGTGATTGTTGGAAAAGAGTGAGAAATCCAAAACTAAAGTTAACCCACTTCCTATTTCTTCATCCTCTACCTCTTGCCAAGTAGTAGAGTATGTTTTCTTCACAAGTTTCTTGACTTGGTGAAGTCGGAGCTTGATTTAGCGATGCCTCGACGTAGATCATCTTCGGCATGGACATCGACGACCTAGCTCGCTTATTCTTCGACGAAGCCGACGCTAGAGCCCGGGAGTTCACTTGGACAGTGAAGGCACTTCGTTGCGGAGCTATGGAGGTGGAGCACCGGATCTACAAAGATTGTATTTCCGATTCCTTGTAGTTAATTGTTAACTAGTTCATTTTTCGCCTAGTTTTCTAGCCAACGATCCGTAGTCGGGTCTCTCGGCACCTAGATTTTTTGAAATTGGCATGGTTGATGCCTTGTGAGACCTCACTAGAGTGCCTAGGAACCCTACAATAGCAACGACAATCGGCAATACCACTACATACTACACTTACGGTCACAGAAAAGAAAGTGTAAAACTACAACAGTTGGAATCCGCAACTTCTTTAGACATCGCATGCCTAATCAAATGAAATACTTAGACATCACATGCCTAACAATTATAAACCCCGCATTTTAGTCTCATTATCGAAAACTCTTTTCAATATCAAGTGAGACTAAACCGCTAGATTTATAACATTCATTCAGTTATCTCATAACTGTTTGTGAATTCCAATTATTGTATCCCATTTCGGATAAATAGAAAATATTAAACTTTCCGATCGAACATTCGAACACCCAAGTTTTCCCGAAACCGTTCAACACATGAAATAGGTTCAAAGACATTCACTTCATGCCTCAGTACCAACGGTCCAGCCGTAGAAGGGTCAAGCCAACGCCTCACATGTGGCACGCCGTACTGCCCCAAACCCGAAGGTTCAAAGGGCAGTTCAAGACGGTCACATAATCGAGTTAAGGTTTGTTGTCTTCTAGAGGGACCATCGCGTTACTTGCACTACTCAGAACGTCCTTAAACCACAGAAAAATCCAACACTTGGAAATTTTCCGGCAGGGGAAAAGGTGGGTATTTATATCCGGTCGAACTTTTTAACATATTCTAAAATATCCGGAAAGCCACATAGAAAAAATCTGATAATCCGATCGAATCATCTACGCTCCAAAACACCCCAGAAAACTCAACTCTAGAGTGCAAATTAAAAATTCCCAGAAAACTCAGCACCTGAAAACATGAATTACTGTGCAAAATTTGGAGGCTAATCTCATTAATTGGCCGCGGAACCGCCGCAGAAGCTAGGCTTCTGCCGTGGTTCCGCTGCGCGTTAGACACATCATGAGGTAATTTTTGCACCGTAATTCTTAGAATTCTCTGCTGAATTTTTTAAGCATTTTTAATCTGGAAAAAACCCAGTTTTTGAAAAAAGTCCAGAGAGCATGAAAAATTAGGGTTTCGATGTTCGTTCGGATTTTAAACGTCGTCTAGACTTCGCCTAAGGCTCTAGCTAGGCTCTGATACCACTGTAGGGTTCCTAGACACACTAATGAGGTCTCACAAGGCATTAACCATGCCAATTTCAAATTTTACAAGTGCCGAGAAACCCTAATACGGATTCGTTGACTAGAGTTTAGGCGGAAAAGTGAAACTAGTTAACAACTTAACTATAAGAAAGAAGCTACAACCTTTGTAGATCCGGTTATTCACTTCCTTAGCTCTACGTAGACGTCCCCTCGTTGTCCATCTCGAATCCCGGACTCTTGCATCGGCTTCATCGGAGAAATGGGCGGGCTAGGTCGTCGGCTTCGATGCCGAAGATGATCTACGTCGAGGCAACACAAGATCAAGCTCCAACTTCACCAAGTCGTGAAACTTGTGAAGAAAACACCCTATACTACTTGGCAAGAGGTAGAGGGTGAAGAAATAGGAGGTGGGTTCACTTTAGAATTGGATTTCTCACTCTTTTACTTAAGATGCCATTAATGGTAGCAAACTTTCTTCTTGAAGATGAAGAAGATAGAATATGATAAGTGTTTCATTTAAAAAAGAAACTAATATGAATACTTATCATATACTAACCATAGTCAAGTGTAGAGAGTAAACTAGGGTTAGGTGAATGGTTAGGTCAAGAGAAGCAAACAAAATGGTCAAGCTTTCAACTCTTCATGAAGCTTCATGAAAGAAACAAGAAAAGCCACCATTTCCTTTTTTCTTTTCCAAAATAAATAAACAAAATAAATAAATGAATAAGTAAACAAAACCCTAGCCATTCATATAACCATGGTTTAGTCTTTACACATGCACAAGTTAACATGTATCATCAAACATGATACAATTAAGTGTACACAAAAATATATCACATATACAATGTGCACATCAAGTGAGAAAATCCTTTTTAAAGTGAACCAATACTAGTTAATGCAAAGTAATATATCCAATATATAATTATACATTAAATCATTAAATCAACACTTGATTCAATGATCCGGTCATGTCGCACATAACCGACTAGTATTCAATGTATCGACTTATCGAATCAATCTTCGATTCGATAACTAGGTTATATCGCATACAACCAATCGAAACATTCATCGCGAGAATGAAATACGGTATCACATACTCGCATTATTCTCGGTCCCGCACATATCTCATATGCGCTCCTATTTCATTTCGCTTGAGCCAGGAAACCTCTGTGTAGGACTCTAAAGACTCGTCAATACGCCGGCAGCAGGTGATGATCATATCAAACACCCACAAGCCGCAAGCGGTCTGCTAAACGTAACGGCCACCCGGGTATTGAGCGATCAGAAGATCGACGAGCAAGCCCGCTCACACTTCTGTGAATCCAACCAGTAACACTTATCGTACAGTCCGGTCTGTTCGTCTGATATGTCGCATATCAAGTCTAGGGGTGGCAAATGTCAGACCCCAATAACCGATAAGTAGTGCCGATGTGAGGCTCATAACGGGTCGAGAAACTACTGGTAACACTTACCAGCAAATCTCTGATCAGCACTGGCCAGGGACTTCCCTGTTACGGCCAATCGAGCACAGCGCAACATCAACCCCCAATACCGGGAGAGACGAAACCCCTCCTATCGCTCATTGCATCCATGTGACTCGGGACTGTGCCCAAAAACCACCGTTTTGCACGCCCTCATGGACGTGGTAAGGTGCAGATCAAAGCACAGTGGGAATCATACAAGACTCTATGACGATCTCGGGTCTACAGACTAACCTGCACAAGTGTCACCTGAGAACTGCCATCTGACGTGAGGTATAATACCATCTGGGAGTTCTCGGCGAGTCCGTCCAGTGTACCCAGTCTCCACTGAGCACCCGTATACCATCTTTGATGTCAAACACCAATGGATATGGGATCATCCATCGCCCATCTCATGGGTCGAGAAGCGTATACGCTAGTCTACACTGGTATATCGATGCCCCGTCTCGATACACCCACGACTAGGGACCTTGAAGGATGTCCTTATGGACTACCATGTCCCCACTAGTATGATCTGCATCATAGTCCAGGTAGTCAATTACTCATCCTAAGGGCTTTACCAACATGTAACTATAAGACAGTTTAAAGAGACTAGTGTACATGTTAAGATAAAGAGAAACCAGATAGCATACTATCATATCGAGTAAGAAAGTCATCTCTATATATGTCCAAGCATCGAATATAATATACATCATCTGTACAATACTGGCCTCTAGGGCATACATACAACTAACAATCTGGTCTGTCTTTATCATCATGTAGATGTTGATAGAGCCCATAGGATTCTTGCTTGACTACCAGCAGTGTGATGGCGATCATATATGTGGGAGCTGGGGTCTATAAGCACATCCTTAAAGTGTCCCTAGTCGTGGGAGTTTCGAGACAGGGCATCGATACTCCGGAGTAGACTAGTGTATACATTCGAGACCCCGACGAGGGGCGGTGGCCGGTCTCACAAGCCATTGGTGTTAGTTGGTTCACCTAAGATGTATACAGGTGCTCATTGGGTTATGAGTACACCGGACAGGACTCGCCGGGAACTTGCTGGTTGGTATTATACCTAGCGTCAGATAGCAGTTCCCAGGTGACATGTGTACAGGTTAGTTCATCGACCTGAGATCGTCATTTATCTCGTGTGAGTTCCCACTGTGCTTTGATTTATACCCTACCACGGGTCAAAAGAGTCGTGCAAACAGGTATATTTTGGGTACAGTCCCGAGCCACATGGAGGCAGTGAGCAGATCGTCGGGGATTCGTCTCTCCCGGTATTGGGGGTGAGATCACGCTGTGTTTAGGAGAGCCATTACACGAAATCCCTGGCCAGGGTAATCGAGATTTACTGGAAGGTATTCCAGTAGTATCTCACGGTGTTCTGGGCTGCTCTCTGACACGACTTATGCAGCTATTGGGGGTCTGATGTTTACCGGCCCTCTAGGCCTAATATGCGATACTCATAGACGAATGGACCGGACTGTACGGATATTATCACTGTCAGGCTCAGTAGGGTTTCAGGATGAGTTCGCTCGTCAGCTCCCCTTCCTTCAATACATAGGCAACCGTTATGTACAGCTTGTACCTCTGACGTGCCAGTGGTTATACCCAGTGCCAGTGTGTTGATGAGTCATTAGAGTCCCCCACAGACACTTTCCCAAATTCGGGCGAAACGTTGTAGAAGCCGTATGGTATTATGGCAAGGTTCGGAAAATGCACGTGCGTTTTCGCACGTGTCATTTTTCGGGCAGGTAATACTGGTAGGTTTTGGTTTAAGCCGGATCCAAGTATTATACTGTGTAGATATAATATCTTTGTCTCAGTTGCATTTGTATTCGGTAGTAATACAAATGCGGGTATGTTTATACTGTTACGGGGTTATCCTGAAATTCGTTTCGGGATCGCTTTTGGAAGTTGCCAGTTTCCAGTTTTCTATCACCCGTATTTAACATTCGGTTAAAAACGGATTTATCTTTTCTTGGGTGAGTCATGTTTCTAGATGGTTCTAGAAGATTCTAGAAGTAAGTGAGGTGTTCATGTTTCTTTGGTTGCATTAATTAAAATGGTGACTAGGTTAATGAATCACCATTTTGCATTAATGATTTCTAGTGAGTCATGCTTTGATGTTATGTTATGATAAGTTCAAAGCTAATGGTCACCCCTCCCTAGCTCCTACACTCACCTCCCTCCCTCTACAAAGTGGCCGGCCTCTCATTATGAGGATGGGTGGTTTTCTTTCATTTGATTTCCTTTGAAAAGATTATGGTAGTTTAGTGTATGGAAATTTCATAGCTCAATTTCCATTTACCCGATTCCAATTGGCAACTTCCTTAACCGTTCGTCCATAGCTTTGGACGTAACGAGACAAAGTGTTCTACTCATTCTCTACAACATCTTGGTCATCTCTTTTAGCAAACTTGACGACCGAGTTGCCTCGGTTCAGAGGCGGGAGCCTGTTTAAAGATCCGTCGACGTGGTGCCACCTGGACGACGAGATTGGAGTTTTAGAAGATCGAAGCCGCCGCAACAAAGCGTGGGATGATGGTTGAAGACCGAAGGACTCGGATCGTTCGGTATAACAATTCTACCCTCTTTACAATATGTTAGTTTAGCTTTAATGGCAGATCCGGGTTATAGTATGCGATAGCGCCAGTCGTAAAAGTTTTGTTCCGCATATTGGCGTCTGTTAGACGGCCGGGGCGCTACCGTAGACTTACATTGGTATCAGAACCTCACCATTAAGCTATACTAACTTGTGCTAACGCGTTTAAAATATCGATCGAACGGATTTTCAAAAATCACAATTTTCAAGTTCAAAGTTTCTGTTGATTTTTAAACTGTTCTAAAAATTATTTTGACCATACAGAAAAATAAAGCAGGCGTTTTAATGAAGACAGAAGAAAAACGATTCATCAATTCGTCCGTACGACCGCGGATCCGCGGTCAAAGCCTAGTTTTGACCGTGGAAGCGCGGCCGTCTTGGCGACTTGGTGGGCCAGTTTTCTTCTGGGCTTTCAACTTGGGAAATTGTGGTTTCTGGTAAGGTTCTTTTGGGCCCAGTTTTGGTTTCTGTACAGCAGATGTACGTGGGGCCCACTTCGGGAAATTTATTTGATCGAAATTTTAAACTTGTTAGTATGCAGTACTTACTTTATATCTCCGACCGGTAAAGTCATTTGATCGGTAAACCACGTCTGATTGCTATAGTTCTTTTAGACGGGTTTGTGAACGTGACATTCGCGTTGATGTTCTTTGTTGTGCTGTGATGTTGCGGATTTGTCGTAGTGGAAAGCAGTGTGCAATGGTAGTGCTGTTTGGATTTATTTGTACATTTGATATTGCGGGGCGAGCGTCCAACATGTGGACTGCCGTCACTGCCTGTTTGTATAATATTCTTTTGGGGCACGACCGGGTTGAGGTCGATGTACCCGTTGTACATATTTTCTTTTCTGTACTAGGTTTATCCCACGACGGATTGCACGGATAGCCGGGTTCTGGAGGACAACGGGTCCGTATCTCATGGCTTTGAGAGGCAGAGGGGCCTTACTCTAGAATTGGCAGACTATTCGCCGCACTCGTAGTGGGTACATGTTGACCCATGGAGGGGTGCTCAATTTACCGGATTCCGTGAAGTGCCGGGTGTTCCATTCACTATGCTGTGGGGGACTACCTCGTTTCAAGTTTTGGCGGGTAACTTGCCGCACCCGTAGGGGTCTAGGTTTCATTGCACAGGCTATCCACACGACCAGGGAAACGTCAGGTTTCAGCAGCGGGTCTGTGAAACCCGGGGATCCCAGATTATCTGTATTGTTCTGTGATGCTTATTACTTTTCTGTAATGTTGCATATTATCATGCCTGGAGCGATTGTTGTATATTAGTATATATACTATTAGATGTTGTATATGTTTTGCACCTGCGCTAGTCCAGTCCCCGCTCTGTCGTTAGTTAAGTAACCTAACGGGTGATGACGGGACCCAGTGATGAATGCGGATGGCATATACGTACATTTTATTTTCGTTCTTTTCTGGTGTGATTTAACTGATGGGACTGCATTGATTCTTATCAATGCAAGGATAAAACAAACCTATATTTGATGTTGTTGGAACAAGTTGCTTTGCATCGAGGTATTCAGTTAGAATATCCTGCACCTCATTCCATGAGGAAAGAGCCGAGATCCCTTCACCGGGAGTGACCTCTTTAGCAAAAGTTTTTCGCCACTATATTTTTAAAAAAAAAAAGCTATCAGGTTCCTTCAACGAGATCAAGTTCATTACGTTAAAGGTTTTTCTCCAAAAACCACCCGTAATCCTCCGTCATTTCTTATGGATGGTCAGTAGTATTCAAGCTATGTTTGTTGGCCTACGTCAAGGCACAGTGTTTGGTAGCTGCTGGGTATTCATTTGTTGCATAGATAGATGCATTAGTTTAGGACAGACATACAGCCTTGTTGGCCTACGTCAAGGGCATGTACGATGACCTAAATTAATCAGGACAACGAAGGGTAGAACTTGACATGTGGTTTATGATTTGTTGGCCTACGTCAAGGTCATAAGAGCATGGGATAAAAATTACATCGGGAGTTTCAAACATACAGGAAACTTGCCATACTTGCGCATACCTTCTGGAGTGTGATAACGTGAGTGGATACCGCCACGTTATCATGTGATGATAGTTGGATCCAGATTCCCACTGATGAGTTAGTTTACTCTTCGGTTGATCCCGACTAATTCTTCTTTTAGGTTTGGAGGAGAATTTGAGATAACAGTGGGATGTTTCCTAATTAGATAAAATGATAACCATTCTGATCTAGGTTAGAGTGCACGCAGAGTGTTTCTTTTCTCTCTCTCTTTGGCAACGACCTTTGACCGACCCAAGACTATGACTCAGTGACCAAGTTGACCGAACCTTCTTAAAATATTGGCTTTTGGATTGTCTAAAGTTGCATAAGTCATTACCGCTCCTTCTTTACCCTTTGTATTTCTCAGAACACCCCGTGTTACTACGGACATCCACTTACATTGGATAGATCCATCGTATGGTTATATACGAACTCGGAGGGATTTCTTCGAGGATGGATCCAGGTTCAGGAGAAATAGAATTGGTTTATTCAGTTGTCTTTTATTATCACCTTCTCTCAGGTTGCGAGGGCTCCTTAGTTTAGGAGAGTACACCTATTACGCTTATTGGATAGTCTTCTTCCAAACCATAGGCAGGTGCCGAAAGGTAGGGAATGAAGAAAACCAATTAGCCTAAGTAGTGTGTACAGAAGGTAATAACTAAAGACAAAATAAAGGGATTAGAAAGAGGGCAAAGTAAATTGCGACTGCTATCATTCACGACCAAACCACGTACTTCATCGCCACTCCTATTTCACCTTTGCATTTTTCCCCAGTTCGGGAGAAATAGAATAAGGTATTATTCAGTTGTCTTTTATCATCACCTTCTCTCAAGATGCGAGTACTCCTTGGTTTAGGAGGGTACACCTATTATGCTTACTGGATAGTCTTCTTCCAAACCATAGGCTGGTGCCGAACGGTAGGGAAGGAAGAAAACCATTTAGCCTAAAGGGGTGTACAGAAGGTAATAAATAAAGACAAATAAAGGGATTTGGAGAGATGGCAAAGAAATATATGGCTATAGTCATGAATTGGATTATGGAAGAGGTATTATTATGAATACCAGGATACCCCTACGAAACATTTTTATGTTTCAGTACATTGTTAATAGAAAACTGATTTCCCGATAAAATACTTACTCCCAGGTATGTATTTACCAGGTATGAATCTCACATCTGTATGGTTTTACAGATGATTAGTGGGAGTAAGCTATTGGGAATTAGGTGACCATCCTCATTATATCGGAATTCGTTGAAACTGGTGATATTTGAGGAAATCTCCTGGGTACAGTTTTCAACCTACGACACACATGTTTTGAGTTATTCAACTCAGCGGACTTATACAGAGTATTGTATGTTATCCAGTGTCCATCAGGACAAAAGGGTTGGTCCTCGTACTCTATTCTGTTTACTTGTAACTTCTCTAGTTTTTAGACAAGTGTTTCGTTGAAATACAATGTCTAAGTTTTGAGAAGTTATGGGTATAGGAATAAAGTAGAGAACCAGGTGTCACAAGTATCGGGATTCTTAAAAGAAACCGAAGATGTAGATTCTTGTGATTGATATTCAGTTAATGGTTTTGAGAAACTTGTTTCTCTTTCAGGTTACTCATAATTGGATGGATTCCTAAGTTGAGTAATGCTGATTAGCCTTTCTCCATTGAGTTGATATGCACTGGAGACAGTAGCATGATTATAATCTGGTTCCAATTAAATAAGTGCCAAAGTTTCTATATTGGATATAGAATGGTTCATATTTTAACGATGTTAAGGTACGGTGAGTTATCCAGCTTATGCTTAAAACCAGACTCTGGATAACTCAAGGCACGTTTCTGTAATGGCAATTTGTGGGTTGACCCTGGCTTTGACGAGGGTTGATTTTCTACCATATGGAAGATCAATAGTGATATTGTTCTAGACTCGCCACAGTTTTAGTAAAATGGATTTTTTCAGAAAACAATAGTGGGAGTATGGTAGAATTGGAAGTGATTCCAGAACCGCAAACGATTCCGGAAAATTTAATAGGACCTATATATTCAATCAGGTTTGACATTCCAATAGCCACTCCGCAGATATGGTGGGTAACCTCAGACACCCGAGAGGTACTCTGGTAGCCTCAATGACGGTGACAGGGAAGTGCTTGTTTACCCAGACTTGACACTACTGTTGTTCCAGGCTATGAGACCCGGCAGGAAGTTAAGTATAGCGTCGTTCTAAACTAGCTTTAGAAGTGTACGTTTATATTATTCTGCCAGAGGGTTGTCCTAGTCAGTGGGAGCAACGGAAGCATAATGGGCAAGTAGCTTATGTCTATTTATAGGCTTAAGCACATATAGCGGAGATAAGATCATCTAATTTTTGATGTGTCAGTCATGGGTTTGACTTCATTAGAATAGGGGATGGATCTGTTAAGAAGGTAGTAGGGTGTTATGTCCTGGTATTTGGATGACATACATAGAGTAGGAAGTAAAATTCCTATACTACGATCGGTTGTACTGTGGTCGTCACACAGTTGTTTCTCCACAAAGGATATGGATATAATATTTGACATTCTGGTTACTAGATCTATGGTTTTAGATCTAGATTTGGGTAGTTTCCCAATGTGGGTACTTTAATAGTATTCTAATGGTATTTTAGAATAGATGACTCCTGGCATGGTGGTGTACCTGCAGGTGATGGAGTCACCCTCTCTAAAGGTGTCTTACAGACTAAAGGGGAGAGGGATGTGCATGATTGGCAAATCACTTGCTTAGGCAATTGAGTCAATCGTGAGATGTCAAGTACCACACCAGATGTTGTTTTTGCACTAGATGCGATAAGTTTATATTAATCCGATCCTGGAAAAACATTAAGAAGCAGTTTTAGAACATGAATGGATGTTCTATGGATTTGATAATGGCAGCCTCCTTGAGGAGACGGTTATCATTCTAGGCTTCTAAGGTGACCTGGATGACAGAGTGATTGTCAGAGTTATAGTTTTCCCTCTGACGAGGGACGGTATTATGGACAGGTGGTCCAAGAGGATACTGTGGGAGGCATAGTGCTGGACACTGATTAGTTTCAGCGATCGATACAGTCTAAGAAGTTTGGATTTGTAGTTCATTTATGAACTAGGTCCCATCAGATATCCAGACATATTGTAAGAAAGGTATTACTTGATTCGGGAGATGGCTTTCTCCATGAACTTGAGATTAAGAAATACATAGAAAGAAACATCAGGGAGGATCCACTCACTGAGGCTATTTCTCGAACACAATAGTTTTGCAAACGAGCTTTGTGAAATTGATTAGTAGAGGAGTTGGATGTTCGGTATCACACGGGCTGTGAGTACGCGACATCGCAATAATAGCCTTAAGTGCAAGTGGGAGATTGTTGGATATAGTGCCCTCTAAGTCAATTATTGGATCGCAGGTACGTGATAGCAATGATTGAGGGAGGACCTATACCGATATAACAGTCTTACTCGAGATGATAGTATGCTATCTGGTCTGTCTTTATCATCATGTAGATGTTGATAGAGCCCATAGGATTCTTGCTTGACTACCAGCAGTGTGATGGCGATCATATATGTGGGAGCTGGGGTCTATAAGCACATCCTTAAAGTGTCCTTAGTCGTGGGAGTTTCGAGACAGGGCATCGATACTCCGGAGTAGACTAGTGTATACATTCGAGACCCCGACGAAGGGCGGTGGCCGGTCTCACAAGCCATTGGTGTTAGTTGGTTCACTTAAGATGTATACAGGTGCTCATTGGGTTATGAGTACACCGGACAGGACTCGCCGGGAACTTGCTGGTTGATATTATACCTAGCGTCAGATAGCAGTTCCCAGGTGACATGTGTACAAGTTAGTTCATCGACCTGAGATCGTCATTTGTCTCGTGTGAGTTCCCACTGTGCTTTGATTTATACCCTACCACGGGTCAAAGGAGTCGTGCAAACAGGTATATTTTGGGTACAGTCCCGAGCCACATGGAGGCAGTGAGCAGATCGTCGGGGATTCGTCTCTCCCGGTATTGGGGGTGTGATCACGCTGTGTTTAGGAGAGCCATTACACGAAATCCCTGGCCAGGGTAATCGAGATTTACTGGAAGGTATTCCAGTAGTATCTCAGCATGTTCTGGGCTGCTCTCTGACACGACTTATGCAGCTATTGGGGGTCTGATGTTTACCGGCCCCCTAGGCCTAATATGCGATACTCATAGATGAATGGACCGGACTGTACGGATATTGTCACTGTCAGGCTCAGTAGGGTTTCAGGATGAGTTCGCTCGTCAGCTCCCCTTCCTTCAATACATAGGCAACCGTTACGTACAGCTTGTACCTCTGACGTGCTAGTGGTTATACCCAATGCCAGTGTGTTGATGAGTCATTAGAGTCCCCCACAGACACATTCCCAAGTTCGGGCGAAACGTTGTAGAAGCCGTATGGTATTATGGCAAGGTTCGGAAAATGCACGTGCGTTTTCGCACGTGTCATTTTTCGGGCAGATAATACTGGTAGGTTTTGGTTTAAGCCGGATCCAAGTATTATACTGTGTAGATATAATATCTTTGTCTCAGTTGCATTTGTATTCGGTAGTAATACAAATGCGGGTATGTTTATACTGTTACGGGGTTATCCTGAAATTCGTTTCGGGATCGCTTTTGGAAGTTGCCAGTTTCCAGTTTTCTATCACCCGTATTTAACATTCGGTTAAAGACGGATTTATCTTTTCTTGGGTGAGTCATGTTTCTAGATGGTTCTAGAAGATTCTAGAAGTAAGTGAGGTGTTCATGTTTCTTTGGTTGCATTAATTAAAATGGTGACTAGGTTAATGAATCACCATTTTGCATTAATGATTTCTAGTGAGTCATGCTTTGATATTATGTTATGATAAGTTCAAAGCTAATGGTCACCCCTCCCTAGCTCCTACACTCACCTCCCTCCCTCTACAAAGTGGCCGGCCCCTCATTGTGAGGATATATGGTTTTTTTTCATTTGATTTCCTTTGAAAGGATTATGATAGTTTAGTGTATGGAAATTTCATAGCTCAATTTCCATTTACCCGATTCCAATTGGCAACTTCCTTAACCGTTCGTCCATAGCTTTGGAAGTAACGAGACAAAGTGTTCTACTCATTCTTTACAACATCTTGGTCGTCTCTTTTAGCAAACTTGACGACCGAGTTGCCTCGGTTCAGAGGCGGGAGCCCGTTTAAAGATCCGTCAACGTGGTGCCACCTGGACGACGAGACTGGAGTTTCAGAAGATTGAAGCCGCCGCAACAAAGCGTAGGATGATGCTTGAAGACCGAAGGACTCGGATCGTTCGGTATAACAATTCTACCCTCTTTACAATATGTTAGTTTAGCTTTAATGGAAGATCCGGGTTATAGTATGCGATAGCGCCAGTCGTAAAAGTTTTGTTCCGCATATTGGCGTCTGTTAGACGGCCGGGGCGCTACCGTAGACTTACAATCCCTAGCCAGGGTTGCTGAGATTTACTGGTAAGTGTTACCAGTAGTTTCTCGAACCGTTATGGACCTTGCATCGGCATGACTTATTAGGCTATTAGGGTCTGACATTATACCACCCCCAGGCTGTGATATGCGACATATCAGACGAAGAGACCGGACTGTACGGTAGTGTTACTGATTGGATTCGCAGGAGTACTAGCAGGCTTGCTTGTTGATCTTATGATCGTTCAATACCCGGGTGGCCGTTACGTTTAGCAGACCGCTTGCGGCTTGTGGGTGTTTGATATGATCATCACCTACTGCCGGCGTATTGACGAGTCTTTAGAGTCCTACACTGAGGTTTCCTGGTTTATATGAAACGGAGCAGGTGCACGTATGTGATATGTGCGGGACCGAGATTAATGCGTGTATGTGATGCCGCATTCTATTCTCACAACTTGTGGCATTGGTAGGTTATATGTGATATAGCCAAGTTATCGGATCAATTGTTGATTCGATAAGTTGTTGCATTTGATATTAGTCGGTTATACACATTATAGCCGGATTATTAAATCAAGTGTTGATTTAATAATTAAATGTAGAATTATATATTTGATTTATTAAATTACATTAACTAATATTAGCTCACTTAAGCTTTTCTTTTTCTCACATTTGATACACTTAACATATATGTGATATATGTTAATTGTTTTCTTTGCACACAAAATATATATGTGATTTATATTGTTGTGTCATGTTAGGTTACACTTGCAACATGTATGTATGAGACTTATACCATTCTAGGGTTTATGTTTAGGTTTTATTTATTTTTAAGTAATTCACAAAAGATTTGGAATGAGTCATGTTTGAAGCTTGGAGAAGCTTGTAGAAAACATTGACCAAGTCCACTCTTTTGTCATTGCTTAAGATATTTCTTAACACAACCCTTAACTCATAGCTATGGTTTATTCTCTACATGAGTTAGGCATGACACTAACTCACCCATGGTTGCAATTCTAACCTCACTCTCTCATTCATTTTCTTTATCACTTCTTCTTCTTCCTCAAGAGAAAAAGCTTGCTAGTTTTTTCTAAGTGATGAAAACTTGTGAGAAAAATAAATCTAAAGTGAGCCCACTTCCTACTTCATCATCCTATACTATTAGCCATTTAGTTTAGGGTATTTGCTTCACTAATCCACACAATTAGTGAAGAGATAGCATGAGCTAATGTCTCCTCGACGTAGATCATCTTCGGCCTCGAAGACTTCGAAGCAAGCTTGATCATTTCTTCATGAGAGCCTTTCTAGAGTCCGGGCATCGTGATCGCAGCGAAGGGACTACTACTCGGAGCTATTGAAGTGAAGGACCGGTCTACAAATGTTGTATTCCTTGTTCACTTAGATGTAAAGAGTTTACATATCATGTTTAACGCTAATTCTCTAGTTCAAATACTTGGTTGGTTTGTTTAGCACCCTAAAATTTTTAAAGTAGCATGATTAATGCTTGCCAAAACCTTGCTAAGGTGCTAAGCTAACCCATCAGTGGTATCAGAGCCAAGCTAGAGCATTAGGCGTAAAGTCCGATCGAAACTCCGAAAACCCGATTATACCCCCTTTCTGGAAATTTTTTAAAAAGTTGGATTTTTCCATGTTAAAAATACTCAGAAAATCATGCAGAGAATTCTATGGACACACCTGATGAATGAAACCCTAACTCGTCCAAGTGACCGTGGATCTGCGGCCAAAACATGGTTTTGGCGGCGGATTCGCGGCGCCACTTGAGAGTCTTGGGTCGGGCCCTTCAGCTGTTGGTCCGTAGGTGTTGTGGCATGTCTCTGGTTAACTTTAACTGTGCTCAAGTGTTGGGCTCTCTGGGAATTTTTGGGAATTCGTTGCATCGATCGAATTATCTAACTTCGCCTAGCTATCTGTGATTGTGATACAATATTTGGAATCCACAAGAATTTGTTATTAGATAACTAGTTTGAATTTTATAAATCTAGCAGTTTAGTCTCAATTGATCGGTTGCCATGGAATTTTGATGTTGATCAAAAGTCCTTCGCAATTACGTAGTGTACGCGGATATTCGCCGGATAAACTTAATAGATAGCCATGCCTCATAGCCCCGACCAAGTGACTGTAGGAGAACCCCATCACTAAAAAAGCATCCGTTCGGGTGCTCACGGCAGCGGTGTTCCGCCTTAGTGCACTTCGTCGAGGGCATCGGGGGGTGCGACCGTCTAATAAAGTTTCCGACGAGGATTCGATCAGGTTATCGGGAATCTTTTTGAATTACCCGACAGGCTATTGGAATGTGTTTTCAATATCGAGACTAAAATACGGGGTTTATAATTGTTAGGCATATGATGTCTAAGAAATTCATTTAGTTAGGCATGGAATCCAAAGTATGTGATACGTTGGGTTTATGATGTCTAAGGTGGTTGCGGATTCTAATTGTTGTAGTTTTTCACTATCTTTTCTGCCACCGTAAGTGTAATATGTGGTGTATCGCCGGTTTCGGTGCTATATGTCAACGACAATTGGGATACGCATATTTACTTACGTTGATGACATGTGATGTTATATGTTGCTGTGATATGTTATATTGGATCGTCGTGTTCTGAATAGCCAGTTTTTTTTTATGCGAGATGAGAGTTTTTCATTTTCATTCATGTAAAAGCTTGTATGTAATATTCTTTTATTGGGGCACTTCCGGATTGAGGATGATGTCACCATTGATGTATATTATTTACTTTTCCGCATTAGGATAGACCCAAGGCGGGGAGCACAAGTAACTGGGTTCTAGGGTCCAGTGGGAGACCATCTCGAGGAGTCGAGACCGGGTCTCCTAACTCTAGAATTGGTAGGGTTGCTTGCTGCTCTCGTAGGGGTCTAGGGATATGGGTTTGGCTATTCATCGCGACCGTGGAATCCGTGTTTTATACTGGCTTAAATTAAAACACGGAAATCCTAGTATATCCAATATTTCATATGTTATCTTCTACTGCTCTGTGATGTGATCACCGTGATATGTTCAGACGAATGCCTATATTATATATATGAGATATAATTAATATTGCTGCTTTCGTTTCATATGTTATGCTTAGGAAGCATATATTGATGGGACTTCATTAATGAGATTAATGAAATAAAAAGAAAAAGAAACCGAAAGATGTTGTAGAAACTTATTTAAAAACTGGTAGCTCTAGTTCTTGCTTTGCATAGCGGTATTCCTTGTAGAATATCCAGCACCTTATTCGATAAGGAAAGAGCCGAGATCCCTTCACCGGGAGTGACCTCTTTAGCAAAAGTAGGAGATGCTACAAAATCGGTTTGTCTTTTGATTGTTTTTATAGTTTTTTCTTTGCATAGTGGTATTTGTGAAATATCCTGCACCTTATTCGATAAGGAAAGAGCCGAGATCCCTTCACCGGGAGTGACCTCTTTAGCAAAACTAGTAAAAGCCTAAAAAACACTCCTTTTCAAAATCACTCAATTCTACAACGAGATCAAGTTTATTACGCAAAGGGTTTTCTTAAAAACCTGTCGTAGCCCTCCGTCATTTCAGATAAGAACTTCATAGTATTCGTGCTACGTTTGTTGGCTTTCGTCAAGGCGTAGTGTGCGGTAGCTATTTATGCTTATCTGTAAAAGCATATGATGTGATTGAGTTAGGATAGTCGTACGACTTTGTTGGCTTTCGTCAAGGATTGTGCGGGTGAGTTTAATTCAATCAAGAAATGTACGGATTGAAGTTGACTAGTGGACTATGGCTTGTTGGCTTTCGTCAGGGTCATAGGACGCTAGGGGCAAAACATTATCTGGAATTTCAAGTGTTGAAATTTGCAATGAGATTGCATACTTTTTATAAGATAGTTGGATCCCGATACCCACTGCGAGTAAGAGTTACTCCTGGGAGAGTTTTACATATTATAATTAGCTGATCAAGTAGGTGTTTAGAAAGGTGTTAACGGGGTTACTGTCACGACCCGAAGGTACGGAACGTGACTGGCACTTAGATTACGAGACGTCTAAAGGCGTAACGTAACCTAAGTCAGCCAAAGCCCAGAAAAATCTAAACCAAATTCAAAAGAGTGAAGGAAAACCTTTTATGAAAACGACTTAAAAATCAATTAAGTTGTATTAACCCCTTTTTAAAAACATCAAAATTTTTCCGAAAATTTCGGCAGAGTCTCCTTTGTAAATACTAGCCCCCAAAAATGGGTACAACAAGATATATAACCTGTAATAACAAAATAGCATCCCCAAGAGGGAGCTAGCTCTTCGCCCAAGGCGAATCACAACCACACGCAATATATATGCAATATCAAGCAAAAAGGCATAAGGAATCACAAAAATAAGAAAAGCACAACGTCGGCTCAAGTGAGCTCGACCCCAAAGAAACCACATATATACAAATCTCTCAGTCTCATCACTAGGTCTCATATACAAATAAGAAGTGGTAGATAGAGAATACTAGATACAAAGATAGTACAAAAAGATAAAAGTGTCCTCGCAACCCACCTACGAGCAATGTCGCGAGTCTGAGCAAAAGAAGCCAACGAAAAGATACGCCCGCCGCTGGAAAGATGACGGGTCCGACCTGCAAGACACTGTGGCACAACGGGGGTGAGTTGCCAGCTCATGAGTAGAATATAACATCTAATAAGGCTATCGTATGAATGCACGCAATGCGTCGCAATCTGCATATCTAAGTATAATGTGATGCTACTAATATGTATGCACATGGATGCAAAATCAATACTAAATCTTTAAGTGCCTAAATACGATGATCTTTGCATTCTTAACTTAGAAAAAGAATATCTGTGCAATAGCTAAAATACCATCAATGAAATCATCTGAAAACCGTGGTAAGCATCGACACCAAATATGGAAATATATCTGTCTCAATGTCTCACTATATCAATGTCTCAATACATCAGGCTCCGTCAGTCCGGATTGGCCCATATCATCAAATCTCACGACAACGGTCGGTATCCTTCGGATATCCACCGCGCCAGACATCACCGGTAGGTTGTCTTCCCCTGCCAGGCTCATCGTCTACAACTCGATCTTCTTGCCCCGGGGTACCATACCAGGCCCACCATGTATCCGAGACGGTTCATCCACTCCTCGAATCAGGTCTCGAAATCCAACAGAAAACATGAAAAATCATGGTGGACGACACATACATCACGAAAACCGCAACTTTATTTTTAAAAAAAATGATGATAATAAACTTTTGTTAAATCTTTGCGGTTTTCCCCAAAATCCAGAAATCTCATCAATACTGAAATCCTCAAGAAAAATCATAATACCCAACATGTTGTATATGATAAATGCGTATGATGTCAAGGGTATGCAATATGATTTATGGCTAGGAATCTATATAAGCATGATGATGAAATGAGGTATATACGTGCTATGTAATTCAATATATCATATATGATGCAAGTGTTGATACTAGACTAAGAAGGTTCTAAAGTGCTTGTGACATGTCAATTACCAAGGCGTGTGTGTTCACATGAGTAGTGCGTGTGGAACATGAGCCAAAGGTAATGGTGTAAGTGTCCTAAAGGGTGATATCACACATGTGTATATAGATAACCAGAAAGCTATGCATATGAATGAGATGGTTAACTAAATAACTATGCGTATAGTTTGCAAATAATAAAGCGATCCTCACTATGGGGCGCCTTGCGCCATCCAGACGATTTCCCCATAGATGTATACATCTACTCACCCGGACGCCTCGCTAATCTGATCCAACCACCGCTTTGCCTTTGCGCGCCGCATCCGATATTTCCGCAACCGATCCTAAAATTGTATAACACACCACATAAGATTACACATCAAAAAATGACGCAAGTCACAAGATAAAAGAATCAACACCAACAAGTTAGGCACAACGTGCACTAAACGCGCGGAACATACGAAAACCACTAAAAACTTAACTAAAATCGTCGTTTTGGGGCAACCGTCAAAACTAAAACCCGACTAAACCAAATTACACATTCGCACACCCTAAAAGTCATAGGAGATGCTATAAATATCGTCAATATATCGCAATTAAATCACCTCCTAATTTTTATAAAAACCTAGTAAGCATTAACAACTCAATTTCGATGCAAACATCGCGGTTTAACGATATAGCGATCACAACATCGCACAAATATCCAATCTAACCCACTAGATAACCACTACACCTAATTTAATCTATTAACAATGCTTCAAGCCCTAATTAAAATTTCAAACCTTTTCTTGAATTTCCTAAACAAGAATTTATAACCAAATTAACACTTTAAAATTCTAAATTAGCATATTTAAACTACCAATTTAACAACTAGATTAGATTTATACCTTACATGGGTTGCAGTTGACCTCTAAAGTTGCCTCTTTTCCCCTTATTTTAAACCAATTTGGGTTTGAGAAGGGATAGCTTAAGGTTTTGTTTTGAATTTGAGAAGAATTTTGTGGATTTCGGTGGATTTTTGAATGAATTAAGAAGCAAAGAAGTGGGGGAAATGGGGAAATTTTCTGCAAGAGGCTCGGCCTGAGCAAGAGGGGGAGAGTGAGAGAGAATTGTGTAGAAAATTCTACATAAAATGTATCTTCTAAACTCATTTAATGCATATCACATCAATTTTTACAAAAAAACCCCATTTTAATTCTATTTTTCAACCATAGAACTACAATCTTGGAAAGTTTTGATAAATTTTTTTTAACACTAGACTTTAGTTTATAATGTTTCCTAAGTGTGTAATTTACCCATTTAAATTTGTATTTATCACTAATTTAATTTATTTTTAAAACCTTAAAATAATATTAAAAATAATTAATTAAGGAATTTTTTTTATAACTAGAAATTTTTAAGTGACAATTTACTGACCAATTTCTTGCAATATCTTATCTAAATTTTGTATAATTAGGCCTATATTGAAAAATAATTATTTTGACTTTTTACGGAAAAGACTGATTATTTTACCGATTATCGAAAAACTGCCTAAACGATTTTCGAAGCGTTACAGTCTTCCCCCCTTAAAGAAATTCGGTCCCCGAATTTAAAATTTAACTACGCGTACCTTCAAAAAGATGGGGATATTTCTTCCTCATCTTGTCCTCAGTCTCCCAGGTGACCTCCTCTCTGTTCGGGCCATGCCAAAGAATCTTGACGGACGGTATAACCTTCGACCTCAATTTCTTCACCTGCCGATCCAAAATGATCATCGGCTGCTCGGTGAATGAAAGATCGCGCTCTAGCTGGATCGTCTGGTGTTGAATCACATGGGAAGGGTCAGGAAGGTACTTGCGGAGCATCGAAACATGGAACACGGGGTGAACATCGGGGAAGCTGGGCGGAAGAGCCAACCGATAAGCCACCGAACCGACACGCTCTAGGATCTTGAAGGGACCAATATATATAGGACTAAGCTTCCCTTTCCGCCCGAATCTCATTACGCCCTTCATCGGAAAGACCCTCAAAAAAACATGATCGCCAACAGCGAACTCGAGTCAGCGACGACGCCTGTCAGCATATGATTTCTGCCTACTCTGGGCCACTCTCATCCTGTCCCGAATCAGCTGTATCTTTTTGGTCATCTCCTGTACGATCTTCGGCCCTAAAATACTGCTCTCTCTGAGATCTGTCCAATATACAGGCGATCGACATCTCCTCCCATATAAAGCCTCGAAATGTGCCATCTGAATCGTCTCCTGGAAGCAATTATTGTAGGAGAACTCGATCAAGGGCAAATGACGATCCCAGCTACCACCGAAATCTAAAACACAAGCTCTGAGCATGTCGTCAAGAGTCTGAATAGTACGCTCTGACTGACCGTCAGTCTGCGGATGAAAAGCTGTGCTAAAACTCAATCGGGTGCCCAAAACCTCCTGAAGTTTCTGCCATAATTGGCTGGTAAACTGGGTGCCCCGGTCGGACATGATGCAAGTCGGGACGCCATGCAGTCACACGATCTCATCAATATAAACCTAGGCGTACTGAGCAAATCCAAAAGTGGTCTTCACAGGTAGGAAGTGAGCCACTTTCGTCAGTCGATCCACAATCACCCATATAGAGTCATACCCTCGACTGGTCCTGGGTAGACCCATAATGAAGTCCATGGAGACCTGTTCCCACTTCCACTCAGGGATGGGCAAAGGCTGTAACTCGCCGGCTGACCTCTGGTGCTCGGCCTTGACTTGCTGACAAGTCAGGCATCTCGATACAAAGTCTGTAACATCCTTCTTCATCCCGTCCCACCAGCAAACCTCTCTCAAATCACGGTACATCTTGGTGGAACCTGGATGCACACTATACACTGATCTATGAGCCTCCTCAAGAATATCATGCCTCAGTCCCCCAGAATCTGGTATGCACAGTCGAGTCCCAAATCGAAGTATCCCCTGATCATCAATCGCGAACCCGGAAACTCTGCCCTGCCGAAACTGCTCGATAATCTCTAAAATACGGGCATCGCCGGACTGCGCCTCGCGGATACGGTCAAGTAACTGTGGGCGTGCTCTGAAATGGGCCAACTGCCCTCCTGTAGGAGTAAACTCGAACTGCACTCTGCTGTCACATAAAACCTGCCAATCCACCGTCGACTGCATCTGTACTGTGCTCAAACATGATAAGCTACCTCCGGGCCTCCTACTCAAAGCATCTGCCACCACATTCGCCTTGCCTGGATGGTATAGAATCTCGCAGTCATAGTCTTTTACCAAATCCATCCAACGACGCTGTCTCAGATTTAGATCTCGCTGCTGAAAGATATACTTCAAGCTCTTGTGGTCAGTGAATATCTGGCACGACTCGCCGTATAGGTAATGTCTCCAGATCTTAAGTGCAAATACCACTGCAGCCATCTCTAAATCATAAGTGGGGTAGTTCTGTTCATGTTTCCTCAACTGCCAAGAAGCATACGCGATGACTCTGTCGTGCTGCATCAATACACAGCCCATCCCCACTCGAGAAGCATCACAATATACCACGAAACCGCCCGATCCTGAAGGCAATGATAACACTGGTGCAGTAGTCAGACGAGTCTTCAACTGCTGGAAGCTATCCTCACATGCCTCGGTCCAATCAAAAGGAACCCCCTTCCGGGTCAACCCGGTCAATGGTGCAGCAATACGGGAGAAGTCCTGGACAAAACGTCGATAATAGCCGGCCAGACCTAGAAAGCTGCGAACCTCTGTAACTGATACTGGTCTGGGCCAACGCTGAACTGTCTCGATCTTCTTCGGGTCCAAACAAATACCATCTCTCGTCACCACGTGACCCAAGAAGTCGACACTGTCTAGCCTGTAGGGTTACTAGGCACACTAACAAGGCTCTACAAGGCATCGACCATGCCGGATTAAAAATTTTAGGTGCCGAACAACCCTAAGCTAGATCGTTAACTAGAGATTAGGCGAAAACAATGCAAGCTAAACACTTTACTCTAAAGGAAAGGGACTACAACCTTTGTAGATCCGGTCCTCCACTTCCAAAGCTCCGTGACGACGTCCCTTCGCTGCGATCATCCAACTCCCGGACTCTTGGACGGCTCCTTGAGAAATTGCAACGGGATCGCTTGAAGTCTTCGATGCCAAAGATGATCTACGTCGAGGGAATACGGACTCAAGCTTCTACCTCACTAATCAAAGAATTAGTGAAGCAAACACCCTAAACTAAAGTGCTAGTCTAGTAGAGGATGGTGAGATAGGAAATGGGTACACTTTAGAATTTATTTTCTCACTTTGAATCTCTCTCTTTTTCAAACCCTAGAATAAAAAATCAAGGAGGAAGAAGATGAGCTCAAATGAGAATGGATAATGATCAAGAGAGAGAGTGGTAACCATGGTGAGTAAGTATCATATACTTAACTCATGTAGAGACATAACCATGGTGAGTTATAGTGGTTAGGTTTATAAAATCCTAAGTAAAACAAAACTAGTGGACTTTGGTCAAAGCACCATAAGCTTCATGAAGCTTCATGGTTATGAACAAATACTCACTAATTTTGTATTTACTTTGAATATTAAAACCATATCAATATATACATAATGGTGTATGTCTCATATACCCATGACAAGTGTATCATCAAACATGATACAAAATGAAAACACAATTTTAATACATATCATATATATACATTAAAGTTGTGCTCATGTGAGAAAAAACCTAAAGTGAACCAATACTAGTTAATGTAAAATAATATATCAAATATATAATTATACATTAAATCATTAAATCAACATTTGATTTAACGATCCGGTCATATCGCATATAACCGACTAATATCAATGTATCGACTTATCGAATCAATCCTTGATTCGATAACTAGGTTATATCGCATACAACCAATCGATACAAACATCGCGAGAATAGAATACGGTATCACATACACGCATTATTCTTGGTCCTGCACATATCACATGTAAGTCCACATTGCCAACCCCGGTTCTTGCGGGGAGGCGGAAACGGTATAAAAATCAAATTTTTAGCGCACTCGGCAACATGGACTAACAAAAGTCGGGATCTTTTCTAAACAAAACTAGCTACCAAGCTAAAGAGAGTTAGCTACTCGGAAAAGATGTTATACCTCACTTGAACTCCTTCTTCTTGAACTCTTTGCGGAGGTTGGATGGTGCTTTCCTTGTCGCCTTCTTTCGTCAAAGATGGATCCACCTGAGGGTTCAACCTTGGGCTCCTTTCTTGAACTTTGAGAGAACTAAGGTCTTTGGCTTGCTAGACCTTCAACCCTAGAGTGAGTAGAGAGTGGTTTAGAGTATTTTATCTCAAGGAGAGGTTTCTCAACACATGAGAATGGATCTCCTTGAACTAGAGGAGGAGGAAGAAGAAGAGAGGAGAGAGAATGGTTATGATAGAATGAATTGGTTTTTTACAACCATAACAATATCTAGTGAATTATCAAATTAATAAAATTAATCTAAATGAAAAGTTGATGGAAGGTTTGATAAGACTATTATCATTTCACATTAAATGGTTTTGCTAGAATCAAAGAGCATCTTTGATGTGTAATGATAATAGTCAATGTTTCAACCATGGTCAACAAGTCAACCTTGGTCAACAAGTCAACAAACCCAACCATGACACATTTTCATTTAATTAATATTATTAATTGATAATTCACAAATTTATTAGGGTTTGGAAAAAGACGACTGTCAACTGTGCATATACACCCGTTCCGAAACCATAATGAAAATCCTCTTCCTCCGCCTCAATCATCTGTGCATACACACCCGCATTCGTGTTCCGAGGAACATGAATACTATGAGATAAAAGTAACCCCAAAACATATACTAGGATCTGGCTCAAACCAGAGCCCGCTAGTAATATCCGTCCGGACTCCAAACATGCACAAGTGCGCGGATGAGAACGAACCCTGTCGCAAAACCATGCGACCTCTACTCTGTTTTGCCCAAAGGCGAATAGCCCTCTGTGTGGGACACTAAAGAATCGACACTACGCTGGCAGTGGGTTTAACCACAGACCGCAAGCGGCACTAGCTGTACGTAACGGTCCCCAGGTAGATGCCGATAAGAAGACTGACGAAGTGAACCCCATCTGAACTCCTATTGAGCCTGTATGTGACAGTCTCCGTACAGTCCGGTCTGTTCGTCTGATACATCGCATGGCGGGCCTAGGGGGGCGGTGAACGTCAGTCCCCTAATAGCGGTACAAGTCGTGTCGGAGTGTAGCCCAGAACACCCTGAGATAACACTGGAAACCTACCAGTATATCTCGCTTGCCTTGGACAGGGACTACTCGTGTAATGGTTCTCCTAGACACAGCGCGATGTCAACCCCCAATACCGGGAGAGACGAATCCTGTCTAACCGTCACTGCCTCCAAGTGCTTCGGGACTGCACCCAACTACTTCCTGTTTGCACGACTCCTTTGAGCCGTGGTAGAGTAGTAATCAAAGTACAGTGGGAACATACTCGAGGCGAAGTGACAGTGTCAAGTCAGCGGACTAAGCTGTACTCATGTCACCTGGGAACTGATAACTGACGATAGGTATAATACCCACAAACAGTTCCCGACGAGTCCTGTCCAGTGTACTCGTAACCTAACGAGCACCCGCATACTATCTCAAGTACGACATACTGACGGCTGTGGGACAGACCGTCTCCCACGCTGGGATGAGAAGCGCATACAATAGTCTACTCCGGAGTATCGATGCCCTGTCTCGACAGTCCAACGACTAGGGACCTGTATAAGGATGTGCTTATGGATTACCCAGCCCCCACGAGTGTGAGCGCCATCACAACGCTGGTAATCAAGCAAAGATCCTAAGGGCTCTACTAATATGTATATAAGCAATATGCTAAAAGAAACACATGCACATATTAAAGCAGAGACAAACCAAGTAGCATACTACCATTTCGAGCAAGATTGTATATACAACTGTGAATATCCCAAGCTTCCATCAAGTAATATACATGTAGGGTTCCTAGGCACACTAATGAGGTCTCACAAGGCATCAACCATGCCAATTTCAAATTTTACAAGTGGCGGGAAACCCTAATACGGATCGTTGACTAGAGTTTAGGCGAAACAAATGCAACTAGTTAACAACTTAACTAAGTGAACGGAAATACAACCTTTGTAGATCCGGTCCTCCACCTCCATAGCTCCATGATGAAGTCTCCTTGCTGTCCAAATCGAATCCCGAGCTCTAGCGTCGGCTTCATCGGAGAAATGGGCGGGCTTGGTCGTCGGCTTCGATGCCGAAGATGATCTACTGTCACGACCCGAAAGTACGGAACATGACCGGCACTTAAACTATAAACGTCTCGAGGCGTACGTAATCTAAATAAACCGAAAACCCAGAAATCCAAACCAAGAAAAGTAGTAGAGTGCAGGAAAAACCAACTTAAAGCAAGTAGTTTCAATAGCATAAGCCGAATTATGCGGTTTTTAAAAACATCAAAAATTTACTGAAAATTTCGGTAGAGTCTCCTTTGAAAATACAGGCCCCCAAACGGGATACAACATGAATAGTATACGAAATCAATAAAAAGGCATCCCCAAGTGGGAGCTAGCTCTTCGTCAATCGATGGTCACAACCACACAAGCAATAATAATATACAACGCCAAAGGGCGAGGATCAAAACCCAAAAAAAAAGAAACTCAAAACAGCCAGAAAACCGTAATACTACTAGCGCGACTCTAAGGTTGAAATAAAACAACACTGTTTTCTAAGTCTGAAACAATATACAAGTTTTGGTTGATGGAAATTCTAGATACAATAAATGATACATGAGCAATGGCGGTTCTGATACAAAAGAACCCACCTAACCAAGCAAGTCACCCATAAGGAAGCAGTGTGCCAGAAATGCCGCTATGGAATCTGTACGGCAAACCTGCAAGAACTGGGGCACAACGGGGGTGAGTTGCCAACTCGTGAATAGAAAAATATCTACAAGCAGAGATCGAATGCACGACCTATCCTAGGTCAAAACGATCAGATATAAATAAACCTCAATATGAATAAAGCTGAAGCATGCTAAACTGGCAATGTAATCTCTACATGAGTGTAATGCCAAGTGCTCGTGCTAGTGCCTCAGGTAATAGCATGTCATGAATATGAGGTATGATCAATGTAATCAAATCTGCACACACGTGGATCCCGTCCACTCGTCACCCAATGACAATAACCATCATGCAAGTAAATATCATGAAACCTGTGCATGGAAATATGAGGATATAACCCACCCGTGTCCCTCGCGACACGTCAAAATCATGGAACCGGAGTGCCCAGCATCGGCACTCGAAAACATCATGAAAACTGTGCCCAGCATCGGCACATAAATCCTCATATATCGGGCTCCGTCAGTCCGGATCGGCCCGCGGGCTCTGTCTGCGGTATCGGCCCTCGGCCCCTGCAGGACGCCCAAATCTATCCATCGACTCTGGTCAGAATCCTCCGGATAACCGCCAGGTCCAACCAATCACCGGTAGGTACTCGCCCGCCTCCAGGCTCAATCGGCAAAGCTCATCGATCATCTTGCCGAGGGGAACCATACCGGGTCCACCATGTACCCGCAATCGGCTCATCCACTCCTCGATTCGGGTTTCACATGCCGCTCTCAGCACCGAGAAAACACATGGTGGACGCACTGAAATATCATATCAAGGGTAACCGGGTTTTTAAAGCAATGACATATTCTCTTTTGAAACACTCTCGGTTCCTAAATCCAGAAATATCATAGAAACAACATATCTCAATGCGTATAGTCAAAAGCATGAAGTATGCGACATGTAAAGGAAGGTATGCACATCATCATGTCATGCAAGGATCATATACTGAATGCAATAGTACTACAGTGTAGTGACATGGCAATTATCGATGATGAGTGTGTGAGCCGGCAACAAGTGTACGTGGAACATATGCATCATCGATAATGGTGCTGGTGTCCTAGCAACATGACTGAAATATAACCACAGTACAAGCGATGCAATGCAAATAGCATGAATATGCGGAATCGAATAATCAACGCAAAAGTAAAGAATCTACACCAATCTATACAAGTCATGCAGGGGTGCCATTTGAGATAAGACGAATCAGGGCTTTTGGAAAAACAAGGGCTACGGTGTTTTAAGAAAAGATACATCATTTGAAAATATCCGTATGACCCTTCTGCCTATCTTTAAAATATCCCCGATTCGTTAGTTTGAAATAGGTATGACTCGGTCCAGTCTAATGTCTACTAAGTAATCTAGACAGGAGGGGTAAGAAACCACATAATCCGAGTCAATATATATAGATATGATAGTCGGTGATCCCGCCTCAAAAACATATCGTAAGATATCCTCGAGTCATGAGTGCGGATCTATCATCAATATCGGCTCGTACGGTAGATCGTCGTACGGCATCCCAATAGCTGGGTAGGGGTCAATATCACAGTACCTCATCACATATCAGGTATCACTATCATCAGATCGCATAATCTGGGGTACTACTCTAAGTCTAGTACAAATCGATACCATCTATAAAAATATGAATGCGGGTAAAGCACATGTCCAAAGGCCCGCTAAAACTATCATATCGCACCTCGAAGACAAGCTATGTCACATCGCCGATCTCACGGCCTCACATCAAGTATCATCTCAAACCACGTATCATCCTCAAATCCCGTATATAAACACAGTCCCATACCCATGTGTAGATATACGCACCATCATATGCACTCTAATAAATGAAAGAATGAATGCAAGTATGTGTGTAAATGTATGTGTGAGTGCAACCACTACTCTAGGGTTCGCACTATACTAAACCAATATATTCTTATCATCAAAATATCATTATTACCATCAATAACCCTAAACAACACAATATAAATATTCGTGTGTATACGTATTCGTATACATCACCATGGACTGCGGGGGTGCTATACGCCATCCACCCGACTTCTCCCCGTAGATATAAATCTACTCACCTTGCTTCTCGTGTGCCAAAGCCGATGTCGCTATCTTCACCTCCTTTGCCTCAACATCACGCGGGGTACCTACAAGTATATCACAATGCTAAAGCACATGGAAATCACATCGGAAACCAAAATAGCACACGCTACCCGCATAGGTAAAAACCTATCGACTCGCATGTAAACACAATCAAAATCCACTTGTCGTTGACGTCCAAACGCCACCCGACAGGAATGAATCACCAAATACCAAAATCCATGCTAAAACAAGTCCCAAATTATACACCAACATAGGAAAATCAACCCAGATTTTACCCTAGATGGAATCAGTCAAAACTAGACATACTCAGGGTCAAAACTAGAGGAAATGGGGGCATGCACAGAAAACGAGGCAATTCCTTAAAATACCTTATATTAGAATTTTCCATAATTTTTCCCCATTTATCTGTATTTAATTATACCAGAATATTAAAATATTCATTAAAATAATATTAAATTATAAAATTTCCCAAAAATCATATTTTATTATTTTGAAGACGTTACATCTACGTCGAGGCAACACAAGATCAAGCTCCAACTTCACCAAGTCAAGAAACTTGTGAAGAAAACACCCTATACTACTTGGCAAGAGGTAGAGGATGAAGAAATAGGAAGTGGGTTCACTTTAGAATTGGATTTCTCACTCTTTTCATCAAGTCCCCATTGATGGTTGCAAGCTTCTTCATCTTGAAGAAGAAGAAGAAGATGAAGAAAGAATATGATAAGTGTTATTTTAAAAAGGAAAATAATATGAATACTTATCATATACTAACCATGGTTATGTGTAGAGAATAGACTGTGGTTAGGTGGAATGGTTAGGGTTAAGCATGAGACAAAATGGTCACCTAGTCAAAGCTTCATGAAGCTTCAACAACAAACAAAGAAAGCCACCATTTTTCTCTTTTCCAAAATAAATAAATAATTAAATAGATGTGAAAATCAAAACCCTAACCATTTAAATAACCATGGTTTAATCTTTACACAAACTCAAGTAAGCATGTATCATCAAACATGATACAATCAAGTGCACACAAAAATGTATCACATACACAATGTGCACATCAAGTGAGAAAATCCATTTAAAGTGAACCAATACTAGTTAATGCAAAGTAATATATCAAATATATAATTATGCATTAAATCATTAAATCAACACTTGATTTAACGATCCGGTCATATCGCATGTGACCGACTAATATCCAATGTATCGGCTTATCGAATCAATCCTCGATTCGATAACTAGGTTATATCACATACAACCATTCGATACATTCATCGCGAGAATGGAATACGGTATCACATACACGCATTATTCTCGGTCCCGCACATATCTCATATGCGCTCCTATTTCGTTTCGCTTGAGCCAGGAAACCTCTGTGTAGGACTCTAAAGACTCGTCAATACGCCGGCAGCAGGTGATGATCATATCAAACACCCACAAGCCGCAAGCGGTCTGCTAAACGTAACGGCCACCCGGGTATTGAGCGATCAGAAGATCGACGAGCAAGCCCGCTCATACTCCTGTGAATCCAACCAGTAACACTTACCGTACAGTCCGGTCTCGTCGTCTGATATGTCGCATATCTCGCCTAGGGGTGGTAAACGTCAGACCCCAATAGCTCGATAAGTAGTGTCGATATGAGGTCTATAACAGTTCGAGAAACTACAGGTAACACTTACCAGTAAATCTCAGCAACCCTGGCCAGGGATTTCCGGTTATAGCCAATCGAACACTGCGCAACATCAACCCCCTATACCGAGAGAGACGAATCCCCTCCTATCACTCATTGCCTCCATGTGATTCGGGACTGTACCCAAAAACCACCGTTTTGCACGCCCTCTTGGACATGGTAAGGTGGAAATCAAAGCACAGTGGGAACCACACAAGACTCTATGACGATCTCGGGTCAACAGACTACTCTGTACCAGTGTCACCAGAGAACTGCCATCTGACGTAAGGTATAATACCATCTGGGAGTTCTCGGCGAGTCCGTCCAGTGTACCCAGTCTCCACTGAGCACCCGTATATCATCTCTGATGTCAAACACCAATGGATATGGGATCATCCATCGCCCATCTGTATGGGTCGAGAAGGTATACGCTAGTCTACTCTGGTATATCGATGCCCCGTCTCAATACACCCACGACTAGGGACCTTGAAGGATGTACTTATGGACTACCATGTCACCACTAGTATGATCCGCATCATAGTCCAGATAGTCAAGTACACATCCTAAGGGCTTTACCAACATGTAACAGAGAGACAATTAGTGTACACGTTAAGGTAAAGAGTAACCAGATAGCATACTATCATGTCGAGCAAGAAAGTCCTCCTTATATATGTCCAAGTATCCACTACAATATACATCCTATGTATAGTAATGGCTTCTAGGGCATATATATAACTAACAATCTCCCACTTGTACTAGGGCCATCTGATAGCAGTGGTTGTAGTATCTCATACTCAACCATCCCGTAAAAGTCTCTCCTTGGGAAAAGGCCTTTGTGAGTGGATCCGCCGTGTTGTCCTCTGAGTCTACTCTCCTAACCTCGATCACCCTGGAGATCAACCATCTCCAGGATCAGGTGATACTGCCTCAGAATATGTCTGGATCACTGATGGGACGGGCGTTCCTAGGCATAAGCCACAACTCCATTGTTTCACAATGGAAGGAACTAAGTTCATCTCATGAACAAATATACATCCAGACTGCCTCTTTGGTAGCATCTTAAGTAGCGATGTATCCAGCCTTTATCGTCTAGTATGCCACGGTATCTAGCTTGGAACTCTTCCAACATACCGTCCCTTTACTAAGGGTAAAGACATTGCCTGTGACTGACTTTCAGTCGTCCTTATCACCCAGGAACCCTTCCAGTGATTCTCCCCAGGATCGGTTGATTCCATCTCACTACAACTAGTGAGAATCCTAACATCTATTTAGATCTATCTCATAGATCCAAAACCAAGGATTTAGGAGATATCACTTTGATCCTTTATGGAGAATTCTGGTGATAAGCGGAGATTGACCGAGCGTAGCATAGGAAACTTCTTCCTTATCAAGAGTATGTCATCCACGTACTCTACGAGGATCATCACCATACTCCCTCCTACCTTTTTGTATATACAAGGTTCATCTACTATTTTGACGAAGTCAAACTTTTTGACAACTACATCAAAACAGACGTTCCAACTCCGCGATGTCTGCTTTATCCTATAAAGCATCTTGCACACGTTTCCGCTGCTCCCACTTTTTACGAAGCCCTCTGGCTGTGTACTTATAGACGCTCTCTTCTAAAACATCATTTAGAAAAGCAGTCATGGCACCCAACCGCCAGATATCGTAGTCATGGTATGTAGCCGTGGCAAGTAGGATCTGGATGGACTTAAGCATAGTCACTTGAAAAGGTTTCATCATTATCCACGCCTGGTCGATGACGAAAAGCTTTAACAAGTCTAGCTTTGAAAGTCTCAACTTTTCCATCTACACCAAGTAATCTTCTCAAGATATACTTGCTCCTGATGGGGATTTAACCCTTCAGATATAGCAACCAAAGTCCATACTTTGTTGGTGTATAAGTATTCCATCTCAGATCGCTAAGCATCCAGCCATTCTTACAGAGTCCCACTCCTGATGGCCAGCTCGAAACTAGTTGGGTCATCATCTCATGATGCAATCCTCTCTCCCACTGTCATAGAGGAATCAAAGTATCTCTCAGGTGGGTGAGGAACCCTACTAGATCGGCGGAGAGGGTGAGGTTCGTTGGTTACTATTGAATCCTCTGGTTCTATCAAATCATCATCTGCAGTTTGTATAGCTGGAACCATTCCAGTTTTACATAACAGTATGCCTCGAGCTTTTCCGGATTATGCTTTTAGACATAGCCCGGACAACCCCAAATCTTAACTAGCTTAAGACATGGGTTCTTCCCATTCCATATCTCATATGGAGTGGTAGGCAGTGATCTGATTCAAACCCTATTCAATAGGTATGCAGCTTTTCAAGCTCATAACTCCCAAAAAGGAAACAGGTAACTCAGTATTACTCATCATAGAGCGCACCATATCGAATAGAGTGCAATTGCTCCGCCCCGATATACCATCGTGCTATGGTGTATACGGAGGAGTAATGCTGAGAGAGAATCTCATTCTCCTTTAGAATAATCCAGGATTTCCGTGCTCAAGTATTCTCCTCCTCGATCTCATCAAAGGACATAATACTTATACCCGTGTTTTGGTTTTCTACTTCTAAATCATATTCTGTGAATATCTCAAAAGGTTCGGACTTGTGTTTCAACAGGAACATATGTCTGAATCTTGAGAGATTATCAGAGAATGTAATGAAGTACAAAGAACCAGTCCTGGCATATGTAGACAGGGGACCTTGCATACATCAACATGTATCATCCCAAGAGTTTACTAACTCTTTCTCTGTTTCCAGTAAACAGAGCTATGGTCATCGTATCTTTGTGACATGACTGGCAAGTTTCATAAGATGTAAATTCAAACAGATTTAAATATGCATCTAAATGTAACTTCAGCTAGTCAGGTCGCATTGATATGACCTAGTCTATAATACCTCAAGAAAAATTCGTTCATTTCTGAACTCATCCTCCTGTGTGTGTTCTGTATACTAAGAACTGCAGTTTGATTTAGAACATCAATACTTTTAGATAACGTGCCTGGACCGATCAACTTTTGATATAGGAAATGTTCAAAACATTATCCAACTATACAAAATTTTATCATTTCTTTACCAATAAAGATATAGATATGATTTTGTATATCAGGTTCGGTATCTAATAGCATTTGTTCAGAATCAATGTATTTGGAATACAGGGTGACAATGACCAACAGACTTGGCTGCAACACTTGCCCCGTTTTCTGTCTCATGAAACTTATCACCCGTTCTCAGTTTTTCTACCTTTTTGTAGCCCTATGTAACAGATTACATATCTGGGATCCTGATCTGGTATCACATACCCAGGACGTAAAGGATACTGAGAAACAGTTCTTTGTAATGAACACACCCGAAGATGATGCATCAACATGCACTCTCTTCGTTTGGGCGGCACGGGAAATCTGGTATTCCCCAATTTCCTGCTCTGTCTTATAACAATTATAAGTTGGAGCGGGACCAACGTTCCCCAGCTCAGTATAACAAGCGGGTTCGGTCAATAATCCGTATTATTATCTTGATTAAGGCGTGATATGGTTGCTACCTGGAGAGAGAGAGAAGAAAACACTCAGCGTGCGCTCTTGCAAGAATAGATTGGTTATTATTTTATCTAATCAGGATGGCTCCCACTGTTTTTATCAAATCTTCCTTCAAACCCTAAAAGGAAAGACTAGCCGGGATTAATTACACACTACAAGTTCGCCAATCTTTCAGCCAGGCCAGTGTCGGTACTTTGAGGAAGGTCCCCCGTGCTTTCGCACGAACCTAATTAATGTAAACCTCGTTTTCCCAGAGGCGTAACCTCGTTGACACCTTTCTAGACACCTACTTGATCGGCTAATTGTAATGTGTAAAACTCTCCCAGGAGTAACTCTTACTCACAGCGGGTATCGGGATCCAACTATCTCATAGAAGGTATGCAATCTCATTGCAAATTTCAACACTTGAAATTCCCGATAATATTTTGCCCCTAGCGTCCTATGACCTTGACGGAGGCCAAACTACCCATAGTCCGCTAGTCAAGTTCAACCCGTCATTTCCTGATTGAATTAAACCCACCCGCACGACCCTTGACGGAGGCCAAACAACGCCGTACGAATACCCTAATCCAATCGCATCATATGCTAGCAGATAAGCACTAGTTAGCTACCGTACACTACGCCTTGACGGAGGCCAAACTACCGCAGCACGAATACTAACTAGTACTTATCTGAAATGACGGAGGGCTACGACAGGTTTTTCTAAAAACCTATTGCGTAATGAACTTGATATCGTTGTAGAATCAAATGATTTTAAAATGGAGTGTTTTTGAGGCTTTTCTAGTTTTGCTAAAGGAGTCACTCCCGGTGAAGGGATCGTCGGTCCTTTCCTCGTCGAATGAGGTGCGGGATATATCATATATATCACTGTGCAAAGCAGAAACTATAGAAGCAATCAAAAGACAAACCGAGTGTGTAGCATCTGCCAGTTATTGCTAAAGGAGTCACTCCCGGTGAAAGGATCTCGGTCCTTTCCTTATCGAATAAGGTGCTGGATATATCACATATACCTCTGTGCAAAGCAAGAACTGTAGCTACCTGTTTTATTTTGAAATTCGATTCCACAACATCTTAGGTTTCTTTTATTTCATTAATCACATTAATGAAGTCCCATCATTTAAGTACCTAAACATCACAGATAAATACGACGTACACTTATACCATCCGCATTCGCCTCGATGTCCCCTCGTGCACCGTTAGGTTAGGTAACTAACGGCAGAGCGGGGCAGCGCTAGCGCGGGTGTAAAACATAAGTAACGTCTATATAATATATCATATATACTATATAAAGTATCCATCACAGAACATATCACATGATCACATCACAGATATCGCAGCAGAAGAATCATATGAAATATTGGATATACTAGGACGTCCGTGTTTTCAATACGAGCTAGTATAAAACACGGATTCCACGGTCGTGATGAATAGCCAAACCCACACCCCTAGACCCCTACGAGAGTGGCAAGCAACCCTACCAATTCTAGAGTTAGGAGACCCGGACTCGACTCCTCGAGTTGGTCTCCCACTGGACTCCAGAACCCGGTTACTTGTGCCCTCCTCCTTGGGTCTATCCTAGTGCGGAAAAGTAAATAATATACAAAAGGTGACATCTTCCGCAACCTGGAAGTGCCCCAATAAAAGAATATTACATACAAGTTTTTACATGAATGAAAATGAAAAACACTCATCTCACATAAAAACCCCCGGCTATTCGAACACGACGATCCAATATAACATATCCAGCAACACATAACATCACATGTCATCAATGTAAGTAAATATGCGCATCCCAATTGTCGTTGACATATAGCAACGAAACCGGCGATATCACATATTACACTTACGGTTACAGAAAAGAAAGTGTAAAACTACAACAGTTGGAATCCGCAACCTGCATAGACATCGCATGCCTAATCAAATGAATTCCTTAGACATCGCATGCCTAACAATTATAAACCCCGCATTTTAGTCTCATTATCGAAAACTCTTTTCAATATCAAGTCGGGCAATTCAACAAGATTCCCGACATCCTGATTGAATGCTCGTCGCAAACTTCAGTAGACGGCCGCACCCCCGATACCTTCGACTAAGTGCACCAAGGCGGAACACCGCTACCGCGAGCACCCGAACGGATGCTTTTGGCGATGGGGTTCTCCTACAGTCACTTGGTCGGGGCTATGGGACGAGGCTGTTTATTAAGTTTACCCGGCGAGTATCCGCGTACGCTACGTGATTGCGACGGACTTTTGATCACATCAAAATTCCGTGGCAACCGATCAAGTGAGACTAAACTGCTATGTTTATAAAATTCATACAGTTATCTCATAACTCCTTGCGAATTCCAATTGTTGTATCACATTCCGGATAAATAGAAAATGTTAACCTTTCCGATCGAATAAACGAACACCCAAGTTTTCCCGAAACAGCTCAACACATGAAATAGGTTTTAAGAACATTCACTTCATGCCACAGTACCAACGGTCCAGCCGTAGAAGGGTCAAGCCAACGCCTCACATGTGGCACGCCGTACTGCCCCAAACCCAAAGGTTCAAAGGGCAGTTCAAGACGGTCACATAATCGAGTTAAGGTTTGTTGTCTTCTAGAGGGTCCATCGCGTTACTTGCACTACTTAGAACGTCTTTAAACCACGGAAAAATCCAACACTTGGAAATTTTCCGGCAGGGGAAAAATTGGGTGTTTATATCCGGTCGAACTTTTTAACATATTTTAAAATTATCCGGAAAAGCACATAGACAAAATTTGATAATCCGATCGAATCTTCGATTCCCAATACAACCCCAGAATACTCAACTGTTGAGTGCATATTAAAAATTCCTAGAAAACTCAGTACCTGAAAACATGAATTACTGTGCAAACCATGGAGGCAAATCCCATCAACTGGCCGCGGAACCGCCGCATAAGCCAGGCTTCTGCCGCGGTTCCGCCGCACTATAGAGACATCATGAGTAAATTTTTGCACCGTAATTCTTAGAATTCCCTGCTGAATTTTTTAAGCATTTTTAATCTGGAAAAAACCCAGTTTTTGAAAAAAGACCAGAGAGCAATTTGGGTTTAGGGTTTCGGTTCGATTCGGATTTCAAACGTCGTCTACACTTCGCCTAAGGTTCTAGCTAGTCTCTGATACCACTGTAGGGTTCCTAGGCACACTAATGAGGTCTCACAAGGCATCAACCATGCCAATTTCAAATTTTACAAGTGCCGAGAAACCCTAATACGGATCGTTGACTAGAGTTTAGGCGAAACAAATGCAACTAGTTAACAACTTAACTAAGTGAACGGAAATACAACCTTTGTAGATCCGGTCCTCCACCTCCATAGCTCCATGATGAAGTCTCCTTGCTGTCCAAATCGAATCCCGGGCTCTAGCATCGGCTTCATCGGAGAAATGGGCGGGCTTGGTCGTCGGCTTCGATGCCGAAGATGATCTACGTCGAGGCAACACAAGATCAAGCTCCAACTTCACCAAGTCAAGAAACTTGTGAAGAAAACACCCTATACTACTTGGCAAGAGGTAGAGGATGAAGAAATAGGAAGTGGGTTCACTTTAGAATTGGATTTCTCACTCTTTTCATCAAGTCACCATTGATGGTTGCAAGCTTCTTCATCTTGAAGAAGAAGAAGAAGATGAAGAAAGAATATGATAAGTGTTATTTTAAAAAGGAAAATAATATGAATACTTATCATATACTAACCATGGTTATGTGTAGAGAATAGACTATGGTTAAGTGGAATGGTTAGGGTTAAGCATGAGACAAAATGGTCACTTAGTCAAAGCTTCATGAAGCTTTAACAACAAACAAAGAAAGCCACCATTTTTCTCTTTTCCAAAATAAATAAATAATTAAATAGATGTGAAAATCAAAACCCTAACCATTTAAATAACCATGGTTTAATCTTTACACAAACTCAAGTAAGCATGTATCATCAAACATGATACAATCAAGTGCACAAAAAAATGTATCACATACACAATGTGCACATCAAGTGAGAAAATCCATTTAAAGTGAACCAATACTAGTTAATGCAAAGTAATATATCAAATATATAATTATGCATTAAATCATTAAATCAACACTTGATTTAACGATCCGGTCATATCGCATGTGACCGACTAATATCCAATGTATCGGCTTATCGAATCAATCCTCGATTCGATAACTAGGTTATATCACATACAACAATTCGATACATTCATCGCGAGAATGGAATACGGTATCACATACACGCATTATTCTCGGTCCCGCACATATCTCATATGCGCTCCTATTTCGTTTCGCTTGAGCCAGGAAACCTCTGTGTAGGACTCTAAAGACTCGTCAATACGCCGGCAGCAGGTGATGATCATATCAAACACCCACAAGCCGCAAGCGGTCTGCTAAACGTAACGGCCACCCGGGTATTGAGCGATCAGAAGATCGACGAGCAAGCCCGCTCATACTCCTGTGAATCCAACCAGTAACACTTACCGTACAGTCCGGTCTCGTCGTCTGATATGTCGCATATCTCGCCTAGGGGTGGTAAACGTCAGACCCCAATAGCTCGATAAGTCGTGTCGATATGAGGTCTATAACAGTTCGAGAATCTACAAGTAACACTTACCAGTAAATCTCAGCAACCCTGGCCAGGGATTTCCGGTTATAGCCAATCGAACACTGCGCAACATCAACCCCCTATACCGGGAGAGACGAATCCTCTTCTATCGCTCATTGCCTCCATGTGATTCGGGACTGTACCCAAAAACCACCGTTTTGCACGCCCTCTTGGACATGGTAAGGTGGAAATCAAAGCACAGTGGGAACCACACAAGACTCTATGACGATCTCGGGTCAACAGGCTACTCTGTACCAGTGTCACCAGAGAACTGCCATCTGACGTAAGGTATAATACCATCTGGGAGTTCTCAGCGAGTCCGTCCAGTGTACCCAGTCTCCACTGAGCACCCGTATATCATCTCTGATGTCAAACACCAATGGATATGGGATCATCCATCGCCTATCTGTATGGGTCGAGAAGGTATACGCTAGTCTACTCTGGTATATCGATGCCCCGTCTCAATACACCCACGACTAGGGACCTTGAAGGATGTACTTATGGACTACCATGTCACCACTAGTATGATCCGCATCATAGTCCAGGTAGTCAAGTACACATCCTAAGGGTTTTACCAACATGTAACAGAGAGACAATTAGTGTACACGTTAAGGTAAAGAGTAACCAGATAGCATACTATCATGTCGAGCAAGAAAGCCCTCCTTATATATGTCCAAGCATCCACTACAATATACATCCTATGTATAGTAATGGCTTCTAGGGCATATATATAACTAACAATACATACTAGTATGATACAGTAATGGCCTCTAGGGCATATACACTAACAATCTCCCACTTGCACTAAGGCCATGTACTGGCGTATCGAAGACCTATCATCTCGATCAGCCGCTCGAACTGAGTCTGGGGTAAGGCCTTCGTGGATAGATCTGCAGTGTTATCTTCTGAAGCAACCCTCCGAACCTCGATCTCCTGGCGATCCACGATCTCCCTGATCAGGTGATACCGCCTTAAGATGTGTCTGGATTTCTGATGGGACCTGGGTTCCTTCGCTAAAGCTATAGCCCCGTTGTTGTCGCAATATAGAGGTATTGGATCAACAATGGACGGAACCACCTGAAGTTCTTTCAAGAACTTCCTCATCCAGACAGCTTCTTTTGCGGCATCAGATGCAGCGATGTTGAAGGGTTCCTAGGCACTCTAGTGAAGTCTCACAAGTGATCAAACATGCACAAATCAAATTTTACGGGTGCCTACAAACCCGACTACGGATCGTTTACTAGATATTTAGGCGAAACAAGCGAACTAGTTAACATTTTAACTAAGGGAACGGACATACAACCTTTGTAGATCCGGTCCACCACCTCCACGGCTCCGCAATGAAGTCTCCTCGCTGTCCAAATCATGTCTTGGGCTCTAGCGTCGGCATCATCGAAGAATGGGCGGGCTTGATCGTCGGTTCGATGCCGAAGATGATCTACGTCGAGGCATCGCCAGAACAAGCTCCAACTTCACCAAGTCGGAAAAACTTGTGAAGGAAACACCCTATACTACTTGGCAAGAGGTAGAGGATGAAGAAATAGGAAGTGGGTAAACTTTAGTTTTGGATTTCTCACTAGATTTCATGACTTGCCATTGGAGTAGCAAGCTTTCTCCATTGAAGAAGAAGATGAAGAAAGAAGAAGATGATATGATAAGATAATTAAAATAGAAAAGAAAATATAATACTTATCATATCATTAACCTTAGTTAGGTGTAGAGAATTGACTAAGGTTAATTTGAAGAGTTAGGGTTAAGAAAGAAGACAAAATGGTTACATAGTCAAAGTTTCAAGAAACTTCAACTACAAACAAAATAAGCCACCATTTCATTTTCTTTATCATTTTCTTTTTCCAAAATAAATAAATAAACAAGAAAAAGAAAAACCCTAATCTTAATCTTAACCATGGTCTAATTCTTTACACTAACCCTAGCAAGCATGTATCATCAAACATGATACAATCATGTGCACAAAATATATCACATATGCAATGTGCACAAACTAAGTGAGTAAATCCATTTAAAGTGAACCAATACTAGTTAATGCAAAGTAATATATCAAATATATAATTATACATTAAATCATTAAATCAACACTTGATTCAATGATCCGGTCATGTCGCATATAACCGGCTAGTATCCAATGTATCAGCTTATCGAATCAATCCTTGATTCGATAACTAGGTTATATCGCATATAACCAATCGATACATTCGTCGCGAGAATGAAATACGGTATCACATACACGAATTATTCTCGGTCCCGCACATATCTCATATGCGCTCCTATTTCGTTTCGCTTGAGCTAGGAAACCTCTGTGTAGGACTCTAAAGACTCGTCAATACGCCGGCAGCGGATGATGATCATATCAAACACCCACAAGCCGCAAGCGGTCTGCTAAACGTAACGGCCACCCGGGTATTGAGCGATCAGAAGATCGACGACCAAGCCCGCTCACACTCCTGTGAATCCAACCAGTAACACTTACCGTACGGTCCGGTCTGTTCGTCTGATATGTCGCATATCTCGCCTAGGGGTGGTAAACGTCAGACCCCAATAGCTCGATAAATCATGCCGACGTAGGGTCCATAACATTCGTGAAACTACTGATAACTCTTACCAGTATATCACTGCAACCCTGGCCAGGGATTTCCTGTTATGGCCAGTCGAGCATAGCACAACATCAACCCCCAATACCGGGAGAGACGAATCCCCTCCTATCGCTCATTGCCTCCATGTGAATCGGGACTGTACCCAAAAACCACCTGTTTGCACAACTCAGTAGAGCCGTGGTAGGGTGGAAATCAAAGCACAGTGGGAGACACACAAGACTCTATGACGATCTCGGGTCAACAGACTAAGCTGTACCAGTGTCACCAGAGAACTGCCATCTGACGTGAGGTATAATACCATCTGGGAGTTCTCGGCGAGTCCGTTCAGTGTACCCAGTCTCCACTGAGCACCCGCATACCATCTTCGATGTCAAACACCAAGGGATATGGGATCATCCATCGCCCATCGCATGGCTCGAGAAGATATGCGCTAGTCTACTCTGGAATATCGATGCCCCGTCTCGATATTCCCACGACTAGGAACAATTCAAGGATGTACTCATGGACTACGCAGGCCCCACTAGTATGATCTACATCATAGTCCTGGAAGTCGAGCACACATCCTAAGGGCTTTATCAACATGTAATCAGAGAGACAGAAAGTATACATGTTAAGATAAAGTGCAACCAGATAGCATACTATCATGTCGAGCAAGAAAGTCCTACCTATATATGTCCCAGCATCCACTACAATATACATCCAATGTACAGTAATGGCCTCTAGGGCATACATATAACTAACAATCTCCCACTTGCACTAGGGTCATCTGTAGCAGTGGTTGCAGTATCACATACTCAACCATCCCCTAAAAGTCTCTCTTTGGGAAAAGGGCCTTCGTGAGTGGATCCGCCGTGTTGTCCTCTGAGTCTACTCTCCTAACCTCGATTACCCTGGAGATCAGTTATCTCCATGATCAGGTGATGCTGCCTTAGATTATGTCTGGGTCACGGATGGGACCAGGGTTCCAGGGCCAAAGCCACAGTTCCATTGTCACACAATGGCAGGAACCTAGTTCATCTTATGAACCAATAAACTCCCAAACTGCCTCTTTGGTAGTATCTTTAATAG
This sequence comes from Agapanthus africanus, assembly GCA_030015575.1. NCBI lineage: Eukaryota > Viridiplantae > Streptophyta > Magnoliopsida > Asparagales > Amaryllidaceae > Agapanthus > Agapanthus africanus. Next base: position 311,045,859 of record CM057347.1, on the reverse strand, counting down.
CGATGTTACCAGCCTTTATCGTCTAGTTTGCCACGGTATCTAGCTTGGAACTCTTCCAACATACCGTCCCTTTACTGAGGGTAAAGACAATGCCTGTGACTGACATTCAGTCGTCTTTATCACCCTGGAACACTTCCAGTGATTCTCCCCAGGATCGATTGATACCATCTCACTATTCCTAGTGAGAACCCTAATGTCCCTTTAGATATATCTCATAGGTCCAAAGCTTAGGAGGTATCATCTTTATCCTATTTGGAGAATCCTTGTGATTATAGGAGATTGACCGATCGTAGTATAGGAAACTCTTTTCCTATTAAGAGTATGTTGTCTACGTACAATACGAAGATAACCACCTTACTCTCTACTACCCTTTTGTATATACAAGGTTCGTCTACCATTTTGATGAAGTCAAACACTTTGACTTTTACATCAAAACAGACGTTCCAACTCCGCGATGCCTGCTTCATTATGTAAAGCAACTTGCACACGTTTCCGCTGCTCCCACTGTTTACGAAAACCTCTGACTGTGTTCTTATAGACGTGCTCTTCTAAATCAGTATTTAGAAAAGCAGTCATGGCACCCAACCGCCAGATATCGTAGTCATGGTATGTAGCCGTGGTAAGTAGGATCTGGACAGACTTAAGCATAGCTACTGGAAAAAGGTTTCATCATTATCCACGCCTGGTCGATGACGAAAACCTTTAACAAGTCTAGCTTTGAAAGTCTCAACCTTTCCATCTAAACCAAGTAATCTTCTCAAGATATACTTGCTCCTGATGGGGATTTAACCCTTCAGATATAGCAGCTAAAGTCCATACTTTGCTGGTGTACATGGATTCCATCTCAGATCGCTAAGCATCCAGCCATTCTTACAGAGTCCCTACTCTCGATGGCCTGCTCGAAACTAGTTGGGTCATCATCTCATAATGCAATCCTTGCTCCCACTGTCATCGAGAAACCGAGGTATCTCTCAGGCGGATGAGGAACCCTACTAGATCGGCGGAGAGGCTGAGGTTCGTCGGAAACTATTGAATCCTTTGGTTCTGTCAAATCATTAGCAGTTTTGTACAGCTGGAACCTTTCCAGTTTTACAGAACTGATCTTGCCTCGATCTTGTCCGGATTTTGCTTTTGACATAGGCCGGACAACCCTAAATCTTAACTCGCTTAAGAGATGGGTTCTTCCCATACCATATCTCATATGGATTGGTAGGCAGTGATTTGATTGGAACCCTATTCAATAGGTATGCAGCTTCTCAAGTGCATAACTCCCAAAAGGAAAAAGGTAACTCAGCAGTACTCATCATAGAGCACACCATATATATAGGGTGTATTTGCTCCGCCCCGACATACCATCGTGCAATGGTGTATACGGAGGAGTAATGCTGAGAGAGAATCTCATTCTCCTTTAGAATAGTCCAGTATTTCCGTGCTCAAGTATTCTCCTCCTTGATCTCATCCTAGGACATAATACTTATACCCGTATTTTGGTTCTCTACTTCTAACTTATATTCTGTGAATATCTCAAAAGGTTCAGACTTGTGTTTCAACAGGAACATATGTCTGAATCTTGAGAGATTATCAGAGAACGTAATGAAGTATAAAGAACCGGTCCTGGCATGTGTAGACTGGGGACCTACATACATCATCATGTATCATCCCAAGAGTTCACTAACTCTTTCTCTGTTTCCAATAAACAGGGCTATGGTCATCTTATTTTTGTGACATGACTGGCGAGTTTCACAAGATGTAAATTCAAACTGATTTAAATATGCATCTATATGTAACTCTAGCTAGTCGGGTCGCATTGATATGACCTAGTCTACAATACCTCAAGAAGAATCCGTTCATTTCTGAACTCTTTCTCTTGTGTGTGTTCTGTATACTAAGAACTGTAGTTTGATTTAGAACATCAACGCTTTTAGATAACGTGCCTGAACCGATCAACTTTTGATATAGGAAATGTTCAAAACATTATCCAACAATACAAAATTTTATCATTTCTTTACTAATAAAGAGATAGATATGATTTTGTATATCAGGTTCGGTATCTAATAACATTTGTTCAGAATCAATGTATTCGTAATACAGGGTGACAGTGACCAACAGACTTGGCTGCAACACTTGCCCCGTTTTCTGCCTCATGAAACTTATCACCCGTTCTCAGTTCTCTACCTTTCTGTAGCCCTATGTAACAGATTACATATCTGGGATCCTGATCCGGTATCATATACCCAGGACGTAAAGGACACTGAGAAACAGTTCTTTGTAATGAACACACCCGAAGATGATGCATCATATGCACTTTCTTCGTTTGGGCGGCATAGGAATTGTGGTATTCCCCTATTTCCTGCTCTGTCTTATAACAATTATAAGTTGGAGCGGGACCAACGTTTCCCAGCTCAGTATAACAAGCGGGTTCGGTCAATATTCCGTATTATTATCTTGATTAAGGCGTGATATGGTCGCTACCTGGAGAGAGAGAGAAGAAAACACTCAGCGTGCGCTCTGTCAAGAATAGATTGGTTATAATTTTATCTAATCAGGATGGCTCCCACTGCTTTTTATCAAATCTTCCTTCAAACCCTAAAAGGAAAGACTAGCCGGGATTAATTACACACTACAAGTTCGCCAATCTTTCAGCCAGGCCAGTGTCGGTACTTTGAGGGAGGTTCCCCGTGCTTTCGCACGGACCTAATTACAGTAAACCTCGTTTTCCCAGAGGCGTAACCCCGTTGACACCTTTCTAGACACCTACTTGATCGGCTAATTATAAAGTGCAAAACTCTCCCAGGAGTAACAATTACTCGCAGTGGGTATCGGGATCCAACTATCACATAGAAGGTATGCAATCTCATTGCAAGTTTCAACACTTGAAACTCCCGATAAAGGTTTTTACCCTTAGCACCTATGACCTTAACTATGGTCAACAAATCGTAAGTACTAGTCAAGTTCTACCCGTCATTTCGTGATTAATTAGACCCACCCACATGACCCTTAACTAAGGTCAACAAAGTCACGCGACTGTCCTAACTAATCGCATCATATGCGGTGTAGGAAGACATCACTTAGCTACCGTACACTGTGCCTTGACTATGGTCAACAAACACAGCACGAATACTAAGTACTCTACTTCCTAAAATGACGGAGGGTTGCGGCTGGTTTTTGTGAAAACCTTTAACGCTTTGAACTTGATCTCGTTGCGGAATCAAATGGTTTTTAAATGGAATGTTTTTGAGGCTTTTCTAGTTTTGCTAAAGGGGTCACTCCCGGTGAAGGGATCGTCGGCCCTTTCCTCGTCGAATGAGGTGCGGGATATATCATATATATCACTGTGCAAAGCGGAAACTATAGAAGCGATCAAAGACAAACCGAGGGTTGTAGCATCTGCCAGTTATTGCTAAAGGAGTCACTCCCGGTGAAGGGATCTCGGTCCTTTCCTCATCGAATAAGGTGCAGGATGTTCTATAATGAACACCGCGATGCAAAGCAAGAACTGTAGCTACCTGTTTTATTTTGAAATTCGATTCCACAACATCAATTAGGTTTATTTTCTTTCATTAATCTCATTAATGAATATCCCATCATTTAAGTCCACCTAACCATCACAGATAAATATAACGTATGCTTATGCCATCCGCATTCGCCTCGATGTCCCGTCTGCACCGTTAGGTTAGGTAACTAACGCCAGAGCGAGGCAGGGCTAGCGCGGGTGTAAAACATAAGCAACGTCTATATAATATATCATATATACTATATATAATACCTGTCACAGAACATCACATGATCACAGATAAATCACAGCAGAAGAAACATATGAAATATTGGATATACTAGGACGTCCGTGTTTTCAATACGAGCCAGTATAAAACACGGATTCCACGGTCGTGATGAATAGCCAATCCCACACCCCTAGACCCCTACGAGAGCCGCAAGTAACCCTACCAATTCTAGGGTTAGGAGACCCGGACTCGACTCCTCGAGTTGGTCTCCCACTGGACCCCAGAACCCGGTTACTTGTGCTCCCCTCCTTGGGTCTATTCTAGTGCAGAAAAGTAAATAATATACAACAACGGTGACAACTTCCGCAACCTGGAAGCGCCCCAATGAAAGAATATTACATACAAGTTTTTACATGAATGAAAATGAAAAACACTCATCTCACATAAAAACCCCCCGGCTATTCAAACACGACGATCCAATATAACATATCCAGCAACACATAACATCACATGTCATCAACGTAAGTAAATATGCGCATCCCAATTGTCGTTGACATATAGCAACGAAACCGGCGTATCACATATTACACTTACGGTCACAGAAAAGAAAGTGTAAAACTACAACAGTTGGAATCCGCAACCTCCTCAGACATCGCATGTCTGGCCAAATGAATTACTTAGACATCGCATGCCTAACAATTATAAACCCCGCATTTTAGTCTCATTATCGAAAACTCTTTTCAATATAAAGTCGGGCAATTCAACAAGATTCCCGACATTCTGATCGAATGCTCATCGCAAACTTTAGTAGGCGGCCGCACCCCCGACGCCGTCGACGAAGTGCACCAAGGCGGAACACCGCTACCGGGAGCACCCGAACGGATGCTTTCGGCGACGGGGTTCTCCTACAGTCACTTGGTCGAGGCTATGGGGTGAGGCTGTCTATTAAGTTTACCCGGCGAGTATCCGCATACGCTACGTGATTGCGACGGACTTTTGATCACATCAAAACTCCGTGGCAACCGATCAAATGAGACTAAACTGCTATGTTTATAACATTCATTCCGTTATCTCATAACTATTTGTGAATTCCAATTATTGTATCACATTCCGGATAAATAGAAAATGCTAAACTTTTCGATCGAACAATCGAACACCCAAGTTTTCCCGATACATCTCAACACATGAAATATGAGTCTAACAACACTCAGTTCGTGCCTCAGTACCAACGGTCCAGCCGTAGAAGGGTCAAGCCAACGCCTCACATGTGGCACGCCGTACTGCCCCAAACCCGAAGGTTCAAAGTGCAGTTCAAGACGGTCACATAATCGAGTTAAGGTTTGTTGTCTTCTAGAGGGTCCATCGCGTTACTTGCACTACTTAGAACGTCGTTAAACTACGGAAAAATCCAACAATTGGAAATTTCCCGGCAGGGGAAAAAGTGGGTGTTTATATCCGGTCGAACCTTTTAACATATTCTAAGAATACCCGGAAAAGCACACCGACAGAAATTAGACAGTCCGATCGAATACACCGAGTCCCCAATATAACCCAGAAAATGCAACTCTGGAAAAAATTATTAAAATCCCCAGAAAATCCAGCAAAGATAACTAACAATTACTGTGTAACAGTGGATGCACAAAACGGCAAAATGGCCGCGGATCAGCCGCACGAGCCATGCTCGTGCCGCGGATCCGCGGCTCTTTGATGGAATTACTGCATCGAAATTCACATTAATTCTTATATTAGCCTTCTCATTTTTCTGGATATTTTTAATGTGGAAAAATCCTCGAAATTAAAAAAAGTACAGAGAGCATATTCTTAGTCGGGGTTTTGGGTCGATCGGACTTCTGATTCCGTCGGGACTTCGCCTAAGGCTCTAGCTAGGCTCTGATACCACTGAAGGGTTCCTAGGCACTCTAGTGAAGTCTCACAAGTGATCAAACATGCACAAATCAAATTTTACGGGTGCCTACAAACCCGACTACGGATCGTTTACTAGATATTTAGGCGAAACAAGCGAACTAGTTAACATTTTAACTAAGGGAACGGACATACAACCTTTGTAGATCCGGTCCACCACCTCCACGGCTCCGCAATGAAGTCTCCTCACTGTCCAAATCATGTCTTGGGCTCTAGCGTCGGCATCATCGAAGAATGGGCGGGCTTGATCATCGGTTCGATGCCGAAGATGATCTACATCGAGGCATCGCCAGAACAAGCTCCAACTTCACCAAGTCGGAAAAACTTGTGAAGGAAACACCCTATACTACTTGGCAAGAGGTAGAGGATGAAGAAATAGGAAGTGGGTAAACTTTAGTTTTGGATTTCTCACTAGATTTCATGACTTGCCATTGGAGTAGCAAGCTTTCTCCATTGAAGAAGAAGATGAAGAAAGAAGAAGATGATATGATAAGATAATTAAAATAGAAAAGAAAATATAATACTTATCATATCATTAACCTTAGTTAGGTGTAGAGAATTGACTAAGGTTAATTTGAAGAGTTAGGGTTAAGAAAGAAGATAAAATGGTTACATAGTCAAAGTTTCAAGAAACTTCAACTACAAACAAAATAAGCCACCATTTCATTTTCTTTATCATTTTCTTTTTCCAAAATAAATAAATAAACAAGAAAAAGAAAAACCCTAATCTTAATCTTAACCATGGTCTAATTCTTTACACTAACCCTAGCAAGCATGTATCATCAAACATGATACAATCATGTGCACAAAATATATCACATATGCAATGTGCACAAACTAAGTGAGTAAATCCATTTAAAGTGAACCAATACTAGTTAATGCAAAGTAATATATCAAATATATAATTATACATTAAATCATTAAATCAACACTTGATTCAATGATCCGGTCATGTCGCATTTAACCGGCTAGTATCCAATGTATCGGCTTATCGAATCAATCCTTGATTCGATAACTAGGTTATATCGCATATAACCAATCGATACATTCGTCGCGAGAATGAAATACGGTATCACATACACGAATTATTCTCGGTCCCGCACATATCTCATATGCGCTCCTATTTCGTTTCACTTGAGCTAGGAAACCTCTGTGTAGGACTCTAAAGACTCGTCAATACGCCGGCAGCGGATGATGATCATATCAAACACCCACAAGCCGCAAGCGGTCTGCTAAACGTAACGGCCACCCGGGTATTGAGCGATCAGAAGATCGACGAGCAAGCCCGCTCACACTCCTGTGAATCCAACCAGTAACACTTACCGTACGGTCCGGTCTGTTCGTCTGATATGTCGCATATCTCGCCTAGGGGTGGTAAACGTCAGACCCCAATAGCTCGATAAATCATGCCGACGTAGGGTCCATAACATTCGTGAAACTACTGATAACTCTTACCAGTATATCACTGCAACCCTGGCCAGGGATTTCCTGTTATGGCCAGTCGAGCATAGCACAACATCAACCCCCAATACCGGGAGAGACGAATCCCCTCCTATCGCTCATTGCCTCCATGTGAATCGGGACTGTACCCAAAAACCACCTGTTTGCACAACTCAGTAGAGCCGTGGTAGGGTGGAAATCAAAGCACAGTGGGAGACACACAAGACTCTATGACGATCTCGGGTCAACAGACTAAGCTGTACCAGTGTCACCAGAGAACTGCCATCTGACGTGAGGTATAATACCATCTGGGAGTTCTCGGCGAGTCCGTTCAGTGTACCCAGTCTCCACTGAGCACCCGCATACCATCTTCGATGTCAAACACCAATGGATATGGGATCATCCATCGCCCATCGCATGGGTCGAGAAGATATGCGGTAGTCTACTCTGGAATATCGATGCCCCGTCTCGATATTCCCACGACTAGGAACAATTCAAGGATGTACTCATGGACTACGCAGGCCCCACTAGTATGATCTACATCATAGTCCTGGAAGTCGAGCACACATCCTAAGGGCTTTATCAACATGTAATCAGAGAGACAGAAAGTATACATGTTAAGATAAAGTGCAACCAGATAGCGTACTATCATGTCGAGCAAGAAAGTCCTACCTATATATGTCCCAGCATCCACTACAATATACATCCAATGTACAGTAATGGCCTCTAGGGCATACATATAACTAACAGATGTATTCCGCTTCCATAGTCGAGTCAGCAACGGTTTCCTGTTTGGAGCTCTTCCAACACACCGCCACTCCATTGAGGGTAAAGACAAAACCCGACATGGACTTGGAATCATCCTTGTCAGTCTGGAAGCTGGAGTCAACAAAGGCCTCAATCTGAAGGTCTTTTCCGCCATACACCAAGAACATCTCCTTAGTCCTTCTCAGGTACTTGAGAATGTTCTTTACCGCTATCCAATGTTTCTCCCCAGGGTTTGACTGATACCTGCTTACCACACTCAGTGCATAAGCTACATCTGGTCTGGTACATAACATCGTATACATTATAGAGCCTACCGCAGAAGCGTAGGGTATAATAGACATGCGATCCCTCTCCAAATCAGTCTCGGGAGACATCTCTTTGGAGAGGGTGATCCCGTGACAAGCCGGTAAATTACCGCGCTTGGAATCTTCCATACTGAATCTTTTCATTAGGGTGTCGATGTATCTGGACTGAGAGAGTCCTAAAATCCTCTTGGATCTGTCACGGTAGATCCGGATCCCCAGGATGTACGAGGCATCGCCCAGGTCTTTCATGGAGAACCTGTGTGACAAGAACCCCTTGACAGATTATAGCATAGGAATGTCATTTCCTATTAAGAGAATGTCATCCACGTATAAAACGAGGAATACTACAGTTCTCGTTACAAATCTACAATAGATGCATGGTTCATCTGGATTTTTGATAAAGCCAAATTCCTTAACCGTCTCATCAAAATAGATGTTCCAACTCCGCGATGCCTGCTTTAGTCCATAAATGGACTTAAGCAACTTGCACACCTTTCCGCTGCTCCCACTCTGAATGAAACCCTCTGGCTGGTCCATATAGACACACTCCTCTAAATGACCATTTAGAAAAACGGTTTTTACGTCCATCTGCCAAATCTCATAATCGTGGAAGGCAGCAATGGCAAGAAGGATCCGAATGGATTTCAGCATAGCTACTGGAGAGAAGGTTTCGTCATAGTCCAAACTAGGTTGCTGACGAAAACCCTTTGCAACCAGTCTAGCTTTATAGGTCTCAACCTGTCCATCTACACCAATCTTCCTTTTGAAGATCCACTTGCATCCTACGGGTTTTACCCCATCTGGAGAAATGTCCAACGTCCATACTTTGTTGGTGTACATGGACTCCATTTCGGTCCGCATTGCATCCAGCCATTTTACCGAGTCAACGCTCTGAATGGCTTGCTGGAAGCTAGTAGGCTCATCACAATCTATGATGCAATCCTCTCTATCCCCGTCAATGAGAAAACCGTAGTATCTCTCGGGCGGATGAGACTGCCTACTACTCCTGCGGAGCGGCATAGGAATGTCCTGATCTTTCGAACCCTCTGGTTCTACTAAGCTTTCAGTAATAGCTAAGTGGGAGCGCAATAGAACTGGAATTTCTTCCAGTTCTATTGCGCTCCCACTTATTTCTTTTTCTATGAACTGGTGTTCTAGAAAGTGGGCATGGCGAGAAACAAAAACCTTTTGTTCCTCTTCGCAATAGAAGAAATATCCCTTGGAGTTCTTTGGATATCCCACAAACTTGCACTGTACTGAGCGTGCCTCGAGCTTGTCCGCATGCTGCTTTTTGACAAAAGCTGGACATCCCCATGTCTTAATGTGATTAAGATAGGGTCTCTTCCCACACTACATCTGATATGGTGTAGTAGGCACAGTCTTAGTGGGAACTCGGTTCAAAAGGTATGCAGCTGATTCTAGCGCATATCCCCAGAACGATCGCGGCAACTCAGCGTTACTCATCATGGACCGTACCATATCCAATAAGGTTCAGTTCCGTCTCGACGATACACCGTTATGTTGCGGAGTGTATGGAGGAGTAAGCTGAGAGAGAATTCCATTCTCTTTTAAGTAACCCAGGAACTCGGCACTCAAGTATTCACCACCTCGATCAGATCTCAGTGCCTTGATACTTTTGCCTGTTTGTTTTTCTACTTCATTCTTATATTCCTGGAATTTTTCAAAAGCCTCGGATTTATGTTTCATTAAGAAGACATAACCGTACCTTGAAAAGTCATCCGTAAAAGTAATGAAGTAAGAATAACCGCTTCGTGCATGCGTAGACTTGGATCGCACACGTCGCTGTGTACGAGTCCCAAGAGCTCGCTCGCTCTTACTCCGTGTCCAGTGAACGGAGTCTTTGTCATCTTTCCTTTGAGACAGGATTGACAAGTTGCATACGATTGATATTCGAACGGATCCAAATATCCTTCTGCATGTAACTTAGTCAACCTTCTCTCATTGATGTGACCCAGTCTACAATGCCATAAGAAAGTTTTATTGATTTCTGGAGACTTTCTTTTGTGTGTATTCTGGACATTGAAAATCTGTGGTTGGTTCAATACGTATATACCGTTGTTTAATGTACCTGACCCAATCAAAACTTGATTAAGGTGAATGTTCACTACATTACTTACAAATGCAAATTCATAAGCTTCTTTAGATAATAAAGATACAGAAATGGTATTACAGGTTGCATTTGGTACAAAATAACAACTACGCAAAACCAAAAGTGTCCATCTGACAATCCCAGGTGATAGTCCCCCACGGCCTCAGCATCCATGCTAGCTCCGTTTGCAACTCTGAGGGTCATATCATCTGCCTTCAAAACTCTACGCTTTCTCAACGCCTGCAAAGAATTACAGATATGAGATCCTGATCCGGTATCCAATACCCAGGATGTAGAGTTTATTGATAGACAGTTTTCAATAACATACACACCTGAAGCTGAAGCCGCAACTTGCTTCAGATCCTGGGTTCTGGCCTTCCAAGCCTTGCAATCCTGTTTCCAGTGTCCACTTTTGTGACAGTAAAAGCACTCTTCTTTCCCCACAAGCTTCCCCGCTACCTTTGTTGCTTTTGCCTTTCCTTTTCCCTTCGTATCCTTCTTACTAACACCGCCCCTTGGTTTAGCGGGGGTTTTCTTCTTCTTTCCCTTGGCTTTCGTCTTGGACCTAGAAGAGGAAGATCCTCCTACAAACAAAGTGGATATTTCCCTACCTTTCTGTAGGGTGCCCTCTGCACTCCTCAGCATGTTGAGGAGCTCTGAAAGTTCAACTTCCTTTTCTTGCAAGTTGAAATTCAGGATGAACTGGGCGTAAGTGGAAGGAAGGGACTGAAGAATCAAGTCCGTATAGAGATCATTCTCCAACGTGGTCCTAAGTTCCGCGAGCTCCTCTATGTAGCCAATCATCTTAAGCACGTGTTCCGCTACCGATGATCCGACGGCCAACCTTGCCGAAAACAACTTCTTCGACACTTCGTATCTGGCGATACGAGACTGCTCTCCATACAGTTCTTTTGTATGAAGAAATATGGACTCTAGGTCCATATTCTCGTGCCTCCTCTGATGTTCGTTGTCCATCGAGGCAAGTACGAGGCATTTGGCCTTCGCGCAATCTATTTCCCAGGTCTTACGGATTTCCCTATCCGCGACACTGGTTTTGGGACCTAGGACAGGGGGAGCTTTGGTGGTAAGGAGATACCCCAACTTGTCGTAAGTGATTGCCATCTTGACATTCCTGAGCCTATCTTTGTAGTTTGGCCCTGTCAGTATGTTTTTATCTAGTAATAACTTAAGTTCGGTCATGTTGAATGGTCGCTGCAATTAGGAGAGAGAAAAGAAACACTTTAGCATGATGCTCTTGCAAGTTTAGAGTGGTTTTTAATTTGTCTAAACAGGATGGCTCCCACTGTCTCTCGAATCCCTTCTCAAACCGTAAAGAAAGAATTAGTCGGGATCAATCTCACCGTACAATACTTGCTTAACCTTTCAGCCAGGCTAGTGTCGATACTTCGAGGGAGGTTTTCCAACGCTTTCGCGAAGTTCCTTAATTAAGTAACCTCTTTTCCCTGTGGGCGTAGCCCCGCTAACACCTTTCTAGACACCTACTAGGTTTATAGCATTGATCGTTAAGTGAGAGTTTTCTCGAGGAGTAGCATGTACTCACAGTAGGATCGGGATCCAAATATCATCGCGTGATAAAACCGAAGGAATCCTACCAGAATCATCACACTCCAAATGGTATGCAGCGCTAGCAAGTTTCAGTACTTATGAAACTCCCGATGTGGATTTTTGCCCCATGCTCTTATGACCTTGACTTTGGCCAAAATATCATAAGTCACATGTCAAGTTCTACCCGTCATTCTCCTGGTTAATTTGGATCCACCCGTACCTACCCTTGACTTTGGCCAAAATGGCAGCACGACTGTCCCAAACCAATGCATCTATCTATGCTGCACATGAATACCCAATAGCTACCAATCACTATGCCTTGACTTTGGCCAAAATACATAGCTTGAATACTTTTTGACCATTCATGTGGAATGACGGAGGGCTACGAATGGTTTTGGCGAAACCGTGAACGTAGTGAACTTGATATAATCGTGGAACGAGATAGCTTTTAAAAGGAGTGGTTCAAGCTCCGCGTTTAAAAGTTTAGTTTTGAAAAGAACCGAGTGGTTTTCAAAGTGTTCCAATCGACTTTTACTTGGTTTATTTTCTTGCATTAGTTCTTTTAATACGTCCCATCATTTAATCCTACCATTGCAGAAAACAACCAAAATATGACGTACGCTTATGCCATTCGCATTCGCCACGGGGCCCCGTCATCACCCGTTAGGTTACTTAACTAACGACAGAGCGGGGGTTGGGCTAGCGCGGCTGTAAAACATAAGCAACGCCTAAATAGTTATTATATATAAATATATATAGTAATGATAGACATTACAGATCACAGATGAATACATTGGATATACTAGGAACCCGCAATCCGTTCGAGCCTGCAACGAAAAGCGGATTACACGGTTGCGGTGAATAGCCAAAACCCCACCCAAGACCCCTACGGGTGCGGCAAACTACCCGCCAAGTATTCGAAGCGAAGCAACCTCCCTCAACACCGTGAGTAGGCCACTCGGCACTTCGAGATACCCGGTAGTTTGTGCACCCCTCCATGGGTCTATCCTAGGAGCAAAAACAGTAAAAAGAATTATACAATGACGGCTACAACCCCGACCCGGTTGTGCGGCCAAACAAATAATATTACATCAATTTACATATTACATGAATTGAAAGAAAAGAAAACTCTCGTCTCACAAAACCCCGGGCTATTCACCCGCGACAGTCCAACGCATTCATATACACATACCATCATCAAACACAGATCACAGATATGTATAACCCCCACTAATCGACATATAGCGATTAGCCGACGTTCAATACATATAAACATCATAGATATAACCGATTAGTCAAAGTATAGTGAAGTTCGATCAAAAAATACGGATTTATAGGCCCCCAAAAACAAATTTCTTTTCTGGAAAATCTGGGCTGAAATAAACCATCTTAAAAATCCCAAAACCACAACCTAAGAACACTGCACCAAACTCGGTCATGAACCGAGTCAAAACGGCCGCGGTTACACGGCAATGGGTATACTTTTGCCGCAGAACCGCCGCGTTTTAAAGGGATCACTCGACCGTTTTTGGTGGGCTTCTTCACAAAACCCTGAGATGATTTTTGGAGTATGACTTTTTATTTTTAGACCAGAAAAAATTTTAACAGAAACTTAGGGTTTTGCATGTCGTAGTTTTTCGATTTTTCCGATCGAACTTCTATACACTTTACTACCTAGCTAGTTTATGTTTAGTTAGGCTCTGATACCACTGTAAGTCCACGTTGCCAACCTCGGTTCTTGCGGGGAGGCGGAAACGGTATAAAAATCAAATTTTTAGTGCACTCGGCAACATGGACTAACAAAAGTCGGGATCTTTTCTAAACAAAACTAGCTAGCAAGCTAAAGAGAGTTAGCTACTCGGAAAAGATGTTATACCTCACTTGAACTCCTTCTTGAACTCTTTACGGAGGTTGGATGGTGCTTTCCTTGTCGCCTTCTTTTGTCAAAGATGGATCCACCTGAGGGTTCAACCTTGGGCTCCTTTCTCGAACTTTGAGAGAACTAAGGTCTTTGGCTTGCTAGACCTTCAACCCTAGAGTGAGTAGAGAGTGGTTTAGAGTATTTTATCTAAAGGAGAGGTTTCTCAACACATGAGAATGGATCTCCTTGAACTAGAGGAGGAGGAAGAAGAAGAGAGGAGAGAGAATGGTTATGATAGAATGAATTGGTTTTTTACAACCATAACAATATCTAGTGAATTATCAAACTAATAAAATTAATCTAAATGAAAAGTTGATGGAAGGTTTGATAAGACTATTATCATTTCACATTAAATGGTTTTGCTTGAATCAAAGAGCATCTTTGATGTGTAATGATGATAGTCAATGTTTCAACCATGGTCAACAAGTCAACCTTGGTCAACAAGTCAACAAACCCAACCATGACACATTTTCATTTAATTAATATTATTAATTGATAATTCACAAATTCATTAGGGTTTGGAAAAAGACGACTGTCAACTGTGCATACACACCCATTCCGAAACCCTAATGAAAATCCTCTTCCTCCGCCTCAATCATCTGTGCATACACACCCGCATTCGTGTTCCGAGGAACATGAATACTATGAGATAAAAGTAACCCCAAAACATATACTAGGATCTGGCTCAAACCAGAGCCCGCTAGTAATATCCGTCCGGACTCCAAACGTGCACAAGTGCACGGATGAGAACGAACCCTGTCGCAAAACCATGCGACCTCTACTCTGTTTAGCCCAAAGGCGAATAGCCCTCTGTGTGGGACTCTAAAGACTCGACACTACGCTGGCAGTGGGTTTAACCACAGACCGCAAGCGGCACTAGCTGTACGTAACGGTGCCCAGGTAGATGCCGATAAGAAGACTGACGAGGTGAACCCCATCTGAACTCCTACTGAGCCTGTATATGACAGTCTCCGTACAGTCCGTTCTGTTCGTCTGATACATCGCATGGCGGGCCTAGGGGGCCGGTGAACGTCAGTCCCCTAATAACGGTACAAGTCGTGTCGGAGTGTAGCCCAGAACACCCTGAGATAACACTGGAAACCTACCAGTATATCTCGCTTGCCCTGGCCAGGGACTACTCGTGTAATGGCTCTTCTAGACACAGCGCGATGTCAACCCCCAATACCGGGAGAGACGAATCCTGTCTAACAGTCACTGCCTCCAAGTGCTTCGGGACTGCACCCAACTACTACCTGTTTGCAGGACTCCTTTGAGCCGTGGTAGGGTAGTAATCAAAGTACAGTGGGAACACACTCGAGGCGAAGTGACAGTGTCAAGTCAGCGGACTAAGCTGTACTCATGTCACCTGGGAACTGATAACTGACGATAGGTATAATACCAACCAACAGTTCCCGACGAGTCCTGTCCAGTGTACTCGTAACCTAACGAGCACCCGCATACTATCTTAAGTACGACGTACTGACGGCTTTGGGACAGACCGTCTCCCATGCTGGGATGAGAAGCGCATACGCTAGTCTACTCCGGAGTATCGATGCCCTTTCTCGACAGTCCAACGACTAGGGACCTGTATAAGGATGTGCTTATGGATTACCCAGCCCCCACGAGTGTGAGCGCCATCACAACGCTGGTAATCAAGCAAAGATCCTAAGGGCTCTACTAATATGTATATAAGCAATATGCTAAAAGAAAAACATGCACATATTAAAGCAGAGACAAACCAAGTAGCATACTACCATTTAGAGCAAGATTGTATATACAACTGTGAATATCCCAAGCTTCCATCAAGTAATATACATACTTGTATGATACAATAATGGCCTCTAGGGCATATACACTAACAATCTCCCACTTGCACTAAGGTCATGTACTGGCGTATCGAAGACCTATCATCTCGATCATCCGCTCGAACTGAGTCTGGGGTAAGGCCTTCGTGAATGGATCTGCAGTGTTATCTTCTGAAGCAACCCTCCGAACCTCGATCTCCTGGCGATCCACGATCTCCCTGATCAGGTGATACCGCCTCAAGATGTGTCTGGATTTCTGATGGGACCTGGGTTCCTTTGCTAAAGCTATAGCCCCGTTGTTGTCGCAATATAGAGGTATTGGATCAACAATGGACGGAACCACCAGAAGTTCTTTCAAGAAATTCCTTATCCAGACAGCTTCTTTTGCGGCATCAGATGCAGCGATGTATTCCGCTTCCATAGTCGAGTCACCAACGGTTTCCTGTTTGGAGCTCTTCCAACATACCCTGGAACACTTCCTGTGACTGACTTTCAGTCGTCCTTATCACCCTGGAACACTTCCAGTGATTCTCCCCAGGATCGATTGATACCATCTTACTATAACTAGTGAGAATCCTAACATCCAATTAGATTTATCTCATAGATCAAAAACCCAGGATTTAGTAGGTATCGCTTTGATCCTATGTGGAGAGTTATTGTGATAAGCGGAGATTGACCGAGCGTAGCATAGGAAAATCCTTCCCCATCTAGAGTATGTCATCCACGTACTCTACGAGGATCATCACCATACTCTTTACTACCTTTTTGTATATACAAGGTTCATCTACCATTTTGATGATGTCAAACTCTTTGACTAACGCATCAAAACAGACGTTCCAACTCCGCGATGCCTGCTTTATCACACAAAACATCTTGCACTCGTTTCCGTTGCTTCCACTGTCTACGAAGCCCTCTGACTGTGTACTTATAGACTCTCTCTTCTAAAACATCATTTAGAAAAGCAGTCATGACACCCAACCGCCAGATATCGTAGTCATGGTATGTAGCCATGGCAAGTAGGATCTGGATGGACTTAAGCATAGGCCCTTAGAAAAGGTTTCATCATAATCCATGCCTGGTCAATGATGCAAACCTTTAACAAGTCTAGCTTTGTAAGTCTCAAATTTTCCATGTACACCAAGTAATCTTCTTAAGATACACTTGCTCCTGATGGGGATTTAACCCTTCAGATAAAGCAACTAAAGTCCATACTTTGTTGGCGTATAAGGATTCCATCTCAGATCGCTAAGCATCCAGCCATTCTTACAGAGTTCCACTCCTGATGGCCAGCTCGAAACTAGTTGGGTCATCATCTCATGATGCAATCCTCGCTCCCACTGTTATAGAGAAACAGAAGTATCTCTCAGGTGGGTGAGAAACCCAACTAGATCGGCGGAGAGGCTGAGGTTCATTGGAAATTATTGAATCCTTTGGTTCTACCAAATCATCAGCTGCAGTTTGTATAGCTGGAACTGCTTCCAGTTCTACCTCATGTCCACTAATTTCTTCACAAGAAATTCCCTTTCACAAAGGTGGCATGTTGAGAAACAAAACATTTTTGTTCCTCGGTTTGGTAGAAGATATTCCCTTGCTAATGCTTAGGATATCCAACAAACTTCCACAGATCAGACTTTGCCTCGAGCTTGTCCGGATTTTGCTTTTAGACATAGGCCGAACAACCCCAAATCTTAACTAACTTAAGAGATGGGCTCTTCCCTTTCCATATCTCATATGAAGTGGTAGGCAACTGATTTGATCGGAACCCTGTTCAATAGGTATGCAACTTCATAAGTGCATAACTCCCAAAAGAAAATAGGTAACTCAGTAGTACTCATCATAGAGCACACCTTATCATATAGGGTGTGATTGCTCCGCCCCGATATACCATCGTGCTATGGTGTATACGGAGGAGTAATGCTGAGAGAGAATCTCATTCTCCTTTAGAATAGTCCAGGAATTCCGTGCTCAAGTATTCTCCTCCCTGATCTCATCAAAGGACATAATACTTATTCCCGTTTTAGTTCTCTACTTCCAACTTATATTCTGTGAATATCTCAAAAGGTTCGGACTTATGTTTCAACAGGAATATATGTCTGAATCTTAAGAGATGATCAGAGAATGTAATGAAGTACAAAGAACCGGTCTTGGCATGTGTAGACAGGGGACCTTCATACATCAGCTTGTATCAATCCCAAAAGTTTACTAACTCTTTCTCTGTTTCCAATAAACAGAGCTGTGGTCATTATATCTTTGCGACATGACTGGCAAGTTTCATAAGATGTATATTTAAACTAATTTAGATATGCATCTATATGTAACTTCAGCTAGTCGGGTCGCATTGATATGACCTAGTCTACAATACCACAAGAAGGATTCGTTCATTTCTGAACTCTTCCTCTTGTGTGTGTTCTGTATACTAAGAACTGTAGTTTGATTTAGAACGTCAATGCTTTTAGATAACGTGCCTGAACCGATCAACTTTTGATATAGGAAATGTTCAAAACATTGTCCAACAATACAAAATTATAACCTTTCTTTACTAATAAAGAGACTGATATGATTTTGTATATCAGGTTCGGTATCTAATAACATTTGTTCAGAATCAATGTATTTAGGTAATACAGGGTGACAGTGACCAACAGACTTGGCTGCAACACTTGTACTGTTTTCTGTCTCATGAAACTTATCACCCATTCTCAGTTTTCTACCTTTCTGTAGCCCATGTAACAGATTACATATACGGGATCCTGATCCGGTATCTCATACCCAGGACGTAAAGGACACTGAGAAACAGTTCTCTGTAATGAACACACCCGAAGATGATGCATCAGTATGCACTTTCTTCGTTTGGGCGGCACGGGAAATCTGGTATTCCCAAATTTCCTGCTCGGTCTTATAACATTTATAAGTTGGAGCGGGACCAACGTTCCCCAGCGCAGTATAACAAGCGGGTTCGGTCAATACATCCGTATAATTATCTTGATTAAGGCGTGACATGGTCGCTACCTGGAGAGAGAGAGAAGAAAACACTCTGCGTGCGCTCTTGCAAGATCAGATTGGTTATTATTTTATCTAATCAGGATGGCTCCCACCGTTTTTTATCAAATCTTCCTTCAAACCCTTAAAGGAAAGACTAGCCGGGATTAATTACACCCTACAAGTTCGCCAATCTTTCAGCCAGGCCAGTGTCGGTACTTTGAGGGAGGTTCCCCGTGTTTTCGCACGGACCTAATTAATGTAAACTTCATTTTCCCAGAGGCGTAACCCCGTTGACACCTTTCTAGACACCTACTTGATCGGCTAATTGTAATGTGTAAAACTCTCCCAGGAGTAACTCTTACTCGTAGCGGGTATCGGGATCCAACTATCTCATAGAAGGTATGCAATCTCATTGCAAATTTCAACACTTGAAATTCCCGATAATTTTGCCCCTAATCTCCTATGACCTTGACAAAGGCCAACAAACCATAGGATGCTAGTCAAGTTCAACCCGTCATTTCTTGATTGAATTAAACCCACCCGCACGACCCTTGACAAAGGCCAACAAGGTCGTACGACTACCCTAACCCAATCTGCATCATATGCATAAGCAGATAAGCACTAGTTAGCTACCGCACACTACGCCTTGACAAAGGCCAACAAACGCAGCACGAATACTAGCTACTACTTATCTTAAATGACGGAGGGCTACGACAGGTTTTTCTGAAAACCTATTGCGTAATGAACTTGATATCGTTGTAGAATCAAATGATTTTGAAATGGAGTGTTTTTGAGGCTTTTCTAGTTTTGCTAAAGGGGTCACTCCCGGTGAAGGGATCGTCGGCCCTTTCCTCATCGAATAAGGTGCATGATATATCATATATACCACTATGCAAAGCAAAAAAACTATAGAAGCAATCAAAAGACAAACCGAGGGTTGTAGCATCTGCCAGTTATTGCTAAAAGGGTCACTCCCGGTGAAGGGATCTCGGCCCTTTCCTTATCGAATAAGGTGCAGGATGTTCTACAAGGAACACCACGATGCAAAGCAAGAACTGTAGCTACCTGTTTTTTGAAAATTCAATTCCACAACTTCTTTTAGGTTTCTTTTCTTTCATTAATCACATTAATGAAGTTCCATCATTTAAGTTACCTAAACATCACAGATAAATACGACGTACACTTATGCCATCCGCATTCGCCTCGATGTCCCCTCGTGCACCGTTAGGTTAGGTAACTAACGGCAGAGCGGGGCAGGGCTAGCACGGGTGTAAAACATAAGTGACGTCTATATAATATATCATATATACTATATACTGTATCTATCACAGAACATCACATGATCACATCATATATATCGCAGCAGAAGAATCATATGAAACATTGGGTATACTAGGACGTCCGTGTTTTCAATACGAGCCAGTATAAAACAAGGATTCCACGATCGCGATGAATAGCCAAACCCACACCCCTAGACCCCTACGAGAGCGGAAAGTAACCCTACCAATTCTACAGTTAGGAGACCCGGACTCGACTCCTCGAGTTGATCTCCCACTGGACTCCAGAACCCGGTTACTTGTGCCCTCCTCCTTGGGTCTATCCTAGTGCGGAAAAGTAAATAATATACCAAAGGTGACATCTTCCGCAACCTAGAAGTGCCCCAATAAAAGAATATTACATACAAGTTTTTACATGAATGAAAATGAAAAACATTCATCTCACATAAAACCCCCGGCTATTCAAAACGCGACGATCCAATATAACATATCCAGCAACACAGAACATCACATATCATCAACGTAAGTAAATATGCACATCCCAATTGTCGTTGACATATAGCAACGAAACCGGCAATATCATATATTACACTTACGGTCGCAGAAAAGAAAGTGTAAAACTACAACAGTTGGAATCCGCAACCTTCTTAGACATCACATGCCTAACAATTATAAACCCCGCATTTTAGTCTCCATATCGAAAACACTTTTCAATATCAAGTCGGGCAATTCAACAAGATTCCTGATAAGTGATCGAATGCTCGTCGCAAACTTTTAGTAGACGGCCGCACCCCCGGATGCCGTTGACGAAGTGCACTAAGGCGGAACATCGCTGCCGCGAGCACCCGAACGGATGCTTTTGGCGACGGGGTTCTCCTACAGTCACTTGGTCGGGGCTATGGGGCATGGCTGTCTATTAAGTTTATCCGGCGAGTATCCGCGTACGCTATGTGATTGCGACGGACTTTTTATCACATCAAAATCCCGTGGCAACCGATCAATTGAGACTAAACTGCTATGTTTATAACTTTAAATCAGTTATCTCATAACTACTTGTGGATTCCAAATATTGTATCACATTCCAGATAAATAGACAATGTTAAACTTTCCGATCGAATGATCAAACACCCAAGTTTTCCCAAATAGTTCTCAACACTTGAGGGGAGTTTAAAAACATCCATCACATGCCACAGTACCAACGGTCCAGCCGTAGAAGGGTCAAGCCAACGCCTCACATGTGGCACGCCGTACTGCCCCAAACCCTAAGGTTCAAAGGGCAGTTCAAGACGGTCACATAATCGAGTTAAGGTTTGTTGTCTTCTAGAGGGTCCATCGCGTATCTTGCACGATTTAGACGTTCTTAAACAAACGGAAAAATCCAACACTTGGAAATTTTCCGTGTCGGGAAAAAGTGAGTTATTGATATCCGTTCGAACTTTTTAATACTTTCTAAATATCCGGAAAACCCAACGAAATTAAATTTTCCGATCGAATCTACGAATGCAAAATAAACCCCAAAAATACTCAACACTTGAGTCAGAATAAAAAATACCCAGAAAATAGCAATTTTTCCTACGGTCGTTACTGTTTAAAAATGAAGCAGTAAGCTATCTGTACGGCAGCGGATCCGCGGCATGAGTAGGGTATTGTCGCGGTTCCGTAGCCAATTGAACAGATCACTGTTTCGTTTTTCACAGTCTTACCTAGAAAACCCTGCTGAATTTTTAGGAATTTTTAATTCTGGAAAATCCCAGTTTTGGAAAAAAGTACAGTGAGGGGTATAAAATGCGATATATCGGGTTCGATCGGGGTTTTAACTTCGTCTACACTTCGTCTAAGGCTCTAGCTAGGCTCTGATACCACTGTAGGCTTACTAGGCACACTAACAAGGCTCTACAAGACATCGACTATGCCGGATTAAAAATTTTAGGTGCTGAACAACCCTAAGCTAGATCGTTAACTAGAGATTAGGCGAAAACAATGCAAGCTAAACACTTTACTCTAAAGGAAAGGGACTATAACCTTTGTAGATCCGGTCCTCCAGTTCCAAAGCTCCATGACGACGTCCCTTCGCTGTGATCATCCAACTCCCGGACTCTCGGACAGCTCCTTGAGAAATTGCAACGGGATCGCTTAAAGTCTTCGATGCCGAAGATGATCTACGTCGAGGGAATACGGACTCAAGCTTCTACCTCACTAATCAAAGAATTCGTGTAGCAAACACCCTAAACTAAAGTGCTAGTCTAGTAGAGGATGGTGAGATAGGAAATGGGTACACTTTAGAATTTATTTTCTCACTTTGAATCTCTCTCTTTTTCAAACCCTAGAATGAAAAATCAAGGAGGAAGAAGATGAGCTCAAATGAGAATGGATAATGATCAAGAGAGAGAGTGGTAACCATGGTGAGTAAGTATCATATACTTAACTCATGTAGAGACGTAACCATGGTTAGTTATAGTGGTTAGGTTTATAAAATCCTAAGTAAAACAAAACTAGTGGACTTTGGTCAAAGCACCATAAGCTTCATGAAGCTTCATGGTTATGAACAAATACTCACTAATTTTGTATTTACTTTGAATATTAAAACCATATCAATATATACATAATGGTGTATGTCTCATACACCCATGACAAGTGTATCATCAAACATGATACAAAATGAAAACACAATTTTAATACATATCATATATATACATTAAAGTTGTGCTCATGTGAGAAAAACCCTAAAGTGAACCAATACTAGTTAATGTAAAATAATATATCAAATATATAATTATACATTAAATCATTAAATCAACACTTGATTTAACGATCCGGTCATATCGCATATAACCGACTAATATCAATGTATCGACTTGTCGAATCAATCCTTGATTCAATAAGTAGGTTATATCGCATACAACCAATCGATACAAACATCGCGAGAATAGAATACGGTATCACATACACGCATTATTCTCGGTCCTGCACATATCACATATGCGCTCCTATCTCGTTTTGCCTGAGCCAGTACAACCTCTATGTAGGACTCTAAAGACTCGTCAATACGCCGGCAGTAGATGATGATCATATCAAGCACCCATAAGACGTCAGCGGTACTAGCTGGACGTAACGGCTACCCGAGTATTGAGCGATCGGAAGATCAGCAAGCAAGCCCGCTCCAACTCCTGCAACAGCCTGACAGTGACACTACCGTACAGTCCGGTCTCCTCGTCTGATATGTCGCATATCAAGTCTAGGGGTGGTAAACGTCAGACCCCAATAACCGATAAGTCATGCCGATATGAGGCTCATAACGGGTCGAGAAACTACTGGTAACACTTACCGGTATATCTCTAAACCAGCCCTGGCCAGGGACTTCCCTGTTACGGCCAATCGAGCATAGCGCAACATCAACCCCCAATACCGGGAGAGACGAAACCCCTCCTATCACTCATTGCCTCCATGTGACTCGGGCGAAATGCTATAGAGGCCGTATGGATATATGGCAGGGTTCGATCATATACATGCGGTATTGCACGGATCATGATCGGACGGATAATACTAGCGGGCTTTGGTTTAAGCCGGATCCTAGTATTGTACAGTGTAGATTTTGTCTCATTGCATTTGTATTCGGTCAGAATACAAATGCGGGTATGTATATACAGTCGCGGGGTTTTCCTGTAATTTATTATGGGATCAGTTTTTTGGAGTTGCCAGTTTGCATTCCGTTTCGGCCAGTTTTCCTTTGTTCCTTCTTGGCCGGATTTTTATGTGGGAGGGGCTAATTTGCAAGTGTGCAAATTATCAAATGTGGAGGGTTCTTTGTGGCATTTGGTTTATATGATGGTTTTAGCATCTTTGCTTTTTCTAGTCATCATGGCTAGCATTAATGAGATGAGAATTGATTTGGATTTGATTTAGAAATTGATGTGATATAATTTTCTTGTTATCATCCATTTCTTTATGGTTACCTCCACACACTCTTGTGCTCACCCCTTTTTTTTTGTTTTTTCCTCCTCCAATTTGAGAAAGGGGCCGGCCACATTCTTGTGAGGGAGAGAGAGATTCATTTGGTGTGGGAAATTATTCATCTCTCATTTTTCCTTGCTACACAAATTCTAGCTCACTCCAAAATTCATTTTCCCATACACATCTTCAATGGCAACTTCATACCCCCTTGAGACAAATGGATTCTACACTTTGCCTACAGCATTCTTGGACACGTCGACTCGCCAACTTCGTGCCCGAGTTGCCTCGGTCCAGAGGTGGGAGCCCGTAAAAAGACTCGGCGATGTGGTGCCCTTTCCGACGAGGAGATGAAGACCAGAGATTCCGCGAGGAGATCGGGATGGAGGCCGAAGACCGAAGGACACGGATCGCTCGGTATAGCTTTCTACCCTTTCTCTTGTTTGCTAGTAATAGGTTAATGGTCCGATCCGGGTTTTTAGTACGCGGTAGCGCCAGTTTTTAAAGTTAAAGAAAAGTTTCGTTTACGCATCTTGGCCTCGGATTGACGGCCGGGACGCTGCCGTGCACTTACAGAAAGCGGTCTTCGGAATATCCTCCTTCCGAACCCGCAGCTGGTGATAACCTGACCATAAATCAACCTTCGAGAAATAGCCCGCACCCTGGAGCTGATCGAATAAGTCGTCAATGCGGGGTAGGGGATATCTGTTCCGCACAGTAACCCGGTTCAGCTGACGATAATCAATGCATAAGTGCATACTGCCGTCCTTCTTCTTAACAAACAGGACGGGAGCACCCCAAGGTGACACACTCGGTCGGATAAGCCCTTTGTCCAGCAAGTCCTGCAACTGATCCTTCAGCTCTCTAAGCTCCGCCGGGGCCATCCGATAAGGCGGTATAGAAATAGGCCCCGTACCGGGGATCAAGTCAATGCAGAACTCAATCTCGCGCTCTGGTGGAAGACCAGGCAGCACTTCACGAAATACATCAGGAAACTCTCTCACAACAGGGACCTGGTCCAACGGAACCTCTGTGGCGCTAGTATCATAAACATAGGCTAAGAATCCCTGACACCCTTTCCACAAGAGCTGACCCGCGCGAAGAGAAGAAATCAAGCTGGGAAGGGTAGCGCTACGATCTCCCTGAATAACAAGAACCGGCTCACCAGGAAAACTGAATCTGACTACCTTCTTACGGCAGTCCACAGAGGCATAACAGGTGTTAGTTATATGTATGCCCTAGAGGCCATTACTATACATAGGATGTATATTGTAGTGGATGCTTGGACATATATAGGGAGGACTTTCTTGCTCGACATGATAGTATGCTATCTGGTTGCTCTTTACCTTAACGTGTACACTGATTGTCTCTCTGTTACATGTTGGTAAATCCCTTAGGATGTGTACTTGACTACCTGGACTATGATGCGGATCATACTAGTGGGGACATGGTAGTCCATAAGTACATCCTTCAAGGTCCCTAGTCGTGGGTATATCGAGACGGGGCATCGATATACCAGAGTAGACTAGCGTATACCTTCTCGACCCATACAGATGGGCGATGGATGATCCCATATCCATTGGTGTTTGACATCAGAGATGATATACGGGTGCTCAGTGGAGACTGGGTACACTGGACGGACTCGCCGAGAACTCCCAGATGGTATTATACCTTACGTCAGATGGCAGTTCTCTGGTGACACTGGTACAGAGTAGTCTGTTGACCCGAGATCGTCATAGGGTCTTGTGTGGTTCCCACTGTGCTTTGATTTCCACCTTACCACGTCCAAGAGGGCGTGCAAAACGGTGGTTTTTGGGTACAGTCCCGAGTCACATGGAGGCAATGAGTGATAGGAGGGGATTCGTCTCTCCCGGTATAGGGAGTTGATGTTGCGCTGTGTTCGATTGGCTATAACCGGAAATCCCTGGCCAGGGTTGCTGAGATTTACTGGTAAGTGTTACCTGTAGTTTCTCGAATTGTTATAGACCTTATATCGACACGACTTATCGAGCTATTGGGGTCTGACGTTTACCACCCCTAGGCAAGATATGCGACATATCAGACGACGAGACCGGACTGTACGGTAAGTGTTACTGGTTGGATTCACAGTGAAGGGTTTGTTTAGCACCCTATGAAGAGTTTTGAAGCATCACATGTCCAAAAGTTATGATTTTTATTGTGCTAAACAAACACGCAAGTGGATCGATCCTAGAAATTAGGGTTATCAAACTATAAGTAAGTAAAGTTTAGGGTTTAAAAGCTACAACCTTTGTAGCTCCCGTTTTTGCTTCACTCCTTAGGCTCTTTGAGTGTTGGATGAAGGTCCGCTCGTCGTCCTCTTGCGTCCACGACGATCCACCCGGAGCTTCCCGTCCAAGCTAGCAAGTTTGGTAAAACAAGGAGAACACTCTAATCAAGTGAGCTAGACTTGATTAGAATGAAGTTGTGGCTATGGATCTCACTTCAAAATCTTATTTTTATGAGTGATTCACTCTCTTATAAGAACTAGAGAGCTTAAGCATGGAGGTTGATGAAGATGATGGGTTTTGTGAAGAAGAGAATGAATTATCTTGTGAAAGAGAAAAAGGAAAATAGCTATATATATTTTCCTTTCTCTAAACCAACCATGGTTAGATATATAGATATCATTTTATTTTAAATTAAAAGCATGATAAGAAAATAAACTATGGGTTAAATGTTAGGTGAGAATGGTTGAGTTAGAAGAGTGTAGAAACTCTTAAGTGATTTAACCCATTTTTCATTTTCTTTTGCTTTAATTTAAATCCAATAATTATCCAAATATAACCATGGTGTAATTCTTATACATCCACCATTCTCATTGTATAAACAACCATGATAGAGTTTGATGTATGTATGCATGTGTGCTTGCACATCAACATGTGCATGAACAAGAATGAATGCACACATGCATGCATACATCCAACATAAACAAGATAGGATTTGTAGTGAGAAACTAATGATGAATCAACACTTGATTCACTAATCCGGTCATATCACATATGACCCGACCATTAGCAAGCCGCCCAATTAATATACGGTATCCCATACACGCATTTTAATCGGGTCCAAGCGCATATCGCATACGCGCACCACAACGTTTCGCCTGGACTAGGTAACTCCTATGTGGGACTCTAAGACTCGTCAATACGCCGGCAGTGGGTGATGATCATATCAAGCACCCCCAAGCCGCAAGCGGTCAGCCAAACGTAACAGCCACCCGGGTATTGAGCGATAAGAAGAAAACAAGCGAACCTGTTACAACTCCCGTCGAGCCATCCGGCAACACTACCGTACAGTCCGGTCTCTTCGTCAGATATGCTGCATATCGAGCCTAGGGATGGTCACGTCGACCCCAATAACTCAATAAGTCGTGTCGGTGAATGGTCTATAACAGATCGAGAAACTACTGATAACACTTATCAGCAAATCTCAGCAGCCCTGGCCAGGGACTTGCTGTTATAACCAGTCGAGCACAGCACAGCATCAACTCCCAATACCGGGAGAGACGAAACCCCTCCTATCACTCATCGCCTTCGTGTGTCTCGGGACTGTACCCAACGGCCACCTGTTTGCACAACTCAGTAGAGCCGTGGTAGGGTGGCAATCAAAGTACAGTGGGAGAACACATAAGACTCCATGACGATCTCGGGTCTACAGACTAACCTGTACCAGTGTCACCTGAGAACTGCTATTCGACGATAGATATAATTCCATATAGGAGTTCTCGGTGAGTCCGTCCAGTGTACCCAGTCAGTACTGAGCACCCGTATACGATCTTGATGTCAAACATCGATGAATGTGGGAACATTCATCGCCCATCACATGGGTCTAGTATCATATACGCTAGTCTACTCTGGTATATCGATGCCCCGTCTCGATACACCTCCGACTAGGGACATTCCAGGATATGCTTATAGACTACAGATGTCCCACTAGTATGATCTCCATCATAATCAGGTAACTCCTATGAAGGGGGCTGCCTCGCTTCAGGTTTTAGCGGATAACTTGCCGCGCCTGTAGGGGTCTAGGATTTCATTGCACAGGCTATCCACACGACTAGGGGAACGTCGGGTTTCAGTAGCGGCTCTATGAAACCCGGGGATCCCAGATTATCTGTATTGTTCTGTGATGCTTATTACATTTCTGTGATGTTGCATTTGTCACGCCTGGAGCGATTATTATATATTGCTATATATACTAGTAGATGTTGTATATGTTTTACATCCGCGCTAGTCCAGTCCCTGCTCTGTCGTTAGTTAAGTAACCTAACGGGTGATGACGGGACCCAGTGGCGAATGCAGATGGCATATACGTACATCGTATTTTCGTTCTTTTGTAGTGTGATTAATTGATGGGACTGCATTGATTCGGATCAATGCAAGCTAAACAAACCTGTTTAATGTTGTTGGAACATTTTTTTAAAAAAGCTGTTATTACAAGGACGTTCTCTTTTGTTTTGCAGAGTGGTATTCGGTTATGAATATCCAGCACCTCAGTCGACGAGGCAAGGGCCAAGATCCCTTCACCGGGAGTGACCCCTTAGACAGAAGTTTGTGATAGGGTAATAACTTCACTATAGTCGATTACTTCTTGCTTTGCATCTTGGTATTCAGTTGGAATATCCTGCACCTCATTCTACGGGGAAAGAGCCGAGATCCTTTCAACGGGAGTGACCTCTTTAGCAAAAGGTTTTCGCCAGTATATTTTTGTAAAAAGCTATGCAGTTCCTTCAATGATATCAAGTTCATTACGTTAAAGGGTTTTCGCCAAAAACCAGCCGTAGCCCTCCGTCATTCAGATTAGTATTGCTTAGTATTCGTGCTACGTATATCGTGCATTTCCGAGGCATAGTGTTCGGTAGCTCTGTAATGCTTTTCTGTCGCATGGATATGTGGATTGGTTAGGACAGTCGTACGGTTATGTTGGCATTGTCAAGGACTCGTACGGGTGGGTTTAACGCAATCAAGATAATGACGGGTTGAACTTGACTAGGACCTTTTGATATGTTGGCATTGTCAAGGTCACTTGGGTCCTAGGGGTAAGAACACACATCGGGAGTTTCTAAAGAAACTGAAATTTGCCAGGCATGCGCATACCTTCTGGAGTGTGATGACTTGAGGGGATTCCATCAGGTTATCATGCGATGATAGTTGGATCCCGATTCCCACTGATGAGTTGGTTTAATCCTCGGGTGATCCCGACTAATTCTTCTTTCAGGTTTGGAGGAGAATTTAAGGATACAGTGCGAGGTTTCCTGATTAGATAAATTGATAACCATTCTGATCTAGGTTAGAGTGCACGCAGAGTGTTTCTTTTCTCTCTCTCTTTGGCAGCGACCATGACCCAACCCTTAACTATGACTCAGTGACTAAGATTAACCGAACTTTCTTAAAACACTGGATTTTGGATTGTCTGAGTTGCATACCTCATTGCCACTCCTACTTTTAACCTTTTTCTTCGGAACATTTCGTATCACTACGAATGTCCACTTCCATTGGATAAAACCATCGTATGGTTATATACGAACTCGAAAGAACTTGTTCCAGATTCGAGAATGGTTTCCGGTTCTGGAGAAAATGAATAGGACTATTCAGTTGTCTTTTCCTTTTACCTTCTCTCAGGTTGTGAGTGCTCCTTGGATTAGGACGGTACACCTATTACGCTAATTGGATAGTCTTCATCCAAACCATAGACAGGTGCCGAAAGGTAGGGAATGAAGAAAACCATTTAGCCTAAAAGGTGTACAGAAGGTATTAGGTAAAGACAAATAAAGGGATCAGAAAGAGGGCAAAGTAAATTGCAACTGCTATCATTCACGACCAAACCACGTATTTCATCGCCACACCTATTTCACCTTTTGTATTTCTCCATAACACTCCATATCACTACGAAGATCCTGTTAGGTCCACGTTACCTCTCCCGGTACTTTCGGGGATGCGGAAACGGTAAAACAAAATTTTTTCTAAACTTTGTAACATGGACCGTAAAAGTCGGATCTTTGCTAAACCATACACTAGCATCCTAACTTGAGATGTATCTACTCGGTTAGGGGTTATACCTAACTTGAACTCCTTCTTGAAACCTAGTAGAGGTTGATGGTTCTTTCCTCGTAGCCTTCTTCCGTCAAAGATGGATCCACCTGAGGGTTCAACCTTCGGGCTCTTTCTCGAACTTAGAGTGAACTAGGATCCCCGGCTTGCCAAACCTTGAACCCTAGAGAGAGTAGAGAGTATCTATGGGGTGTTTCTCTTTCAAGGAGAGGGATTCTCAACACATGAGAAGGATTCTCCTTGAGCTTGAGGAAGAAGAAGATGAAGTGAGGAGAGAGAATCAATATGATAGAATGAGCTCATTTTCCTTTTGCAACTATAACAAAAGGAAAAAGAATTATCTAATTAATAATAATAATTCAAAATGAAATAGTTGATGGTTGTTTTTGGAATGACCACTATCATCACTTCATTAAATGAATGTAAGCTAGAATCAAGGAGTATCCTTGCAAAGTAATGATGATGGTCAAACATTCAACCATGGTCAACAAGTCAACCATGGTCAACAAGTCAACAAAACCAACCATGACACAATTTCATTTAATTACTATTATTAATTGATATTTCATAAATCCATTAGGGTTTGGAAAAAGACGACTGTCAACTGTGCATACGCACCCGTTCCGAAACCCTAATGAAAGACCTCTTCCTCCGCCTCAAACAACTGTGCATACACACCTGCATTCTCGTTCCGAGGAACAAGAATACTGAGAGATAAAAGCAACCCCAAAACATATACCAGTATCTGGCTCAAACCAGAGCCTGCTAGTATAAACCGTCCGGACTCCAAACGTGCACAAGTGCGCGGATGAGAACGAACCCTGCCGCAAAACCATGCGACCTCTACTCAGTTTTGCCCAGAGGCGAATAGCCCTCTGTGTGGGACTCTAAAGACTCGACACTACGCTGGCAGTGGGTTTAACCACAGACCGCAAGCGGCACTAGATGTGCGTAACGGTCCCCAGGTAGATGCCGATAAGAAGACTGACGAGGTAAAACCCATCTGAACTCCTACTGAGTCTGAATGTGACATTCTCCGTACAGTCCGGTCTGTTCGTCTGATACATCGCATGTCGGGCCTAGGGGGGCGGCAAGCGTCAGACCCCTAATAGCGGTACAAGTCGTGTCGGAGTGAAGCCCAGAACACCCTGAGATAGCACTGGAACCTACCAGTATATCTTGCTTGCCCTGGCCAGGGACTACTTGTGTAATGGCTCTCCTAGACACAGCGCGATGTCAACCCCCAATACCGGGAGAGACGAATCCTGTCTAACCGTCACTGCCTCCAAGTGCTTCGGGACTGCTCCCAACTACTACCTGTTTGCACGACTCAGAAGAGCCGTGGTAGGGTAGTAATCAAAGAACAGTGGGAACACACTCGAGGCGGAGTGACAGTGTCAAGTCAGCGGACTAAGCTGTACTCATGTCACCTAGGAACTGATAACTGACGATAGGTATAATACCAACCATCAGTTCCCGACGAGTCCTGTCCAGTGTACTCGTAACCTAACGAGCACCCGCATACTATCTCAAGTACGACGTACCGACGGCTGTGGGACAGACTGTCTCCCGTGCTGGGATGAGAAGCGCATACGCTAGTCTACTCCGGAGCATCGATGCCCTATCTCGATACTCCCACGACCAGGGACGTGTATAAGGATGTGCTTGTAGATTACCCAGCCCCCACGAGTGTGATCGCCATCACAACGCCGGTAATCAAGCAAAGATCCTAAGGGCTCTACTAATGCGTATAGGTGATATAATAAATAAACACACAAGTACACATTAAAGCAGAGACGAACCAAGTAGCATACTACTATATTGAGCAAGATTGTCTGTACAACTGTGAATATCCTAAGCTTCCATCAAGTAATATACATACTAGTATGATACAGTAATGGCCTCTAGGGCATATACACTAACAATCTCCCACTTGCACTAAGGCCATGTACTGGCGTATCGAAGACCTATCATCTCGATCAGCCGCTCGAACTGAGTCTGGGGTAAAGCCTTCGTGAATGGGTCCGCAGTGTTGTTTTTGTGTCCACTCTCCGCACCTCGATCTCCTGGCGATCAATGATCTCCCTGATCAGGTGATACCGCCTTAAGATGTGCCTGGATTTCTGATGGGACCTTGGTTCCTTCGCTAAAGCTATAGCCCCATTGTTATCGCAATACAAAGGTATTGGGTCAACAATGGACGGAACCACCTGAAGTTCACTAATGAACTTCTTCATCCAGACCGCCTCTTTTGCGGCATCGCTTGCAGCAATGTATTCAGCCTCCATCATCGAGTCTGCGACGGTATCCCGCTTGGAACTCCTCCAACATACCGCCCCTCCGTTGAGGGTAAACACAAAACCCGAGACAGACTTGCTGTCATCTTTGTCACTCTGGAAGCTTGAATCGGTAAAGGACTCGACCCTGAGGTCTCCATTACCGTAAACCAGGAACATCTCCTTAGTCCTTCTCAGGTACTTGAGAATGTTCTTCACTGCTGTCCAGTGGTCCTCCCCTGGGTCTGACTGATACCGGCTTACCGCGCTCAATGCGTAAGCTACATCTGGTCTTGTACATAGCATCGCATACATTATAGATCCTACCGCCGAAGCGTAGGGTATATTGCTCATGCGAACCCTCTCCTCGTCAGTCTTAGGAGACATCTTCTTGGAGAGGGTAATTCCGTGCAATGCGGGTATGTTACCGCGCTTGGAACCCTCCATACTAAATCTCTTTAGTACGGTCTCTATGTACCTGGACTGCGAAAGTCCCAATAGTTTCTTGGATCTATCTCTATAGATCTTGATCCTCAGAATGTACGAGGCATCACCCAGGTCCTTCATGGAGAACCTTTGTGACAAAAATAGCTTGACCGATTGTAGCATAGGAATATCATTTCCTATCAAAAGAATGTCGTCCACGTACAAGACTAGGAATACGACAGTTCGTCCTACAATCTTCTTATACACACAGGGTTCATCTTCGTTCTTGATGAAATCAAATTCCTTGATTGCCTCATCAAAACAGATGTTCCAGCTCCGCGATGCCTGCTTTAATCCATAAATGGATTTAAGCAACTTGCACACCTTTCCGCTGCTCCCACTGTCTACGAAACCTTCTGGTTGATCCATGTAAACGCACTCTTCCAAACAACCGTTTAGGAAAGCCGTTTTAACATCAATCTGCCAGATTTCATAGTCATGGAAGGCAGCAATGGCAAGTAGGATCCGAATGGATTTGAGCATAGCCACCGGAGAAAAAGTTTCATCATAGTCCAAACCAGGTCTTTGACGAAAACCTTTTGCAACGAGTCTAGCTTTATAGGTTTCCACATGCCCATCTACACCAAGTTTTCTTTTGTAGATCCATTTGCATCCAACGGGTTTTACCCCAGGTGGAGCAATATCCAAGGTCCACACTTTATTGGCGTACATGGACTCCATTTCGGATTGCATTGCTTCCTGCCACTTATCAGAGTCCCTACTGATAATGGCCTGCCTGAAACTGGTAGGGTCATCTTCTTCCAAGATGCAATCCTCTCGATCCCCGTCTATAAGAAAACCGTAGTATCTCTCGGGCGGATGAGAAATCCTACCAGATCTGCGGAGTGGCTGAGGTTCGTCTGGGGTTATAGAATCTAGCGGTTCCTCTAAATTTTCAGTTACATTTTGTGGTCGCTGAATTTCTTCCAGTTCTACCGAACTCCCACTAGTTTCTTTTGCAAGAAACTCCCTTTCTAAGAAGGTGGCGTGGCGAGATACAAACACCTTCTGTTCCTCAGTGTGGTAGAACAGATATCCCAGTGAGTTTTTAGGATATCCCACAAATTTACACAGAACTGATCGTGCCTCTAGATTGTCCGGTTTCTGTGTCTTCACATAGGCCGGACAACCCCATATCTTAATAAACTTCAGACATGGTTTCTTACTGCTCCATATTTCATACGGAGTTTTAGGCACAGATTTGGACGGAACTTGATTCAAAAGGTATGCCGCTGTCTGAAGCGCATGTCCCCAGAATGAAAGAGGTAACTCAGCACTACTCATCATGGAGCGAACCATATCCAATAGGGTACGATTCCTCCGCTCCGATACACCGTTGTGCTGTGGTGTATAAAGAGGTGTAAGCTGAGAGAGAATACCATTCTCTTTTAAGTAATCTAGGAATTCCGTGCTTAAGTACTCCCCTCCCCTGTCAGACCGGAGGATCTTGATACTTTTGCCTGCCTGGTTCTCTACTTCGTTTCTGAATTCCTTGAATTTCTCAAAATCTTCAGAATTGTGTTTCATCAGATACACATATCCGAACCTAGAGAGATCGTTAGTGAATGTGATGAAGTACGAGAACCCACCCCTTGCATGTATAGACATCGGACCACATACATCACTATGTACGAGTCCCAAGAGCTCTGCTGCTCTTTCTCCATGTCCGGTGAACGGAGATTTGGTCATCTTCCCTTTGAGACAAGACTGACAAGTTTCATAAGATGAAAACTCGAACGTATCCAAGAGTCCATCTTTATGCAACTTACTCAGTCTTTTCTCTCCGATATGACCAAGTCTACAATGCCACAAGTAGGATTCATTCGTATCTTAATTCTTCCTCTTGCGTGTGTTTTGTATATTGAGAACTGTATTCTGATTTAGAACGTAGATACCATTACACAGTGTACCCTCTGCAACCAGTACCTTATGAAGGTAAATGTTCATGATATTCTTTTCAAGAACAAAGTTATATCCATCTTTATCGAGTAAAGAAACTGATAAGATGTTGCAAACCATGGAGGGTACATAGTAGCAATCGTTCAAAATCATAGTCTTGCCATTTGGCAATACTAGGTGATATTCACCGACGGCTGCCGCATTAACTTGTGCTCCGTTCGCTACTCTGAGCGACATATCACCCGGTGCAACTTTCCTACTTTTTCTCAGTCCCTGTAATAAATTACAGATATGAGATCCTGATCCGGTATCAAGTACCCAGGAGGCAGGGCTGACCGTAAAACAGTTCTCAATTACAAGAACACCTGAAGTAGATGCAAAACCATGCTTCTTCTTCGACTGGGTATCCTGGAAATCCATACAATCCCCTTTCCCATTCTCATACTCATGACTGTTGTCACAAGTTAGAGCTGAACCAACTTTTCCCAGTCCCGAATAAGAATTCGGATC
Source organism: Agapanthus africanus (assembly GCA_030015575.1). Classification (NCBI taxonomy): domain Eukaryota; kingdom Viridiplantae; phylum Streptophyta; class Magnoliopsida; order Asparagales; family Amaryllidaceae; genus Agapanthus; species Agapanthus africanus. The sequence goes on along the minus strand of CM057347.1, from coordinate 311,010,853 downwards.
GGTCAAGCGATACATTTTATTATCTTGATTAGGGCGTGAAAAGGTTGCTGCCTGGAGAGAGAGAAAAGAAACACTCAGCGTATGCTCTTGCAAGATTAGATTGGTTTATTAATTTATCTAACCAGGATATCTCCCACTGTTTACTCAAATTCTTCTTAAAACCTTTTAAAAGAAGAACTAGTCAGGATTTTAATTCACGTCACAATACTTGCTTAACCTTTCAGCCAGGCTAGTGTCGGTACTTCGAGGGAGGTTTTCCAACGCTTTCGCGAAGTTCCTTAATTCAAGAACCTCTTTTCCCTGGGGGCGTAGCCCCGCTAACACCTTTCTAGACACCTACTAGGTTTATAGCATTGATCGTTTAGTGAAATAATCTCCCAAGAGTAATCCAACTCATCAGTGGGATCGGGATCCAACTATCATTGTGTGATGACCTAGATGGAATCCACTCTAGTCACCACACTCCAGAAGGTATGCTAAATCTGCAAGTTTCAGTACTTTTGAAACTCCCGATGTGGTTTTTGCCCCTAGGACCCAAGTGACCTTGACGAATAATCAACAAATCAAAAGGTCCTAGTCAAGTTCAACCCGTCGTTATCCAGGATTGCATTAGACCCGCCCGCATGATCCTTGACGAATAATCAACAAAATCATGCGACCGTCCTAACCAATCGCATCTATCAGTGCAACAGAAAATTATTACTCAGCTACCGTTCACTGTGTCTTGACGAATAATCAACAAACGCAGCACGAATACTAAGTATTAATTATCCGAAACGACGGAGGGCTATGGCTGGGCTTTTGGCGAAAAACCCGTTAACGTAATGAACTTGATATCGTTGAAGGAACCTGGTAATCTTTTTGAAAATATAGTGGCGAAAACTTTTGCTAAAGAGGTCACTCCCTGTGAAGGGATCTCGGCTCTTTCCTCGTCGAATGAGGTGCAGGATATTCCAAACTGAATACCTCGATGTAAAGCAAGAATAATCGACTATAGTGAAGTTATTACCCTGACGCAAACTTTTGTCCAAGGGGTCACTCCCGATGAAGGGATCTCGGCCCTTGCCTCGTCGACTGAGGTGCTGGGCATTCACAACCGAATACCACGATGCAAAACAAAAATTGAACGTCCTTGCAATAACAGCTTTTTTTGAAAAATTGTTCCAACAACGTCTTTTAGGTTTATTTTCTTGCATTAGTTCTTTTAATGCGTCCCATCATTTAAATCCTACCATTGCAGAAAACAACCAAAATATGACGTACGCTTATGCCAATCGCATTCGCCACTGGGCCCCGTCATCACCCGTTAGGTTACTTAACTAACGACAGAGCGGGGGCTGGGCTAGCGCGGCTGTAAAACATAAGCAACGCCTAAATAGTTATAAATATAGCAATGATAGACATTACAGATCACAGATGAATACATTGGATATACTAGGAATCCGCAATCCGTTCGAGCCTGCAACGAAAAGCGGATTACACGGTCGCGGTGAATAGCCAAAAACCCCACCCAAGACCCCTACGGGTGCGGCAAACTACCCGCCAAGTACCCGGTAGTTTGTGCACCCCTCCATGGGTCTATCCTTGGAGCAAAAACAGTAAAAAGAATTATACAATGACGGCTACAACCCCGACCCGGTTGTGCGGCCATACAAATAATATTATTACATCAATTTACATATTACAAATGAATGAAAGAAAAACAAAAGCTCATCTCACATCCACCCCGGCTATTCACCCGCGACAGTCCAACAGATTCATATACACATTCCAATATCAAACACAGATCACAGAGATGTATAACCCCGACTAATCGACTTATAGCGATTAGCCGACGTTCAATACATACAAACATCACAGATATAACCAACATAGTCAAAATGTAGTGAAGTTCGGAAAAATACGGAATTATAGGCCCCCAAAAACAAATTTCTATTCTGGAAAATCTGGGCACATATAATATATCTCAAAAATCCTAAAATCAATCCAGAGATACACTGCACCAAAATCGAGGCAGAGAGGAGACAAGACGGCCGCGGATCCACGGCAACATAACTTGCTGTTGCCGCGGAAACGCGGTCGTTTGGTCAGATCTCTGGCTCGTTTTTGGTGGTTATCTTTAAAAAACCCTGAGATGATTTTAGGTGAATAACAAATTTTGTTTTGACCAGAAAAAAATTTAACAGAAACTAGGGTTTTTGAAAAGTTTGGTTTTTGGATTTTTCGGTTCCGAACTTCGTTACACTTCACTACCTAGCTAGTTTATGTTTAGTTAGGCTCTGATACCACTGTTAGGTCCACGTTACCTCTCCCGGTACTTTCGGGGATGCGGAAACGGTAAAACAAAATTTTTTCTAAACTTTGTAACATGGACCGTAAAAGCCGGATCTTTGCTAAACCATACACTAGCATCCTAACTTGAGATGTATCTACTCGGTTAGGGGTTATACCTAACTTGAACTCCTTCTTCTTGAAACCTAGTAGAGGTTGATGGTTCTTTCCTCGTAGCCTTCTTCCGTCAAAGATGGATCCACCTGAGGGTTCAACCTTCGGGCTCTTTCTCGAACTTAGAGTGAACTAGGATCCCCGGCTTGCCAAACCTTGAACCCTAGAGAGAGTAGAGAGTATCTATGGGGTGTTTCTCTTTCAAGGAGAGGGATTCTCAACACATGAGAAGGATTCTCCTTGAGCTTGAGGAAGAAGAAGATGAAGTGAGGAGAGAGAATCAATATGATAGAATGAGCTCATTTTCCTTTTGCAACCATAACAAAAGGAAAAAGAATTATCTAATTAATAATAATAATTCAAAATGAAATAGTTGATGGTTGTTTTTGGAATGACCACTATCATCACTTCATTAAATGAATGTAAGCTAGAATCAAGGAGTATCCTTGCAAAGTAATGATGATGGTCAAACATTCAACCATGGTCAACAAGTCAACCATGGTCAACAAGTCAACAAAACCAACCAAGACACAATTTCATTTAATTACTATTATTAATTGATATTTCATAAATCCATTAGGGTTTGGAAAAAGACGACTGTCAACTGTGCATACGCACCCGTTTCGAAACCCTAATGAAAGACCTCTTCCTCCGCCTCAAACAACTGTGCATACACACCCGCATTCTCGTTCCGAGGAACAAGAATACTGAGAGATAAAAGCAACCCCAAAACATATACCAGTATCTGGCTCAAACCAGAGCCTGCTAGTATAAACAGTCCGGACTCCAAACGTGCACAAGTGCGCGGATGAGAACGAACCCTGCCGCAAAACCATGCGACCTCTACTCAGTTTTGCCCAGAGGCGAATAGCCCTCTGTGTGGGACTCTAAAGACTCGACACTACGCTGGCAGTGGGTTTAACCACAGACCGCAAGCGGCACTAGCTGTGCGTAACGGTCCCCTGGTAGATGCCGATAAGAAGACTGACGAGGTAAAACCCATCTGAACTCCTACTGAGTCTGAATGTGACATTCTCCGTACAGTCCGGTCTGTTCGTCTGATACATCGCATGTCGGGCCTAGGGGGCGGTAAGCGTCAGACCCCTAATAGCGGTACAAGTCGTGTCGGAGTGAAGCGCAGAACACCCTGAGATAGCACTGGAACCTACCAGTATATCTCGCTTGCCCTGGCCAGGGACTACTTATGTAATGGCTCTCCTAGACACAGCGCGATGTCAACCCCCAATACCGGGAGAGACGAATCCTGTCTAACCGTCACTGCCTCCAAGTGCTTCGGGACTGCTCCCAACTACTACCTGTTTGCACGACTCAGAAGAGCCGTGGTAGGGTAGTAATCAAAGAACAGTGGGAACACACTCGAGGCGGAGTGACAGTGTCAAGTCAGCGGACTAAGCTGTACTCATGTCACCTGGGAACTGATAACTGACGATAGGTATAATACCAACCATCAGTTCCCGACGAGTCCTGTCCAGTGTACTCGTAACCTAACGAGCACCCGCATACTATCTCAAGTACGACGTACCGACGGCTGTGGGACAGACCGTCTCCCGTGCTGGGATGAGAAGCGCATACGCTAGTCTACTCCGGAGCATCGATGCCCTATCTCGATACTCCCACGACCAGGGACGTGTATAAGGATGTGCTTGTAGATTACCCAGCCCCCACGAGTGTGATCTCCATCACAACGCCGGTAATCAAGCAAAGATCCTAAGGGCTCTACTAATGCGTATAGGTGATATAATAAATAAACACACAAGTACACATTAAAGTAGAGACGAACCAAGTAGCATACTACTATATTGAGCAAGATTGTCTGTACAACTGTGAATATCCCAAGCTTCCATCAAGTAATATACATACTAGTATGATACAGTAATGGCCTCTAGGGCATATACACTAACAGATCCACAGTTATTGAATATTCCATCGTATGGTTATATACGAACTCGAAGGAACTTGTTCTAGCTCAAGGATGGATTCTGGTTCAGGAGAAACATGAATAAGGTTTTTTCAGTTGTCTTTTATCTTCACCTTCTCTCAGGTGACGAGTACTCCTAGGATTAGGAGAGTACACCCATTATGCTTATTGGATAGTCTTCTTCCAAACCATAGGCTGGTGCCGAATGGTATGGAAGGAAGAAAACCATTTAGCCTAAGGGGGTGTACAGAAGGTAATGACTAAATACATATAAAGGGATTTGGAGAAATGGCAAAGAAATATACGGTTACAGTTGTGAATATGATAATGGAAGAGGCATTATTAGGAATACCCGGATACCCCTTCGAAATATTTTCATGTTTCAGTTTCACCATGCGTTGTTAATAGAAAACTGATTTCCCAATTGGACCCTTGCGTATGTATTTACTATGTATGATTCTCACATCTGTATGGGTTTATAGATGATGAGTGGGAGTAAGTTATTGAGAATTGGGTGATCATCCTCATTATATCGGGATTCGTTGTAATTGGTGATATTTGAGAAAATCGCTTGGGTTGTTTGCCGGACAGCAAATATTTGGTTTTGAATATCCGTTGTTATGCACCAATTTCAAATTGATATATCTGTACGTTTATTTTTATAAATTGAGATATAACTTTTTGAAATTATGTCCATGACATTTACCTATATCAGTGGATTGTTAGGTAAGGAGCATTAAACAGCGGTGTAATTCTTCTTAACCATAAGTACAGTTTTCAACCTACGACACACAAGGAATGAGTTATTAGACTCAGGGGATTTATACAGAGTATTGTATGTTGTCCAGTGTCCATTAGGACAGAGGGGTTGGTACTCATACTATATTCTGTTTACTTATGACTTCTCTAGTCTTAGACATGTGTTTCATAGAAATACAAGATCCAAGTTTTGAGAAGTTTTAGGTATATGAATAAAGTAGAGAACCAGGTATTGCAAGTATCAGGATTCTTCAAGGTGATCGAAGATGTAGATACTTGTGTATGGCATTCAGTTGATAGTAATAGTTTTGAGAAACTTGTTTCTCTTTCAGGTTACTCATATCTGGATGCATTCCTAAGTTGAGTAATGCTGATCGGCCTCTCTCCATTTAGTAGACATGCACTGGAGACAGCAGCATGATTTGAATCTGGTTCCAATTAAATCAGTGCCTATGTTTCTATATTGTATATAGAATGGATCATATCTTAACGATGTTAAGGTATATGGAGTTGTCCGGCTTATGCTTAAAACCAGACTCTGGATAACTCAAGCCACGTTTCTGTAATGGCTGTTTGTGGGTTGACCCGGGCTATGACGGGGGTTGACTTTCTACCATCTGGAAGATCAATAGTGATATTATTCTTGACTCGCCACAGTTTTGATTAAAATGGATTTTTTCAGAAAATAGTAGTAGGAGTATGGTAGAACTGGAAGTGATTGCAGAACCGCAAACGATTACTGAAAATTTAATAGGACCTAAAAATTCAATCTGGATTGTCATTCCATTGGCCACTCCGCAGATATGTAGGGTAACCTCAAGCACCCGAGAGGTACTCCGGTATCCTCAAGGATGGTGACAGGGTGGTTCTTGTTTATCCAGACTTGCCATTGCTATTGTTCCAGATGTAAGTCCACGTTACCTCTCCCGGTTCTTTCGGGCTTGCGGAAACGGTGAAAAACGATTTTTCGGGTTATGGTAACATGGACCATAAAATACGGATCTTTGCTAAACTACATACTAGCAACTAACTAGAGCTTTACCTACTCGGTTAGGGGTTATACCTCAACTTGAACTCCTTCTCTTGGACTCCTTGTGGTGGTCGGATGGTTCTCTCCTCGTCGCCTTCTCTTGCCTGAAGATGGATCCACCTGAGGGTTTCTACCTTGAGCTCTTTCCTCGAACTTGAGAAAACTAAAGTGTCCGGCTTGCTAGACCTTCAACCTTAGGATGAGTAGAGAGTGGATTTGGGTGTTTTATCTCAAAGGAAATGTTTCTCAACACATGAGATGAATTTTCCTTGAATTAGAGGAAGATGAAGAAGAAAGGATGAGAGAGAATGAATATGAGAGAATGAGAGAGTTTTACAACCATAACCAGTATATGTGAATTAATCTAATTATTAATATTAATCAAAATGAAAAAGGTGATGGTTGGTTTGATAAGACCATTATCATTTCACATTAAATGTTTTTGCAAAGATCAAAGAGCATCTTTGGAGTGAAATGATGATGGTCAATATTTCAACCATGGTCAACAAGTCAACCTTGGTCAACAAGTCAACAACCCTAACCATAACTCAATTTCAATTAATTTATATTATTAATTGATATTTCACATATTCATTAGGTTTTGGAAAAAGACAACTGTCAACTGTGCATACACACCCGTTCCAAAACCCTAATGAAAATCCTCTTCCTCTGCCTCAATCAACTGTGCATACACACCCGCATTCGTGTTCCGAGGAACACGAATACAATGAGATAAAACTAACCCCAAAACATATACTAGGATCAGGCTCAAACCAGAGCCCGCTAGTAATGACTGTCCGAACACCAAACGTGCACAAGTGCGCGGATGTGAACGAACCCCGTCGCAAAACCATGCGACCTCTACTCTGTTTTGCCCAAAGGCGAATAACGCTCTATGTGGGACTCTAAAGACTCGACACAACGCTGGCAGTGGGTTTAACCACAGACCGCAAGCGGCACTAGCTGTACGTAACGGCCCCCAGGTAGATGCCGATAAGAAGACTGATGAGGCGAACCCATCCGAACTCCTACTGAGCCTGTCTGTGACAATCTGCGTACAGTCCGGTCTGTTCGTCTGAGAATATCGCATGGCAGGCCTAGGCTGATGGTAAACGTCAGTCCCCTAATAGCGGTACAAGTCGTGTCGGAGTGTAGCCCAGAACACCCTGAGATAACACTGGAAACCTACCAGTATATCTCGCTTGCCCTAGCCAGGGACGACAATGTGTAATGGCTCTCCTAGACACAGCGCGATATCAACTCCCAATACCGGGAGAGATGAATCCTATCTAACCGTCACTGCCTCCAAGTGCTTCGGGACTGCACCCAACTACTACCTGTTTCCACGACTCCTTTGAGCCGTGGTAGGGTAGTAATCAAAGTACAGTGGGAACACACTCGAGGCGAAGTGACAGTGTCAAGTCAGCGGACTAAGCTATACTCATGTCACCTGGGAACTGATAACTGACGATAGGTATAGTACCAACCAACAGTTCCCGACGAGTCCTGTCCAGTGCACTCGTAACCTAACGAGCACCCGCATACTATCTCAAGTACGACGTACTGACGGCTGTGGGACTGACCGTCTCCCGTGCTGGGATGAGAAGCGCATACGCTAGTCTACTCCGGAGTATCGATGCCCTGTCTCGATAGTCCTACGACCAGGGACCTGCATAAGGACGTGCTTGTGGATTACCCAGCCCCCACGAGTGTGACTGCCATCACAACGCTGGTAATCAAGCAAAGATCCTAAGGGCTCCACTAATGTGTATAGGCAATATGTTAAAAGAAACACATGTACACACATTGTAGTAGAAACAAACCAAGTAGCATACTACTATTTTGAGCAAGATTGTGTATACAATGGTGAATATCCCAAGCTTCCATTAAGTAATATACAAACTAGTATGATACAGTAATGGCCTCTAGGGCATATACACTAACAATCTCCCACTTGCACTAAGGCCATGTACTGGCGTATCGAAGACCTATCATCTCGATCAGCCGCTCGAACTGAGTCTGGGTCAAGGCCTTCGTGAATGGATCTGCAGTGTTATCTTCTGATGCAACCCTCCGAATCTCGATCTCTTGGCGATCCACGATCTCCCTGATCAGGTGATACCGCCTTAAGATGTGTCTGGATTTCTGATGGGACCTGGGTTCCTTCGCTAAAGCTATAACCCCGTTGTTGTAGCAATACAGAGGTATTGGATCAACAATGGACGGAACCACCTGAAGTTCTTTCAAGAACTTCCTCATCCAGACGGCTTCTTTTGCGGCATCAGATGCAGCGATATATTCTGCTTCCATTGTCGAGTCAGCAACGGCTTCCTGTTTGGAACTCTTCTAACACACCGCCCCTCCATTGAGGGTAAAGACAAAACCCGACATGGACTTGGAATCATCCTTGTCACTCTGGAACTGGAGTCAGCAAAGGACTCAATCTGGAGGTCTTTTCCGCCATACACCAAGAACATCTCCTTAGTCCTTCTCAGGTACTTGAGAATGTTCTTTACCGCTATCCAGTGCTTCTCCCCAGGGTTTGACTGATACCGGCTTACCACACTCAGTGCATAAGCTACATCTGGTCTGGTACACAACATCGCATACATTATAGATCCTACCGCAGAAGCATAGGGTATAATAGACATGCGATCCCTTTCCAAATCAGTTTTGGGAGACATCTTTTTGGAGAGGGTGATCCCGTGACAAGCTGGCAGATTACCGCGCTTGGAATCCTCCATACTGAATCTTTTCAGTATGGTGTCGATGTACCTGGACTGCGAAAGTCCTAATATCCTCTTGGATCTATCACGATGGATCTGGATCCCCAGAATGTAAGAGGCATCACCCAGGTCTTTCATGGAGAACCTGTGTGACAAGAATTCTTTAACAGATTGTAGCATAGGAATGTCATTTCCTATCAAGAGAATGTCATCCACGTATAAAACGAGGAATACGACAGTTCGTGCTACAAATCTACTATAGATGCATGGTTCATCTAGATTTTTGATAAAGCCAAATTCTTTGACTGTCTCATTAAAACAGATGTTCCAACTCCACGATGCCTGCTTTAGTCCATAAATGGACTTAAGCAACTTGCACACCTTTCCGCTGCTCCCATTCTAAATGAAACCCTCTGGCTGGTCCATATAGACACACTCCTCTAAATTTCCATTTAGAAAAGCGGTCTTTACGTCCATCTGCCAAATTTCATAATCATGGAAGGCAGCAATGGCAAGAAGGATCCGAATGGATTTCAGCATAGCCACTAGAGAAAATGTTTCGTCATAGTCCAAACCAGGTCTTTGACGAAAACCCTTTGCAACAAGTCTAGCCTTATAGGTCTCAACCTGTCCATCTACACCAATCTTCCTTTTGAAGATTCACTTGCATCCTACGGGTTTTACCCCATCTGGAGCAACGTCCAAAGTCCATACTTTGTTGGTGTACATGGACTCCATTTCGGTCGGCATTGCATACAGCCATTTTACCGAGTCAACGCTCTTAATGGCCTGCTGGAAGGTAGTCGGCTCATCATAATCAATGATGGAATCCTCTTTATCCCCGTCTATGAGAAAACCGTAGTATCTCTCAGGCGGATGAGATTGCCTACGACTCCTGCGGAGCGGCGTAGGAATGTCCTGTTCTTTTGACACCTCTGGTTCTACTAAGCTTTCAGTAATAGTCTGTGGTTCTGGAATTTCTTCCAGTTCTACTGCGCTCCCACTAATTTCCTTTTCTAAGAACTTGTGTTCCAGAAAGTGGGCATTACGAGAAACAAAGACCTTTTGTTCCTCTGCGTAATAGAAAAGATACCCCCTGGAGTTCTTTGGGTATCCCACAAACTTGCACAGTACTGAGCGTGCCTCGAGTTTGTCCGCATGCTGCTTTTTGACAAAAGCTGGACATCCCCAGATCTTCAGATATTGAAAATAGGGTTTCTTCCCACTCCATAACTCATATGGTGTGATAGGCATAGCCTTAGTTGGAACTCGGTTAAAAAGGTATGCAGCTGATTCTAGCGCATATCCCTAGAATGATCGCGGCAACTCAGCATTACTCATCATGGATCGTACCATATCCAATAGGGTTCGGTTCCGTCACTTCGATACACCGTTATGTTGTGGAGTGTATGGAAGAGTAAGCTGAGAGAGAATTCCATTCTCTTTTAAGTAATCCAGGAACTCGGCACTTAAGTATTCACCACCTCGATCAGATCTTAGTGTCTTGATACTTTTTCCTGTTTGTTTTTCTACTTCATTCTTGTATTCCTGGAACTTTTCGAAGGCTTCAGATTTGTGCTTCATTAAGAAGACATGTCCGAACCTTGAAAAATCATCCGTAAAAGTAATGAAGTAAGAATAACCACTTCGCGCATGTGTAGACATTGGACCGCACACATCACTGTGTACGAGCCCCAAGAGCTCGCTCGCTCTTACCCCGTGTCCAGTGAACGGAGTCTTTGTCATCTTTCCTTTGAGACAGGATTGACAAGTTGCATATGAATGATATTCGAATGAATCCAAATACCCTTCTGTATGTAACTTCGTCAACCTTCTCTCATTGATGTGACCCAGTCTACAATGCCATAAGAAAGCATGATTGATTTCTGGAGACTTTCTTTTGTGTGTATTCTGGACATTGAAAATCTGTGGTTGGTTTAATACGTATATATACCATTGTTTAATGTACCTGACCAAATCAAAACTTGATTAAGGTGAATGTTCACAACATTACTTACAAATGCAAATTCATAACCTTCTTTAGATAATATAGATACAGATATGATATTACAGGTTGCATTGGGTACAAAATAACAATCACGCAAAACCAAAACATGCCCATCTGACAATCCCAGGTGATAGTCCCCTATGGACTCAGCATCCATGCCAGCTCCGTTTGTAACTCTGAGGGTCATATCACCTGCCTTCAAAACCCTACGCCTTCTCAATGCCTGCAAAGAATTATAGATATGAGATCCTGATCCGGTATCCAATACCCAGGATGTAGAGTTTATTGATAGACAGTTTTCAATAACATACACACCTGAAGCTGAAGCCGCAACTTGCTTCAGATCCTGGTTTCTGGCCTTCCAAGCCCTGCAATCCTTTTTCTAGTGTCCACTCTTGTGACAGTAAAAGCATTCTTCCTTTCCCACAAGCTTTCCCGCTACCTTTGTTGCCTTTGCCTTTCCTTTCGTATCCACTTTACTAACACCGCCCCTTGGTTTGGCGGGGGCTTTCTTCTTCTTTCCCTTGGCTTTCGCCTTGGACTTAGAAGAGAAAGATCCTCCTACAAACAAAGTGGATGTTTCCCTACCTTTCTGTAGGGTGCCCTCTGCACTCCTCAACATGTTGAGGAGCTCCGGAAGTTCAACCTCTTTTCCTTGCAAGTTGAAGTTCAGGATAAACTGGGCGTAAGTGGAAGGAAGGGACTGGAGAATCAAGTCCGTATAGAGCTCGTTCTCTAACGTGGTCCCAAGGTCCGCGAGCTCTTCAATGAAGCCAATCAACTTAAGCACGTGTTCCGCTACCGATGATCTGACGGCCAATCTCGTCGAAAACAACTTTTTCGAGACTTCGTATCTGGCGATACGGGATTGCTCTCTATATAGTTCTTTTGTATGAAGAAATTCCAGGTCCATATTCTCGTGCCTCCTCTGATGTTCATTGTCCATAGAGGCAAGAACGAGGCACTTGACCTTCGTGCAGTCAATCTCCCATGTCTTACGGATTTCTATATCCGCGATGCTGGAGGTGGGACCTGAGACAGGGGGAGCTTTGGTGGTAAGGAGATACCCCAACTTGTCGTAAGTGATTGCCATTTTGACATTCCTGAGCCAATCTTTGTAGTTTGGCCCTGTCAGTATGTTTTTATCTAGTAATAACTTAAGTCCGGTCATGTCGATTGGTCGCTGCAATTAGGAGAGAGAGAAGAAACACTTTAGCATGATGCTCTTGCAAGTTTAGAGTGGTTTTTAGTTTGTCTAAACAGGATGGTTCCCACTGTCTCTCGAATCCCTCCTTAAACCATAAAGGAAGAATTAGTCGGGATCAATCTCACCGTACAATACTTGCTTAACCGTTCAGCCAGGCCAGTGTCGGTACTTCGAGGAAGGTTTTCTAACGCTTTCGAGAAGTTCATTAATTAAATAACCTCTTTTCCCTGGGGGCGTAGCCCCGCTAACACCTTTCTAGACACCTACTAGGTTTATAGCATTGATCGTTAAGTGAGAAATTTCCCGAGGAGTAGCATATACTCACAGTAGGATTGGGATCCAAATATCATCACGTGAATCCTACCAGAATCATCACACTCCAAATGGTATGCAGCGCTAGCAAGTTTCAGTTTCTTTTGAAACTCCCGATGTGGATTTTTGCCCCATGCTCTTATGACCTTGGCTTGAGGTCAAAATGTCATAAGTCACATGTCAAGTTCTACCCATCATTATCCAGGTTAATTTGAACCCACCCGTACCTACCCTTGACGTAGGCCAAAATGGCAGTACGACTGTCTCAAACCAACGCATTCTATCTATGCTACAGATAAATATCCGGCAGCTACCAATCACTATGCCTTGGCGTGAGATCAAAATACATAGCTTGAATACTACCAAATATTTAACTGAAATGATGGAGGGCTACGAATGGTTTTGGCGAAACCGTGAACGTAGTGAACTTGATATAATCGATGGAACGAGATAGCTTTTAAAAGGAGTGGTTCAAGCTCCGCATTTAAAAGTTGGTTTTTGAAAAGAACCGAGTGGTTTTGAAAGTGTTCCAACGACTTTTACTTGGTTTATTTTCTTGCATTAATTTTAATACGTCCCATCATTTAATCCTACCATTGCAGAAAATAACGAAAATACGACGTATGCTTATGCCATCCGTATTCGCCACGGGGTCCCGTCATCACCCGTTAGGTTACTTAACTAACGACAGAGCGGGGGCTGGACTAGCGCGGATGCAAAACATAAGCAACACCTAAATAGATATCATATATAGATATATACATTCGTCACATGCAATGATAGCCATTCCAGATCACAGATGAATACATTGGATATACTAGGAATCCGCATTCCCTTCGAGCTTGTAACGAAAAACGGATTACACGGTTGCGATGAATAGCCAATACCCCACCCTAGACCCCTACGGGTGCGGCAAACTACCCGCCAAGTACCCGAAGCGAAGCAACCTCCCTCAATGACGTTAGTAGGCCACTCAGCACTTCGAGATACTCGGTAGTTTGTGCACCCTACCTTGGGTCTATCCTAGGAGCAAAAACAATAAAAAGAAATTATACAATGGCGGCTACAACCTCATCCCGGATGTGCGGCCATACAAATAATAAATTTACATATTACATGAATTGAAAGATAAAGAAAAAACTCTCATCTCATAACCCCCGGCTATTCATCCGCGACAATCCAACGAATTCATATACACATACCATCAACATTACAGATCACAGATATGTGTAACCCCCACTAATCGACGTATAGAGATTAGCAGACGTTTAATACATATATAACATTACAGATACAACCCATTAGCCAAAGTCTAAAGAAAATCGATCAAAATACGGATTTGTAACCACCCGAAAAACAAATTTGTTCTCTGGAAATTCTGGGCAGAAACAAACCATCCTAAAAATCCCAAAACACCAATATAAGAACACTGCAGGAGAAACGATCCATGGCCGAGTCAACTCGGCCGCGGATCCGCGGCAGGAGCAAGCTTGTGCTGCGGATCCGCGGTGAGTTGGTCGACTCACTGGATCGTTTTTCTTGCCTGTTCTTTAAAACTCCTGAGCCGATTTTTAGTGCATGATTTATTATTTTTTGAGCAGAAATAAAAATCGGCAGAAACTTGAATTTTTCGGGGTGTTTTGCGGTTTTTTGTTCGATCGAAATTCTAGATACTTTGCTAACATGCTAGGGTGTGTTTAGATAGTCTCTGATACCACTGAAAGTCCACATTACCTCTCCCGGTTCTTTCGGGCTTGCGGAAACGGTGAAAAACGATTTTTGGGTTATGATAACATGGACTATAAAATACGGATCTTTGCTAAACTACACACTAGCAACTAACTAGAGCTTTACCTACTCGGTTAGGGGTTATACCTCAACTTGAACTCCTTCTCTTGGACTCCTTGTGGTGGTCGGATGGTTCTCTCCTCGTCGCCTTCTCTTGCTGAAGATGGATCCACCTGAGGGTCTCTACCTTGAGCTCTTTCCTCGAACTTGAGAAAACTAAAGTGTCCGGCTTGCTAGACCTTCAAACTTAGGATGAGTAGAGAGTGGCTTTGGGTGTTTTATCTCAAAGGAAATGTTTCTCAACACATGAGATGAATTTTCCTTGAACTAGAGGAAGAGGAAGAAGAAAGGATGAGAGAGAATGAATATGAGAGAATGAGAGAGTTTTACAACCATAACCAATATATGTGAATTAATCTAATTAATAATATTAAGCAAAATGAAAAAGGTGATGGTTTGTTTGATAAGACTATTATCATTTCACATTAAATGTTTTTGCAAAGATCAAAGAGCATCTTTGGAGTGAAATGATGATGGTCAATGTTCCAACCATGGTCAACAAGTCAACCTTGGTCAACAAGTCAACAACCCTAACCATAACTCAATTTCATTTAATTTATATTATTAATTGATATTTCACATATTCATTAGGGTTTGGAAAAAGACAACTGTCAACTGTGCATACACACCCGTTCCAAAACTCTAATGAAAATCCTCTTCCTCCGCCTCAATCAACTGTGCATACACAACCGCATTCGTATTCCGAGGAACACGAATACAATGAGATAAAACTAACCCCAAAACATATACTAGGATCCGGCTCAAACCAGAGCCCACTAGTAATGACTGTCCGGACACCAAACGTGCACAAGTGCGCGGATGTGAACGAACCCCATCGCAAAACCATGCGACCTCTACTTTGTTTTGCCCAAAGGAGAATAACCCTCTGTGTGGGACTCTAAAGACTCGACACTACGCTGGCAGTGGGTTTAACCACAGACTGCAAGCGGCACTAGCTGTACGTAACGGCCCCCAGGTAGATGCCGATAAGAAGACTGATGAGGCGAACCCATCCGAACTCCTACTGAGCCTGTCTGTGACAATCTGCGTACAGTCCGGTCTGTTCGTCTGAGAATATCACATGGCGGGCCTAGGGGGGTAGTAAACGTCAGTCCCCTAATAGCGGTACAAGTCGTGTCGGAGTGTAGCCCAGAACACCCTGAGATAACACTGGAAACCTACCAGTATATCTCGCTTGCCCTGGCCAGGGACGACAATGTGTAATGGCTCTCCTAGACACAACGCGATATCAACTCCCAATACCGGGAGAGACGAATCCTATCTAACCGTCACTGCCTCCAAATGCTTCGGGACTGCACCCAACTACTACCTGTTTGCACGACTCCTTTGAGCCGTGGTAGGGTAGTAATCAAAGTACAGTAGGAACACACTCGAAGCGAAGTGACAGTGTCAAGTCAGCGGACTAAGCTGTACTCATGTCACCTGGGAACTGATAACTGACGATAGGTATAGTACCAACCAACAATTCCCGACGAGTCCTGTCCAGTGTACTCGTAACCTAATGAGCACCCGCATACTATCTCAAGTACGACGTACCGACGGCTGTGGGACAGACCGTCTCCCGTGCTGGGATGAGAAGCGCATACGCTAGTCTACTCCGGAGTATCGATGCCCTGTCTCGATAGTCCTATGACAAGGGACCTGCATAAGGATGTGCTTGTGGATTACCCAGCCCCCACGAGTGTGACTGCCATCACAACGCTGGTAATCAAGCAAAGATCCTAAGGGCTCCACTAATGTGTATTGGCAATATGTTAAAAGAAACACATGTACACACATTGAAGTAGAAATAAACCAAGTAGCATACTACTATTTTGAGCAAGATTGTGTATACAATGGTGAATATCCCAAGCTTCCATTAAGTAATATACAAACTAGTATGATACAGTAATGGCCTCTAGGGCATATACACTAACACCAGACTGTGAGACCCGGCAGGAGGATGAGTATAGCGTCGTTCTAAACTAGCTTTAGAAGTGTACGTGTATATGACTCTGCCAGAGGGTTGTCGTAGTCAGTGGGAGCAGCGGAAGCATAGTGGACAAGTAGCTTATGTCTATTTATGGACTAAAGCAGATGTAGCGGAGATAGATCATGTATTTCTGATGTGACAGTCATAGGTTTGACTTCATCAGAATTGGGGATGGATCTGTTAAGAAGGGAGTAGGGTGTGATGTCCTGGTATATGAATGACATACACGTAGTAGGAAGTGAAATTCCTATACTACGATCGGTTATACTTTGGTTGTCACACAGTGGTTTCTCCACATAGGATATAGATATTATATCAGACATTCTGGTTACTAGATCTATGGTTTTAGATCTAGATTTGGGTAGTTTCCCAATCTGGATACTTAGACAGCATTCTACAGGTGTTTTAGAATGGACGACTCCTGGCACGGTAGTATACCTGCAGGTGATGGAGTCACCCTCTCTAAAGGTGTCTTATAGACTAAAGTGGAGAGGGATGTGCATGAATGACAAATCACTTGCTTAGGAAATTGAGTCAATCATGAGATGTTAAGTACCACACCAGATGTTGTTTTTGCACTAGCTGCAATAAATTCAGATATTAATCCAATCCTGGAGAAACATTCGGAAGCAGTTTCAGAACATAAGTGGATGTTCTAGGGATATGATAACGACAGCCTCCTTCGGGAGACGGTTATCATTCCAGTCTTCCAAGGTGACCTGGATGACAGAGTGACTATTAGAGTTATAGTTTTCCCTCTGACGAAAGGGGGGCAGTAGTTTGGACAGGTGGTCCAAGGGGATACTGAGGGAGGCATGGTAAAGGATACTGATTAAGTTCAGTTGACGATACAGTCTAAGAAGTTTGGTTTTGGAGTTCATTTATGAACTAGGTCCCATCAGATATCCAGACATATTCTAAGACAGGTATTGCTCATTTCGGGAGATTGCTTTCTCCGCAAACTTGAGATAAAGAGAGACATAGAAAGAAACATCAGGGCGGATCCACTCATTGAGGCTATTCCTCGAACGCAATAGTTTCGCAAACGGGCTTTGTGAGACTGGTCAGTAGAGAAGTTTGGTGTTCGGTATCACACGGGCTGTGAGTATGCGACATCGCAATAATCAGCCTTGAGTGCAAGTGGGAGATTGTTAGATATAGTGCCCTCAAAGTCAATTATTGGATCGCAGGCACGTGATTGCAATGATTGATGGGGGACCTATGCCGGTAGGACTGTCTTACTCAAGATGATAGTATGCTATCTGGTTTATCTTTATCGTCGTGTACAGCTTTAGGTGACCTTACAGATCACTATTACACATTGATAGAGCCCTTAGGATTTTTGCTTGACGGCCAGCAGTATGATGGCGATCATATACGTGGGAGCTGGGGTTTATAAGCATATCCTTAAAAGGTCCCTAGTCGAGGGAGTTTCGAGACAGTGCATCGATACTCCAGAGTAGACTAGTGTATACGGATCGAGACCCCGACGAGGGGCGGTGGCTGGTCTCACAAGCCATTAGTGTCAGTTGGTTCACCTAAGACGTATACAGGTGCTCATTGGGTTATGAGTACACCGGACAGGACTCGCCGGGAACATGCTAGTTGGTTTTATACCTAGCGTCAGATAGCAGTTCCCTGGTGACATGTGTACAGGTTAGTTCATCAACCTTGCTTTGATTACTACCCTACCGCGGCTCAAAGGAGTCGTGCAAACAGGTTTTAGTTGGGTACAGTCCCGAGCCACATGAAGGCAGTGAGCGGATTGGCAGGGGTTTCGTCTTTCCCGGTATTGGGGGTGAGATCGCGCTGTGTCTAGGAGAGCCATTACACGAAGTCCTTGGCCAAGGTAGGAGATTTACTAGTAGGTATTCCAGTAGTATCTCAGGGTGTTCTGGGCTACACTCCGACACGACTTGTACCGCTTTTAGGGGTCTGACTTTTACCAACCCCCTAGGCCCGACATGCGATACTCATAGACGAACAGACCGGACTGTACGGATATTGTCACTGACAGGCTCAGTAGGGTGTCAGGATGAGTTCGCTCATCGACCTCCCTTTTGGTCAATACCTGGTAGCCCGTTACGTACAGCTAGTACCACTGACGTGCTAGTGGTTAAATCCACAGCCAAAATATTGACGAGTCTTTAGAGTCCCCCACCGACAGATTCTCAAGTTTCGGGCGAAACGTTTTAGAGGCCGTATGGTATTATGGCAGGGTTCGATCATATACGTGCAGTAGTGCACGGATCATGATCGGACGGATCATACTAGTGGGCTTTGATTTAAGCCGAATCCTAGTATTAGATTTGTTGGATTACTTTAGTCTCATCGCATTCGTATTCAGTCGGAATGCGGATGCAGGTATGTATATACAGGTGAGGGGTATCCTTGTGATCCGTCACGAGTTTACTTTAGATGTTGCCATATCTTTTTATTGTTGTAAACATTTGGATTAATGTTTACAAATGGAAATAATGAGCTCAAAGTCATGATGAGGTGCATTTAATGTGACATGGACATGTTTAGTGACTCATAGTCTCTTTATTGTTAGTTATGTATATGCCCTAGAGGCCATTGTTGTACATATGATGTATATTATGATGGATGCTTGGATATATACAGAGAGGACTTTCTTGCTCGTCATGGTAGTATGCTATTTGGTTTCACTTTATCTTAACATGTTGACTTGTATTGGTTTACTGTCTTTCTCTCACATGTTGATAAAGCCCTTAGGATCTGTACTCGACTACTGGGACTATGATGAGATCATACTAGTGGGGCCACGGTAGTCGATGAGTACATCCTATAACTGTTCCTAGTCGAGGGTATATCGAGACAGGGCATCGATACACCAGAGTAGACTAGCGTATACGCATCTTGACCCATATGATGGGCGATGGATGATCCCATATCCATCGGTGTTTGACATCAAGGATGGTGTACGGGTGCTCAGTGGAGACTGGGTACACTGGACGGACTCGCCGAGAACTCCCAGATGGTGATATACCACATGTCAGATGGCAGTTCTCCGGTGACACTGGTACAGGGTAGTCTGTAGACCCGAGATCGTCATAGAGTCTTGTGTGATTCCCACTGTGCTTTGATTTCCACCTTACTACGTCCAAGAGGGCGTGCAAAATGGTGGCTTTTGGGAACAGTCCTGTTCAGACTATAATATTGCATTTTTCATCCCCCTATTCTTATCCGTTTTATAAATAAACAGGTACTCTTGACGCACATTTGTTGCATGTTACAGGATACAGGCTCTTGGAGCAAATACAGTGAAAAAGACGAAAGTTGATACAGAAAAGGGACTTTTGACCAACAAGCAGACGGATCTTACTCAAGCCGAGACGAAGAACAGTGCAAGGTCCAAAAAGACGAAAGTGAAACGGTCAAAAGATCCTTACAAGTTTTCACTGAAGATCTGGAGAAGACTAAGAAGCCCAACAGAGAAAAGAAGTATAAAAAAAGGAAGCCCAAGAAGTCCTGAACCAAGTCCAGAAGTTGGGTGAGCTAAGCTCACCAAATGGCCCCGGAACCGCGGCCCAAGCCAACCAATGCCGCGGTTTCGCGGCCGCTTAGTGCCCGTGTCGGTGCAACTTTCCTGTATTGGTGCGTCGGTGCAGGGGTTGGGATTTTTCGTGGGCATATCTGTAATTGCACGAGCGCGAGACTCTGAAACCCTAAATTCTCCTGTTTGCTTATAAATTGTAATCAAAATTTGTAAAAACCTATGCCTCTTTTCAATCAATAAAATTCAGAATTGCTGGGAGTATTATTCAGATCTGTTCTATATTGCTTGGAGGGAGCCGTCAACCTAGTAAGTTATTTTATTTTAATTCTTTTAATTAGTATGTCGTATCATCTCCTAATGAGCGAGTAGTCTCCTCGCTTGTTAGGGTTCACCTTAGGGAAAGGTTTGAGAGATGAGATCTCTCACCCCTTTCATGCCATCCATACCTAAGAGTTAGAACTCCATGCATGCACGCACAACCGCTCTCTACGGCATCCTACCCCTCGAGGTAACGATGAACCGTAGTATAAAGGTCCGGTTGCGCGTGTTTTCCATGGGGGTTAGGGTAATTATCAACAAAGGAAGGATGCGAATTTAGAGGAAGAAACATCTTCCCAAAAGATTCGGATCCACTTTATTGATAATTACCGTAACATCTAACAGATCTAAAAGAGGGCAATGAAAGCGGTGAGGAAAACGTTAATCTCCAAAACTTCCCCTAAGCCTAACCCTAGCAAGACTTTAAGTCAGATTAATTTAGTTTAGTGATAAATCCAGTTTTCATAGATTTTTATAAACCAACAAAAACGACACTTTGAATCAACTCGTTAAAACACATTAAAGAAATTTACCCGTCTCTGTGGATCGACCCGTACTCACCGGCTAGCTGCAAAGCGACGCCGTTTCTGATTACGGTAAACTTATATTTTTGACACTAATCAAATCGCGCCGTTGCCGGGGATGGCGTAATATTTCTTTTTGTGAATTTTCGGGTTGATATAAATTTTAAAAGAAATTATAAAAATATGAAAATATAAAAAAATACAAAAATTATCAATTTTTGATCTGTTTGAAGGGTGTATCTTTTGAATCTTGCAGGAACAGCGACGAATCGCGGATCTGGAATTTTACAGAGGGCAAAACAGAAAAGTACATATAAGAACAGAGAGGAACTGAAGGTACAGAACAGCAGAAAATTTTTCAGAGACCGATCCCACCAGGAGACCGCGTTTCCGCCGCAGAAGTGGGCCCCACGCCGCGGTTCCGCCGCGCCTTGGCCACGTCAGCACATCATTTTTATATGGTTTGCTCTCTTTTCCTCCCCTCTGCAACCTCCATATCTCCACTGTAAAAATTTTCTGCAGGAATTCTTTGCGTAAAAAGTCTTTCTCCCCCTTCTAAATAACAGATTTCTGCAGGTTTCTTTGCGTCGCGCTAAAAATTGATTGCAAGTGAATTTTATTGTTTTGCATAATTTAATCGGACTTTAAGGGGCTAATTGACCAAACTCAGATTGGGTGGGGATTTCATCACCCTTCCCAGGACCCCAGAAAACACCTAAAGCATGTGCATTGACTACAATTAATTAAAAAAGACTAGACTCAGACCTAAGGACATCGAGCTCAATAGGAAAAGGACTAGTATAGGCATCGGCCGTTTATCCTAACTGACATTGCGGTGTCTAGGCTAGTGGTTATTAATTAGGCCCACTGTAGTGGTGGTTCCTTCCCACTTACCTGGCCGTACTTGTCCGTGAAGAGGCGGTTTGAGGTCCTATTTCTAGCCCTAGTTAGGAGCTGTCTAGCAGACCTAGGTGACCCAAGATCTAGGCCTGATTGTGCATGTGTGGTTGATACATTTGTGTCACGAGTCCCATTTCCAAAAACCTTTTTGCAAAACTCTCACATAAATAAAAAAAAAGAGAAAAATCTTTTCAAAACTTGCAACTTGTCGCTAAGAAACCTTGCAATTCACTTCCATCACTTCCCTCCATTGACGTTATCTTACCCCCACATTCTGTTTTTCTATTTTTTCTGACTACACTACTCCTTTAGTGTATGTCACTTTGGACTAGGGATACTAACGCCCGATTAGTCCGTGTTTCGTTGGTACCGACCGACGAACCCTTCGACGAACCCTTCGTCGAAATTCCCTCCATTTCCTTACCTCCACCTTTAAATTCTTCTTTCGAAGGTATGTCGGGACACGACCCCAACGATACCTTACCAAGGGGAATGATTCCACCTCCGTTAGGTGCGAATAACCCGAATCTTCCGCCTGTTGTAGCACCCGCATGAGTTGCGCTCCAGGATCTCTTCTACCCCGTCCGCACGTCTTTACCTACATGTCTTTCACCCCCACCGGCAAATGGGGACAACTTTGAAATAAAACCACATTTCATCAATATGCTGCCAAAATTTCATGGTTTGGAATCGGAAGATGCGTATATTTTTATTAATAAATTCCAAAATGTGTGCGCTATGATGAAAACGACCCAATTAAGTGATGACGCTATAAGGCTAAGGGTCATTCCTTTCACCTTATGTGACCTAGCCGAGAAGTGGCTATATAGCACCGCATCACATTCCATTAGAAATTGGGATGAGTTTGTGAGAGCTTTTCTGAAAAAGTTCTATCCTCATCACAAAACTGCTAGAATCCGTAACGAGATTATACAATTTTCACAGCTTCCTTCCGAACCATTTTGGAAGTGCTTCGAGAGATTTAAAGACCTACTTGTTCAATGCCCTCATCATGGGATCGAAAGTTGGCAACTTTGCCAAACATTATACGAGGGACTGAACTCGGAAACGAAGCAGTTGCTAAAAACCATATGTCAAGGTCATTTTCTCTCCAAGTCTAGCGACGAAGCTTGGCAGTTTCTTGAGGATCTTAGTGAGCAAACAATTCAGTGGGAGAGTACCAAGACCACATCATCTTCTTCTAGTGGTCAATCTAGGGCAGGCATGTAGGGTCCCTAGGCACACACTAGAGGTCTCACAAGGCATCGAACATGCCAATTTCAAAAAATATGGTGCCGAGAAACCCTAGTGTACGGATCGTCGGCTAGATTTTTAGGCGAAAAAGAATCTAGTTAACACTTAACTATGAGATACGGAAATACAACCTTTGTAGATCCGTTTGTCCACCTCCATATCTCCATGAAGAAGTCATCTCCGCTGTACAAATCCGATCTTGGACTCTCGCGTCGGATTCGTCGGAGAATGGGCAAGCTAGGTCGTCGATGTCCATGCCGAAGATGATCTACGTCGAGGCATCGCTAAATCAAGCTCTCACTTCACCAAGTCAAGAAACTTGTGAAGGAAACACACTCTACTACTTGGCAAGAGGTAGAGGATGAAGAAATAGGAAGTGGGTAGACTTTAGAATTGGATTTCTCACTCATTTCCATCAATCACCATTGATGGAGCTTGCTTTCTTCATGGAAGAAGAAGAAGAAGAAGAAGAAAGTCTTATGATAAGTTATTTTTAAAATCAATAGAAAATCAAAACTTATCATAATGTTAACTATAGTCAAGTGTAGAGAATGAATCATGGTTAGTGGGAATGGTTAGGGTTAAGGATGAGATAAGAATGGTTGACTTGATCAAAGCTTCATGAAGCTTCAACTAAACTCCAAAAAAGGCCACCATTCTTTTCTCTTTTCCATTTATTTTCCAAAATGAAATGGATAAATAAATAAGTGAATAAAACAAAACCCTAACCATAATCATGTAACCATGGTTTGATCTTTACACAAAAACCCTAGCATAACATGTATCATCAAACATGATACATTCTAGTGCACAAAATCATATCGCATATGTAATGCGCACATCCGAGTGAGAAAATCCATTATAAAGTGAACCGATACTAGTTAATGCAAAGTAATATATCAAATATATAATCATACATTAAATCATTAAATCAACACTTGATTTAACGATGCGGTCATATCGCATATAACCGACCAGTATCATATGTATCGGCTTATCGAATCAACCTTTGATTCGACAACTAGGGTATATCGCATATAACCTAATCGATACATTCATCGCGAGAATGGAATACAGTATCACATACTGGTATCATTCTCGGTCCCGCACATATCTCATATGCACTCCTATTTCGTTTCGCTTGAGCCAGGAAACCTCTGTGTAGGACTCTAAAGACTCGTCAATACGCCGGCAGCAGGCGATGATCATATCAAACACCCACAAGCCGCAAGCGGTCTGCTAAACGTAACGGCCACCCGGGTATTGAGCGATCAGAAGATCGACGAGCAAGCCCGCTCACACTCCAGTGAATCCAACCAGTAACACTACCGTACAGTCCGGTCTGATCGTCTGATCTGTCGCATATCTTGCCTAGGGGTGGTAAACGTCAGACCCCAATACCTCGATAAGTCGTGTCGATATGAGGCTCATAACGAGTCGAGAAACTACTAGTAACACTTACCAGCAATTCTCTGAGCAGCCCTGGCCAGGGACTTCCTGTTATAGCCAATCGAACACTGTGCAACATCAACTCCCTATACCGGGAGAGACGAATCCCCTCCTATCGCTCATTGCCTCCATGTGACTCGGGACTGTACCCAAAAACCACCGTATTGCACGCCCTCTTGGACGTGGTAAGATGGAAATCAAAGCACAGTGGGAACCACACAAGACTCTATGACGATCTCGGGTCAACAGACTACTCTGTACCAGTGTCACCAGAGAACTGCCATCTGACGTGAGGTATAATACCATCTGGGAGTTCTCGGCGAGTCCGTCCAGGGTACCCAGTCTCTACTGAGCACCCGTATATCATCTCTGATGTCAAACACCAATGGATATGGGATCATCCATCGCCCATCTGTATGGGTCGAGAAGGTATACGCTAGTCTACTCTGGTATATCGATGCCCCGTCTCGATACACCCACGACTAGGGACTTTGAAGGATGTACTTATGGACTACCATGTCCCCACTAGTATGATCCGCATCATAGTCCAGGTAGTCAAGTACAGATCCTAAGGGCTTTACCAACATGTAACAGAGAGACAATCAGTATACACGTTAAGGTAAAGATCAACCAGATAGCATACTATCATGTCGAGCAAGAAAGTCCTCCCTATATATGTCCCAGCATCCACTACAATATACATCCTATGTATAGTAATGGCCTCTAGGGCATACATATAACTAACAATCTCCCACTTGCACTAGGGCCATCTGATAGCAGTGGTTGTAGTATCTCATACTCAACCATCCCATAAAAGTCTCTCTCTGGGAACAGGCCTTTGTGAGTGGATCCGCTGTGTTGTCCTCTGAGTCTACTCTCCTAACCTCGATCCCCTGGAGATCAACCATCTCCATGATCAGGTGATACTGCCTTAGAATATGTCTGGATCACTGATGGGACGGACGTTCCTTGGCATAAGCCACAACCCCATTGTCACACAATGGGAGGAACTAAGTTCATCTCATGAACCAATATACACCCAGACAGCCACTTTGGTAGCATCTTAAGTAGCGATGTATCCAGCCTTTATCGTCTAGTATGCCACGGTATCTAGCTTGGAACTCTTCCAACATACCGTCCCTTTACTGAGGGTAAAGGCAATGCCTGCGACTGACATTCAGTCGTCTTTATCACACTGGAACCCTTCCAGCAATTCTCCCCAGGATCTGTTGATACCGTCTCACTACAACTAGTGAGAATCCTAACATCCAATTAAGTCTATCTTATAGATCTAAAACTCAGGATTTAGGAGGTATCATTTTGATCCTATGTGGAGAATCCTTGTGATAACCGGAGATTGATCGAGCGTAGCATAGGAAACTCTTTCCCCATCAAGAGTATGTCATCCACGTACTCTACGAGGATCGTCACCATACTCCCTACTACCCTTTTGTTTATACAAGGTTCATCTACCATTTTGATGATGTCAAACTCTTTGACTAATCCATCAAAACAGATGTTCCAACTCCGCGATGCCTGCTTTATCTTATAAAGCATCTTGTACACGTTTCCGCTGCTCCCACTGTCTACGAAGTCCTCTGGCTGTGTACTTACAGACGCTCTCTTCTAAATATCATTTAGAAAAGCTGTCATGACACCCAACCACCAGATATCGTAGTCATGGTATGTAGCCGTGGCAAGTAGGATCTGGATGGACTTAAGCATAGCTACTTAGAAAAGGTTTCATCATCATCCACACCTGGTCAATGATGCAGACCCTTAACAAGTCTAGCTTTGAAAGTCTCAACTTTTCCATGTACACCAAGTAATCTTCTCAAGATATACTTGCTCCTGATGGGGATTTAACCCTTCAGATATAGCAACCAAAGTCCATACTTTGTTGGTGTATAAGGATTCCATCTCAGATCACTAAGCATCCAGCCATTCTTACAGAGTCTTACCCCTGATGGCCAGCTCGAAGCTAGTTGGGTCATCATCTCATGATGCAATCCTCGCTCCCACTGTCATAGAGAAACCGAAGTATCTCTCAGGTGGGTGAGGAACCCTACTAGATCGGCGGAGAGGCTGAAGTTCGTTGGTAACTATCAAATCCTTTGGTTCTTTTAAATCATCAGCTGCAGTTTGTATAGCTGGAACCTTTCCAGTTCTACATTACTGACCTTGCCTCGAGCTTGTCCAGATTTTGCTTTTCAGACATAGGCCGGACAACCCCAAATCTTAACTAGTTTAAGACATGGGCTCTTCCCTTTCCATATCACATATGAAATGGTAGGCAACTAATTTGATTCGAACCCTATTCAATAGGTATGCAGCTTCTCAAGTGCATAACCCCTAAAAGGAAATAGGTAACTCAGTAATACTCATCATAGAGCACACCATATCATATAGGGTGTGATTGCTCCGCCCCGATATACCATCGTGCTATGGTGTAATCGGAGGAGTAATTCTGAGAGAGAATCTCATTCTCCTTTAGAATAATCCAGGATTTCCGTGCTCAAGTATTCTCCTCCTTGATCACATCAAAGGACATAATACTTGTACCCTTATTGGTTCTTTACTTCTATCTTATATTCTGTGAATATCTCAAAAGGTTCAGACTTGTGTTTCAACAAGAACATACGTCTGAATCTTGAGAGATTATCAGAGAACGTAATGAAGTATAAAGAACCAGTCCTGGCATGTGTAGACAGGGGACCTACATACATCATCATGTATCATCCCAAGAGTTCACTAACTCTTTCTCTGTTTCCAATAAACAGAGCTGTGGTCATCTTATCTCTGTGACATGACTGGCAAGTTTCACAAGATGTAAATTCAAACAGATTTAAATATGCATCTATATGGAACTTAGCTTGTCGGGTCGCATTGATATGACCTAGTCTACAATACCTCAAGAAGAATTCGTTCATTTCTGAACTCTTCCTCTTGTGTGTGTTCTGTATACTAAGAACTGTAGTTTGATTTAGAACATTAATGCTTTTAGATAACGTGCCTGAACCGATCAACTTTTGATATAGGAAATGTTCAAAACATTATCCAACAATACAAAATTTTATCATTTCTTTACTAATAAAGAGACTGATATGATTTTGTATATCAGGTTCGGTATCTAATAACATTCGTTCAGAATCAATGTATTGGTAATACAGGGTGACAGTGACCAACAGACTCGGCTGCAACTCTTGCCCCGTTTTCTGCCTCATGAAACTTATCACCCGTTCTCAGTTCTCTACCTTTCTGTAGCCCTATGTAACAGATTACATATCTGGGATCCTGATCTGGTATCATATACCCAGGACGTAAAGGACATTGAGAAACAGTTCTGTATAATGAACACACCCGAAGATGATGCATCAGCATGCACTCTCTTCGTTTGGGCGGCACGGGAAATCTGGTATTCCCCAATTTCCTGCTCTGTCTTATAACAATTATAAGTTGGAGCGGGACCAACGTTCCCCAGCTCAGTATAACAAGCGGGTTCGGTCAATAATCCGTTTTATTATCTTGATTAAGGCGTGATATGGTCGCTACCTGGAGAGAGAGAGAAGAAAACACTCAGCGTGTGCTCTGTCAAGAATAGATTGGTTATTATTTTATCTAATCAGGATGGCTCCCACTGCTTTTTATCAATCTTCCTTCAAACCCTAAAAGGAAAGACTAGCGGGATTAATTACACACTACAAGTTCGCCAATCTTTCAGCCAGGCCAGTGTCGGTACTTTGAGGGAGGTCCCCCGTGCTTTCGCACGAACCTAATTAATGTAAACCTCGTTTTCCCAGAGGCGTAACCCCGTTGACACCTTTCTAGACACCTACTTGATCGGCTAATTGTAATGTATAAAACTCTCCCAGGAGTAACTCTTACTCGCAGCGGGTATCGGGATCCAACTATCTCATAGAAGGTATGCAATCTCATTGCAAATTTCAACACTTGAAATTCCCGATAATATTTTGCCCCTAGCTCGCTATGACCTTGACGGAGGCCAAACAACCCATAGTCCGCTAGTCAAGTTCAACCCGTCATTTCCTGATTGAATTAAACCCACCCGCACGACCCTTGACGGAGGCCAAACAACGCCGTACGAATACCCTAATCCAATCGCATCATATGCTAGCAGATAAGCACTAGTTAGCTACCGTACACTACGCCTTGACGGAGGCCAAACAACCGCAGCACGAATACTAACTAGTACGTATCTGAAATGACGGAGGGCTACGACAGGTTTTTCTGAAAACCTATTGCGTAATGAACTTGATATCGTTGTAGGATCGAATGATTTTAAAATGGAGTGCTTTTGAGGCTTTTCTAGTTTTGCTAAAGGAGTCACTCCCGGTGAAGGGATCGTCGGTCCTTTCCTCGTCGAATGAGGTGCGGGATATATCATATATATCACTGTGCAAAGCAAAAACTCTTAAAAGCAATCAAAGACAAACCGAGTGTGTAGCATCTGCCAGTTATTGCTAAAGGAGTCACTCCCGGTGAAGGATCTCGGTCCTTTCCTCATCGAATAAGGTGCAGGATATATCACATATACCGCTGTGCAAAGCAAGAACTGTAGCTACCTGTTTATTTTGAAATTCGATTCTACAACATCTTAGGTTTCTTTTATTTCATTAATCACATTAATGAAGTCCCATCATTTAAGTACCTAAACATCACAGATAAATACGACGTACACTTATGCCATCCGCATTCGCCTCGATGTCCCCTCGTGCACCGTTAGGTTAGGTAACTAACGGCAGAGCGGGGCAGGGCTAGCGCGGGTGTAAAACATAAGTAACGTCTATATAATATATCATATATACTATATACTGTATCTATCAAAGAACATCACATGATCACATCACAGATATCGCAGCAGAAGAAACATATGAAATATTGGATATACTAGGACGTCCGTGTTTTCAATACGAGCCAGTATAAAACACGGATTCCACGGTCGTGATGAATAGCCAAACCCACACCCCTAGACCCCTACGAGAGCGGCAAGCAACCCTGCCAATTCTAGAGTTAGGAGACCCGGACTCGACACCTCGAGTTGGTCTCCCACTGGACTCCAGAACCCGGTTACTTGTGCTCTCCTCCTTGGGTCTATCCTAGTGCGGAAAAGTAAATAATATACAAAAGGTGACAACTTCCGCAACCTGGAAGCGCCCCAATAAAAGAATATTACATACAAGTTTTTACATGAATG
Organism: Agapanthus africanus; assembly: GCA_030015575.1. Lineage (NCBI taxonomy): Eukaryota > Viridiplantae > Streptophyta > Magnoliopsida > Asparagales > Amaryllidaceae > Agapanthus > Agapanthus africanus. The sequence continues at coordinate 310,981,406 of CM057347.1, read as the reverse complement.
AAAATGAAAAACACTCATCTCACATAAAAACCCCCGGCTATTCAAACACGACGATCCAATATAACATATCCAGCAACACATAACATCACATGTCATCAACGTAAGTAAATATGTCCATCCCAATTGTCGTTGACATATAGCAACGAAACCGGCGATATCACATATTACACTTACGGTCACAGAAAAGAAAGTGTAAAACTACAACAGTTGGAATCCGCAACCACCTCAGACATCACATGCCTGACCGAATGAATTCCTTAGACATCGCATGCCTAACAATTATAAACCCCGCATTTTAGTTTCATTATCGAAAACACTTTTCAATATCAAGTCGGGCAATTCAACAAGATTCCGAAAAACTGATCGAATGCTCGTCGCAAACTTTAGTAGGCAGCCGCACCCCTGATACCGTCGACGAAGTGCACCAAGGCGGAACACCGCTACCGCGAGCACCCGAACGGATGCTTTCGGCGACGGGGTTCTCCTACAGTCACTTGGTCGGGGCTATGGAGTGAGGCTGTCTATTAAGTTTACCCGGCGAGTATCCGCGTACGCTACGTGATTGCGACGGACTTTTGATCACATCAAAATTCCGTGGCAACCGATCATGTGAGACTAAACTGCTATGTTTATAACATTCATTCAGTTATCTCATAACTTATTGTGAATTCCAATTATTGTATCACATTCCGAATAAAATAGAAAATGTTAAACTTTCCGATCGAACATCCAAACACCCAAGTTTTCCCGATACAGATCAACACATGAAATACGTCTAACAACATTCAGTTCGTGCCTCAGTACCAACGGTCCAGCCGTAGAAGGGTCAAGCCAACGCCTCACATGTGGCACGCCGTACTGCCCCAAACCCGAAGGTTCAAAGGGCAGTTCAAGACGGTCACATAATCGAGTTAAGGTTTGTTGTCTTCTAGAGGGTCCATCGCGTTACTTGCACTACTTAGAACGTCGTTAAACTACGGAAAAATCCAACACTTGGAAATTTCCCGACAGGGGAAAAATTGGGTATTTATATCCGGTCGAACTTTTTAACATATTCAAGAATTTATCCGGAAAGCCACATAGACAAAATTTGATACCCCGATCGAAACACTGAATCCCCAAATCAATCCCAGAAAATTCAACTCTAGAAAAAATATTAAAAATTTCCAGAAGACTCAGCATTATAAAACATGAATTACTGTGCAAGCCACGTGGAGTAACTCAACACAATGGCCGCGGAACCGCCGAGAATCCCATGGTGGGGGCCGCGGTTCCGCGCCTCTGTAGTCGAGTTACTATGACGTGCTTCACAGTAACTCATCCAATTACCTGCTGAATTTTTTGGTAATTTTTAATCTGGAAAAACTCACTATTTTCAAAAAAGTACAGAGAGCAAGAACGGAATTGGGTTTCGGGTTCGTTCGGACTTCAAATTCCGTCTAGACTTCGCCTAAGGCTCTAGCTAGGCTCTGATACCACTGTAGGGTCCCTAGGCACACACTAGAGGTCTCACAAGGCATCGAACATGCCAATTTCAAAAAATATGGTGCCGAGAAACCCTAGTGTACGGATCGTCGGCTAGATTTCTAGGCGAAAAAGAATCTAGTTAACACTTAACTATGAGATACGGAAATACAACCTTTGTAGATCCGTTTGTCCACCTCCATAGCTCCATGAAGAAGTCATCTCCGCTGTACAAATCCGATCTTGGACTCTCGCGTCGGCTTCGTCGGAGAATGGGCAAGCTAGGTCGTCGATGTCCATGCCGAAGATGATCTACGTCGAGGCATCGCTAAATCAAGCTCTCACTTCACCAAGTCAAGAAACTTGTGAAGGAAACACACTCTACTACTTGGCAAGAGGTAGAGGATGAAGAAATAGGAAGTGGGTAGACTTTAGAATTGGATTTCTCACTCATTTCCATCAATCACCATTGATGGAGCTTGCTTTCTTCATGGAAGAAGATGAAGAAGAAGAAGAAAGTCTTATGATAAGTTATTTTTAAAATCAATAGAAAATCAAAACTTATCATAATGTTAACTATAGTCAAGTGTAAAGAATGAATCATGGTTAGTGGGAATGGTTAGGGTTAAGGATGAGATAAGAATGGTTGACTTGATCAAAGCTTCATGAAGCTTCAACTAAACTCCAAAAAAGGCCACCATTCTTTTCTCTTTTCCATTTATTTTCCAAAATGAAATGGATAAATAAATAAGTGAATAAAACAAAACCCTAACCATAATCATGTAACCATGGTTTGATCTTTACACAAAAACCCTAGCATAACATGTATCATCAAACATGATACATTCTAGTGCACAAAATCATATCGCATATGTAATGCGCACATCCGAGTGAGAAAATCCATTATAAAGTGAACCGATACTAGTTAATGCAAAGTAATATATCAAATATATAATCATACATTAAATCATTAAATCAACACTTGATTTAACGATGCGGTCATATCGCATATAACCGACCAGTATCATATGTATCGGCTTATCGAATCAACCTTTGATTCGACAACTAGGGTATATCGCATATAACCTAATCGATACATTCATCGCGAGAATGGAATACAGTATTACATACTGGTATCATTCTCGGTCCCGCACATATCTCATATGCACTCCTATTTCGTTTCGCTTGAGCCAGGAAACCTCTGTGTAGGACTCTAAAGACTCGTCAATACGCCGGCAGCAGGCGATGATCATATCAAACACCCACAAGCCGCAAGCGGTCTGCTAAACGTAACGGCCACCCGGGTATTGAGCGATCAGAAGATCGACGAGCAAGCACGCTCACACTCCAGTGAATCCAACCAGTAACACTACCGTACAGTCCGGTCTGATCGTCTGATCTGTCGCATATCTTGCCTAGGGGTGGTAAACGTCAGACCCCAATAGCTCGATAAGTCGTGTCGATATGAGGCTCATAACGGGTCGAGAAACTACTGGTAACACTTACCAGCAATTCTCTGAGCAGCCCTGGCCAGGGACTTCCTGTTATAGCCAATCGAACACTGTGCAACATCAACTCCCTATACCGGGAGAGACGAATCCCCTCCTATCGCTCATTGCCTCCATGTGACTCGGGACTGTACCCAAAAACCACCGTATTGCACGCCCTCTTGGACGTGGTAAGATGGAAATCAAAGCACAGTGGGAACCACACAAGACTCTATGACGATCTCGGGTCAACAGACTACTCTGTACGAGTGTCACCAGAGAACTGCCATCTGACGTGAGGTATAATACCATCTGGGAGTTCTCGGCGAGTCCGTCCAGTGTGTTAGAGATAGTGCCCTCAGAGTCAATTATTAGGTCACAGGTACGTGATTGTAATGATTGAGGGAGGACCTATCCCGGTAGGACAGTCTTACTCGAGATGATAGTATGCTATCTGGTTTACCTTTATCATCGTGTACTGCTTTAGGTGACCTGACACATCGCTATTACACGTTGATAGAGCCCCTAGGATTCTTGCTTGACCACCAGCAGTATGAGGGCGATCATATAAGTGGGAGCTGGGGGTCTATAAGCTTATCCTTAAAAGGTCCCTAGTCGTGGGAGTTTCGAGACTGGGCATCGATACTCCATTAGTAGACTAGTGTATACAGTCGAGTCCCCGACGAGGGGCGGTGGCCGGTCTCACAAGCCACTGGTGTCAGTTGGATCACCTAAGATGTATACAGGTGCTCATTGGGTTATGAGTACACCGGACAGGACTCGCCGGGAACATGCTAGTTGGTCATATACCAGACGTCAGATGGCAGTTCCCTGGTGACATGTGTGCAGGTTAGTTCATCGACCTGGGGATCGTCATTTGTCTCGTGTGAGTTCCCACTGTACTTTGATTACTACCCTACCACGGCTCAAAGGAGTCGTGCAAACAGGTTTTAGTTGGGTACAGTCCCGAGCCACATGGAGGCAGTGAACGTATCTTCAGGGGTTCGTCTCTCCCGGTATTGGGGGTGAGGTCGTGCTGTGTCTAGGAGAGCCATTACACAAAGTCCTTGGCCAAGGCAAGGAGATTTACTGGTAGGTATTCCAGTAGTATCTCAGGGTGTTCTGGGCTACACTCCGACACGACTTGTACCGCTTTTGGGGGTCTGACTTTTACCAACCCCTAGGCCCGCCATGCGATACTCATAGACGAACGGACCGGACTGTACGGATATTGTCACTGACAGGCTCAGTAGGGTTGTCAGGCTGAGTTCACTCACAGACGTCCCTTTTAGTCAATACTTGGTAGCCCGTTACGTATTGGCTTATACCTCTGACGTGCTAGTGGTTAAATCCACAACCGAGGTGTTGACGAGTCTTTAGAGTCCCCCACATTCAGTTACTCAGCTTTCGGGCGAAAGGTTGTAGAGGCCGTATGGAGATATGGCAAGGTCCGATCAGATACGTGCGGTATTGCACGGATCAGGATCGGACAGTTTGTACTATAGGCCGTATGGTTATATGGCAGGGTTCGATCAGATACGTGCGGTATTGCACGGATCAGGATCGAACAGATATTACTAGCCGGCTTTGGTTTAAGCCGGATCCTAGTATAGTACAGTGTAGATTTTGTCTCATTGCATTTGTATTTCGGTCGAAATACAGATGCGGGTGTGTATGCACAGTATCGGGGTTTTCCTGTAATTTATTACGGGACCAGTTTTCTGGAGTTGCCAGTTTGCTTTCCGTTTCGGCCAATTTCCATTGTTCTGTTCATTGGCCGAAGATTGGTGGAGGAGGGCTTATTTGCATTGTTGCAAATAAGTATTAGTGGAGGGGGTTCTTTGCAATATTTATATCATGATGGTTTCATGATGGAGCCCATCTTTTGACTTCTAGCTTTATGATGATGGCTTGACCATTGTAGGTTATGATTGGCTTTTGGAGTGTTGGGTTTTGTTCTCTCATCATCTCTTTTCATCATTGCTTCCACCCACCCCCTTGACTTTTCTCTTTCTCTCTCCAATCACACTTGAGGAAGGGGGGGGGGCCGGCCATTCCTAAGGAATGGAATGGAATGGGGCTCATTTTTGTGAGGTGGTATTTTTGCTTCTCATGTTTGCTAGAAAAGTCCTCTAGCTCATTTTCCTAAAGTGGTTCTCCTTTCCTCCACCAATGGCAATTCCACAATCCCCAAAAAGTGAGACATGGTTCTTCACACATTCTACAGCAAATCTTGGGCACGTCGAGTAGCCGGCTTCGTGCCCGAGTTGCCTCGGCATTGAGGTGGGAGCCCGTAAAAGAAGTAGGCGATGTGGTGCACTTCCGGCGAGGAGGAGGAGACGGGACATTCCGCAGGAGATCGGGATGATGATGAGAAGACCGGAGGACTTGGATCGTCGGTATATCTCTCTTCCCTTTCTTGATAGTTAGCTAGGACTAGTTAATGGTTCGATCCGGGTATTAGTGCGCGGCGGTTTGCCAGTTCAAGAAAAATTAAACTTTATCACCGCTTCCGCATTTGGCCGTCGGATTGACGGCCGGGGCGCCGCCGTGCACTTACAGTGGTATCAGAGCCTCGCCATTAACTTAGTCTAGCTTGGTGTAGTGTGTTTTTCTGTTTCGATCGATCGAATGTTCCAAAACTACATTTTTGTTAGCATCAGTTTTCTGTTGGAAATTTTTGGTGTCGAAAAATTTTTCAGGTTGTAAAATAGTGATGCACTGAAGGTTGTAAGCCCACTGTAGAAATTCGACGAAGTAAGTCGACGACCTGAGCGCGGAACCGCGGCCAAAGCCCCCGTGGGGCCGCGGTTCCGCCGCCAAATGGTGTCCTTGCTTTGTCAAATTTCTTCAGTCGCTTTCTGGGCTTAAAATATGGGTTTTGGAATAATAACATTGGGCCCAGAATTTCTTGATGTGCTACAGTATTGTTTGGGGGCCCACTTGTTAAAATTTGATTGATCGGATATTTTAAACACATTATTTCACAGTATTTACATTATATCTGCGACCGTGAATGTCACTTGATCGGTAAATCCGGTCTAACTGCTATAGCCCGGTTAGACGGATTTGCGAACGTGACTTTCACGTTGATGTTTTGTTTTTGCTGTGATGTTGCGGATCGGTCGTGGGGGATAGCCTGGATGCAATGCTAGTACTGTTTTGTTGTATTATGTACATTTGATATTGCGGGGCGAGCGTCCGACATGTGGACTGCCGTCACTGCCTGTTTGTATTATTATTTTGGGGCACGACCTGGTTGCGGTCGATGTACCCGTTGTATGTATATTTTTCTTTCTGTACTAGGATTGCCCCGCGGAGGGGTGCACGGATAGCCGGGTTCTGGAGGGCAACAAGCCCGCATCTCATGGCATTGAGACAGAGGGGGCTTCACTCTAGGATTGGCGGGCTATTCGCCGCACTCGTAGGGCGTACAGGTTGACCCAGGAGGGGTGCCCAAGTTACCGGATTCCGTGAAGTGCTGGGTGGTCCATTCACGTTGCTGAAGGGGGCTGCCTCGCTTCAGGTTTTGGCGGGTAACTTGCCGCGCCCGTAGGGGTCTAGGTTTTCATTGCACAGGCTATCCACACGACCAGGGGAACGTCGGGTTTCAGCGGCTCTGTGAAACCCGGGGATCCCAGATATCTGTATTGTTTCTGTGATGCTGTACATTTCTGTGATGTTGCATTTTATTCACGCCTTGAGCGAATATAATATATTGGTATATATATTAGTAGATGTTGTATATGTTTTGCATCCGCGCTAGTCCAGTCCCCGCTCTGTCGTTAGTTAGCTAACCTAACGGGTAATGACGGGACCCAGTGGCGAATGCGGATGGCATATACGTACATCAGTATATTTTCGTTCTTTTTGGTGTGATCAATTGATGGGACTGCATTGATTCGGATCAATGCAAGTTAAAACAAACCTAATCTGATGTTGTTGGAACACTTTTCAAAAAGCTGTTGGTGCAAGGACGTTTACTTTTGTTTTGCATCGTGGTATTCATTGGAATATCCTGCTCCTCAGTCGACGAGGCAAGGGCCGAGATCCCTTCACCGGGAGTGACCCCTTGGACAGAAGTTTGCGTCAGGGAATTAACTTCACTATAGCCGATTACTTTTGCTTTGCATCGCAGTATTCATTTGGAATATCCTGCACCCCATTCTACGGGGAAAGAGCCGAGATCACTTCACCGGGAGTGACCTCTTTAGCAAAGGTTTTCGTCACTATATTTTTAAAAAGCTATCCGTTCCTTTAACGATATCAAGTTCATTACGTTAAAGGTTTTCGCCAGAAACCATTCGTAGCCCTCCGTCGTTTCATATGGATAGTCAATAGTATTCAAGCTGTGTATGTTGGCCAAAGTCAAGGCACAGTGTTTGGTAGCTGTTGGTTATTCATATGCAGCATAGATAGATGCGTTGGTTTGGAACAGTCGTACTGCCATGTTGACCAAAGTCAAGGGTATGTACGGGTGGATTCAAATTAACCTGGAGAATGACGGGTAGAACTTGACATGTGACTTATGATATGTTGGCCAAAGTCAAGGTCATAAGAGCATGGGGCAGAAATCACATCGGGAGTTTCAAAAGAACTGAAACTTGCTAGATATGCGCATACCTTCTGGAGTGTGATAGCGTGAGCGGATTCCGTCACGTTATCATGCAATGATAGTTGGATCCCGATTCCCACTGATGAGTTAGTTTACTCCTCGGGTAACCCCGACTAATTCTTCTTTCAGGTTTGGAGGAGAATTTGAGGTACAGTAGGAGGTTTCCAGATTAGATAAATTGGTGACCATTCTGATCTAGGTTAGAGTGCACGCTGAGTGTTTCTTTTCTCTCTCTCTTTGGCAGCGACCATTGACCCGACCCTAAGACTTTGACTCAGTGACCATGTTGACCGAACCTTCTTAAACACCGGCTTTTGGATTGTCAGAGTTGCAAACCTCATTGCCACTCCTACTTTTACCCTTTTCTCCAGGACACCCCGTTTTACTACGAACGTCCACTTCCATTGGACAAAACCATCGTATGGTTAGATACGAACTCGAAAGAATTTATTCGAGGATGGTTTCCGGTTCTGGAGAAAACGGATAGGATTATTCAGTTGTCTTTTCCTTTTACCCTCTCTCAGGTTACGAGTACTCCTTGGTTTAGGGGTAGTACACCTATTACGCAAATTGGATTGTCTTCTTCCAAACCTTAGGCTGGTGCCGACCGGTAGGGAATGAAGAAAACCAATTAGCATAACGATGGTGTGCAGAAGGTATTAAGTTCAGACAAAGCAAGGGATTAGTAAGAGGGCAAAGTAAATTGCAACAGATATTCACGACCAAACCAAATATTTCGTTACCACTCCCACATCACCTTTGTATTTCTCCAGGACACTCCGTATCACTACGAAGATCCACAGTTTATTTGGATACTCCATCGTATGGTTATATACGAACTCGAATGGAACTGGTTCCAGTTCGGGGATGGATTCTGGTTCAGGAGAAATAGGAATAAGGTTTATTCGGTTGTCTTTTATCTTCACCCTCTCTCATTGCGAGTGTTCCTAGGATTGGGACAGTACACCCATTATGCTTATTGGATAGTCTTCTTCCAAACCATAGGCTGGTGCCGAACGGTAGGGAAGGAAGAAAACCATTTGGCCTAAAAGGGTGTGCAGAAGGTAAAGACTAAAGACAGAAGAAGGGATGTGGAGAGATGGCAATGAATTATACGGTTGTAGTTGTGAATCTGGATAATGGAAGAGGCATTACTATGAATACCGGGATACCCCACGAAACATTTCAATGTTTCAGTCTCACTGTGTACTGTTAAAAGAAAACTGATTTCCCGATTAGACACTTGCTCCAGGGTATGTATTTACCAGGTATGATTCTCACATCTGTATGGTTTTACAGATGATGAGTGGGAGTAAGTTATTGGGAATAGGGTGATCATCCTCATTATATCGGGATTCGTTGTAATCGGTGATATTTGAGGAGATCATCTGGGTTGTTTGCCGGTCGGCAAGTATTTGGTTTTGAATATCCGCCGTTATGCACCAATTTCAAATCGATGTATCTGTACGTCTATTTTCATAGAGTGAGATATACCTTTTTGAAATTATGTCTATGACATTTACCTATATCAGCGGATGGTTAGGTAAGGAGCATTAAACAGCGGTGTAATTCTTCATAACCAAAGGTACAGTTTTCAACCTACAACACACAGGGAATGAGTTGTCAGACTCAAGGGACTTATACAGTGTATTGTATGTTGTCCAGTGTCCATTAGGACAGAGGGTTTGGTTCTCATACTATATTCGGTTTACTTATGACTTCTCTAATATTTAGACAAGTGTTTCGTGGAAACACAGGGTCCGAATTTTGAGAAGTTATTGGTATTTGAATGAAGTATAGAACCAAGTGTTGCAAGTATCGGGATTCTTCAAGGTGATCGAAGATGTAGATACTTGTGTATGGTATTCAGTTGATAGTGATGATTAAGAGAACTTGCTTCTCTTTCAGGTTACTCATAATTGGAAGCACTCCTAAGTTGAGTAACGCTGATCGGCCTCTCTCTATTTACTTGACATGCACTGGAGACAGCTGCATGATTTGAATCTGGTTCAAATAGATCAGTGCCTCTGTTCCTATATTGGATATAGAACAGTTCATATCTTAACGATGTTAAGGTACGGGGAGTTGTCCGGCTTATGCTTAAAACCAGACACTGGACAACTCAAGGCACGTTTCTGTAATGGCTGTTTGTGGGTTGACCCAGGCTATGACGCGGGTTGATTTTCTACCATCTGGATGAACAATAGCAATATTGTTCTAGACTCGCCACAGTTTTATTAAAAATGGATTTTTTCAGAAAACAGTAGTGGGAGTATGGTAGAACTGGAGGTGATTCCAGAACCACGAACGATTACTGAAGATTTGACAAGGAACCTAAAGATTCAATCTGGATTGACATTCCATTGGCCACTCCGCAGATACGGTGGGTAACTTCAGGCACCCGAGTGGTACTCCGGTAGCCTCAAGGACGGTTACAGGGAAGTTCTTGTTTACCCACAATTACCATTGCTGTTGTTCCAGGCTGCGAGACCCGGTGGGAGGATGAGTATAGCGTCGTTCTAAACTAGTTTTAGAAGTGTACGTCTATATGACTCTGCCAGAGGGTTGTCATAGTCAGTGGGAGCAGCGGAAGCATTGGTGGACAGGTAGCTTATGTATATTTATAGACTAAAGCAGATGTAGCGGAGATAGATTATCTATTTCTGACGTGACAGTCATAGGTTTGACTTCATCAGAATAGGGGATGGATCTGTTAAGAAGGTAGTAGGGTGTGATGTCATGGTATTTGGATGACATACATGTTGGAGATAGTGCCCTCAGAGTCAATTATTGGATCACAGGTACGTGATTGCAATGATTGAGAGAGGACCTATCCCGGTAGGACAGTCTTACTCGAGATGATAGTATGCTATCTGGTTTACCTTTATCATCGTGTACTGTTTTAAGTGACCTGACACGTCGCTATTACACGTTGATAGAGCCCCTAGGATTCTTGCTTGACCACCAGCAGTATGAGGGCGATCATATAAGTGGGAGCTGGGGGTCTATAAGCATATCCTTAAAAGGTCCCTAGTCGTGAGAGTTTCGAGACAGGGCATCGATTCTCCTTAGTAGACTAGTGTATACAGTCGAGACCCCGACGAGGGGTGGTGGCCGGTCTCACAAGCCACTGGTGTCAGTTGGATCACCTAAGATGTATACAGGTGCTCATTGGGTTATGAGTACACCGGACAGGACTCGCCGGGAACATGCTAGTTGGTCATATACCAGACGTCAGATAGCAGTTCCATGGTGACATGTGTGCAGGTTAGTTCATCGACCTGGGGATCGTCATTTGTCTCGTGTGAGTTCCCACTGTACTTTGATTACTACCCTACCACGGCTCAAAGGAGTCGTGCAAACAGGTTTTAGTTGGGTACAGTCCCGAGCCACATGGAGGCAGTGAGCGTATCTTCAGGGGTTCGTCTCTCCCGGTATTGGGGGTGAGGTCGTGCTGTGTCTAGGAGAGCCATTACACAAAGTCCTTGGCCAAGGCAAGGAGATTTACTGGTAGGTATTCCAGTAGTATCTCAGGGTGTTCTGGGCTACACTCCGACACGACTTGTACCACTTTTGGGGGTCTGACTTTTACCAACCCCCTAGGCCCGCCATGCGATACTCATAGACGAACGGACCGGACTGCACGTATATTGTCACTGACAGGCTCAGTAGGGTTGTCAGGCTGAGTTCGCCCACAGACGTCCCTTTTAGTCAATACCTGGTAGCCCGTTACGTATTGGCTTATACCTCTGACGTGCTAGTGGTTAAATCCACAACCATGGTGTTGACGAGTCTTTAGAGTCCCCCACATTCTGTTACTCAGCTTTCGGGCGAAAGGTTGTAGAGGCCGTATGGAGATATGGCAAGGTCCGATCAGATACGTGCGGTATTGCACGGATCAGGATCGGACAGTTTGTACTATAGGCCGTATGGTTATATGGCAGGGTTCGATCAGATACGTGCGGTATTGCACGGATCAGGATCGAACAGATATTACTAGCCGGTTTTGGTATAAGCCGGATTCTAGTATAGTACAGTGGAGATTTTGTCTCATTGCATTTGTATTTCGGTCGAAATACAGATGCGGGTGTGTATGCACAGTATTGGGGTTTTCCTGTAATTTATTACGGGACCAGTTTTCTGGAGTTGCCAGTTTGCTTTCCGTTTCGGCCAATTTCCATTGTTCCGTTCATTGGCCGAAGATTGGTGGAGGAGGGCTTATTTGCATTGTTGCAAATAGGCATTTGTGGAGGGGGTCTTTGCATTTTTGTTGTATCATGATAGCACCATCCTTTGACTTGATTTCTTCTTGATGGCTTGACTTCATAACCTCATCATGGCTTGACTTATGTATGATGATGGAGGGACATGATGGTTGATGATGATGAGGGGTGAGGTTGGTGGAGTGTTAGTTTACACTTGTGATCATTTCCTTTTTGGATGATAACCTTTCCTCTCTCTCTCTTGTATGGGTATTATTATTGGCCTCTCTCATATTCTTTTGATACAACCTCCTCATTCTCACTCTCCCTCATATGTATGGTCGGCCACTTCCCAAAGGGGGCTGTCCAAATTTGTTCATGTGGGATTTTTGCTCTTTTGCTTTAGGAAAAATCCCGCAAGTTCCACCTCTATGAGTTTGTATCATCCCTCCACCAAATGGCAAAGCTCCAAAACCCCATATGAGACTTGACGACTACATATTCTACAGCGAACCTTGGGCACGTCGAGTAGCCGGCTTCGTGCCCGAGTTGCCTCGGCATTGAGGTGGGAGCCCGTAAACAAAGTAGGCGATGTGGTGCACTTCCGGCGACGAGGAAGAGACGGGACTTTTCCGCAGGAGATCGGGACCATGAAGAGAAGACCGGAGGACTTGGATCGTCGGTATATCTCTTTCTCATCTTATTGTTAGCTAGGACTAATTAATGGTTCGATCCGGGTATTAGTGCGCGGCGGTTTGCCAATTCAAGAAAATTAAAGTTATTCACCGCTTCCGCATTTGGCCGTCGGTTTGACGGCCGGGGCGCCGCCGTGCACTTACAATACACATAGTAGGAAAGGAAACTCCTATACTACGATCGGTTACACTTTGGTCGTCACACAGTGGTTTCTCCACAAAGGAAATGGATTTTATATCAGACATACTGGTTACTAGATCTATGGTCTTAGATCTAGATTTAGGTGGTTTCCCAATCAGGGTACTTGACAGCATTCTAAGAGTATTTAGGATGGACGACTCCTGGCACGGTAGTGTACCTGCAGGTAATGGAGTCACCCTCTCCAAAGGTGTCTTACAGACTAAAGGGGAGAGGGACGGGCATGATTGGCAGATCACTTGCTCAGGCAATTGAGTCAATCGTGAGATGTCAAGTACCACACCAGATGTTGTTCTTGCACTAGATGCAATAAGTTGACATTAATCCAATCCTGGAGAAACAGTTGGAAGCAGTTTTAGAACATAAGTGGATGTTCTAGGGAGATGATAACGACAGCCTCATTCAGGAGACAGTTATCATTCCAGGCTTCCAAGGTGACATGGACGACAAGGAGGTTGTCAGAGTTATAGTTTTCCTTCTGATGAGGGGCAGTATTTTGGACAGGTGGTCCAAGGCAATACTGAGGGAGGCATGGTGCGCAGGATACTGATTAAATTCAGTTGACGATACAGTCTAAGAAGTTTGGATTTAGAGTTCATTTATGAGCTAGGTCCCATCAGACATCCAGACATATTCTGAGACAGGTATTGCTCTTTTCGGGAGATGGCTTTCTCCGCGAACTTGAGATATAGAGAGACATAGAAAGAAACAACTAAGCGGATCCACTCACTGAGGCTATTCCTCGAACGCAATAGTTCCGCAAACGAGCTTTGTGAGACTGACTAGTAGAGGAGTTGGATGTTCGGTATCACACGGGCTGTGAGTATGCGACATCGCAATAATTAGCCTTGAGTGCAAGTGGGAGATTGTTGGAGATAGTGCCCTCAGAGTCAATTATTAGGTCACAGGTACGTGATTGTAATGATTGAGGGAGGACCTATCCCGGTAGGACAGTCTTACTCGAGATGATAGTATGCTATCTGGTTTACCTTTATCATCGTGTACTGCTTTAGGTGACCTGACACGTCGCTATTACACGTTGATAGAGCCCCTAGGATTCTTGCTTGACCACCAGCAGTATGAGGGCGATCATATAAGTGGGAGCTGGGGGTCTATAAGCTTATCCTTAAAAGGTCCCTAGTCGTGGGAGTTTCGAGACTGGGCATCGATACTCCATTAGTAGACTAGTGTATACAGTCGAGACCCCGACGAGGGGCGGTGGCCGGTCTCACAAGCCACTGGTGTCAGTTGGATCACCTAAGATGTATACAGGTGCTCATTGGGTTATGAGTACACCGGACAGGACTCGCCGGGAACATGCTAGTTGGTCATATACCAGACGTCAGATGGCAGTTCCCTGGTGACATGTGTGCAGGTTAGTTCATCGACCTGGGGATCGTCATTTGTCTCGTGTGAGTTCCCACTGTACTTTGATTACTACCCTACCACGGCTCAAAGGAGTCGTGCAAACAGGTTTTAGTTGGGTACAGTCCCGAGCCACATGGAGGCAGTGAGCGTATCTTCAGGGGTTCGTCTCTCCCGGTATTGGGGGTGAGGTCGTGCTGTGTCTAGGAGAGCCATTACACAAAGTCCTTGGCCAAGGCAAGGAGATTTACTGGTAGGTATTCCAGTAGTATCTCAGGGTGTTCTGGGCTACACTCCGACACGACTTGTACCGCTTTTGGGGGTCTGACTTTTACTAACCCCCTAGGCCCGCCATGCGATACTCATAGACGAACGGACCGGACTGTACGGATATTGTCACTGACAGGCTCAGTAGGGTTGTCAGGCTGAGTTCACTCACAGACGTCCCTTTTAGTCAATACTTGGTAGCCCGTTACGTATTGGCTTATACCTCTGACGTGCTAGTGGTTAAATCTACAACCGAGGTGTTGACGAGTCTTTAGAGTCCCCCACATTCAGTTACTCAGCTTTCGGGCGAAAGGTTGTAGAGGCCGTATGGAGATATGGCAAGGTCCGATCAGATACGTGCGGTATTGCACGGATCAGGATCGGACAGTTTGTACTATAGGCCGTATGGTTATATGGCAGGGTTCGATCAGATACGTGCGGTATTGCACGGATCAGGATCGAACAGATATTACTAGCCGGCTTTGGTTTAAGCCGGATCCTAGTATAGTACAGTGTAGATTTTGTCTCATTGCATTTGTATTTCGGTCGAAATACAGATGCGGGTGTGTATGCACAGTATCGGGGTTTTCCTGTAATTTATTACGGGACCAGTTTTCTGGAGTTGCCAGTTTGCTTTCCGTTTCGGCCAATTTCCATTGTTCTGTTCATTGGCCGAAGATTGGTGGAGGAGGGCTTATTTGCATTGTTGCAAATAAGTATTAGTGGAGGGGGTTCTTTGCAATATTTATATCATGATGGTTTCATGATGGAGCCCATCTTTTGACTTCTAGCTTTATGATGATGGCTTGACCATTGTAGGTTATGATTGGCTTTTGGAGTGTTGGGTTTTGTTCTCTCATCATCTCTTTTCATCATTGCTTCCACCCACCCCCTTGACTTTTCTCTTTCTCTCTCCAATCACACTTGAGAAGGGGGGGCCGGCCATTCCTAAGGAATGGAATGGAATGGGGCTCATTTTTGTGAGGTGGTATTTTTGCTTCTCATGTTTGCTAGAAAAGTCCTCTAGCTCATTTTCCTAAAGTGGTTCTCCTTTCCTCCACCAATGGCAATTCCACAATCCCCAAAAAGTGAGACATGGTTCTTCACACATTCTACAGCAAATCTTGGGCACGTCGAGTAGCCGGCTTCGTGCCCGAGTTGCCTCGGCATTGAGGTGGGAGCCCGTAAAAGAAGTAGGCGATGTGGTGCACTTCCGGCGACGAGGAGGAGACGGGACATTCCGCAGGAGATCGGGACGATGATGAGAAGACCGGAGGACTTGGATCGTCGGTATATCTCTCTTCCCTTTCTTGATAGTTAGCTAGGACTAGTTAATGGTTCGATCCGGGTATTAGTGCGCGGCGGTTTGCCAGTTCAAGAAAAATTAAAGTTTATCACCGCTTCCGCATTTGGCCGTCGGATTGACGGCCGGGGCGCCGCCGTGCACTTACACAGTGTACCCAGTCTCTACTGAGCACCCGTATATCATCTCTGATGTCAAACACCAATGGATATGGGATCATCCATAGCCCATCTGTATGGGTCGAGAAGGTATACGCTAGTCTACTCTGGTATATCGATGCCCCGTCTCGATACACCCACGACTAGGGACTTTGAAGGATGTACTTATGGACTACCATGTCCCCACTAGTATGATCCGCATCATAGTCCAGGTAGTCAAGTACAGATCCTAAGGGCTTTACCAACATGTAACAGAGAGACAATCAGTATACACGTTAAGGCAAAGATCAACCAGATAGCATACTATCATGTCGAGCAAGAAAGTCCTCCCTATATATGTCCCAGCATCCACTACAATATACATCCTATGTATAGTAATGGCCTCTAGGGCATACATATAACTAACAAGGCATACATCAAGTAGATATGTCGATTGCTATGAAGGCCGAGATGGCCCCACTTATGAAAAAGCTAGAAGCCATTGAGACCAAAATCTCATCGTCTTCTCCTGCCCCTGCTTTACTCACACGAACTGTTTGTGCTTGTTGTTCGGCCCCATCACATCTCACCGAAGAGTGTCCTTATAATGCACCTATTCAAGGACAAGATCAAGTCAATGCTGTATTTCAGCAACGACAACGAAACGATCCGTACTCTTCGACATACAATCAGGGGTGGAGGAGTCACCCAAATTTTGCTTGGAACCAAAATCAACAAGTCCAAGGAAATAACAATTTTCAAAGACCCCCTCCACAACAACAACAAGCACCTTCACAAACTCAAAACCAGCAACCTTTCCAACAACAACCTTATAAAAATCAAACGAACAATTTGATTCAACCAAATGATGATAAGGTTATCTCGCTCGAAAAAAGTCTAGATGCATTTCTCAAACAATCTACAGAATCTGCAGCAAGATTTGAAAATTATGTTCAATCTTTGATGACTAACAATGCTTCACACGATCAAAGTATCAAATCTATTGAAGCACAAATTGCACAATTAACTGCTGCATTGAGCGAGAGAGAAAAGGGAAAGCTTCCATCTCAACCATTGCCAAATCCCGGTCACACACAAAACGCATATCCCAATCACAATATAAATGCGGTGACCACGTTGAGATCCGGAAGAGAGTTGCAAAATAATGTGGGAACTAGTGATGACATCCCCGCCGGTAGTTCTTCTTCTTCTTTTTCTTTTTCTCCATCGTCATCTTCCCCTTCTTCATTTTCTTCACTTTCTTCTTCACCTTTTTCTTTAGAGCCTATTATCCACCCTTCACACGGCTCTACTTCTTCTTGCTCGAACGGACCCATTGCTCACAACATGAACACATCTACATCGGGATCCGTTCCTACTCCACATTCTACTCCACGGACATTTGACTCAACGAATTTTCAAAATGCTCCATTTCCAAACAGGTTGAGTCCTAATAAACCAACTGCACAAGTGGAGAAGATTGTGGAGATATTTAAGTAGGTTAGCATAAATTTACCTCTCTTGGATGCTATCCAACAAGTCCCTTCATACGCGAAAATCTTAAAGGGCTTATGCACCTCGAAGAGAAAGGCATCTCAAGTACCCAAGAAAGTGCTAGTGGCTAGTGCAGTGAGCAATGCTATTAACCACCATCAAACCTTACCCCAAAAACGAAAGGACCCCGGCTGTCCTACTATTTCAATCACAATTGGGGATAAGAAAATTAATCGAGCACTTTTAGATCTTGGGTCTAGTGTTAACCTGATTCCCTACTCTGTGTACGAACAATTAGGGGTTGGAGAGTTGAAACCCACTCGTTGTACTCTCCAAATGGCTGATCGATCAATCACCCATCCAAGGGGTCAGCTAGAGGATGTGTTGATCAAAGTTGGGGAGTTCATATTCCCCGTTGATTTTATTTTTATGGATACACAACCTGTTGCTAACCCACGGAACCAAATTCCGGTGATTCTTGGTCGACCATTTTTGGCCACTTCCAATGCTGTAATAAACTGTCGCAATGGCTCCATGACTCTATCCTATGGGAAAATGTCTAGTGAGTTCAATATTTATAAGATGGGAAGTCTGCCCCCCGTGCCTAAAACTAGTACACGAGAAGTTTGCTCTATTCACGAAATCACGCAGGAGGACTGCGAGCTTGAAAGATTCTTGTTTGATGAAAACAGTTTTGACGCCACTAGTGCGTCCCTCCTTGAGCCTACCACAGTTGACACAACCGGTATGGATTATGAATGTTTCACTTTTTCGGATGATGACGACTCACAGCTCGAATATGAGTCTTTTGAATTTGTGGATGAGTTAGTTGAGCCATCCGAATCGGTTGTTTGCAGTGATTTCGAACCTGTGTTGGAGTCCTTTGAGTTCGAGGTAGATTCCGCAATGATCCTTTCGCCTCCGAAACTCGAACTCATGTCCTTACCGCCTCATCTTAAATATGCCTACATAGGTGAGAATGAGACCCTTCCCATTATCATATCGGCTTCTCTAGCCCTTGAGCAAGAAAACGCTATTTTAAAAGTCTTACAAGATAGGCGGCAAGTTTTCGGTTGGACTATGGCGGACATCGAGGAGATCAGTTCCCTGATAATTGAATATCATATGAAATTGATGGATGATGCCACGTCAATAGAGGACCCACAGGAACAGTTTGGGGATCTTGTGGTTAGTCAATCTCCTCTTTTAGAAGTTGAACCACCCCCATTTCTTTTAATAAGCGACGAGAATGCCAATATTCCACTGATTGCTGATCAATCGCATTCTCCATACCTTCCATACCACCACTTCTATCTTCCCCAATTCTTTTTGGACCGCCACAACTTATTCTTCCACCAACCAATACTCTTTACTGATAAATTTTTCAACTGGTTGGTATTGACTTTTGGTCTATGCAAAGTTTGGCAGTAATGTCTAACATAGTTTAAATGAAGTTTGGGGGAAGGCCTTTCTGTATATATTTTTGTTTTCCTTAACAATAAAAAAAATTATAAATAAATAAACAGGGAAGTGCTGGTATTTTGACCCTCTTGGTTTAGCATGACAGTGAGGACACTGTCAAGTTCAAGTTTGGGGGTATGCTCGGTATGTCTTCTTCCTTCGCATTCATTTGTACATATTTTTGCATTTGCATACTTATTTGAAAACCCATAAAAAATTGAAAATTTTCAAAAATTATAAAAATATTTGTATTCAATTTTGGCTAATTGACTTGAGTTTGACGAATAGGTTAACTGGCTTGGAACAACTAGATCTTAGATTTAGTAAATTAAAAACCCTAAAAATAACCTTCCTTAAAGTTAAGCGGTAGAAAGTATATGTTTTGTAGTTTATTTAGAAATAGGCAAATTTTGAGTTCACTTCTTGGGCTAAGTCGAAACTAAGGAAAAGTATTGATGTTCTTATTAGATTATAAGTTTGAAAAATAGTTCCTAACTTATGTCTAGATTCTGAAAATATATATCCTACAAGTTGCACAATCACGCACCTTGAAACTTGGAATAGTAGAAGAGACCTTGAAATGCTCTTGTCTAAAGTCCTTAGTACGAAGAAAATAAAAGAAAAAAAAAGTGAATAAAGAAAAAAAAAATGGACACTGGTTTATGTGATTACTTAAGGCTGTAAAAAATAGAAAAATATTTAGCGAGGGTGCTTCATCACCTAGTGCCTTAGACCAACTGGTTTGGGAGTCACTGCTAAAGCCTTGGGTGTTGCAAAACTAGGAAGTACGCCTTAAAGTGCTAACGTATCTTGTAATCGGTTGTTGGTACCTCAAGAAGTATTAACGGTCGCATGAAGGATATGTAAGCAAATTTCATTTAAAAATTCACCAATTAAGAAGTGCTTTGGACAACGGACGAGAGTATGATTGCTTGATTTGAATTTCCAAGTGTAGGGGTGACTTATACACACACGTGGGGATATGTGATTGGAATTTAGATAAGAGAGAGGAATGAAGATTAGAACTTGTATCTTTAGTAGAGTTGATAGAAATTCCTAAGTGGAGATGGAACCCTAGAAGGAAAACTTAAGAGATGCCGAAAGCTAAGTAGGTCTACATAACATATATAATCTTAAGTTAAATAATGAGGAAGTGTGAAGAATATGGGTGGATAATTTGCGAGTCAAAAGGTAATAGAATTCCTTGTTAGAAAACCTAATTGGAAAACAAAAGTCAATGGGCTGAATTGATAGGATTTTGTGGGTGTAATCCGCTGAAAACCCTCAGGAGACAACACTCCTCCTACTAGGGACACCTAGAGGTTTAAAGGCTTGTTGCACGTGCTCAGTGCAATCGCGTTTCCCTGCGAAAGTGCGGTTAGGATTTTAGTGAATAAAAATAAGTTTGCTCGAGGATGAGCAAAAGATAAGTTTGGGGGTATTTGTTCAAACTATAATATTGCATTTTTCATCCCCCTATTCTTATCCGTTTTATAAATAAACAGGTACTCTTGACGCACATTTGTTGCATGTTACAGGATACAGGCTCTTGGAGCAAATACAGTGAAAAAGACGAAAGTTGATACAGAAAAGAGACTTTTGACCAACAAGCAGACGGATCTTACTCAAGCCGAGACGAAGAACAGTGCAAGGTCCAAAAAGACGAAAGTGAAACGGTCAAAAGATCCTTACAAGTTCTCACTGAAGATCTGGAGAAGACTAAGAAGCCCAACAGAGAAAAGAAGTATAAAAAAAGGAAGCCCAAGAAGTCCTGAACCAAGTCCAGAAGTTGGGTGAGCTAAGCTCACCAAATGGCCGTGGAACCGCGGCCCAAGCCAACCAATGCCGCGGTTCCGCGGCCGCTTAGTGCCCGTGTCGGTGCAACTTTCCTGTGTCGGTGCGTCGGTACAGAGGTTGGGATTTTTCGTGGGCATATCTGTAATTGCACGAGCGCGAGACTCTGAAACCCTAAATTCTTCTGTTTTCTTATAAATTGTAATCAAAATTTGTAAAAACCTATGCCTCTTTTCAATCAATAAAATTCAGAATTGCTGGGAGTATTATTCAGATCTGTTCTATTGCTTGGAGGGAGCCGTCAACCTAGTAAGTTATTTTATTTTAATTCTTTTAATTAGTATGTCGTATCATCTCCTAATGAGCGAGTAGTCTCCTCGCTTGTTAGGGTTCGCCTTAGGGAAAGGTTTGAGAGATGAGATCTCTCACCCCTTTCATGCCATCCATACCTAAGAGTTAGAACTCCATGCATGCACGCACAACCGCTCCCTACGGCACCCTACCCCTCGAGGTAACGATGAACCGTAGTATAAAGGGCCGGTTGCGTGTGTTTTCCATGGGGGTTAGGGTAATTATCAACAAAGGAAGGATGCGAATCTAGAGGAAGAAACATCTTCCCAAAAGATTCGGATCCACTTTATTGATAATTACCGTAACATCTAACAGATCTAAAAGAGGGCAATGAAAGCGGTGAGGAAAACGTTAATCTCCAAAACTTCCCCTAAGCCTAACCCTAGCAAGACTTTAAGTCAGATTAATTTAGTTTAGTGATAAATCCAGTTTTCATAGATTTTTATAAACCAACAAAAACGACACTTTGAATCAACTCGTTAAAACATATTAAAGAAATTTACCCGTCTCTGTGGATCGACCCGTACTCACCGGCTAGCTGCAAAGCGACGCCGTTTCTGATTACGGTAAACTTATATTTTTGACACTAATCAAGTCCCGAATCACATGGAGGTAATGAGCGATAGGAGGGGATTCGTCTCTCCCGGTATAGGGAGTTGATGTTGTGCTGTGTTCGATTGGTTATAACTGGAAGTCCCTGGCCAGGGCTGATATAGAGATACACTGGTAAGTGTTACCAGTAGTTTCTCGACCTGTTATGAGCCTCACATCGACACGACTTATCGGTTACTGGGGTCTGACGTATACCACCCCTAGACTTGATATGCGACATATCAGACGAACAGACCGGACTGCACGGGAGTGTTACTGATTGGATTCATAGGAGAACGGACAGGCTAGCTTGTTGATCTTCTGATCGCTCAATACCTAGGTGGCTGTTACGTTTAGCTGACCGCTTCCAGCTTGTGGGTGTTTGATATGATCATCACCTGCTACCGGCGTATTGACGATTCTTTAGAGTCCTACACAGAGGTTTCTTGGCTCAGGCAAAATGGAGTAGAGGCACATATGTGATATGCGCAGGACCGAGGATAATACGATATGAGATACCGTATTGTATTCTCGCGATATTTAGATATGAACCGGGTCATCGGATCAAGTGTTGATTCGATGAATCGGTACATGATATATTAGTCGTTATATTCGATATAGCCGGATCGTCGGATCAAGTGTTGATTCGATGATTTAATGTATAATAATATATATGATATATTGTATTATATTATCTAATATTGGCTAGCTTTATTATTTCATTTTCTCACCGATTAATACGTTGATATATATGCGATATATATTAATTGTATTATTTTCTTTTGTTACAAATATAATATATATGTGATATATATTATAGTAACATGATATGATTTATTATGAAACATGTTTAGTGATGATAAAAAGAGATTAGGGTTTGATTAGGGTTAGCTCCTTCTTGTTCATTCTAGAAGGATTTCCTTTTTGTCTTGGTTAAGATATTATGGTTGATACTTATCCATGACTCATTATTAACCTAACCAAACCCTAGCTCTAGTTTATTCTCTACAAAGGTTAAGCTTCTCATCCTTGACCATGGTTCCATAATCAATCATATATTCTTATCTACTATTCATCACAAAAGGAATTATCTCATTATTCTTCATCTTCTTCTCTCTTTAGTTTTGGAAAGAGCTCACTAGTTATTTCTTTTGTGATGATTTCTTGTGAGAAAATGATATAAAAAGAAAGCATAAATACTACTCCATCATCCTCATCTAATCTAGCCCATTAGATTAGCGTGTTCACCTCATTAGAGTGAGAGAGCTTGAGTTGTAGCAACTTCGACGTAGATCATCGGAGAAGTGGAACACTACAAGCTAGCATGGATCGTTCGAGTCGTGGAGCCTCTCTTGAGTCCGGGAGATCATGGATCGCGGTGAAGGGACTTCTACTCGGAGCTTGTGAAGCGAAGGAGCGGACTACAAAGGTTGTAATCCCTCATACTTAGTAGTAAAAGATGTTTACTTGCATTTAAACCCTAATAATCTAGCAAAGATCCCGGCTTTGGGTTGTTAAGCACGTCTAAAATTTTATTCGGGCATGTTTGATGCCTTATGAACCTTCACAAGAGTGCCTAGGAACCCTACATTTATTTGTGCTAATGTCACATTAGGATTTGTTTATTGTGTTGAATTGATGGATGGAGAGAGAGAGGGCAGCCATAGGCTTGGGGTTTGCTCTTGTATTATTATTCTTGCTCTCATTTTATCATTGTAACAAGAAAGAAAAAGAAAGCTCTTATTCCTCCTCTTTCTTCTTGAGCTCACTATCTCCATTGATGGCATCATCTTCAACCTCTATCCATACACTCTCATGCGTTGAGAATCAATGGATGCTTGAGACAAAGTGATCACACACATTCTCTACATCACCTTGGACATGTCGGCTAGCAAACTTCGTGTCCGAATTGCTTCGGACGAAGCGGGAGCCCGTAAAAAGACTCATTGATGTGGTGCCATTTCCGACGAGGAGACCGAAGATCGGAGATGCCGCGAGGAGCTTGGGATGGTGGCCAAAGACCGAAGGATACGGATTGATCGGTATAGCCACTCTCACTTCTTGTAGTTAGCTAGTTTAGCGTCAATGGTTCGATCCGGGTGAAAGACTATGATAGCGCCGGTTTCCTAAAAAGTTTTTGTTTCCGCATTTGGCCTCAGATTGACGGCCGGGGCGCTACTGTAGACTTACAATTACTTGTCAGTCTTGTCTCAAAGGTTATATGACCAATACTCCGTTTACTGGAAACAGAGAAAGAGTTACTGAACTCTTGGGACGGATATATGATGATGTATATAGTCCTATGTCTACAAATGCCAAGTTTGGTTCTTCGTACTTCGTTATATTCACTGATTATCTCTCAGGATTTAGACATATGTTCCTGTTGAAACACAAGTCTGAAACTTTTGAGAAATTCAAAGAATATAAGCTTGAAGTTAAAGAACCAGACGGGTAGAAGTATTAAGTCCTTCGATGTGATCGAGGAATAGAATACTTGGGCATGGAGTTCCTAGATTAATTAAAAGAGAATGAGATTCTCTCTCAGCTTACTCCTTCGTGTACACCACAACACCACGGTGTATCGGGGCGGAGGTATCGCACCCTATGAGATATGGCACGCTCTATGATGAGTATTGCTGAGTTACCTATTTCCTTTTGGAGTTATGCACTTGAGAAGCTGTATACCTATTGAATGGGGTTCCATCCAAATCAGGGCCTACTACTACATATGTGATATGAAATGGGAAGAGACTATGTCTTAAACGAGTTAAGATATGGGGTTGTCCGGCCTATGTTGAAAAGAAAAATCCGGACAAACTCGAGGCAAGGTCAGTTCTGTATAAGTTTGTTAGGATATCCCAAACATTTGTGAGGGAATATCTTCTACCACTCTGTGGAGAAAAAGGTGTTTTGTTTCTCAGCATGCCACCTTTTTGGAAAAAGGAATTTCTTATGAAGAAATTTGTGGTCATGAGGTAGAACTGGAAGTTGTTCCAGCTAGACAAACTAACAGCTGATGATTTGGTGAAACCAAAGGATTCAAGAGCCTCCAACGAACCTCAGCCTCTCCGCAAATCTGGTAGGATTCCTCATCCACTTGAGAGATACTACGGTCTTCTCGGTGACAGTGGAAGAGAGAATTGTATCATGAGATGATGGCCCAACTAGGTTCATACAGGCCATCACGAGTGGTGACTCTGTGAAAAGGCTGGATGCTATGTGATCAAAGATGGAATCCATGTAAACAAAGTATGACTTTGAATGTTGCACCTAAAGGGGTAAAACCTATTGGGAGAAAATTGGATCTTAAGAAGATTCTTGGTGTAGATGGAAAAGTTGAGACTTTCAAAGCTATGCTTATGTCCATCAGGATCAATGCGCGCATCGCGGAGTTGGAACATCTATTTTTATGTGGCAGTCAAAGAGTTTGACTTCATCAAAAAGGTAGATGAACCTTGTATATACAAGAAGGTCGTAGAGAGTAAGGTTGTCTTCCATGTATTGTACATAGATGACATACTCTTGATAGGAAATGGTTTCCTATGCTACACTCGGTCAAGCTCCTCTTATCACGTAGATTCTCCATGGAAGATCTGGATGATACCTATTACATTTTGTGGATTATGATCTATGATAATAGATCTAAGTGGATATTGGGAGTGTCCCAAATCCAGGTACATTAACACCGTACTAAAGGGGTTTAGTATGGAGGTGTAACATTTCAAAAAAAAAATATTATTTTTGGGAGTTTTCATAATTTAATATTAATTTTTAATGAATATTTTATGAGTCGGTATAATAAAATACCGATAAAGGGTGAAAATTCCGGAGATGATTTTGGAAACTCTAAAATAGGGTATTTGGTGGAAATATATCAT
Source organism: Agapanthus africanus (assembly GCA_030015575.1). Classification (NCBI taxonomy): domain Eukaryota; kingdom Viridiplantae; phylum Streptophyta; class Magnoliopsida; order Asparagales; family Amaryllidaceae; genus Agapanthus; species Agapanthus africanus. Next base: position 310,956,103 of record CM057347.1, on the reverse strand, counting down.
TTTTAAGCTTTTATGGTTACGTAAATGCTATTTTTGTGTTAACCGCGATTAAAAATCGCAAATGGGATTTTTGGCTTTTTGTGCAAAAATGTGCACATAACATTTCCTACACTTGTCATACTTGTTTCATGTTTTGGACTCATGTTAAGCTTAGGGTTGAACCATGTTAGATGACCATGATGGGTTGAACCAATTGGTTAGGTTAGTGGGGTTATTTGAGGGTTGTTAGCTTTGTCTAAAGGTGATTAGGTTGGGGTTGACTTGTGTAGGGAGAGAGAGAGTAAGCCATAGTGGTTTTGTATTAACTTGAGGGAGAGAGAGAGGTGGCTAGGGTGTGCCATGCTCCATCCCATTTCATTATCCCTTGTGTTCTTCCCTCCCTCTCAAATGATAATGCCTCCAAGTGAAGACATCAGCACACTCCAGCAGCAGCTGCATCAGGTCCCTTCACCCACACATCAGCCTCCTAGCTGCTGCTACAAGCTGCAACATCATAGCCCCATATCTATACCCTCACGTCTACTCAACATCAGCCCTAATTTCATCACATCAGCCACCCCAACACTTCAGCTGCAGCAGCAGTAGCATCATCAGCACACTTCAGCCCCATATCAACCCATCAGCAGTTACTTCAGCCACAAAACAGCCCCCTATACCTACAGCTACATCAACTGCTGAAACCATGCATCAATTCAACACATTTCAGCCCATTGTAACAACAACAGCCTCATTCAAAAATATATAGCAACCACAGCAGCAACAAAAGCTTCTGCTGCAACAAAACAACATCAGCCCAGCACTTCAACCCCAATTACATCTGCTGCAACAGCAGCAAGAACAGCCTCTACACTATCCAAAGAAAACTCCAATTTCATCAAACACACCAACACAATACCCCAACCACAAAACCACCACAACAAATTGCAGCAAGCAACTTCAGCCCAGATAATAGCTTAAGCATCAGTAAAAACAGCAACATCAGCAGCAGCTGTTTCAGGAGCAACTGCAGCAACTCTCCAGCAGCAACCATCCCTCTTCTTCCTCTCTTCTCCTATATCTTAGGATATCCAGAGGTATAACCCCTTAACCCAACTTCTAGCTTGCAAATATATGGTTATTTAGCTGAAAATTTAGTGTTTGCTATGTAGTTTAGTGCTAGTTTAGTGATTTTGAGTGAGATGTGGCCAAGTGATGGTTTTGATTGCTAGGGTAACCTTATTAGGTGTATTTGAGACCATTGTAACCAAGATTACCCCAGATTCCAGTGTCACACCTGAAAGTTTAGAATCGGTGTAATTTAGCGATTTTGTCGATTTTGTGACCTTTCTAAGAATTGCTTTCACCCCGGGAACCCTAAAATAAAATTGACTTGGCAGTGAGACGTGCAGGTAGATAGGAACCAACACCCAAAACCCTAGCCCCCACCTCAATTTCTGGGCCGCAGATATATTCCCTCCGGTCGCAATTTGCGGCCAGAGCAGTAGGGAACCCCCTCGTTTTGCGTGCACGGCTCTTTTACCTGTAAACTTGACCCTAGGTATGTCTAGTTTTGTTTGGTTCCAACCAGGGTAGAATCTGGGTTGATTTTCTTGAGTTGGCACATGATTTACGACTTGTTTTCGTGTGGATTTTGGTATTCGATGATTCGTTTCTGTCGGGTGGCGTTTGAACACCTACGGCAGGGGGATATTGGCTGTGATTGCACGCGAGGCCACAGGTTTTTACCTATGGGCATAGAGTGCACCATTTTGGTTTCCGACATGGTTTTTATGTGTTTTAGCGTGTGATATTCTTGTAGGTACTCACGCGGCGTCGAGGCGTTGGAGATGCAATGGCGACATCGGCACCGGCATACATAAAACAAGGTGAGTAGATTTATATCTACGGGGAGAAGTCGGGTGGATGGCGTATAGCACCCCCGCAGTCCGTGGTGATATATACGGATGCGTATACACACCTACAATTATTATATGTTGTTTGAGAAATTATTGATGTTTAGGATGGATAATTGGTGGACTTGGATGATTTAGTGTCGCGAAAACCTAGGTAGTGGGTGCACTACACATACATATACACACATACATACTTGCATACATCCTTGTCCATATGTGCTTATGGGATTCTATATAGATATGTGTTCACATAGGTATGGGACTACGTGTTCACATACAGACTTGAGGATGAGACATGGGTTTGAGATGAGTCGATGAGTTTGTTCTGAGGTTATGATATCGGTGATATGGTAAACTTCATAGTTGAGATACGTCATGATGCTTTAGCGGATTTTGGGATGATGATGCCATAGGAATAGTGACATATATATATAAAATGATCGACATGTGATTATGATACGAGATTGGATATGATACGATATGACAGGATATTTATGATAGGCCGCCTTGGGCGTTGTGTACTCCTTGAGAGGATATGTGCTGATGATATCGATTCATACGAGACTGTTGATCAGTATTCAGATCATGATGATAGTGATGATGTTAGCTTTGTACTAGACGTAGGTCAGTACCCAGATCATGATATTTGATATAGAGAATACCGGATGAATGATATGACGAATATAATATTGACCCGTACCCAGATTTGGGGATGTCGTACGACGGATTTACGTACGAGCTATGTTTTGATGTTTGATCCGCACTCTTGATTTGGGAATAACTGATTATAGAGATATGGTATCGGATGTGATATAATCGAGGAGGGATCACCGACTATATATGTATATGTATATATATATATATATGTATGTATCGACTCAGAGGTTAGGCGGTTTCTCTTAGCTACTGTTAGCTTTAGCAGCTCAGCCTTATAGCGGTGTAGCTATATGACTCTTGTGACATTAGATGCTGTTCAGCTTTCATGGTGTTTAGCATTCAGCTCCCGCATATGATTATTGTTGCTCCGCATTGCATACCGTTATGATCCATATTCCATTATTGATATCATGCTGTTAGGATACCAGCACCATTACCGATGTTGCGTATATACCACGTACACTTATTTGCCGTCTCACACACATCTTCATCGGTAATTGACATGTCACGAACACTTAGAAAATATTATTGCTTGATTTAGCTTGTTAGCTAGTAGTGACATGATATTAGTATGCTTGCCTTATATGTTAGCTTGACATTGTAGCTATTACTTGTCACTTCATGCATACTGTTACTCATTATATGCTGCATTCATGGATTCTCATGCTTATATTCATGATTTCACATGCTATTGATGATTTGGATTCGGGTTTCCATGAGATTTTCTGGATTTGGAGGAAAACCGCAAAACATATATAAACTGCTTTCTCTTTTTAATAAAAAGGCGGTTTTCCCATGATGTATGAGTCGTCCACCATGAGTTTTGCTAATGGATTTCGAGACCCGATTCGAGGAGGCGGATGAACCGTTTCGGGTATATGGTGGGCCCGGTGCGGTACCCCGGGGCAAGAAGATCGCAGGAGATAGCGTTGAGCCTGGCAGGGGAGCACTATCGACCGGTGATATTACCCGACACGTCGGATATCCGGAGGATACCGTCGTAGTCATGAGATGGATGGTAGGGGCCGATGGACTGACGGCACCCTGGATATTATGATTGAGACATTGAGATTTGAGATATTGAGGTACAGAGATTATGATACAGAGATATCGAGATATTGAGATTTATGTTTTGTGCCGATGCTAGGCACTGTTGTATGCTGATTTCATTATGATACCTCATTTTAAAAATACAGAAATCTCACAACTTTATGAAAGCAGTTTTCTTCAGTACATGCATTCTGTTTCATGCATTCATACATCATTCATATGATACATTGCCACCTGATGCACTGACATGGGTACATGGGATTATACTTGGGTTAGATATTTATCCTAGCCATTGTTATAGGTTGTTGGTTATATATATTTGAGGATTATATATTATGATCGTATGACCTAGGATTGCGTCATACATGTGATTTCTGTTCATAGATCTTTTTCTACTCACGAGTTGGTAACTCACCCCCGTTGTGCCCCAGTTTCTTGCAGGTGTTGCCGTACGAGTTTCATTACGGCTTTGCGGGCACAGCTTCTTTCAGGTGACTTGCTAGTAGGTGGGTTATTTGTATCGTACCCATCATTATACATTGTATATTATATTCAGTTGTATCTAGAAGTTCCATCAACCAAACATGTATTTATTTGAGATAGAGACCAGTGTTGTTATTCTTTCGACCTTAGAGTCGCACGTTATATTCTGTGGATTTCTTGTTGTTGGAGTTTTCTTTCTGTTGTGATCCTCGCCTTTAGGCGTTGTATATTATGTTGCTAGCTAGTTGTTTTGATATGGTTCTCCCTACTCTCTACTACTCTTCTTGGTTTAGATTTCTGGGCTCGGCTTACTTAGAGCACATACGCCTTGAGACGTTCGTAGCCTAAGTCCCGGTCATGTTCCGTACTTTTGGGACGTGACAAAGTTGATATCAGAGCGTTAGGTTTTACCTTTGGAGCGTAGGAAGACCCTTGGTTGATGGAATAGGTGACTAAAGTAGAGTGACGTACCGTTGGTATGTTCCGCGGCATATTTACGATACGCCACTCCACTTAAGAAGCCTTAGAATGTAGATTTCTTTGTTCCGTATTATATTCATTCCTGATCTAGCCTCATTGGTACCAGTATGGTTTTGCTGCCACGATTACGGGCAGGGAGAGCTACGGCTAGACTTGCGGTCAGCATGAGCTCGTCACGAACGAGGACTGACCAGGGCGTGATTCTGGCGACACACGATTGTAGAGATGCGTCTTTTTACTGTGTTTTCGCGCCACGAGCGTTGGATGGATCGCTGTATGATATTACTCGGACGTGCAGATCAGCACCAGAGGATTGAGCCACTGACAGAGGCCAGCCAGATTTTGATGACCGTTGACGGATGTCTTATTCATGAGGATTGAGGCACTGTCCAATGTGCAGACGAGTGAGCCAGCTATTGCTGTGAACAACGAGATATCGCCCTAGATGTTGGAGCTATTGCAGTACGAGATTGTACTAAGAGATGATAGAAGGTCGCTAGTCACCAAAGATGAATGACTAGGACATATGGATCGTTCGCCACCCCGATGCGAGGTCATCAGATAGATTGATTCCAGCTAGAGACGACTTCACGCGGAGACGTTGAGAGTCGACAGAGACGGTCGAATGTCAGAAACCTATTATTCCAAGTTTAAAGTATTCGGAAAGACATGCAGGCAATTCTATGGTCCCTCTAGAAGAATGAAACCCTAACTCGACATAATGACCGTGTAAAAGCCTTTGAACCTTAGGGTTTGCGGCAGTTCTGCGGTGCCATTAGTGAGGCTTGGGTTTGCCCTTCTACGGCTGGACCACCGATGCTGTGGTATGTACTCGATACTATTATACTGTACCCAAGATGTTGAGCCCTTAGGGGATTATAAGGTTTCGACAAATCGATCGGATGGCTCGACTTAATTCGGATGCTAGGTAATGAGATGCATTTCTTAGGAGACTCCAGATACGAGGATAGCCGTTGGAGCTCAGTCCATGCAGCCGCGACGAGACGAGTCCGAAGTAGTCGGCATTAGAGAAAAGTGGAGTAAGAGGTTCGTACCAGATCTGGATGAGATGACGTTCCACTCCGCCGACATCAGAGATGTGATGCCCACACCGAGGCATAGTACTGCATATACCTTCCAGAAGGAGTCGCGATGAGTATGCAGCCGTTCCGGAACAAGAATTAGCTCCAGTAAAGGATGATGGCTTCCGGGCAATTCGGCAGAAAAGAGATTTGAGAGAGACTTCGGATTGATCGTAGCCGAGAACGTTGCAGTGCGCAGATAGAGACGTGACGCCGAAATGGACGATGATACAGACAAGCGGGACGAGAGGTTCGTGCGAGACGCTGACGAGTTATCATTACTTCCCGTCAAGATCAGAGACCTAATATGCTTACAGAGGCATTGGGATGCGACCAATTTCCGAGAGAATGTGGTGCTGAGGACGCAGATGTCCATTAAGCAAGAAGAGTTTATGCAAGAGTACCAGCCTCCGTACAGTTCGACATAGGAGAGATCAGAAGAGACCTTGAGCAGGATTCCTTCCAGGACACTGCCGCAATGATACTTGCACCCAGGATCAGATGTGTCACGTACATTCAGAGAGCCAGAGGCCGACGCCAGTGACATGCTGCTTTACAAGTGGTCGCGATGATTGACCGAGAGATGACCAGAGAAGTGCCAGAACGGAATCATCCCCGTTAGCACGTCTGACAGGGCCGATGAGCCGATGGATCGTGAGCTTGGTAATCCACAGAGAAGACTTGGACCCAGGAGTGGTCATGTTACGCACACCAGTAGGCCAGAGTTCAGGATCGTCGACGAGATATACTATGAGTAATCACGACAATTGGCCAGAGATTCTTGGAGGATGCGCTTGAGCGGAACTATTCCGCCATACTTGATTTCGGTATTTTGACGATCTATTCGCATGACTGATTGTGATGATTGGGTTTCATGATATGTGTTTTCATGCACCATGGTTGTACTTAATGAGTATTTACGATTTTTGCCCAGTTATTGCACTTGATATCGTTTTCGTGCCTTGGTTTCACATGTTAATGACTTCATGGGTTTCGTACATGTGAGTTGATTTCGTGCGTATGCACGCACACGATTTGGGTTTTGCACTCGGTATAGTTCACATATGCTTGCAGTGCAGTGACATGTATTTTGTGCACTTGGATGCACTGGACTTCGATTTTGATGGTGATGCTCGATATTTGTTTTGTGCATTTTCTGCACCTGATTGGATTTGCGCATGTTCGGCGCTTGATATTGGATTTCATGATTTCGTGCATGATGGATGCACCGGATTTGGATTTTTAGCGCATGTTGGGCGCAGGTTACGAGATGCAATTTGGCGCACACCAGATGCACTAAATCGGGATTTTTCGTGCATGTCAGATGCACTTGATTTTGCTGTCAGGCACACACGTGGCCCATGACAGATGCTTCATGCACACCCGTTGCACCCTGATGTCGTTTTGTGCACCTGCTTTTCACATGTTTGGATTTTGATTTCCGTGCGCACCGGACGCACAGGGTTTTCATATGCACTTTTGGATTGATTTCTGTGGAGCAGTACGTTTTATGATATTTGCTATGTGTTTTCGTACTGAGCAGGACTAGTCAAAGGACAGTGCCTGGATATATTTGTAGGGTTCCTAGGCACTCTCAAGAGGTCTCACAGGGCATCAACCATGCCAATTTCGAAAATTATGGTGCCGAGAAACCCTAGTGTACGGATCGTTGGCTAGATTTCTAGGCGAAAAGTAAACTAGTTAACACTTAACTAAGAGATATGGAAATACAACCTTTGTAGATCCGGTTCTCCACCTCCATTGCTCCACAATGAAGTCTCCTCGCTGTCCATAACAAGTCCCGGGCTCTAGCGTCGGCTTCATCGGAGAATGGACGGGCTAGGTCATCGATGTCCATGCCGAAGATGATCTACGTCGAAGCATCGCAAGATCAAGCTCTCACTTCACCAAGTCATGAAACTTGTGAAGAAAACACACTCTACTACTTGGCAAGAGGTAGAGGATGAAGAAATAGGAAGTGGGTAGACTTTAGAATTGGATTTCTCACTCATTTCCATCAATCACCATTGATGAAGTCTAGGTTTTTTGCTTCTTGAAGAAGAAGAAGAAGAAGATGATGTTATGATAAGTTCTTTTCAAAAAGGAAATAATAAGAATACTTATCATAATGTAACCATGGTAATGTGTAGAGATTTAATCATGGTTGAATGGAATGGTTAGGGTTAAGCATGAGACAAAATGGTCACTTGGTCAAAGTCTTCATGAAGCTTCAACAAGCTTCCAAAGAAAGCCACCATTTTGCATTATGCTTATCATTTTCCAAAATGAATAAACAAATAAATAAATAGATATGAAAATGAAAACCCTAACCATTACATAACCATGGTTTAAACTTTACACAAAACACAAGTTAGCATGCATCATTAAACATGATACAAACAAGTGCACAAAATCATATCGCATATGTAATGCGCACATCCGAGTGAGAAAATCCATCTTAAGTGAACCAATACTAGTTAATGCAAAGTAATATATCAAATATATAATTATTCATTAAATCATTAAATCAACACTTGATTTAACGATCCGGTCATGACGCACACAACCGACCGGTATCATTAGTAACAACTTATCGAATCAACACTTGATCCGATAACCCGGCTATATCGCATATAACCGATCAATGTCACATCGTGAGAATCGAACACAGTATCATATACTGGTATTATTCTCGGTCCCGCACATATCTCATATGCGCTCCTATTTCGTTTCGCTTGAGCCAGGAAACCTCTGTGTAGGACTCTAAAGACTCGTCAATACGCCGGCAGCAGGTGATGATCATATCAAGCACCCACAAGCCGCAAGCGGTCTGCTAAACGTAACGGCCACCCGGGTATTGAGCGATCTGAAGATCGACGAGCAAGCCCGCTCACACTCCAGTGAATCCAACCAGTAACACTACCGTACAGTCCGGTCTGATCGTCTGATATGTCGCATATCTCTCCTAGGGGTGGTAAACGTCAGACCCCAATAGCTCGATAAGTCGTGTCGATATTAGGTCTATAACATTCGAGAAACTACTGGTAACACTTACCAGTAAATCTCAGCAACCCTGGCCAGGGATTTCCGGTTATAGCCAATCGAACACAGCGCAACATCAACCTCCTATACCGGGAGAGACGAATCCCCTCCTATCGCTCATTGCCTCCATGTGACTCGGGACTGTACCCAAAAACCACCGTTTTGCATGCCCTCTTGGACGTGGTAAGATGGAAATCAAAGCACAGTGGGAACCACACAAGACTCTATGACGATCTCGGGTCAACAGACTACTCTGCACCAGTGTCACCAGAGAACTGCCATCTGACGTGAGGTATAATACCATCTGGGAGTTCTCGGCGAGTCCGTCCAGTGTACCCAGTCTCTACTGAGCACCCGTATATCATCTCTGATGTCAAACACCGATGGATATAGGATCATCCATCGCCCATCTGTATGGGTCGAGAAGGTACACGCTAGTCTACTCTGGTATATCGATGCCCCGTCTTGATACACCCACAACTAGGGACTTTGAAGGATGTACTTATGGACTACCATGTCCCCACTAGTATGATCCGCATCATAGTCCAGGTAGTCAAGCACACATCCTAAGGGCTTTACCAACATGTAACAGAGAGACAATCAGTATACACATTAAGGTAAACTTCAACCAGATAGCATATTATCATGTCGAGCAAGAAAGTCCTCCCTATATATGTCCCAGCATCCACTACAATATACATCTTATGTACAGTAATGGTCTCTAGGGCATACATATAACTAACAATCTCCCACTTGAACTAGGGCCATCTGTAGCAGTGGTTGTAGTATCTCATACTCAACCATCCCATAAAAGTCTCTCTCTGGGAATAGGCCTTCGTGAGTGGATCCGCCGTGTTGTCCTCTTAGTCTGCTCTCCTAACCTTGATCACCATGGAGATCAACCATCTCCATGATCAAGTGATACTGCCTTAGAATATGTCTGGATCACTGATGGGACCTGCGTTCCTTGGCATAAGCCACAACTCCATTGTCTCACAATGGGAGGAACATAGTTCATCTCATGAACCAATATACACCCAAACAGCCTCTTTGGTAGCATCTGAAGTAGCGATGTATCCAGCCTTTATCGTCTAGTATGCCACGGTATCTAGCTTGGAACTTTTCCAACATACCGTCCCTTTTGAGGGCAAAGACAATGCCTGTGACTGACATTCAGTCGTTCTTATCACTCTGGAACACTTCCAGCGATTCTTCTCAGGATCAATTGATATCATCTCACTACAACTAGTGAGAATCCTAACATCCAATTAAATCTATCTCATAGATCCAAAATCTAGGATTTAGTAGGTATCACTTTGATCCTATATGGAGAATCCTAGTGATAAGCGGAGATTGACCGAGCGTAGCATAAGAAACTCTTTTCTTATCAAGAGTATGTCATCCACGTACTCTACGAGGATCACTACCATACTCCCTACTACCTTTTTGTTTATACAAGGTTCATCTACCATTTTGATGATGTCAAACTCTTTGACTAATTCATTAAAACAGATGTTCCAACTCCGCGATGCTTGCTTTATCAAATAAAGCATCTTGCACACGTTTCCGCTGCTCCTACTGTCTACGAAGCCCTCTGGCTGTGTACTTATAGACACTCTCTTCTAAATCATCATTTAGAAAAGCAGTCAAGACACCCAACCACCAGATATCGCAGTCATGGTATGTAGCCGTGACAAGTAGGATCTGGATGGACTTAAGCATAGCTACTTGAAAAGGTTTCATCATTATCCACACCTGGTCAATGATGCAAACTTTTAACAAGTCTAGCTTTGAAAGTCTCAACTTTTCCATCTACACCAAGTAATCTTCTCAAGATATACTTGCTCCTGATGGGGATTTAACCCTTCAGATATAGCAACCAAAGTCCATACTTTGTTGGTGTATAAGGATTCCATCTCAGATCGATAAACATCCAGCCATTCTCACAGAGTCCTACTCCTGATGGCCAGGTCGAAACTAGTTGGGTCATCATCTCATGATGCAATCCTCGCTCCCACTGTCATAGAGAAACAGAAGTATCTCTCAGGTGGGTGAGAAACCCTACTAGATCGGCGGAGAGGCTGAAGTTCGTTAGAATCTACTGAATCCTTTGGTTTTATCAAATCATCGGCTGCAAATTGTATAGCTGGAACATTTCCAGTTCTACATAACAGACCTTGCCTTGAGCTTGTCCGGATTTTGCTTTTAGACAAAGGCCGGACTACCCCAAATCTTAACTAGCTTAAGACATGGGCTCTTCCCTTTCCATATCACATATGAAGTGGTAGGCATCTGATTTGATTCGAACCCTATTCAATAGGTATGCAACTTCTCAAGTGCATAACACCCAATAGGAAAAAGGTAACTCAGTAGTACTCATCATAGAGCACACCTTATCACATAGGGTGTAATTGCTCCACCCCGATATACCATCGTGCTATGGTGTATGCGGAGGAGTAATGCTGAGAGAGAATCTCATTCTCCTTTAGAAAAGTCCAGGATTTCCGTGCTCAAGTATTCTCCTCCTCGATCGCATCAAAGGACATAATACTTATACCCTTATTGGTTCTCTACTTCTTACTTATATTCTATGAATATCTCAAAAGGTTCGGACTTGTGTTTCAACAGGAACATATGTCTGAATCTTGAAAGATTATCAGAGAATGTAATGAAGTACAAAGAACCGGTCTTGGCATGTATAGACAGGGGACCTACATACATCAACATGTATCATCCCAAGAGTTCACTAACTCTTTCTCTGTTTCCAATAAACAGAGCTAGTGTCATTATATCTTTGTGACATGACTGGCGAGTTTCACAAGATGTAAATTCAAACTGATTTAAATATGCATCTACATGTAACTTCAGCCAGTCGGGTCGCATAGATATGACCTAGTCTGCAATGCCTTAAGAAGGATCCGTTCATTTTTGAACTCTTCCTCTTATGTGTGTTCAATATACTAAGAACTGTAGTTTGATTTAGAACATCAATGCTTTTAGATAACGTGCCTGAACCGATCAACTTTTGATATAGGAAATGTTCAAAACATTATCCAACAATACAAAATTATATCCTTTCTTTAATAATAAAGAGACTGATATGTTTTGTATGTCAGGTTCGGTATCTAACAACATTCGTTCAGAATCAATGTATTGTAATACAGGGTGACAGTGACCAACAGACTTGGCTGCAACACTTGCCCCGTTTTCTGCCTCATGAAACTTATCACCCGTTCTCAGTTCTCTACCTAGCTGTAGCCCTATGCAACAGATTACATATCTGGGATTCTGATCTGGTATCACATACCCAGGACGTAGAGGATACAGAGAAACAGTTCTTTGTAACGAACACACCCGAAGATGATGCATCAGCATGCACTCTCTTCGTTTGGGCGGCACGGGAATTCTGGTAATCCCCAATTTCCTGCTCTGTCTTATAACATTTATAAGTCGGAGCGGGACCAACGTTCCCCAGCTCAGTATAACAAGCGGGTTCGGTCAATATTCCGTATTATTATCTTGATTAAGGCGTGATATGGTCGCTACCAGGAGAGAGAGAGAAGAAAACACTCAGCGTGCGCTCTTGCAAGAATAGATTGGTTATTATTTTATCTAATCAGGATGGCTCCCACTGCTTTTTATCAAATCTTCCTTCAAACCCTAAAAGGAAAGACTAGCCGGGATTAATTACACACTACAAGTTCGCCAATCTTTCAGCCAGGCCAGTGTCGGTACTTTGAGGGAGGTCCCCCGTGCTTTCGCACGAACCTAATTAATGTAAACCTCGTTTTCCCAGAGGCGTAACCTCGTTGACACCTTTCTAGACACCTACTTGATCGGCTAATTGTAATGTATAAAACTTTCCCAGGAGTAACACTTACTCGCAGCGGGTATCGGGATCCAACTATCTCATAGAAGGTATGCAATCTCATTGCAAATTTCAACACTTGAAATTCCCGATAATATTTTGCCCCTAGCGTCCTATGACCTTGACGGAGGTCAACAAACCATAGGCTACTAGTCAAGTTCAACCCGTCATTTCCTGATTGAATTAAACCCACCCGCACGACCCTTGACGCAGGCCAACAAAGTCGCACGACTACCCTAATCCAATCACATCATATGCTTATGCAGATAAGCACCAGTTAGCTACCGCACACTACGCCTTGACGCTGGCCAACAAACGTAGCACGAATACTAACTACTACTTATCTGAAATGACGGAGGGCTACGACAGGTTTTTCTGAAAACCTATTGCGTAATGAACTTGATATCGTTGTAGAATCAAATGAATTTTGAAATGGAGTGTTTTTGAGGCTTTTCTAGTTTTGCTAAAGGAGTCACTCCCGGTGAAGGGATCGTCGGTCCTTTCCTCGTCGAATGAGGTGCGGGATATATCATATATATCACTGTGCAAAGCAAAAACTCTTAAAAGCAATCAAAAGACAAACCGAGTGTGTAGCATCTGCCAGTTATTGCTAAAGGAGTCACTCCCGGTGAAGGGATCTCGGTCCTTTCCTCATCGAATAAGGTGCAGGATATATCACATATACCGCTGTGCAAAGCAAGAACTGTAGCTACCTGTTTTATTTTGAAATTCGATTCTACAACATCTTAGGTTTCTTTTACTTTCATTAATCTCATTAATGAAGTCCCATCATTTAAGTACCTAAACATCACAGATAAATACGACGTACACTTATGCCATCTGCATTCGCCTCGATGTCCCCTCGTGCACCGTTAGGTTAGGTAACTAACGACAGAGCGGGGCAGGGCTAGCGCGGGTGTAAAACATAAGTAACGCCTATATAATATATCATATATACTGTAGGGTTCCTAGGCACCCAAATGAGGTCTCATAAGGCATCGATCATGTCAAATTAAAATTTTAACGGTGCCGAGAAACCCGACTACGGATCGTTTGCTAGAAAACTAGGCGAAAAGATAACTAGTTAACACTTAACTAAGGGAATACGGAAATACAACCTTTGTAGATCCGGTGCTCCACCTCCATAGCTCCGCAACGAAGTCCTCTCCGCTGTCCAAATCAAATCCGGGCTCTAGCATCGGCTTCGTCGGAGAATGGGCAAGCTAGGTCGTCGATGTCCATGCCGAAGATGATCTACGTCGAGGCATCGCTAAATCAAGCTCCGACTTCACCAAGTCAAGAAACTTGTGAAGTAAACACACTCTACTACTTGGCAAGAGGTAGAGGATGAAGAAATAGGAAGTGGGTTCAATTTAGAATTGGATTTCTCACTCATTTCCATCAATCACCATTGATGGACCTTGCTTTCTTCTTGAAGAAGAAGATAAATATTATGATAAGAATAATTTAAAATGAAAAGAATAATCCATTCTTATCATAAGTGAACCATGGTTAGTTGTAGAGAGTGAACTAGGGTTAGTGGAGTAGTTAGGGTTAAGCATGAGACAAAATGGTGACAAAGTCAAAGTTTTCATGAAGCTTCAACAAGCTTCCAAATAAAGCCACCATTTTGCATTTGCTTATTCTTTTTCCAAAAAGAAAAAGATTAATATATAAATAAGGAAATCAAAAACCCTAATCATCCACTTAACTATAGTTTGATACTTTACACTTAACAAAAAGGCATGTATCATCAAACATGATACAATCAAGTGCACAAAAGTATATCACATATACAATGTGTACAACCGAGTGAGAAAATCCATTTAAAGTGAACCAATACTAGTTAATGCAAAGTAATATATCAAATATATAATTATGCATTAAATCATCAAATCAACACTTGATTTAACGATCCGGTCATATCGCATATAACCGACTAGTATTCTATGTATCGGCTTATCGAACCAACCCTTGATTCGATAACCAGGTTATATCGCATACAACCTTTCGATACATTCATCGCGAGAATGTAATACGGTATCACATACACGTATTATTCTCGGTCCCGCACATATCTCATATGCGCTCCTATTTCGTTTCGCTTGAGCCAGGAAACCTCTGTGTAGGACTCTAAAGACTCGTCAATACGCCGGCAGCAGGTGATGATCATATCAAACACCCACAAGCCGCAAGCGGTCTGCTAAACGTAACGGCCACCCGGGTATTGAGCGATCTGAAGATCGACGAGCAAGCCCGCTCACACTCCAGTGAATCCAACCAGTAACACTACCGTACAGTCCGGTCTGATCGTCTGATATGTCGCATATCTCGCCTAGGGGTGGTAAACGTCAGACCCCAATAGCTCGATAAGTCGTGTCGATATGAGGTCTATAACTGTTCGAGAAACTACTAGTAACACTTACCAGTAAATCTCAGCAACCCTGGCCAGGGATTTCCTGTTATAGCCAATCGAACACAGCGCAACATCAACCCCCTATACCGGGAGAGACGAATCCCCTCCTATCGCTCATTGCCTCCATGTGACTCGGGACTGTACCCAAAAACCACCGTTTTGCACGCCCTCTTGGACGTGGTAAGATGGAAATCAAAGCACAGTGGGAACCACACAAGACTCTATGACGATCTCGGGTCAACAGACTACTCTGTACCAGTGTCACCAGAGAACTGCCATCTGACGTGAGGTATAATACCATCTGGGAGTTCTCGGCGAGTCCGTCCAGTGTACCCAGTCTCTACTGAGCACCCGTATATCATCTCTGATGTCAAACACCAATGGATATGGGATCATCCATCGCCCATCTGTATGGGTCGAGAAGGTATACGCTAGTTTACTCTGGTATATCGATGCCCCGTCTCGATACACCCTCGACTAGAGACTTTGAAGGATGTACTTATGGACTACTATGTCCCCACTAGTATGATCCGCATCATAGTCCAGGTAGTCAAGCACACATCCTAAGGGCTTTACCAACATGTAACAGAGAGACAATCAGTATACACGTTAAGGTAAAGTTCAACCAGATAGCATACTATCATGTCGAGCAAGAAAGTCCTCCCTATATATGTCCCAGCATCCACTATAATATACATCCTATGTACAGTAATGGCCTCTAGGGCATACATATAACTAACAATCTCCCACTTGCACTAGGGCCATCTGATAGCAGTGGTTGCAGTATCTCATACTCAACCATCCCATAAAAGTCTCTCTCTGGGAACAGGCCTTTGTGAGTGGATCCGCTGTGTTATCCTCTGAGTCTACTCTCCAAACCTAGATCACCCTGGAGATCATCCATCTTCATGATCAAGTGATACTGCTTTAGAATATGTCTGGATCACTGATGGGACCTGCGTTCCTTGGCATAAGCCACAACTCCATTGTCACACAATGGGAGGAACATAGTTCATCTCATGAACCAATATACACCCAAACAGCCTCTTTGGTAGCATCTAAAGTAGCGATGTATCGTGCCTTTATCGTCTAGTGTGTCACGGTATCTTGTTTGGAACTCTTCCAACATACCGTCCCTTTACTGAGGGTAAAGACAATGCCCGTGACTGACATTCAGTCGTCTTTATCACCCTGGAACCCTTCCAGTGATTCTCCCCAGGATCGGTTGATACCGTCTCACTACAACTAGTGAGAGTCCTAACATCCAATTAGATCTATCTCATAGATCAAAAAACCCAGGATTTAGGAGGTATCACTTTGATCCTTTATGGAGAATCATTGTGATAAGCGGAGATTGATCGAGCGTAGCATAGGAAACTCCTTCCCTATCAAGAGTATGTCATCCACGTACTCTACGAGGATCGTCACCATACTCCCTACTACCTTCTTATTTATACAAGGTTCATCTACCATTTTGATGATGTCAAACTCTTTGACTAATCCATCAAAATAGATGTTCCAACTCCGCGATGCCTGCTTTATCCTATAAAGCATCTTGCACACGTTTCCGCTGCTCCCACTGTCTACGAGGCCCTCTGGCTGTGTACTTATAGACGCACTCTTCTAAAACATCATTTAGAAAAGCAGTCATGACACCCAACCACCAGATATCGTAGTCATGGTATGTAGCCGTGACAAGTAGGATCTGGATGGACTTAAGCATAGCTACTTGAAAAGGTTTCATCATTATCCACACCTGGTCAATGATGCAAACTTTTAACAAGTCTAGCTTTGAAAGTCTCAACTTTTCCATCTACACCAAGTAATCTTCTCAAGATATACTTGCTCCTGATGGGGATTTAACCCTTCAGATATAGCAACCAAAGTCCATACTTTGTTGGTGTATAAGGATTCCATCTCAGATCACTAAACATCCAGCCATTCTTACAGAGTCTTACTCTCGATGGCCAGCTCGAAGCTAGTTGGGTCATCATCTCATGATGCAATCATCGCTCCCACTGTCATAGAGAAACCGAAGTATCTCTCAGGTGGTTGAGGAACCCTACTAGATCGGCGGAGAGGCTGAGGTTCGTTGGCATCTACTGAATCCTTTGGTTGTACCAAATCATCTGCTGTATTTTGTATAGCTGGAACCTTTCCAGTTCTACATTACAGACTTTGCCTCGAGCTTGTCCGGATCATGCTTTTAGACATAGGCCGGACAACCCCAAATCTTAACTAACTTAAGACATGGGCTCTTCCCATTCCATATCACATATGAAGCGGTAGGCAACTGATTTGATTGAAACCTTATTCAATAGGTATGCAGCTTCTCAAGTGCATAACACCCTTAAGGAAATAGGTGACTCAGTAGTACTCATCATAGAGCACACCTTATCATATAGGGTGTGATTGCTCCGTCCCGATATACCATCGTACTATGGTGTATACGGAGGAGTAATGCCGAGAGAGAATCTCATTCTCCTTTAGAATAGTCCAGGAATTCCGTACACAAGTATTCTCCTCCTTGATCTCATCATAGGATATAATACTTATACCCGTATTCTGGTTCTCTACTTCTCGCTTATATTCTGTGAATATCTCAAAAGGTTCGGACTTGTGTTTCAACAGGAACATAGGTCTGAATCTCGAAAGATCATCAGAGAATGTAATGAAGTATAAAGAACCAGTCCTGGCATGTGTAGACAGGAGACCTTACATACATCATCATGTATCAGTCCTAAGAGTTCATTAACTCTTTCTCTGTTTCCAGTAAACGGAGCTATGGTCATCTTATCTTTGTGACATGACTGGCGAGTTTCACAAGATATAAATTCAAACTGATTTAAATATGCATCTATATGTAACTCCAGCTAGTCGGGTCGCATTGATATGACCTAGTCTACAATGCCTCAAGAAGGATCCGTTCATTTCTGAACTCTTCCTCTTGTGTGTGTTCTGTATACTAAAAACTGTAGTTTGATTTAGAACATCAATGCTTTTAGATATCGTGCCTGAACCGATCAACTTTTGATATAGGAAATGTTCAAAACATTATCCAACAATACAAAATTTTATCGTTTCTTTACAAATAAAGAGACAGATATGATTTTGTATATCAGGTTCGGTATCTAATAACATTCGTTCAGAATCAATGTATTGTAATACAGGGTGACAGTGACCGACAGACTTGGCTGCAACTCTTGCCCCGTTTTCTGCCTCATGAAACTTATCACCCGTTCTCAGTTCTCTACCTTTCTGTAGCCCTATGTAACTGATTACATATCTGGGATCCTGATCTGGTATCACATACCCAGGACGTAAAGGATACTGAGAAACAGTTCTCTGTAATGAACACACCCGAAGATGATGCATCAGCATGCACTCTCTTCGTTTGGGCGGCACGGGAATTCTGGTAATCCCCAATTTCCTGCTCTGTCTTATAACAATTATAAGTTGGAGCGGGACCAACGTTCCCCAGCTCAGTATAACAAGCGGGTTCGGTCAATAATCCGTATTATTTATCTTGATTACGGCGTGATATGGTCGCTACCAGGAGAGAGAGAGAAGAAAACACTCAGCGTGCGCTCTTGCAAGAATAGATTGGTTATTATTTTATCTAATCAGGATGGCTCCCACTTCTTTTTATCAAATCATCCTTCAAACCCTAAAAGGAAAGACTAGCCGGGATTAATTACACACTACAAGTTCGCCAATCTTTCAGCCAGGCCAGTGTCGGTACTTTGAGGGAGGTCCCCCGTGCTTTCGCACGAACCGAATTAATGTAAACCTCGTTTTCCCAGAGGCGTAACCCCGTTGACACCTTTCTAGACACCTACTTGATCGGCTAATTGTAATGTATAAAACTCTCCCAGGAGTAACTCTTACTCGCAGCGGGTATCGGGATCCAACTATCTCATAGAAGGTATGCAATCTCATTGCAAATTTCAACACTTGAAATTCCCGATAATATTTTGCCCCTAACGTGCTATGACCTTGACGAAAGCCAACAAACCATAGCCCGCTAGTCAAGTTCAACCCGTACATTTCTTGATCGAATTAAACCCACCCGCACGACCCTTGACGAAAGCCAACAAAGCCGCACGACTACCCTAATCCAATCGCATCGTATGCTAGCAGATAAGCAGCATATAGCTACCACACACTGCACCTTGACGAAAGCCAACAAATGCAGCACGAATACTATATACAACTTATCTGAAATGACGGAGGGCTACGACAAGTTTTTCTGAAAACCTATTGCGTAATGAACTTGATATCGTTGTAGGATCGAATGAATTTTGAAATGGAGTGTTTTTGAGGCTTTTCTAGTTTTGCTAAAGGAGTCACTCCCGGTGAAGGGATCGTCGGTCCTTTCCTCGTCGAATGAGGTGCGGGATATATCATATATATCTCTGTGCAAAGCAAAAACACTTAAAAGCAATCAAAAGACAAACCGAGTGTGTAGCATCTGCCAGTTATTGCTAAAGGAGTCACTCCCGGTGAAGGGATCTCGGTCCTTTCCTCATCGAATAAGGTGCAGGATATATCACATATACCGCTATGCAAAGCAAGAACTGTAGCTACCTGTTTTATTTTGAAATTCGATTCTGCAACATCTTAGGTTTCTTTTATTTCATTAATCACATTAATGAAGTTCCATCATTTAAGTACCTAATCATCACAGATAAATACGACGTACACTTATGCCATCCGCATTCGCCTCGATGTCCCCTCGTGCACCGTTAGGTTAGGTAACTAACGGCAGAGCGGGGCAGGGCTAGCGCGGGTGTAAAACATAAGTAACGTCTATATAATATATCATATATACTATATACTGTATCTATCACAGAACATCACATGATCACATCACAGATATCGCAGCAGAAGAAACATATGAAATATTGGATATACTAGGACGTCCGTGTTTTCAATACGAGCCAGTATAAAACACGGATTCCACGGTCGCGATGAATAGCCAAACCCACACCCCTAGACCCCTACGAGAGCGGCAAGCAACCCTACCAATTCTAGAGTTAGGAGACCCGGACTCGACTCCTCGAGTTGGTCTCCCACTGGACTCCAGAACCCGGTTACTTGTGCCCTCCTCCTTGGGTCTATCCTAGTACGGAAAAGTAAATAATATACAACGGGTGACAACTTCCGCAACCTGGAAGCGCCCCAATAAAAGAATATTACATACAAGTTTTTACATGAATGAAAATGAAAAACACTCATCTCACATAAAAACCCCCGGCTATTCAAACACGACGATCCAATATAACATATCCAGCAACACATAACATCACATGTCATCAACGTAAGTAAATATGTCCATCCCAATTGTCGTTGACATATAGCAACGAAACCGGCGATATCACATATTACACTTACGGTCACAGAAAAGAAAGTGTAAAACTACAACAGTTGGAATCCGCAACCTCCTCAGACATCGCATGCCTGACCAAATGAATTCTTTAGACATCGCATGCCTAACAATTATAAACCCCGCATTTTAGTCTCAAAATCGAAAACACTTTTCAATATCGAGTCGGGCAATTCAACAAGATTCCCGACAGTCTGATCGAATACTCGTCGCAAACTTTAGTAGGCGGCCGCACCCCCGATACCGTCGACGAAGTGCACTAAGGCGGAACACCGTTACCGCGAGCACCCGGACGGATGCTTTCGGCGATGGGGTTCTCCTACAGTCACTTGGTCGGGGCTATGGAGCGAGGCTGTCTATTAAGTTTACTCGGCGAGTATCCGCGTACGCTACGTGATTGCAACGGGCTTTTGATCACATCAAAATTCCGTGGCAACCGATCAAGTGAGACTAAACTGCTATGTTTATAACATTCATTTAGTTATCTCATAACTCATTGTGAATTCCAATTATTGTATCCTATTCCGGATAAATAGAAAATGTCAAACTTTCCGATCGAACAATCGAACACCCAAGTTTTCCCGATACAGATCAACACATGAAACAAGTCTAACAACATTCCGTTCGTCCCTCAGTACCAACGGTCCAGCCGTAGAAGGGTCAAGCCAACGCCTTACATGTGGCACGCCGTACTGTCCCAAACCCGAAGGTTCAAAGGGCAGTTCAAGACGGTCACATAATCGAGTTAAGGTTTGTTGTCTTCTAGAGGGTCCATCGAGTTACTTGCACTACTTAGAACGTCGTTAAACTACGGAAAAATCCAACACTTGGAAATTTCCCGACGGGGGAAAAATTGGGTATTTATATCCGGTCGAACTTTTTAACATATTCTAAAATTTATCCGGAAAGCCACACAGACAAAATTTGATACTCCGATCGAAACACCGAATCCCTAAAAACACAGCAGAAAAATTCAACTCTTGAATAAATATTAAAAATTCCCAGAAAACTCAGCTCTTTATCAGGAATTACTATGCAAAAATATAGGGCTGACGTCATCAAGTGGCCGCGGATCCGCCGCAGAAGCTTACTGTTCACCAGAAAATTTTTGCACCGTAATTCTTATTTTTCCCTGCTGAATTTTTTAGCAATTTTTAATTTGGAAAAATCCACGATTTTAGAAAATTTCCAGAGAGCAATTTTGATTTGGGGTTTCGGGTTCGATTGGGTTTCAAATTCCGTCTAGACTTCGCCTAAGGCTCTAGCTAGGCTCTGATACCACTGTAGGGTTCCTAGGCACCCAAATGAGGTCTCACAAGGTATCGATCATGCCAAATTAAAATTTTAACGGTGCCGAGAAATCCGACTACGGATTGTTTGCTAGAAAACTAGGCGAAAAGATAACTAGTTAACACTTAACTAAGGGAATACGGAAATACAACCTTTGTAGATCCGGTGCTCCACCTCCATAGCTCCGCAACGAAGTCCTCTCCGCTGTCCAAATCAAATCCGGGCTCTAGCATCGGCTTCGTCGGAGAATGGGCAAGCTAGGTCGTCGATGTCCATGCCGAAGATGATCTACGTCGAGGCATCGCTAAATCAAGCTCCGACTTCACCAAGTCAAGAAACTTGTGAAGTAAACACACTCTACTACTTGGCAAGAGGTAGAGGATGAAGAAATAGGAAGTGTGTTCAATTTAGAATTGGATTTCTCACTCATTTCCATCAATCACCATTGATGGACCTTGCTTTCTTCTTGAAGAAGAAGATAAATATTATGATAAGAATAATTTAAAATGAAAAGAATAATCCATTCTTATCATAAGTGAACCATGGTTAGTTGTAGAGAGTGAACTAGGGTTAGTGGAGTAGTTAGGGTTAAGCATGAGAAAAAATGGTGACAAAGTCAAAGTTTCCATGAAGCTTCAACAAGCTTCCAAATAAAGCCACCATTTTGCATTTGCTTATTCTTTTTCCAAAAAGAAAAAGATTAATATATAAATAAGGAAATCAAAAACCCTAATCATCCACTTAACTATAGTTTGATACTTTACACTTAACCAAAAGGCATGTATCATCAAACATGATACAATCAAGTGCACAAAAGTATATCACATATACAATGTGTACAACCGAGTGAGAAAATCCATTTAAAGTGAACCAATACTAGTTAATGCAAAGTAATATATCAAATATATAATTATGCATTAAATCATCAAATCAACACTTGATTTAACGATCCGGTCATATCGCATATAACCGACTAGTATTCTATGTATCGGCTTATCGAACCAACCCTTGATTCGATAACCAGGTTATATCGCATACAACCTTTCGATACATTCATCGCGAGAATGTAATACGGTATCACATACACGTATTATTCTCGGTCCCGCACATATCTCATATGCGCTCCTATTTCGTTTCGCTTGAGCCAGGAAACCTCTGTGTAGGACTCTAAAGACTCGTCAATACGCCGGCAGCAGGTGATGATCATATCAAACACCCACAAGCCGCAAGCGGTCTGCTAAACGTAACGGCCACCCGGGTATTGAGCGATCTGAAGATCGACGAGCAAGCCCGCTCACACTCCAGTGAATCCAACCAGTAACACTATCGTACAGTCCGGTCTGATCGTCTGATATGTCACATATCTCGCCTAGGGGTGGTAAACGTCAGACCCCAATAGCTCGATAAGTCGTGTCGATATGAGGTCTATAACTGTTTGAGAAACTACTGGTAACACTTACCAGTAAATCTCAGCAACCCTGGCCAGGGATTTCCTGTTATAGCCAATCGAACACAGCGCAACATCAACCCCCTATACCGGGAGAGACGAATCCCCTCCTATCGCTCATTGCCTCCATGTGACTCGGGACTGTACCCAAAAATCACCATTTTTCACGCCCTCTTGGACGTGGTAAGATGGAAATCAAAGCACAGTGGGAACCACACAAGACTCTATGACGATCTCGGGTCAACAGACTACTCTGTACCAGTGTCACCAGAGAACTGCCATCTGACGTGAGGTATAATACCATCTGGGAGTTCTCGGCGAGTCCGTCCAGTGTACCCAGTCTCTACAGAGCACCCGTATATCATCTCTGATGTCAAACACCAATGGATATGGGATCATCCATCGCCCATCTGTATGGGTCGAGAAGGTATACGCTAGTCTACTCTGGTATATCGATGCCCCGTCTCGATACACCATCGACTAGGGACTTTGAAGGATGTACTTATGGACTACCATGTCCCCACTAGTATGATCCGCATCATAGTCCAGGTAGTCAAGCACACATCCTAAGGGCTTTACCAACATGTAACAGAGAGACAATCAGTATACACGTTAAGGTAAAGTTCAACCAGATAGCATACTATCATGTCGAGCAAGAAAGTCCTCCCTATATATGTCCCAGCATCCACTATAATATACATCCTATGTACAGTAATGGCCTCTAGGGCATACATATAACTAACATATACTATATACTGTATCTATCACAGAACATCACATGATCACATCACAGATATCGCAGCAGAAGAAACATATGAAATATTGGATATACTAGGACGTCCGTGTTTTCAATACGAGCCAGTATAAAACACGGATTCCACGGTCGCGATGAATAGCCAAACCCACACCCCTAGACCCCTACGAGAGCGGCAAGCAACCCTACCAATTCTAGAGTTAGGAGACCCGGACTCGACTCCTCGAGTTGGTCTCCCACTGGACTCCAGAACCCGGTTACTTGTGCCCTCCTCCTTGGGTCTATCCTAGTGCGGAAAAGTAAATAATATACAAACGGTGACAACTTCCGCAACCTGGAAGCGCCCCAATAAAAGAATATTACATACAAGTTTTTACATGAATGAAAATGAAAAACACTCATCTCACATAAAAACCCCCGGCTATTCAAACACGACGATCCAATATAACATATCCAGCAACACATAACATCACATGTCATCAACATAAGTAAATATGCGCATCCCAATTGTCGTTGACATATAGCAACGAAACCGGCGATATCACATATTACACTTACGGTCACAGAAAAGAAAGTGTAAAACTACAACAGTTGGAATCCGCAACCACCTCAGACATCGCATGCCTGACCAAATGAATTACTTAGACATCGCATGCCTAACAATTATAAACCCCGCATTTTAGTCTCAAAATCGAAAACTCTTTTCAATATCAAGTCGGGCAATTCAACAGGATTCCCGACATCCTGATCGAATGCTCGTCGCAAACTTCAGTAGGCGGCCGCACCCCCGATGCAGTCGACGAAGTGCACCAAGGCGGAACACCGCTACCGGGAGCACCCGAACGGATGCTTTCGGTGACGGGGTTCTCCTACAGTCACTTGGTCGGGGCTATGGAGTGAGGCTGTCTATTAAGTTTATCCGGCGAGTATCCGCGTACGCTACGTGATTGCGACGGACTTTTGATCACATCAAAATTCCTTGGCAACCGATCAAGTGAGACTAAACTGCTATGTTTATAACATTCATTCAGTTATCTCATAACTACTTGTGAATTCCAATTATTGTATCCCATTCCAGATAAACAGAAAATGTTAAACTTTTCGATCGAACAGTCAAACACCCAAGTTTTCCCGATACAGCTCAACACATGAAATAAGTCTAACAACATTCAGTTCGTGCCTCAGTACCAACGGTCCAGCCGTAGAAGGGTCAAGCCAATGCCTCACATGTGGCACGCCGTACTGCCCCAAACCCTAAGGTTCAAAGGGCAGTTCAAGACGGTCACATAATCGAGTTAAGGTTTGTTGTCTTCTAGAGGGTCCATCGCGTTACTTGCACTGCTTAGAACGTCGTTAAACCACGGAAAAATCCAACACTTGGAAATTTCCCGACAGGGGAAAAGTTGGGTATTTATATCCGGTCGAACTTTTTAACATATTCTAAAATTTATCCGGAAAGCCAAATAGACAAAATCTGATACTCCGATCGAAACACCGAATCCCCAAAACAACCCCAGAAAATTCAACTCTTGAATAAATATTAAAAATTCCCAGAAAACTCAGCTCTTTGAACTAGGAATTACTGTGCAAAGGAACAGGGCTGACGTCATCAAGGGGCCGCGGAACCGCCGCAGAAGCCATGCTTCTGCCGCGGTTCCGACGCGAAATTTACTGTTCATGAAATAATTTTTGCATCGTAATTCTTAGATTTTCCTGCTGAATTTTTTAGTAATTTTTAATTTGGAAAAATCCACGTTTTTGGAAAAAGGACAGAGAGCATTTTTGGTGTTGGGTTTCGGGTTCGTTCGGACTTCAAATTGCGTCTAGACTTCGCCTAAGGCTCTAGCTAGGCTCTGATACCACTGTAGGGTTCCTAGGCACTCTCAAGAGGTCTCACAGGGCATCAACCATGCCAATTTCGAAAATTATGGTGCCGAGAAACCCTAGTGTACGGATTGTTGGCTAGATTTCTAGGCGAAAAGTAAACTAGTTAACACTTAACTAAGAGATACGAAAATACAACCTTTGTAGATCCGGTTCTCCACCTCCATAGCTCCGCAATGAAGTCTCCTCGCTGTCCATAACAAGTCCCGGGCTCTAGCGTCGGCTTCATCGGAGAATGGACGGGCTAGGTCATCGATGTCCATGCCGAAGATGATCTACGTCGAAGCATCGCAAGATCAAGCTCTCACTTCACCAAGTCATGAAACTTGTGAAGAAAACACACTCTACTACTTGGCAAGAGGTAGAGGATGAAGAAATAGGAAGTGGGTAGACTTTAGAATTGGATTTCTCACTCATTTTCATCAATCACCATTGATGAAGTCTAGGTTTTTTGCTTCTTGAAGAAGAAGAAGAAGAAGATGATGTTATGATAAGTTCTTTTCAAAAAGGAAATAATAAGAATACTTATCATAATGTAACCATGGTAATGTGTAGAGAGTTAATCATGGTTGAATGGAATGGTTAGGGTTAAGCATGAGACAAAATGGTCACTTGGTCAAAGTCTTCATGAAGCTTCAACAAGCTTCCAAAGAAAGCCACCATTTTGCATTATGCTTATCATTTTCCAAAATGATTAAACAAATAAATAAATAGATATGAAAATGAAAACCCTAACCATTACATAACCATGGTTTAAACTTTACACAAAACACAAGTTAGCATGCATCATTAAACATGATACAAACAAGTGCACAAAATCATATCGCATATGTAATGCGCACATCCGAGTGAGAAAATCCATCTTAAGTGAACCAATACTAGTTAATGCAAAGTAATATATCAAATATATAATTATGCATTAAATCATTAAATCAACACTTGATTTAACGATCCGGTCATGACGCACACAACCGACTGGTATCATTAGTAACAACTTATCGAATCAACACTTGATCCGATAACCCGGCTATATCGCATATAACCAATCAATGTCACATCGCGAGAATCGAACACAGTATCACATACTGGTATTATTCTCGGTCCTGCACATATCTCATATGCGCTCCTATTTCGTTTCGCTTGAGCCAGGAAACCTCTGTGTAGGACTCTAAAGACTCGTCAATACGCCGGCAGCAGGTGATGATCATATCAAGCACCCACAAGCCGCAAGCGGTCTGCTAAACGTAAGGGCCACCCGGGTATTGAGTGATCTGAAGATCGACGAGCAAGCCCGCTCACACTCCTGTGAATCCAACCAGTAACACTACCGTACAGTCCGGTCTGATCGTCTGATATGTCGCATATCTCGCCTAGGGGTGGTAAACGTCAGACCCCAATAGCTCGATAAGTCGTGTCGATATGAGGTCTATAACATTCGAGAAACTACTGGTAACACTTACCAGTAAATCTCAGCAACCCTGGCCAGGGATTTCCGGTTATAGCCAATCGAACACAGCGCAACATCAACCCCCTATACCGGGAGAGACGAATCCCCTCCTATCGCTCATTGCCTCCATGTGACTCGGGACTGTACCCAAAAACCACCGTTTTGCACGCCCTCTTGGACGTGGTAAGATGGAAATCAAAGCACAGTGGGAACCACACAAGACTCTATGACGATCTCGGGTCAATAGACTACTCTGCACCAGTGTCACCAGAGAACTGCCATCTGACGTGAGGTATAATACCATCTGGGAGTTCTCGGCGAGTCCGTCCAGTGTACCCAGTCTCTACTGAGCACCCGTATATCATCTCTGATGTCAAACACCGATGGATATGGGATCATCCATCGCCCATCTGTATGGGTCGATAAGGTACACGCTAGTCTACTCTGGTATATCGATGCCCCGTCTCGATACACCCACGACTAGGGATTTTGAAGGATGTACTTATGGACTACCATGTCCCCGTTAGTATGATCCGCATCATAGTCCAGGTAGTCAAGCACACATCCTAAGGGCTTTACCAACATGTAACAGAGAGACAATCAGTATACACATTAAGGTAAAGTTCAACCAGATAGCATACTATCATGTCGAGCAAGAAAGTCCTCCCTATATATGTCCCAGCATCCACTACAATATACATCCTATGTACAGTAATGACCTCTAGGGCATACATATAACTAACAATATTTTGCATGCACTGATAGATTTCAAAGGGTTTCCAAAAGCGAGCTATAGTCTCATTATTTATATGCGAGTCCGATATGACACGAAACGTTTTAACCAGGGAACCCTTCTGAAATTGTTTTTAAAACGGCGGATCGTGCATATTAAACAAAAAATACATACATATATGGCTATTTTCTTATAGAGACGCCCGCCACTGTGCAGTGTTATACGCATTGTACATCGACTTTAAAGAATTTTGGCATGCATTTCCTTCAGATATTTACATGTACAGATTTGATATTTACATGTATAGTTCCGATTTATAGCATATCGGTTTTGCTTTGGATTTGTCATTCGTATTTTCGCCCTGACTCCGATGATTGCGAGATGCTTGACGGAGTTTTGTTTTCTAGTTATCTGCTCGTTACTCATGCGCATGTATTGCGCTATGATGCCTTTTATGTATTGATGATTCCGGAGCCCCGTTGGTTTGGACATTTTATTGAAATGTTTTAAAATTTGGGGGTTCAAATTTAAATTCGGGGACCGAATTTCTTTAAGGGGGGAAGACTGTAACATTTAAAAAAAATATATATTATTTTTAGGAATTTTCATAATTTAATATTAATTTTTAATGAATATTTTAATAGTCGGTATAATAAAATACCGATAAACGGTGAAAATTCCGGAGATAATTTTGGAAACTCTAAAATAGGGTATTTGGTGGAAATATATCATTTTTAAGCTTTTATGGTTACGTAAATGCTATTTTGGTATTAACCGCGATTAAAAATCGCTAATGGGATTTTTGGCTTTTTGTGCAAAAATGTGCACATAACATTTCCTACACTTGTCATACTTGTTTCATGTTTTGGACTCATGTTAAGCCTAGGGTTGAACCATGTTAGATGACCATGGTGCGTTGAACCAATTGGTTAGGTTAGTGGGGTTATTTGAGGGTTGTTAGCTTTGTCTAAAGGTGATTAAGTTGGGGTTGACTTGTGTAGGGAGAGAGAGAGTAAGCCATAGTGGTTGTGTATTAACTTGAGGGAGAGAGAGAGGTGGCTAGGGTGTGCCATACTCCATCCCATTTCATTATCCCTTGTGTTCTTCCCTCCCTCTCAAATGATAATGCCTCCAAGTGAAGACATCAGCACACTCCAGCAGCAGCTGCATCAGGTCCCTTCACCCACACATCAGCCCCCTAGCTGCTGCTACAAGCTGCAACATCATAGCCCCATATCTATACCCTCACATCTACTCAACATCAGCCCCAATTTCATCACATCAGCCACCCCAACACTTCAGCTGCAGCAGCAGTAGCATCATCAGCACACTTCAGCCCCATATCAACCCATCATCAGTTACTTCAGCCACAAAACAGCCCCCCTACACCTGCAGCTACATCAACTGCTGAAACCGTGCATCAACTCAACACATTTCAGCCGATTGTAACAACAACAGCCTCATTCAAAAATATATAGCAACCACAGCAGCAACAAAAGCTTCTGCTGCAACAAAACAGCATCAGCCCAGCACTTCAACCCCAATTACATCAGCTGCAACAGCAGCAAGAACAGCCTCTACACTATCCAAAGAAAACTCCAATTTCATCAAACACACCAACACAATACCCCAACCACAAAACCACCACAACAAATTGCAGCAAGCAACTTCAGCCCAGATAACAGCTTCAGCATCAGTAAAAACAGCAACATCATCAGCAGCTGCTACAGGAGCAACTGCAGCAACTCTCCAGCAGCAACCATCCCTCTTCTTCCTCTCTTCTCCTATATCTTAGGATATCCAGAGGTATAACCCTTTAACCCGACTTCTAGCTTGCAAATATAAGGTTATTTAGCTGAAAATTTAGTGTTTGCTATGTAGTTTAGTGCTAGTTTAGTGATTTTGAGTGAGATGTGGCCAAGTGATGGTTTTGATTGCTAGGGTAACCTTATTAGGTGTATTTGAGACCATTGTAACCAAGATTACCCCAGATTCCAGTGTCACACCTGAAAGTTTAGAATCGGTGTAATTTAGCGTTTTTGTCGATTTTTTGACCTTTCTGAGATTTGCTTTCACCCCGGGAACTCTAAAATAAAATTGACTTGGCAGTGAGACGTGCAGGTAGATAGGAACCAACACCCAAAACCCTAGCCCCCACCTCAATTTCTTGGCCGCAGATATATTCCCTCCGGCCCCAATTTGCGGCCAGAGCAGTAGGGAACCCCCTCGTTTTGCGTGCATGGCTCTTTTACCTGTAAACTTGACCCTAGGTATGTCTAGTTTTGTCTGGTTCCAACCAGGGTAGAATCTGGGTTGATTTTCTTGAGTTGGCGCATGATTTACGACTTGTTTTCGTGTGGATTTTGGTATTCGATGATTCGTTTCTGTCGGGTGGCGTTTGAACGCCTACGGCAGAGAGATATTGGCTGTGATTGCACGCGAGGCCACAGGTTTTTACCTATGGGCATAGCGTGCACCATTTTGGTTTCCGACATGGTTTTCATGTGTTTTAGCGTGTGATTTTCTTGTAGGTACTCACGTGGCGTCGAGGCGTTGGAGATGCAATGGCGACATCGGCACCGGCACACATAAAACAAGGTGAGTAGATTTATATCTACGGGGAGAAGTCGGGTGGATGGCGTATAGCACCCCCGCAGTCCGTGGTGATGTATACGGATACGTATACACACCTATAATTATTATATGTTGTTTGAGAAATTATTGATGTTTAGGATGGATAATTGGTGGACTTGGATGATTTAGTGTCGCGAAAACCTAGGTAGTGGGTGCACTACACATACATATACACACATACATACTTGCATACATCCTTGTCCATATGTGCTTATGGGATTCTATATAGATATGTGTTCACATAGGTATGGGACTACGTGTTCACATAAAGACTTGAGGATGAGACATGGGTTTGAGATGAGTCGATGAGTTTGTTCCGAGGTTATGATATCGGTGATATGGTAAAGTTCATAGTTGAGATAGGTCGTGATGCTTTAGCGGATTTTGGGATGATGATGCCATAGGAATAGTGACATATATATATAAAATGATCGACATGTGATTATGATACGAGATTGGATATGATACGATATGACAGGATATTTATGATAGGCCGCCTTGGGCGTTGTGTACTCCTTGAGAGGATATGTGCTGATGATATCGATTCATACGAGACTGTTGATCAGTATTCAGATCATGATGATAGTGATGATGTTAGCTTTGTACTAGACGTAGGTCAGTATCCAGATCATGATATTTGATATAGAGAATACCAGATGAATGATATGACGAATATAATATTGACCCATACCTAGATTTGGGGATGTCGTACGACGGATTTACGTACGAGCTATGTTTTGATGTTTGATCCGCACTCTTGATTTGGGAATAACTGATAATAGAGATATGGTATCGGATGTGATATAATCGAGGCGGGATCACCGACTATATATGTATATATATATATATATATATATGTATGTATGTATCGACTCAGAGGTTAGACGGTTTCCCTTACCTACTGTTAGTTTTAGCTCAGCCTTATAGCGGTGTAGCTATATGACTCTTGTGACATTAGATGCTGTTCAGCTTTCATGGTGTTTAGCATTCAGCTCCCGCATATGATTATTATTGCTCCGCATTGCATACTGTTATGATCCATATTCCATTATTGATATCATGCTGTTAGGACACCAGCACCATTATCGATGATGCGTATGTACCACGTACACTTATTTGCCGGCTGACACACATCTTCATCGGTAATTGACATGTCACGAACACTTAGAAAATATTATTGCTTGATTTAGCTTGTTAGCTAGTAGTGCCATGATATTAGTATGCTTGCCTTATATGTTAGCTTGACATTGTAGCTATTACTTGTCACTTCATGCATACTGTTACTCATTATATGCTGCATTCATGGATTCTCATGCTTATATTCATGATTTCACATGCTATTGATGATTTGGATTCGGGTTTCCATGAGATTTTCTGGATTTGGAGGAAAACCACAAAACATATATAAACTGCTTTCTCTTTTTTAATAAAAAGGCGGTTTTCCCATGATGTATGAGTCGTCCACGATGAGTTTTGCAGATAGATTTCGAGACCCGATTCGAGAAGGCGGATGAACCGTTTCGGGTAGATGGTGGGCCCGGTGCGGTACCCCGGAGTAAGAAGATCGCAGGAGATGGCGTTGAGCCTGGCAGGGGAGCACTACCGACCGGTGATATTACCCGACACGTCGAATATCCGGAGGATACCGTCGTAGTCATGAGATGGACGGTAGGGGCCGATCTGGACTGACGGCGCCCTGGATATTATGATTGAGACATTGAGATTTGAGATATTGAGGTACAGAGATTATGATACAGCGATATCGAGATATTGAGATTTATATTTTGTGCCGATGCTAGGCACTGTTGTATGCTGATTTCATTATGATACCTCATTTTAAAAATACAGAAATCTCACAACTTTATGAAAGCAGTTTTCTTCAGTACATGCATTCTGTTTCATGCATTCATACATCATTCATATGATACATTGCCACCTGATGCACTGACACGGGTACATGGGATTATACTTGGGTAGATATTTACCCTAGCCATTGTTATAAGTTGCTGGTTATATATATTTGAGGATTATATATTATGATCGTATGACCTAGGATTGCATCATATATGCGATTTCTGTTCATAGATCTTTTTCTACTCACGAGTTGGCAACTCACCCCCATTGTGCCCCAGTTTCTTGCAGGTGTTGCCGTACGAGTTTCATTACGGCTTTGCGGGCACAGCTTCTTTCAGGTGACTTGCTAGTAGGTGGGTTATTTGTATCGTACCCATCATTATACATTGTATATTATATTCAGTTGTATCTAGAAGTTCCATCAACCAAACATGTATTTATTTGAGATAGAGACCAGTGTTGTTATTCTTTCGACCTTAGAGTCGCATGTTATATTCTGTGGATTTCTTGTTGGAGTTTTCTTTCTGTTGTGATCCTCGCCTTTAGGCGTTGTATATTATGTTGCTAGCTGGTTGTTTTGATATGGTTCTCCCTACTCTCTACTACTCTTCTTGGTTTGGATTTCTGGGCTCGGCTTACTTAGTGCACGTACGCCTTGAGACGTTTGTAGCCTAAGTGCCGGTCATGTTCCGTACTTTCGGGACGTGACAGGAGGATTCTAAGCATGGTGGTTCGCCCACTTACTCATGGATCACTCGTGTGCAAGGGATGTCCTATGCTTCGGCAGTAGGCTCTATCATGTATGTGATGTTATGTACCAGACCGAATGTAGATGACTCACTAGGTGTAGTGATCAGGAATCAATCGAATCTTGGGAGAATCACTGGAAAGCTGTGGAGGACATTATTAAGTACTTGAGAAGCACTAAAAGAAAGTTCTTGGTTCGAGCTTACAGAGTGATAAGGACGACTGAAAGTCAGCCACGGGCATTGTCTTTACCCTCAGTGGAGGGATGGTATGTTGGAAGAGTTCCAAGCTAGATACCGTGACATACTAGACGATAAAGGATGAATACAATGCTACCAACGATGCTGCCAAAGTGGCTGTCTGGGCATTACTTGTTCATGAGATGAACATGGTTTCTACCATTAAGCGTCCAATAACTGTTATTGTGACTACAATGGAGTTGTGACTTTAGCCTAGGAACAGCGGTCCCATCAGCGATCCAGGCATATTCTGAGGCTACTATCACCTGATCAGGGAGATGGTTGATCTCCAACGGATCGAGGTCAGGAGAGTTGACACGGAGGTTAACACGGCGGATCCACTCACCAAAGCCTACTTCCCCAATTAATATTTGAGTGATTTTGTGATGGTTAAGTATGGGATACTACAACCACTGCTAAATTATTGGGTATTGGATACTACAACAGATGGCCTTATTACAAGTGAGAGATTGTTAGTTATATATATACCCTAGAGGCCATTACTGTACATGGGATGTACATGGGATGTATATTGTAGTGGATGCTTGGACATATATAAGGAGGACTTTCTTGCTCAATATGATAGTATGCTATCTGATTGCTCTTTGTCTTAACATGTTGACTTGTATACGTGATGCTGTCTTGCTCTCACATGTTGATAAATCACTTAGGATGTGTACTTGACTACAAAGACTATGATGGAGATCATACTAGTAGGGCTAAGGGTAGTCCACAAGTACACCCTATAATTGTTCCTAGTCGTGGGAGTATCGAGACAGGGCATCGATACTCCAGAGTAGACTAGCGTATGCGCATCTTGACCCATATGATGGGCGATGGATGATCCCACATCCATTGGTGTTTAACATAAAAGATGGTATACGGGTGCTCAGTGGAGACTGGGTACACTGGACAGACTCGCCGAGAACTCCTAGATGGTATTATACCTATCGTCAGATAGCAGTTCTCTGGTGACACCGGTACAGGTTAGTCTGTCGACCCGAGATCGTCATAGAGTCTTGTGTGATTCCCACCGTGCTTTTATTTCCACCATACCACGGTCAATAGATCATGCAAAAAGGTGGTTTTTGGGTACAGCCCCGAGTCACATGGAGGCAATGAGCGATAGGAGGGGATTCATCTCTCCCGGTATTAGGAGTTGATGTTGCGCTATGATCGATTGGCCATAACAGAAAATCCCTGGCCAGGGTTGCAGAGATTTACTGGTAAGTGTTATCAGTAGTTTCTCCATCCGTTATGGACCTTGCATCAGCATGACTTATCAGGCTATTGAGGTCTGACGTTATACCACCCACAGGCTGTTGATATTCGACATATCCGACGAAGAGACCGGACTGTACGGTAGTGTTACTGATTGGATTCGTAGGAGTACGAACAGGCTTGCTTGTTGATCTTCTGATTGCTCAATACCCAGGTGGCCGTTACATTTAGCAGACCGCTTGCGGCTTGTGGGTGTTTGATGTGATCATCACCTACTGCCGGCGTATTGACGAGTCTTTAGAGTCCTACACAGAGGTTTCCTGGTTCATGTGAAACGAAGTAGGAGCATGTATATGATATGTGCGGAACCGAGATTAATGCGTATGTGTGATACCGCATTCTATTCTCGTGATATGTGATATCGGTCAGTTATATGTGATATAGCCGGGTTATCGGATCAAGTGTTATTCGATAAGTTGTTACATTTGATATTAGTCGGTTGTATGTGATATAGCCGGATTATTAAATCAAGTGTTGATTTGATAATTTAATGTATAATTATATATGTGATATATTAATTTACATTAACTAATATTAGCTCACTTAAACATTTCTTTTTCTCACTTGTATGCATATAGTATATATGTGATATATATTAATGCACAACATTTGTGTCATGCTTGATGCCACATGTGACATGGGTGTATGAGACTTACACCATGCTTAATAATGTGATGGTTTTATTTATTTAAGGTTAATCAAAATTAGATGGAATAAGTCACATGGTTGAAGCTTGT
Source organism: Agapanthus africanus (assembly GCA_030015575.1). Lineage (NCBI taxonomy): Eukaryota > Viridiplantae > Streptophyta > Magnoliopsida > Asparagales > Amaryllidaceae > Agapanthus > Agapanthus africanus. The sequence continues at coordinate 310,920,700 of CM057347.1, read as the reverse complement.
AGAAGCTTTTGAAACCATTGACCAAGTCCACTAATTTTGTTTTACTTGTAGATATTTATTAACCTAACCATTATTGATTCGCCATAGTTAACTCTCTACATGAGTTAGCGTATGGCACTAACTCACCCATGGTTGCTATTCTCATCTCATGAGTTCATTCTCTCTTCATCACTTCATCTTCTTCTTCATTGAGAAAGCTTTCTAGCCTTTCTCAAGGTGAGAAAATATTGTGAGAAAAACAAATCTAAAGTGAGCCCATTTCCTACTTCATCATCCTCTATTATTAGCTATTTAGTTTTGGGTGTTTGCTTCACTAAACCCTAATTTAGTGAAGAGGTAGCATGAGCTTGAGTCTTCTCGACGTAGATCATCTTCGGCCTCGAAGACATCGAGAAAGTTTGCATCTTTCACCTTGTGGAGCTTCTCAAAAGTTTGGGAGATCATTACTCGCAGCGAAGGGACATCTACGCGGAGCATTTGAAGTGAAGGACCGGTCTACAAAGGTTGTATTCCGCATTCACTTAGTTGTAAAGTTGTTTACATATCGTTTCATCTAAATCTCTAGTTAAGATTCTAGGGTTAGGGTTGTTTAGAACGGCAAATTTTTGAAAACGGCATGGACGTTGCCTCCCGAAACCTTGCTGCCGCGCTAGGTAACCCTACACTGTGCTAGTACACCTACACCATTATTGATGATGCGTATGTTACACTTACACAGATTGGCCGGCTCACACACTTTCATCATTGATTATTGCTATGTCACTACACAGTAGAATTGCTGCATCATGATATGACTCCTTACATGGTTTACTTGCTATGTTCACATCACTGTTTCATGTTGCATGATATACGGATATACATACATTTCTGTTATATGTCACATACATCATGCTTTACGATTATACACATTGAGATACTGTTTTCATGAGATTCTGGATTTTAGAACCGTGGTTGTGTTTCAAAAGAAAGTATGTATTGTTTTAAAAACCCGGTTTCTCTTGATATGATATTTCAGTGCGTCCACCATACGTTTTCTCGGTTCTGAGACGTGTGATATGTGAAACCCGATTCGAGGAGTTGGATGATCCATGGTGGACCCAGTAAGGTACCCCGGGGCAAGAGAGAGACTTCGTGGGAATGACGATGATCCTGGCAGGGAGAGCACTACATACCGGTGATTGGTTGGACCTGGAGTTTATCCATAGGATACCGACCGGAGTCGAGAGATGGATATGGGCTGATCCGTACTGCCGGAGCCCGAGGGCCGATCCGGACAGACGGAGCCCGTGGGCCGATTCGGACAAACGGAGCCGGAGATATGAGGATTTACGTGTGTATGTTGGACACGGGTTTCATGATGTTTCGAGTGTCAATGTTGGACACTCAGGTTCCATGATTTTGATGTGTCGTTGCTGGACACACGTTGATTGATATCCTCATATTTACATGCATATGCTTTCATGATATTTACATGCATGATGTTGTTGTGTCATTGGTGGACACGTGGATGTTATCCACATGCTGATAGGCATCGATTATATAGTTGGCACATATGCAGATACGGTCACCCTAGATATCATAGTATTACCTTTATGATATAGTTGACCTAGGAATCGTTGTTTATTTTGATTTCTACCAGATGATATTTTCTGTTAGTTATATGTATGCCCTAGAGGCCATTACTGTACATACGATGTATATTGTAATGGATGCTTGGATATATATAGGGAGGACTTTCTTGCTCGACATGATAGTATGCTATCTGGTTGTACTTTATCTTAACATGTACTCTGATTGTCTCTATATTACATGTTGATAAAGCCCTTAGGATGTGTATTCGGCTACTGGGACTATGATGAGATCATACTAGTGGGGCCACGGTAGTCGACGAGTACATCTTATAACTGTTCCTAGTCGAGGGTATATCGAGACATGGTATCGATGCACCAGAGTAGACTAGCGTATACGCATCTTGACCCATATGATGGGCGATGGATGATCCCATATCCATCGGTGTTTAACATCAAGGATGGTGTACGGGTGCTCAGTGGAGACTGGGTACACTGGACGGACTCGCCGAGAACTCCCAGATGGTATTATACCTCACGTCAGATGGCAGTTCTCCGGTGACACTGGTACAGAGTAGTCTGTTGACCCGAGATCGTCATAGAGTCTTGTGTGGTTCCCACTGTGCTTTGATTTCCATCATACCACGTCCAAGAGGGCGTGCAAAAAGCTGGCTTTTGGGTATAGTCCCGAATCACATGGAGGCAATGAGCGATAGGAGGGGATTCGTCTCTCCCGGTATAGGGAGTTGATGTTGTGCTGTGTTCGATTGGCTATAACCGGAAATCCCTGGCCAGGGTTGCTGAGATTTACTGGTAAGTGTTATCAGTAGTTTCTCGAACTGTTATAGACCTCATATCGACACAACTTATCGAGCTACTGGGGTCTGACGTTTACCACCCCTAGGCGAGATATGCGACATATCAGACGACGAGACCGGACTGTACGGGAGTGTTACTGTTTGGATTCATAGGAGAATGTACAGGCTTGCTTGTTGATCTTCTGAGCGCTCAATACCTGGGTAGCTGTTACGTTTAGCTGACCGCTTGCAGCTTGTGGGTGTTTGATATGATCATCACTTACTGCCGGCGTATTGACGATTCTTTAGAGTCCTACACAGAGGTTTCTTGGCTCAGGCAAAACGGAGTAGGAGCACATATGTGATATGTGCGGGACCGAGGATAATGCGGTATGTGATATCGTATTGTATTCTCGCGATATTTGATATCAGCCGGGTCATCGGATCAAGTGTTGATTCGATGAATCGGTACGGATAAATATTAGTCGGTTATATGCGATATAGCCGGATTGTCGGATCAAGTGTTGATTCGATAATTTAATGTATAATAATATATATGATATATTAAATTACATTAACTAATATTTGCTCACTAAAAGATTCTTTTTCTCACTCGGGTAATAGATTGATATATATGCGATATATGTTAAATGTATTATTTTATTTTGTTACAATAAATATTATATATATGATATATAATATTGTAACATGATATGATAACTAATGCAACATATTTAGTGGAGTTTAAACATGATTAGGGTTTGGATTAGGGTTAACACTTCTAGTTGATTCTAGAAGCTTTTCTTTTGTCATGATAAAGATATTTGTGTAGATTTTTATCTATGACTCATACTTAACCCAACCAAAACCCTAGCCCTTGGTTAATTCTCTACAATGGTTTAGTTGACCATGGTTGCATTGTTTATCATATTAACCCTTTCATTATTCATCACAAAAGGTTTGGATCACTATTCTTCTTCTTCCTTGAGTTCTTCATGCAAAGCTTTCTTGCTTTGATATTTGTGATGAAAATATGAGAGAAAAAGATAAATAAAAAGAGCAAAAATCCTACTTCATCATCCTCATCTTCCCTTGCCCTTTAGATGAGAGTGTTCACTCAATTTTAGTGAGTGTTAGCTTGTGTTAACGAAACTTCAATGTAGATCATCTTTGTATCGAAGATCGGAAGCAAAGGCTGCATCTTTCTCTTCGTGGAACCTCTCGAGAGTCCGGAACCCGATGATCGCAGCGAAGGGACCTCAACACGGAGCATATAAAGTGAAGGACCAGATCTACAAAGGTTGTAATCCCTCTCACTTAGTGTTAAAGTGTTTAGCATGTTAGTTTTCGCCTAATCTCTAGTTTAAAGATCCGTATTCGGGTTGTTCGGCACGGCTAAATTTTTAATCGGGCATGGTTGATGCCTCGTAGACCCTTGTAGCAGTGCCCAGCAACCCTACAGTGGTATCAGAGCCAAGCTAGAGCTTTAGACGAAGTCTAGACGAAGTTTAAAGTCCGATCGAACGCCGAAACCCTGACACGGAACCCTCTCTGTACATTTTTCAAAAATGTTGTTTTTTCTGAATTAAAAATGCTCAGAAAAACAAGCAGGCAAAACTAAGAATTACTGTGAAGTACGGTACCCTAAGTCGACAATTTGACCGCGGAATCGCGGCGAAACCATGGGTTTTGCGGCGGTTCCGCGGCCAAAATTTGGACTTAGTCCCTGAAATTTCATGTAATTATTATTAGGCCCTTTCTTGTTATTTTTTTCTGGGAATATTTTAATTCCACTCAAGTGTTGAGTTTTCAAGGGTTGTATTGGGGACTCGATGTTTCGATCGAATAATTTAACTTTGTTTCGTTTGTCCGGATAATTTTAGAAACTGTTAAAAAGTTCGGGCGGATATCGATAACTCACTTTTTCCCCTGTCGGAAAATTTTTCAAAAATTGGATTTTTTTCTCGTATTTAAGAACGTTCTAAGTCATGCAAGTAACGCGGTGGACCCTCTAGAAGACAACAAACCTTAACTCGATTATGTGACCATCTTGAACTACCTTTTGAACCTTAGGGTTTGGGGCAGTACGGCGTGGCACATGTGAGGCGTTGGCTTGACCCTTCTACGGCTGGACCATTGGTACTGTGGCATGTGATGGATGTTTTTAAACTGATTTCAAGTGTTGAGATATATTGGGGAAATCTTGGGTGTTTGATTATTCGATCGGAAAGTTTAACATTGTCTATTTATCTGGAATGTGATACAATATTTGGAATCCACAAAAAGTTATGAGATAACTGATTTGAATATTATAAACATAGCAGTTTAGTCTCAGAAGATCGGTTGCCACGGAATTTTGATGCGATCAAAAGTCCGTCGCAATCACGTAGCGTACACGGATACTCGTCGGGTAAACTTAATAGACAGCTACGCCCCATAGCCCCGACCAAGTGACTGTAGGAGAACCCTATCGCCGAAAGCATCCGTTCGAGTGCTCGCGGCAGCGGTGTTCCGCCTTAGTGCATTTCGTCGACGGCATCTGGAGGTGCGGCCGTCTACTAAAGTTTGCGACGAGCATTCGATCAGAATATCGGGAATCTTGTTGAATTCCTCGACTTGACATTGAAAAGAGTTTTTGATAAATGAGACTAAAATGCGGGGTTTATAATTGTTAGGCATGCGATGTCTAAGGAATTCATTTGGTTAGGCATGTGATGTCTAAGGAGGTTGCGGATTCCAACTGTTGTAGTTTTACACTTTCTTTTCTGTGACCGTAAGCGTAGTATGTGGTGTATCGCCGGCTTCGTTGCTATACATCAACGACAATCGGGATACGCATACTTGCTTACGTTGATGATATGTGATATTATGTGTTGCTGTGATATGTTATATCGGATCGTCACATTTTGAATAGCCGGGGGTTTTATGTGAGATGAGAGTTTTTTCTTTTTCATTCATGTAAAATTCATTTGTATGTAATATTCTTTTATTGGGGCACTTCCAGGTTGCGGAAGATGTCACCGTTGTATATTATTTACTTTTCCGCATTAGGTAGACCCAAGACGGGGAGCACAAGTAACCGGGTTCTAAGGTCCAGTGGGAGACCATCTCGAGGAGTCGGGACCGGGTCTCCTAACCCTAGAATTGGCAGTGTTGCTTGCCGCTCTCGTAGGGATCTAGGGATGTGGGTTTGGCTATTCATCACGACCGTGGAATCCGTGTTTTATACAAGCTCGTATTGAAAACACGGACATCCTAGTATATCCAATATTTCATATATGTTCTTCTGCTGCAATGTTCTGTGATGAGATCATATTACTGCCTGAGACGAATGTTTATATTATATATATGAGATATATGTTATATTGCAGATTTTGTCTCAAAAGAGATGCTTGTGAAGCATAATAAAAATGAGACTTCATTAATGAGATTAATGAAATAAAAGAAACCTAAAGATGTTGTAGAAACTTGTTTAAAAACTGGTAGCTCTAGTTCTTGCTTTGCATAGCGGTGTTCCTTGTAGAACATCTAGCACCTTATTCGATAAGGAAAGGACCGAGATCCCTTCACCGGGAGTGACTCCTTTAGCAATAACTGGCAGATGCTACAAACTTGGTTTGTCTTTTGATTGCTTCTATAGTTCTTGCTTTGCATAGTGGTATTTGTGAAATATCCTGCACCTTATTCGATGAGGAAAGGGCCGACGATCCCTTCGCCGGGAGTGACCCCTTTAGCAAAACTAGAAAAGCCTCAAAAACACTCCATTTAAAAATCACTCGATTCTACAACGATATCAAGTTCATTACGCAAAGGGTTTTCTGAAAAACCCGTCGTAGCCCTCCGTCATTTCAGATAAGTACTTCATAGTATTCGTGCTGCGTTTGTTGACCTTGTCAAGGCGTAGTGTGCGGTAGCTATTTATGCTTATCTGCATAAGCATATGATGCGATTGGATTAGGGTAGTCGTGCGACTTTGTTGACCTTGTCAAGGGTCGTGCGGGTGGGTTTAATTCAATCAGGAAATGACGGGTTGAACTTGACTTGCGGTCTATAGTTTGTTGACCTTGTCAAGGTCATAGATCGCTTGGGGCAAAAATATTATTGGGAATTTCAAGTGTTGAAATTTGCAATGAGATTGCATACCTTCTATGAGATAGTTGGATCCCGATACCCGCTGCGAGTAAGAGTTACTCCTGGGAGAGTTTTATACATTACAATTAGCCGATCAAGTAGGTGTCTAGAAAGGTGTTAACGGGGTTACGCCTCTGGGAAAACGAGGTTTACTTTAATTAGGTTCGTGCGAAAGCACGGGGGACCTCCCTCAAAGTACCGACACTGGCCTGGCTGAAAGATTGGCGAACTTGTAGCGTGTGATTAATCCCGGCTAGTCTTTCCTTTTAGGGTTTGAAGGAAGATTTGATTAAAACAGTGGGAGACATCCTGATTAGATATATTAGATAACCAATCTAATCTTGCAAGAGCATACGCTGAGTGTTTTCTTCTCTCTCTCTCCAGATGGCGACCATATCACGCCTTAATCAAGATAATAAAACGGATATATTGACTGAACCCGCTTGTTATACTGAGCTGGGGAAGGTTAGTCCCGCTCCAACTTATAATTGTTATAAGACAGAGCAGGAAATTGGGGATTACCAGAATTCCCGTGCCGCCCAAACGAAGAAAGTGCATGTTGATGCATCATCTTCGGGTGTGTTCATTACAGAGAACTGTTTCTCAGTATCCTTTACGTCCTGGGTATGTGATACCGGATCAGGATCCCGCATATGTAATCTGTTACATGGGCTACAGATAGGTAGAGAACTGAGAACGGGTGATAAGTTTCATGAGACAGAAAACGGTGCAAGTGTTGCAGCCAAGTCTGTTGGTCACTATCACCCTGTATTATCAGAATACATTGATTCTGAACGAATGTTATTAGATACCGAATCTGATATACAAAATTATATCAGTCTCTTTATTAGTAAAGAAAGGATATAATTTTGTATTGTTGGGTAATGTTTTGAACATTTCCTATATCAAGAGTTGATCGGTTCAGGCACGTTATCTAAAAGCATAGACGTTCTAAATCAAACTACAGTTCTTAACGTACAGAACACACACAAGAGGAAGAGTTCAGAAATGAACGAATCCTTCTTGAGGTATTGTAGACTAGGTCATATCAATGCGACCCGACTAGCTGAAGTTACATATAGATGCATATTTAAATTAGTTTGAATTTACATCTTGTGAAACTTGCTGGTCATGTCACAAAGATAAGATGACCATAGCTCTGTTTATTGGAAACAGAGAAAGAGTTAGTGAACTCTTGGGATTGATACATGCTGATGTATGTAAGTCCCCTGTCTATACATGCCAAGACCGGTTCTTTGTACTTCATTACATTCTCTGATGATCTCTCAAGATTCAGACATATGTTCCTGTTGAAACACAAGTCCGAAGCTTTTGAGATATTCACAGAATATAAGTTAGAAGTAGAGAACCAAAATACGGGTTTAAGTATTATGTCCTTTGATGTGATCAAGGAGGAGAATACTTGAGCACGGAATTCCTGGACTATTCTAAAGGAGAATGAGATTCTCTCTCGGCATTACTCCTCCGTATACACCATAGCACGATGGTATATCGGGGCGCAGCAATAACACTATATGTGATATGGTGTGCTCTATGATGAGCACTGCTGAGTTTCCTATTTCTTTTTGGGAGTTATGCACTTGAGAAGCTGCATACCTATTGAATAGGGTTCAAATCAAATCAGTTGCCTACCACTTCATATATGATATGGAAAGGGAAGAGCCCATATCTTAAGCTTGTTAAGATTTGGAGTTGTCCGTCTTATGTCTAAAAGCAAAATCCGGACAAGCTCGAGGCAAGGTCTGTTATGTAGAACTGGAAATGTTCCAGCTATACAAACTGCAGCTGATGATTTGGTAGAACCAAAGGATTCAATAGTTTCCAACGAACCTCAGCCTCTCCGCCGATCTAGTAGGGTTCCTCACCCACCTGAGAGATACTTCGGTTTCTCTATGACAGTGGAAGTGAGGATTGCATCATGAGATGATGACCCAACTAGTTTCGAGCTGGCCATCAGGAGTGGGACTCTGTAAGAATGGCTGGATGCTTAGCGATCTGAGATGGAATCCTTATACCAACAAAGTATGGACTTTGGTTGCTTTATTTGAAGGGTTAAATCCCCATCAGGAGCGAGTATATCTTGAGAAGATTACTTGGTGTACATGGAAAGGTTGAGACTTTCAAAGCTATGCTTAAGTCCATCCAGATCCTACTTGCCACGGCTACATACCATGACTACGATATCTGGTGGTTGGGTGTCATGACTGCTTTTCTAAAATGATGTTTTAGAAAAGAACGTCTATAAGTACACAGCCAGAGGGCTTCGTAGACAGTGGGAGCAGCGGAAACGTGTGCAAGATGTTTTATGTGATAAAGCAGGCATCGCGGAGTTGGAACATCTGTTTTGATGTTGTAGTCAAAAAGTTTGACTTCATCAAACTGGTAGATGGACCTTGTATAAACAAAAAGGTAGTAGGGAGTATAGTGGTGATCCTCGCAGAGAACGTGGATGACATACTCTTGATAGGGAAAGAGTTTCCTATGCTACGCTCGGTCAATCTCCGCTTATCACAAGGATTCTCCATATAGGATCAAAGAGATACCTCCTAAATCCTGTGTTTTGGATCTATGAGATAGATCTAATTGGATGTTAGGACTCTCACTAGTTGTAGTGAGATGGTATCAATCGATCCTGGGGAGAAACACTGGAAAGGTTCCAGGGTGATAAGGACGACTGAATGTCAGTCGCAGGCATTGTCTATACCCTCAGTGGAGGGACGGTATGTTGGAAGAGTTCCAAGCTAGATACCGTGACTTACTAGACGATTAGAGGCAAGATACATCGTTACCAAGGATGCTACCAAAGAGGCAGTCTGGATATATAAGTTCATGAGATGAACTTCGTTCCTACCATTGTGTGACAATGGAGTTGTGGCTTTAGCCAAGGAACTACCGTCCCATCAGAAATCCAGATATAATTCTTAGGAAGTATCACCTGATCATGGAGATGGTTGATCTCCAGGGAGATCGAGGTTAGGAGAGTAGACACAGAGGACAACAGCGCGGATCCACTCACAAAGGCCTTTTTCCCAGTAGAGACTTTTATGGGATGGTTGAGTATGAGATACTTCAACCGCAGCTAATTGTTGGGTATGTGATACCACAACAGATGGCCCTAGTGCAATTGGGAGATTGTTAGTTATATGTATGCCCTAGAGGCCATTACTGTACATACGATGTATATTGTAATGGATGCTTGGATATATATAGGGAGGACTTTCTTGCTCGACATGATAGTATGCTATCTGGTTGTACTTTATCTTAACATGTACTCTGATTGTCTCTATATTACATGTTGATAAAGCCCTTAGGATGTGTACTCGGCTACTGGGACTATGATGAGATCATACTAGTAGGGCCACGGTAGTCGACGAGTACATCCAATAACTGTTCCTAGTCGTGGGTATATCGAGACAGGGTATCGATGCACCAGAGTAGACTAGCGTATATGCATCTTGACCCATATGATGGGCGATGGATGATCCCATATCCATCGTTGTTTGACATCAAGGATGGTGTACGGGTGCTCAGTGGAGACTGGGTACACTGGACGGACTCGCCGAGAACTCCCAGATGGTATTATACCTCACGTCAGATGGCAGTTCTCCGGTGACACTGGTACAGAGTAGTCTGTTGACCCGAGATCGTCATAGAGTCTTGTGTGGTTCCCACTGTGCTTTGATTTCCATCATACCACGTCCAAGAGGGCGTGCAAAAAGGTGGCTTTTGGGTATAGTCCCGAATCACATGGAGGCAATGAGCGATAGGAGGGGATTCGTCTCTCACGGTATAGGGAGTTGATGTTGTGCTGTGTTCGATTGGCTATAACCGGAAATCCCTGGCCAGGGTTGCTGAGATTTACTGGTAAGTGTTATCAGTAGTTTCTCGAACTGTTATAGACCTCATATCGACACGACTTATCGAGCTACTGGGGTCTGACGTTTACCACCCCTAGGCGAGATATGCGACATATCAGACGACGAGACCGGACTGTACGGGAGTGTTACTGTTTGGATTCACAGGAGAATGTACAGGCTTGCTTGTTGATCTTCTGAGCGCTCAATACCTGGGTAGCTGTTACGTTTAGCTGACCGCTTGCAGCTTGTGGGTGTTTGATATGATCATCACTTACTGCCGGCGTATTGACGATTCTTTAGAGTCCTACACAGAGGTTTCTTGGCTCAGGAAAAACGGAGTAGGAGCACATATGTGATATGTGCGGGACCGAGGATAATGCGGTATATGATATCGTATTGTATTCTCGCGATATTTGATATCAGCCGGGTCATCGGATCAAGTGTTGATTCGATGAATCGGTACGGATAAATATTAGTCGGTTATATGCGATATAGCCGGATTGTCGGATCAAGTGTTGATTCGATAATTTAATGTATAATAATATATATGATATATTAAATTACATTAACTAATATTTGCTCACTAAAAGATTCTTTTTCTCACTCGGGTAATAGATTGATATATATGCGATATATGTTAAATGTATTATTTTATTTTGTTACAATAAATATTATATATATGATATATAATATTGTAACATGATATGATAACTAATGCAACATATTTAGTGGAGTTTAAACATGATTAGGGTTTGGATTAGGGTTAACACTTCTAGTTGATTCTACAAGCTTTTCTTTTGTCATGATAAAGATATTTGTGTAGATTTTTATCTATGACTCATACTTAACCCAACCAAAACCCTAGCCCTTGGTTAATTCTCTACAATGGTTTAGTTGACCATGGTTGCATTGTTTATCATATTAACCCTTTCATTATTCATCACAAAAGGTTTGGATCACTATTCTTCTTCTTCCTTGAGTTCTTCATGCAAAGCTTTCTTGCTTTGATATTTGTGATGAAAATATGTGAGAAAAAGATAAATAAAGAGAGCAAAAATCCTACTTCATCATCCTCATCTTCCCTTGCCCTTTAGATGAGAGTGTTCACTCAATTTTAGTGAGTGTTAGCTTGTGTTAACGAAACTTCAAGGTAGATCATCTTTGTATCGAAGATCGGAAGCAAAGGTTGCATCTTTCTCTTCGTGGAACCTCTCGAGAGTCCGGAACCCGATGATCGCAGAGAAGGGACCTCAACACGGAGCATATGAAGTGAAGGACCGGATCTACAAAGGTTGTAATCCCTCTCACTTAGTGTTAAAGTGTTTAGCATGTTAGTTTTCGCCTAATCTCTAGTTTAAAGATCCGTATTCGGGTTGTTCGGCATGGCTAAATTTTTAATCGGGCATGGTTGATACCTCGTAGACCCTTGTGGCAGTGCCCAGCAACCCTACATTTTCTACTCACGAGTTGGAAACTCACCCCCGTTGTGCCACAGTTCTTGCAGGTTGACCAAAATCAGTAGCGGCATCGATGGCACACAGTTGCATTCGGATGATTACTTTGGTAGGTGGTACACGTTGGATTGTGTCACTCTTGTATTTATTATTCCTGTTGTATCTAGTTAACCCCATCAATCAGAAACTAGTATTTGTATATGTAGTAAGACTTAGCAAGACTTGTAGTTGTGAGACTTGAGCGATGGGTTATATGTTCGCTTGGTGGGTTTGATATGTTGCTTTACATTATTCCTTGTGTTGATCTTCGCCGTTGGGCGTCATATACTTATATTTATGACTTTCGTGGTTGTGATTCCGCCGATTGGCGAAGTGCTAGCTCCCGCTTGGGGATGCTTTTTATATTATTATGTTTATGTGGATTGGATCAAAATATACAAAGGAGGTGCTGCCCAATTTTTTTAATAGACGAAATATGTTTTTCAACTAGTAAATCCACTTGCATTTTTATGTTCTATTGACTATGTATTTAAGAAAACTTTTGATTTCATCATACCTTTATTTCAAAACTTCTCCTCTTTTATTTTCTTAAAAAAGTTTATATTTCTGGTCTTCGGCTTACTTGAATTACGTTACGTATTTAGACGTTACGTGATTTAAGTGCCGTTCATGAACAATATTTTCGGGTCGTGATAAAGTTGGTATCAGAGCGCTAGGTTTAACCTTGTTCGAGTCTAGGTTTGACTATGTGGAGTCTGGGGCGTAATCTATTTCGGAACCTAGACTTGACCTTACGGAACTTAGACTTGAACAGGGGGGTATTAGACCCGAACTTTCGTTACATAGGCTGATCCTGATTGATGGAGTAGGTGGATTGAGTAGAGTGACGTATCGTACGTATGTTCCACGGCATATTTACGATACGATACTCCACTTAAGAAACCTCAGGATGTACATATTTTGAGATATGTGATTCTCCTTATTCCCTTGATCATACATCCATTTGAGATCCTTGATTTTATTTGTTTCCATGATCATACTCTCATTGATTCTGTTCCTCCTTATGATCATGTATTCATTCTGGATCTGTTGATTCCTTTCATTCCTTTTATCTACCTTCATCGATACATGCTTGAGGTTCCTGTCACCATGGTTTGAGCGCAGATTGAGCTGCTGCTAATGTTACGGTCAGGGCGGGTTCGTCATGGATGAGGACTGACCATCGTGTTTTCTGGTGACATGGGAACATCTCGATGTAGTGTTGTGTTGTGACCTCTCGTTTGAGGCGAGGGTTCGGTTTTGCACCGGATGATCGGGCCACTGATAGAGGCTGCCAGTTGTGAGAGGACTGTTGATGTACAGCCTACCTCAAAGTTAATGATGTTGTCTACCGTGCAGACAGATGACCTAGCTGTTGCTGAGACTGATGTGATGTCGCTTCCAGAGCTTACAAGCTGAGATCGCTGGTGCTTTCAGGCAGAGATGCGATGGTTGATAGCTAGTCTACCCCGAGTTGAGAGACGAAGGTGATTCATTAGTTTTGATGCGCCGACGCAGGCTCAGTTGAGTTGAAGATTTTCAGTGTGGAGAATCTTACTCAGATCTAGAGTAGATCGATCCAGAGATGACGTTGTTCATTGGATGATCCGATAGGAGATCAGTAAGTAGACCAGCTTCAGATAGAGGACCTCACCCAAATGCGTTGTGAGTTGATCGAGGACGGACGAGTATTAAGTGTTCCTCCGATGGTTGGGAAGAGTTCCCGAGGACGTGTTCGGCTAGATATCTTCTACGGAGTGATGAAGATACGGAGTTCACGATTTCAAGTCCGTGTGAGAGATTCCGGATTGACTGTAGCCGAGAACAATTGCAGTACGCAGATATCATGACGTGACGTCGAAGTGGACGAAATAAGACGAGTGGAATAAGAGGTTCGTGCGAGATGTTAACGAGCTATTGTTACTCCCCGTTGAGATTAGAGATCGGATATGTATATAGAGGCGTTGAAATACGGCCAGTTTCCGAAGAAATGCTGTGCTGAGAACGCAGATGTCCAGAAGATGAGAAAAGATTATGTAAGAGTACCAGCCTCCGTATAGTTCGGCATAGGCGAGATCGGAAGAGACCTTGAGCAGGTTCTTTCCAGGACACTGCTGCGATAAGATTTGCACCGAGGATCAGTTGTGTTACGTTTATTCTGAGGGCCAGAGGCCGACGCCAGTGACGTGCTGCTTTATGAGTGGTCATGATAATTGGCCGAGAGATGACTAGAGAAGTGCCGGAGCGGAATCATTTCCGTTAGTACACCTGACCGGGTCGATGAGCCGATGGATTGTGAGATTGGTAATCCATAGAGAAAATGAGGACCCAAAGACAGAGGACGCCTGACCGTGAGCAGGAGGCAAGCGGATGTTCTTGCTCCTCCAGTTTGGGCGCACCGACATATTTTTCGACATTGCAGGAGGTGTACCTCAATGTCATTTGTTGCGATTTGCATTTGTGATCCGAGTATCACGCTTATATCGCTTGGATTTGAGTTTTGATGATTGAGTTTCATGATATTGTTTTCGTGCACCATGGCTGCACCTACTGGTATTTACATTTTGTGCATAGTAATGGCACTTGATATATGTTTTATACACCGTTGTGTTGGTTTATGATTTATGCATATTTATTGCACTTGATATCGATTTTGTACCTTGGTAGCACGTGTTCATGATTTCGTGGATTTCGTACAGTTGATTTGATTTTGTGCATGTGGTACGCACTCGATTTGATTTTTACACTCGGTATAGCTCACATATGATTATAGTGCATTGATACGTATTTTGTGCACGCGGTTGGACACGTTTTTGATTTTATACACCTTGATACACTCAGTGTTGCTTTTTATACGCATTTGAGTTATTAATGAGTTTCCGTGCACTTGTTGCACTCGATTTGTATTTTCGTGCATTTGTTGCAATAGATTTGCATTTTATAAGTTTGTTGCACCAGATGGGTATTTCGTGTATTGGTTGCACTAGATTTATACTCCGTATATTGGTTGCACTTGATTTGTATTTTCGTGCATTTGTTGCACTAGATTTGTATTTCATGCATTTGTTGCACCAGATGGGTATTTCATGCATTGGTTGCACTAGATTTATACTCCGTACATTGGTTGCACCCGATTTATGTCTTTGAGCATTTGTTCACCAGATTTACATTTTTGTGCGCGTTTGCCCCTGACATTCATTTTCGTGCATGCTATTGCTCTAGATGCTTTATACGGACCTGGCGCGCTTGGGTTGGATTTTTGCGCATATTAGACGCTTGATATTGGATTTTGTGCACATCGGATGCACTTAAGTGAGATTTTACTCGTGCATGTTGGATGCTCTTGATTTAGATTTTTATCCGTGCATATTAGATGCGATTTCATTCGTGCATGTTGGATGCACTTGACTTAGATTTTATTCGTGCATGTCGGATGCACTTGATTTAGATTTCATTTGTGCATGACGGATACACTTGATTTGGATTTTCGCGCATGTTGGGCACATGAAATGAGATGTGATTTTGTGCATACTGGATGCACTCGATTGGGATTTTTATTCGTGCATGATAGTTGCATTGGATTGAGATTTTCATGCACAATAGATGCACTTGATATTGTTGTCATGCACACCCGTTGCACTGGACAGATGTTTTCGTGCACACCCGTTGCACTTAGTTTGGTTTGTGCACATTCGTAGCACTTGTATTTGGCTTTGGTTTCCGTGCGCACCAGACGCACGTGATTGTTGGATACACCTTTTGGGGCTGATTTTGCTCTTAAACACTTTGTTTTCATGATGAGCACTATATTATGTAGTAGCCGAACAGGACTGATCTGAGGACAGTACCTGGGTACCTTGCATACATTAAAAGTTTAACAAGAGGTTTTCAAAAAAGTGCTATAGTCTCGCTATTACCTACGTGTCCGCGAGAGACACGAACGTTTACAAAAGAAAACCTTTTGGGATATTTCAAAATGGCGGAACGTATATTTGAGCAAAACATATATGAACGTATATTTATTACTTTACAAATGAGCGTCCGTCCCTTGTGCCGTAAGTTAGGCATCACATGACAATTCAGAAAAGATTTTGCAAGTGTTTTATTCAGTTTTAAGATTTTCCAAGGATGCGTACTATATATGTATTATAGTATTTGACTACTGCATATTGGATTTCAGTAGTGGATTTCGAGATCTGTATCTCCATTGTAACTTCGATGATATGCGTGCAAATCCGACGATTTTCGTGACGCTTGACGGAGTTCGATTTTTGAGTTTCATACTCGTTTTCAGGTGCACACGAGGCGCTGTAGTATTTCTATATCTTCCGTGATTTCGGAGCCCCGTTGATTTGAGTTGATTATTGAAATGTTTTAGAATCTGGGGGTTTAAATTTAAATTTGGGGACCGAATTTATTTAATGGGGTAAGATTGTAACATTTCAGAAAATATAAAATATTATTTTTGGAATTTAATATTAAAATAATATATTTCGCGAAAACTACCCGATTTGCGAAATTGGGGTTTTCGTAAAATGGTATAAATATATACCAATATTTTATAAAATAATTGGAGATTAAAATGATTTATTCATTTAAAAAGATATTTATTGGATTTGGCATTTTTAAAATTTATTATATGCAGTTTAAATAAAACTTGATTAGTGCACTACTAATCGCAATTAGACCAAATCCGTGTTTCTACATTTTTCCATGGTTAGTGCACCATGACATGTTTCATTTGGTTACATGTTTCCCTTGTGTTGTTTTGGTGGTGTTATGTGAATTAGTTTTGAGAAAGAAATGAATTATTGAAGAGAGAGAGGGGACACAATGATGAGGGGTTAAGCATGCCATGAGAGAGAAAGAGGGTGAGAAGAAGAGAGAGTGAGGGTAGGAGAGAGAGGGGGGCTGCCATTCATTCATTTCCTTTATTGTTTCTTCATCTTCTCCAACTCATTTTCTCTCCACCTTCACCTGCACATACCATCTTCAATCCTTCACCAAAACCCTACGTCCTCTTCATTAAAGTTGATCCCCACCTCATCCTCAACACTTTGGACCTCTCAAGTTTGGATTTTGGAAACTTTAAGAAGCTTGGGTTTTTCATGAGTTGCCCAAATGAGGTATAATTCCTTTCACTTAGTTTAGTTTTAAGTTTTCCTAGCATTCTAGTTTAATTTAGAATTTGATTATGTATGGGTTTGTGAACATGGAAAATTCAAGAGAGGGTTTGGGTGTTTGTGTGGAATCATGATGTGTAGTGGTTGTTACAAGACCTTAGTGTGGGTTGTATGGCCTAGAACAGAGAATACGGACTTAGGAATTATCCGTGTCGGTTTTATGGCATTTTATTGGCTTACAGGGAATCTGGAGCAATCCGGAAAGTTTCTGAGAAAAACTAGCAACTCTAGAGACCTAGTTGGACCAATAGGAGACCACCCTAAGAAGACGAACCCTAACGGAGCCTACAGGGCCGAGCAGGCCGGATTTTCAGGCTATGTGGCCGGCCAAATTTTGGTGTTTGGTGTATAGGTTGGTTCAGTAGCTCACATACTTTATATACAACCCCCTATACTTGCTAGTTTTGTCCCAATTTGACCTGAGATAAATCTGGGAGCTGTTGTGAGTGCTTTGGCCATGTTTTTCCCGATATTTGAATTCTTGTTTTGGTATTTGATATTGTATGTCGTTGGATGTTTGTACGTCAACAACGAGGGTTGTTTGGTTGTTTTTGCATACGTAGGCTATAAGTTCTAACCTATGAGCACCGTATGCCGTATTGGTATTCTGGACTTGATTTTAATAAGCGTTTCGATTGTGTATTTATTGTAGGTACCTTCGCATGGATTCCGAGACGATGAAGCACATCGACTACGGCTGAATAAGGAGTTCCGCAGGTGAATAGATCTATATCTACGGGGGAAGTCGGGTGGATGGCGTATAGCACTCCCACAAATTTTGATGGAAACCGATATATACGATATGGTTAGAGAAATCTATTCTAGGAATCTATGGATGTGATTAAAGCTTTAGTGTGACATGATATGAAAGAAATGATGTCTCGGATTGATACATATATAAGGATATGATAAGTGAACGTGAATCACGATATATAGATAGGTAGTGCACGAGAATAAGTATGAGATTTAAAGTAGCATGACATGGGATTTATAAGATATGATATATATATATATATATATATATATATATATATATGTAAATGACTTGATGTGGGATATTAATATAATAAAAAGAATATACGATGTGATATAATGACTGGATTGATATGTCGATATACGGATGCGAGTCGATATGTGATAATTGATACCTTTGCCGGTCCCATGATATGAGATTGATGCGGATGTGACCTGGGATATAGGTATATATAATGTTGTGAATCATGAGTGTTATGCCGTACGAGATGTTAGGTCCATACCCTCATTGTCATATAGGTTGATAGGATCCCTAATGGTTTAATGCCGCCGTACGATGATTTACTGTACGTGATGAGTTTTATGATGATTGATCCATACCCTTGACTAGAGGATGCCGTACGATGGATTATACCCTATGTGATATTGTGAGGCTGGATGCCGATTGATAGATTCACCAACTCGGTCATGTTAGATACGTATACCTTATAGCATTTAGCTGACGATGTACTTTATGCTACGTTCATGTCATTCTCATTGCATTACATATACCTGTGCTAGTACACCTACACCATTATCGATGATGCGTATGTTACACTTACACAGATTGGCCGGCTCACACACTTTCATCATCGATAATTGCTATGTCACTACACAGTAGAATTGTTGCATCATGATATGACTCCTTGCATGATTTACTTGCTATGTTCACATCACTGTTTCATGTTGCATGATATACGGATATACTTACATTTCTGTTATATGTCGCATACATCATGCTTTACGATTATACACATTGAGATGCTGTTTTCATGAGATTCTGGATTTGAGAACCGTGGTTATGTTTCAAAAGAAAGTATGTATTGTTTTAAAAACCCGGTTTCTCTTGATATGATATTTCAGTGCGTCCACCATGCGTTTTCTCGGTTCTGAGACGTGTGATATGTGAAACCCGATTCGAGGAGTTGGATGATCCGTTTGCGGGTTCATGGTAGACCCGGTAAGGTATCCCGGGGCAAGAGAGAGATTTCGTAGGGATGACGATGAGCCTGGCAGGGAGAGCACTACCTACCGGTGATTGGTTGGACCTGGCGGTTATCCAGAGGATACCGACCGGAGTTGAGAGTTGGAATGGGCTGATCCGTACTGCCGGAGCCTGAGGGCCGATCCGGACAGACAGAGCCCGTGGGCCGATCCGGACTGACGGAGCCCGAGATATGAGGATTTACGTGTCGATGTTGGACACGGGTTTCATGATATTTCGAGTGTCGTTGTTGGACACTCAGGATCCATGATTTTGATGTGTAGTTGCTGGACACACGTTGATTGATATCCTCATATTTACATGCATATGCTTTCATGATATTTACATGCATGATGTTGTTGTGTCATTGGTGGACACATGGATGTTATCCACATGCTGATATGCATCGATTATATAGTTGGCACATATGCAGATACGGTCACCCTAGATATCATAGTATTACCTTTATGATATAGTTGACCTAGGAATCGTTGTTTATTTCGATTTCTACCTGATGATGTTTTCTACTCACGAGTTGGCAAATCACCCCCGTTGTGCCACTGTTCTTCCAGGTTGACCCTATGGATCAGTAGCGGCATTGCTGATACACAGTTGCATTCGGGTGATTACTTTGGTAGGTGGTACATGTTGGATTGTGTCACTCTTGTATTTATTATTCCTGTTGTATCTAGTTAACTCCATCAATCAGAAACTAGTATTTGTATATGTAATAAGACTTAGCAAGACTTGTAGTTGCGAGTCTTAAGCGATGGGTTATATGTTCGCTTGGTAGGTTTGATGTCTTGCTTTACATTATTCCTTGTGTTGATCTTTGCCGTTATGCGTCGTATACTTATATTTATGACTTGCGTGGTTGTGATTCCGCTGATTGGCGAAGAGCTAGCTCCCGCTTAGGGATGCCTTTTATATTACTATGTGTATGTGGATTGGATCAAAATATACAACGGAGGTGCTGCCCAATTTTTTTAAAATACGAAACATGTTTTTCAACTAGTAAATCCACTTGCATTTTTATTTTCCATTGACTATGTATTTAAGAAAACTTTTGATTTTATCATCATACCTTTATTCTAAAACTTCACCTTTTTTATTTTCTTAAAAAGGTTTAGATTTCTGGGCTTTGGCTTACTTGAATTACGTTACGCCTTTAGACGTGATGTGATTTAAGTGCCGGTCACGAACAATATTTTCGGGTTATGACATTAGTGCTTATGATTTGTTGACCATAGTTAAGGTCATAAGACACTAGCGGTAAAAATCATATCGGGAATTTCAAGTGTTGAAATTTGCAATGAGATTGCATACCTTCTATTTGATAGTTGGATCCCGATCCCACTGTGAGTAAAAGTTACTCCCGGGAGAGTTTTGCACTTTACAATTTGCTAATCCAGTAGGTGTCTAGAAAGTTGTCAACGGGGTTACGCCTATAGGAAAACAAGGTTTATTTTAATTAGGTCCGTGTGAAAGCACGGGGAACCTCTCTCGGAGTATCGACACTGGCCTGGCCGACCGGTTAGCGAACTTATAGATTGCAATTAATCCTGGCTAATTTTCTTTTTAAGGTTTGAAAGAAAATTTGATAAAAGAAGTGATAGAGATTGATTAGATAAGATTAATAACCAATATAATTATGCAAGAGCAATCGCTGAGTGTCTTCTTTTCTCTCTCCTAATGGAAAATACCTATGACGAGACTTAAGCTTTTATTAGGCAAGAATAAACTCACGGGACCGAATTACAAAGATTGGCTGAGGAACGTAAATATTGCCCTGACCTATGATAAGGTCGGATACGTCCTGACTACTCCAGCCCCTCCTAGCCCAGGCCCTGATTCTTCAGTTGCGGATAAAGAAATCAGCAAGACATGGGATATAGACTATGTAACAGCGAAATGCCTCGCGCTTTCTTCTATGAACAATGGACATCAGAAGCAGTATGAGAAGATGGATTTACAATCCATCTTTCTCTATACAAAGGAGTTGTATGGATAGCAATCTCGCACTCTCCGATACGAGGCATCTCAAAAGTTGTTTCAGATGTGGATGGCTGCTGGTACGTCTGTAGGTGATCATGTATTGAAGATGATTGGACTTATCAAAGAACTAGAGGACTGGGTTGGACCATGGAGAACGGACAATATGTTTATATTGTTCTACAGTCCCTTCCCCTTTCCTTTGCTCAGTTCATTGTAAACTTCAAAATGCATAACATAGAGAAGTCACTACCTGAACTCCTCAATATGTTGAGGAGTGCAGAGTGCACGCTAAAGATAGTGAAAACTCCCGCTCTAATTGCTAGGCCATCTTTCTCTTCCATTCCGAAAGCTAAGGCCAAGGGAAATAAGAAGAAGAATCCCATCAAGCAGAGAGGAGGAGTGAAAAAGGCACCGGGAAAGGATAGGATAGGGGCTGCCGCGACAGGAAGAGGGGAATGCTTCCACTGCCAACAGACTGGGCACTGGAAGAGAAACTGCGTTGGATACCTGTTGGATATAGTGCCCTCAAAGTCAATTATTGGATCATAGGAACGTGATTGCAATGATTGAGGGAGGACCTATGCTGGCAGGACAGTCTTACTCAAGATGATAGTATGCTATCTGGTTTATCTGTATCATCGTGTACATGCTTTAAGTGACCTTACAGATCACTATTGCACGTTGATAGAGCCCTTAGGATTCTTGCTTGACTACCAGCAGTATGATGGTGATCATATACATGAGAGTTGGGTAGTCTATAAGAACATCCTTAAAAGGTCCCTACTCGAGGGAGTTTCGAGACAGGGCATCGATACTCCAGAGTAGACTAGTGTATAAGGATCGAGACCCCGACGAGGGGCGGTGGTTGGTCTTACAAGCCATTGGTGTTAGTTGGTTCACCTAAGACGTATACAGGTGCTCATTGGGTTATGAGTACACCCGACAGGACTCGCCGGGAACATGCTAGTTGGTTTTATACCTAGCGTCAGATAGCAGTTCCCTGGTGACATGTGTACAGGTTAGTTCATCGACCTGAGATCGTCATTTGTCTCGTGTGAGTTCCTACTGTGCTTTGATTACTGCCCTACCATGGCTCGAAGGAGTCGTGCAAACAGGTTTTAGTTGGGTACAGTCCTGAGCCACATGGAGGCAGTGAGCGGATCGGCAGGGGTTTCGTCTCTCCCGGTATTGAGGGTGAGATCGCGTTGTGTCTAGGAGAGCTATTACACGAAGTTCTTAGCCAAGGCATTAGATTTACTGGTAGGTATTCCAGTAGCATCTCAGGGTGTTCTGGGCTACACTCCGGCGCGACTTGTACCGCTTTTGGGGGTCTGACTTTTACCAACCCCCTAGGCCCGACATACGATGCTCATAGACGAACGGATCAGACTGTACGGATATTGTCACTGACAGGCTCAATAGGGTGTCTGGATGAGTTTGCTTATCAGCCTCCTTTTTGGTCAATACCTGGTAGCCCGTTACGTACAGCTAGTATAACTGACGTGCTAGTGGTTAAATCCACAGCCAAAGTATTGACGAGTCTTTAGAGTCCCCCACAGACAGTTTCTCAAGTTTTGGGCGAAATGTTGTAGAGGCCGTATGGTATTTTGGTAGGGTTCGATCATATACGTGCAATCGTGCACGGATCATGATCGGACGGATCATACTAGTGGGCTTTGGTTTAAGCCGGATCCTACTATTAGATTAGTTGGATTACTTTAGTCTCATCGCATTCGCATTCAGTCGGAATGCGGATGCAGGTATGTATATACTGGTGAGGGGTATCCTTGTGATCCGTCACGAGTTTACTTTAGATGTTACCGTATCTTTTTGTTGGACTAAACATTTGGGTTAATGTTTATTTTGGTGGAAATTATGAGCTTAGTTCATGATGAGGTGCATTTAATGTGACATGGACATGTTTAGTGACTCATGGTCTCTTTATTTGTGCTAATGTCACATTAGGATTTGTTTATTGTGTTAAATTGATGGATGGAGAGAGAGAGAGGGCAGCCATAGGCTTGGGGTTTGCTCTTGTATTAATATTCTTGCTCTCATTTTATCAACACAACACACAACAAAAGAAAGCCTCTTCTTCTTCTTCTTCTTTCTCTAGCTCACCATTTCCACTAATGGCATCATCTTCAACCTCCATCCATACACTCTCATGTGTTGAGAATCAATGGATGCTTAAGACAAAGTTATCACACACATTCTCTACATCACCTTGGACATGTCGGCTAGCAAACTTCATGTCCGAATTGCTTCGGATGAAGCGGGGGCCCGTAAAAAGACTCATTGATGTGGTGCCCTTTCCGACGAGGAGACTGGAGATCGGAGATTCCGCGAGGAGCTTGGGATGGTGGCCAAAGACCGAAGGACACGGATCGATCGGTATAGCCACTCTCACTTCTTGTAGTTAGCTAGTTTAGAGTTAATGGTTCGATCCGGGTGAAAGACTATGATAGCGCCGGTTTCCTAAAAAGTTTTTGTTTCCGCATTTGGCCTTGGATCGACGACCGAGGCGCTACTGTAGACTTACATGGTATCAAAGCCACGCCATTAACCTTTACTAGCTTGTTCTAACATGTTTAAAATATCGATCGATCAAAATTTCCGAAACCGCATTTCCATTTTCTGAGTTTCTGTCGAAATTTTTTTGTGGTCGAAAAATTATTTTGGGTATGTCAGAAAATCAGGCAGGCATAACTAAAGCTACAGAAAAAATTTGGAGACCTAAGTCCAAAATTCCACCGCGGAACCACCGCGAAAATGTCGCATTTGGCGGCCTTTACGCGGCCCTTTTTGGGGCTACAGTGCCCAAAATTTTTTCTGAGGGTTTAGTTCATGGAAATATGATTTTTGTGATATATAGTTTTGGTCGAAATTATTTTGAGTGTTGGAATTGTACTTGGGGCCCACTTCGGGATGTTTTGTCGATCGGAATTTTAAATATGTTAGTTTACAGTACTTACATTATATCTGCGACCGTAAATGTCATTCTGTTAGTTGTATATATGCCCTAGTGGCCAGTATTGTACAGATGATGTATATTATATTGGATGCTTGGACATATATAGAGAGGACTTTCTTGCTCGACATGATAGTATGCTATCTGGTTGCTCTTTATCTTAACATGTATACTTCTCTCTTGATACTGTCTTATAGTTACATGTTGGTAAAGCCCTTAGGATGTGTACTTGACTACCTGGACTATGATGCGGATCATACTAGTGGGGACATGGTAGTCCATAAGTACATCCTTCAAGGTCCCTAGTCGTGGGTGTATCGAGACGGGGCATCGATATACCAGAGTAGACTAGCGTATAGCTTCTCGACCTATATAGATGGGCGATGGATGATCCCATATCCATTGGTGTTTGACATCAGAGATGATATACGGGTGCTCAGTAGAGACTGGGTACACTGGACGGACTCGCCGAGAACTCCCAGATAGTATTATACCTCACGTCAGATGGCAGTTCTCTGGTGACACTTGTGCAGGTTAGTCTGTAGACCCGAGATCGTCATAGAGTCTTGTGTGATTCCCACTGTGCATTAATTTCCACCTTACCACGTCCAGGAGGGCGTGCAAAAGGGTGGTTTTTGGGTACAGTCCCGAGTCACATGGAGGCAATGAGCGATAGGAGGGGTTTCGTCTCTCCCGGTATTAGGGTTGATGTTGCGCTGTGCTCGATTGGCCATAACAGGGAAGTCCCTGTCCAGGGCTGATTTAGAGATTTACTGGTAAGAGTTACCAGTAGTTTCTCGACCCATTATGAGCCTCACATCGGCACGACTTATCTGTTATTAGGGTCTGGCGTTTACCACCCCTAAACTTGATATGCGACATATCAGATGAGGAGACCGGACTGTACGGGAAGTGTTACCGTTTGGATTTTACAGGAGTTGGAGCGGGCTTGCTTGCTGATCTTCTGATCGCTCAATACCCGGGTAGCCGTTACGTCCAGCTAGTACCGCTGACGGCTTGTGGGTGCTTGATGTGATCATCACCTACTGCCGGCGTATTGACGAGTCTTTAGAGTCCTACATAGAGGTTTTACTGGCTCAGGCAAAACGAAATAGGAGCGCATATATGATATGTGCGGGACCGAGAATGATGTGTCTATGTGATACCGTATTCTATTCTCGTAACTTTTTGTATCGGTCGATTATATGTGATATAGCCGGGTTATCGAATCAAGTGTTGATTCGATAAGTCGATACATTGGATGTTAGTCGGTTATATGAGATATAACCGGATTATTAAGTCAAGTATTGATTTAATAATTTAGTGTATAATTGTATATGTGATATACTAATTTATATTAACTAACATTTGTTCACTTAAGGATTTTTCTCACATGTGCACAACTTTAGTATATATGAGATATATATTAAAATGTGTTATCGTTTTGTATCATGGTTGATGATACATCTTTCATGGGTGTGTAAGACATACACCATTCTATTTATTATGGTGGGTTATAATTATTTAAGGTAATTACAAAATTAGTGGAGATTTGGAAAGAGCATGAAGCTTGTAGACGCTTGCTTTGCTTTGACAAAGTCCACTAACTTTGTCTTTACTTTAGATCTTTCTTAACCTAACCATTTGGATTAGCCATGGTTATGTCTCTATATGAGTTAGTATATGATACTCACTCACCCATGGTTGGCTCACTCACTTGATAATTATCCTCATTTTTTTTCTTTTGTTCTTTTTCTTCTACTTTGAGCAAAAAGAAAAAACTTGCTAGGGTTTTGAAAAGAGAGTGAAAGATTGTGAGAAATAAAATTCTAAAGAGAACCCACTTCCTATTTCTCCATCCTATACTAGACTAGCACTTTAGTTTAGGGTGTTTGCTTCACTAATTCTCTAGTTAGTGGAGTAGAAGCTTAAGTTGGTATTCCCTCGACGTAGATCATCTTCGGCCTCGAAGACTTCAAGCAAGGACGCTTCTTTCACCTTGTGAAGCCATGCAAGAGCCCGGGAGAACCATGATCGCAGCGGAGGGACTACAACAAGGAGCTTTAGAAGTGAAGGACTGATCTACAAAGGTTGTATTTTGTATTCACTTAGTAGCAAAAAGTTATTTACTTGCATTTGATAGCCTAATAGTCTAGCTAAGATCTTGTTTAGGGTTGTTAGGTACGGCTAAAATTTTAATCGGGCATGGTTGATGCCTTGTAGTATCTTGTTAGAGTGCCTAGTAACCCTACTGTCACGACCCAAAATCGGCCCTAATACTACGCAACGCCTAAAAACGTAACATAGTAAAAGAAAGCCAAAACCCAGAAATCTAAACCAAGAAAATACGGAAAAGATAATATAAGTTTTTGAAACATTTGAAATCGCAACCCAAATTCTTTAAAAGTCTTACTTTCTTTCTTTAAAATTTGGCAACACCCCCCTTTTTGTAAAAACTAGCTCAAGACGGAAAACAATAACATCATAAATATACGACGCCGTAGCGAAGAAATAAGAGGCAATAGAGAGAAAGCTGTATATAAAAGGCAACAAATCCACAATAATATACAATATCGTCCTCACCAAGTCTCTAAGTCAACAATACAATAGTAGATGGAGAGTACAAAATACAACGAATGTACAATATGAAATACAGATAATCATCTAACCCACCTAAGCAAAACGGTATACTGTGAGCTGATGCGATATCTGTAGCAAAAGATGATAGATGAGAAGCTGAATAGCCTGCCTCGACTACTCTGGAGAACAACCTGAAACACCTGTGGCACAACGGGGGTGAGTTGCCAACTCGTGAATAGTAGATAACATATGCAGGTAATCGCAGGAATGTACGTACAGCATGAATCTAAGATATGCGATTACAGTAATAACATGTCATGTGAATGAAAGGTAATGGAAAGCACACTAGCATGTACAATCAATATGTGAAGCAATGATGACATGATAATAGTATGCAATAACTATGCAATAGGGATATGAAAAAGTAGATATGCAACTATCATAAGGGTACGCTAACAGGTACTACCAATATATGAATCTGTGCAAAGAATAGATAAGTGTGAGGTATGGGGTGGAATATGTCATTTCCACGGAAACCTGATATCGTGGCCGGATCACAATCCATCAAGACACTCAAATCCCAAATCCTCAAATCAGCCCCCAAACTGGGCTCTCACATCATATAAGTCTCGCATCTCCTCAATGTACAATATCGAATAGATCTCCTATATCCCGAATGTACAAATCATCAGTCTCTTTCATATCCAATATCCAATCTCAATGAATCACCTATATCCCAAGTCGAATCTCAAATAATTTCTAACATCCTATATATATATATTTGCAGAAATAAAATAGGATGGGGGCAATACACATATATTAGCGTCCCATTCCACTAATATTGGTGTAAGGGTATATATAACAACGGCTAAATCCCCTGTTATATATACAAAGGTATTAAAAGAAATATCATGAAAACAATGTGCCAAGCATCGACACAGAAATCCTGATCACGTATCATACGCTATCCCGAAAGCACGAGTGTCTAGCTCTGACCCTCGCCTTTCGACGTATGCATACGTACATGACTCCCAGCGGTGTCTCCGTGATCCCCCGCCGAGTCATGGGTACTGTCACCGGTAGGTACTCGCCCGCCTCCAGGCTCAATCGGCAAAACCCATCGATCTTCTTGCCGAGGGGAACCATACCGGGCCCCACCATGTACTCTCATACGGCAACCACACCTCGTATGGAGTATATAATCAGCACCGATAAAACTCATGGTGGACGCGCAAATATCATATCAAGGAAACCGGGTTTTTCAATGTATGCATAATTTCATGAACTCCCACGGTTCCCAAATCCAGAAAATACCATGTAAAATCCAAATAACCAATGAGCAAATCCAGGAACAAATAAATGCGATATATCTGAATGTGAGCATATAAATGAGAACATGTAGCCGAAACCAGATGTATGCGAAATCAATAAGGTACAGCTAAGTATAGGTATCTATAAAGGTTGTGTATGACATGGAAATTATTGACGATGTGTGTGTAGCATACAATCCGTGCTCGTGCAACATGAACCGCCAATAATATGTGCAGTGTCCTACGGCCGCTAGTCACAATACAACTATATCAAGGAAAACAGTAAAGGTGCAATTCTAACAATGACGTAGGATATGCGACAGGTATTTGAATCCTAGCCCAGACGCATAACGCCATGCAGGCGATTCCCCTGTAGATATTAAATCTACTCACCTACGCTCCACGCTAGGTGAATCCTACCATCTGCTCCCCCCTGTAGTAGTGTCCGTAGTCCCTGCCTGCAAACTTGCAAATAAGACACGAAAATCATTTATAAGCCAAATATTCCGCAAAACGCGATATCGAACCAAAATGAGAAACTCGCGTCGCGAACTAAACGCGCGTGTGCACGATACGCTGAATCGTGTGTATACGCGTCTAAAACCATCGCGACACGCCGCGATACGCTGGATCACAGAACCCACTCACGTATCGCGCGTATCGCGCAAACACAACGGACACAAAAACGATATATAGTCCCAGATTTTCCTACAGGTCAAATCTTACAAAACTATACATGCCAAGTCACTAGACTACACAGAATAAAACCCTAGCCAAGACCCCAACGCCCATGTCAACTTCCTGGCCGCAATTTGCGGCCATATGCATTAAATCTGCGGCCATGATGAAACATTTTGGGCTCGTGCTCTGGTGGTGTTATCTATACCTAGTGGGCATGCCCCAGTTTTCTACATTTTGTCCTGAAGGTCCCGGGTCAAAAGCAGATCACAGAATGTCACATTGTCGCATTAAAACACCAATTTTGCACAATATGGAAAACCTATGGTATTTTAGCGTAACTGGGTTAAATCTCAGTTGAGGTGACCTAACAACATTAGAATGAGCTAGGTTAACCAACTCAATCACATTCTAACCAAAATTCCACATAAAACACCATAACTAGCACTAAACTCACATTAATCGCAAACCGAAGTTAAACTAACACACAACTAAGCAAACTAGGAATTGGTGTTCAGAAATTATACCCTATGGAACCCTAAGAAGCAAGTGAAGGGAAAGAACTGAGTTACTACAGCTGCTGGTGATGCAGGGGCTGCAATGAAGCTGCTGCTGATGTTGCCAGTGCTGATGCTGATGTTGCTGATGATGATGTCTGCTGCTGCTGCTGATGGATGCTGGTGTTGGAGCTGCTGCTGCTGCCTTGCTATGCTGTCGTGGGTATGTGTGTTGCTGATGAAGCTGCTGCTGTTGCTAGCTTCTGGTGATGCTCTCTACTGCTGCTACTGATAATGGTGTTGCTGTTGCTAATGGTGCTGATGTTGCTGAAGCTGATGGTGCTGATGTTGTTTCTGGTGCTGCTGCTGGAGCTGAAGCAGGGGTGTGTGTGTGTGTGTGTGTGTGTGTGAGAGAGAATGAGAGTGGGAGAATGAGAGAAAGGAGTGAGAATGAGGGAACACCAACAAGTCAACCCCCTCCTCTCTCTCTCTTCATTTAATGAGGCATGGCAAAGGCCATCATGCCCCATAATGCACTCTCTCTCTCCAAGGTCAACACAAAGAAAGTCAATTTAAAAACCTTTTTCAAATTCATTTTAAAACAACCATCATACTTAAAACAAAACTAAAAGCTAGATTAGAGAAAATGGTTAGTTAACCATGATTGCTAATCATGTTTAACCCCAAAAACAACCCTAGTTATCATGCACAAGTGTGTGCAAGCCTAGGAAAAATCTAATAAAATACTAAATAAATAGGATAAAACATTTAAAACTTAATTTGGTAAACTTTTTATTAAAAACCACACATTAAAATATAATTAGCTACAAAACACATTCTAAGGTGTTACACCTACAGTGGTATCAGAGCCTAGCTAGAGCATTAGGCGACGTGTATACGAAGTTAAAACTCCGAACGAACTCCGAAACGTCATTTTAAACCCCTCTCTGGACATTTTTTCAAAACTGTGATTTTTCTGTATTAAAAATACCTAAAAAATTCAGTAGAGAAATCTAAGCAACACTGTGAAAAACGAGACAGTAATCCGTACAATTGGCCGTGGAACCGCGGCAATACCTTACTTGTGCCGTGGATCCGCGGCCGTACAGAAGGCTTACTGCCTCGTTTTGACACAGTAACATCTGTAGGCAAAATTGCTAATTTCTGGGTATTTTTAAATTGACTCAAGTGTTGAGTGTTCTGGGGATTATTTTGTATTCGTTGATTCGATCGGAATATTTAATTTCGTTATGTTTTCCGGATATTTAGAAACTATTAAAAAGTTCGAACGGATATCAATAACTCACCTTTTCCCCTGCCAGAAAATTTTCCAAATGTTGGATTTTTCCGTAGTTTAAGAACGTCTAAATCATACAAGTTATGCAATGGACCCTCTAGAAGACAACAAACCTTAACTCGATTATGTGATCGTCTTGAACTGCCTTTTGAACCTTAGGGTTTGGGGCAGTACGGCGTTGCCACATGTGAGGCATTGGCTTGACCCTTCTACGGCTGGACCATTGGTACTGTGGCATGTGTTGGATGTTTTTAAACTCCTCTCAAGTGTTGAGAACTATTTGGGAAAACTTGGGTATTTGATTATTCGATCGGAAAGTTTAATACTGTCTATATATCTGGAATGTGATAAAATATGTGGAATTCATATAGTTAGGCATGAAATGCGAAGTATATTATATTTCGGATTTACGATGTCTAAAGAGATTGTGGATTCCAAATGTTGTAGTTTTACACTTTCTTTTCTGCGACTGTAAGTGTAATATGTGATATCGCCGGTTTCGTTGCTATATGTCAACGACAATTGGGATGCGCATATTTGCTTACGTTGATGACATGTGATGTTATGTGTTGCTGGATATGTTATATTGGATCGTCGTGTTTTTGAATAGCCGGGGGTTTTATGTGAGATGAGGGGTTTTATTTTCATTCATGTAAAATTAAATGTATGTAATATTCTTTTATTGGGGCACTTCCGGGATGAGGTTGATGTCACCATTTGTATATTATTTACTTTTCCGCACTAGGATAGACCCAAGGAGGAGAGCACAAGTAACCGGGTTCTAGAGTCCAGTGGGAGACCAACTCGAGGAGTCGAGTCCGGGTCTCCTAACTCTAGAATTGGTAGGGTTGCTTGTCGCTCTCGTAGGGGTCTAGGGGTGTGGGTTTGGCTATTCATTGCGACCGTGGAATCCGTGTTTTATAGAGGCTCAAAATAAAACATGGACGTCCTAGTATATCCAATATTTCATATGTTTCTTCTACTGAGATATCTGTGATGTGATCATTTGATATGTTGTGATAAATACTGTATATAGTATATATGATATATTATATCGACGTTACTTATGTTTTACACTCGCGCTAGCCCTGCCTCGCTCTGCCGTTAGTTACCTAACCTAACGGTGCACGAGGGGACATCGAGGCGAATGCGGATGGCATAATTGTACGTCGTATTTATCTGTGATGTTTAGGTGACTTAAATGATAGGACTTCATTAATATGATTAATGAAAGAAAAGAAACCTAAAAGATGTTGTAGAATCAAATTTTCAAAAAGGGTAGCTACAGTTTTTGCTTTGCATAGCGATATATATGATATATCCTGCACCTTATTCGATGAGGAAAGAGCCGAGATCTCTTCACCGGGAGTGACCTCTTTAGCAAAACTGGCAGATGCTACAACACTTGGTTTGTTTTTGATTGCTTTTGGAGTTTTTTCTTTGCATAGCGATATATATGATATATCCTGCACCTTATTCTATAAGGAAAGAGCCGAGATCCCTTCACCGGGAGTGACCTCTTTAGCAAAACCAATAAAAGCCTCAAAATCAATCCATTTCAAAATTCACATGATTCTACAACGATATCAAGTTCATTACGCAATAGGTTTTTCAGAAAAACCTGTCGTAGCCCTCCGTCATTTCAGACAAGTTGTATATAGTATTCGTGCTGCATTTGTTGGCTTTCGTCAAGGTGTAGTGTGCGGTAGCTATATGCTGCTTATCTGCTGCATATGATGCAATTGGATTAGGGTAGTCGTACGGCTTTGTTGGCTTTCGTCAAAGGTCATGCGGGTGGGTTTAATTCAGTCAAGAAATGTACGGGTTGAACTTGACTAGCGGGCTATGGTTTGTTGGCTTTCGTCAAGGTCATAGCACGTTAGGGGCAAAATATTATCGGGAATTTCAAGTGTTGAAATTTGCAATGAGATTGCATACCTTCTATGAGATAGTTGGATCCCGATACCCACTGCGAGTAATTGCTACTCCTGGGAGAGTTTTACACAGGACAATTAGCCGATCAAGTAGGTGTTTAGAAAGGTGTCAACGGGGTTACGCCTCTGGGAAAACGAGGTTTACTTTTATTAGGTCCGTGCGAAAGCACGGGGAACCTCCCTCAAAGTACCGACACTGGCCTGGCTGAAAGATTGGCGAAATTGTAGGGTGTAATTAATCTCGGCTAATCTTTCCTTTTATGGTTTGAAGGAAGATTTGATAAAAACAGTGGGAGCCATCTTGATTAGATAAAATAATAACCAATCTGATCTTGCAAGAGCATACGCTAAAGTGTTTTCTTCTCTCTCTCTAGGTAGCGACCATATCATGCCTTAATAAAGATAATAATATGGATGTATTGACCGAACCCGCATGTTATACTGTGCTGGGGAACGTTGGTTCCGTTCTTTCTTATAAAAGTTATAAGACTGAAAAGGATAGAGGGGAATACCAGGATTCGCATGCCACCCGAATGAAGAAAGTACATGTTGATGCATTTTCTTCTGGTGTGTTCGTTACAGAGAACTATTTCTCCATGTGCTCTACGTCCTGGGTATTAGATACCGGATCAGGATCCCATATATGTAATCAGTTACATAGGCTTAGGAAAGGTAGAGAACTTGGAGAAGGTGATAAATACATAAGGGTTGGAAATGGTGCAATTGTTGCAGCTAAAACCGTCGGGGAATATCACCTTGTATTGCCAACTGGTAATACATTGATTCTGAACGAGTGCTATTACATATCGAACCTGATATGCAACATTATATCGGTTTCTTTGTTGAGTAAAGAGGGATATAATTTTGTATTACAGGATAATGTTATGAACATTTTCCTAAGCCAAAAGTTGGTTGGATCAGGTACGTTGTGCAATGGCATTTATGTTCTAAATCAATCAACAGTTCTAAGCATAACAAACACACACAAGAGGAAGAGTTCAAAAATGAACGAATCCTTCTTGTGGCATTGTAGACTTGGTCATATAAATGCGACACGACTAGCTAAGTTGCATAAGGATGGAAATTTGAAACCGTTCGAATTTTCATCTTATGACACTTTCCAGTCATGTCTCAAAGGCAAGATGACCAAAACTCCGTTTACGGGACACGGAGAAAGAGTTACCGAACTCTTGGGACTGATACATAGTGATGTATGCGGTCCCATGTCTGCACATGCCAGGGATGGTTCTTTGTACTTCATTACATTCACTGACGATCTCTCAAGATACGGACATGTGTTCTTGATAAAACACAAGTCTGAAGCTTTTGAGAAATTTAGAGAATATAAACAAGAAGTCGAGAACCAAACCGGGAAAAGTATTAAAATCCTTCGATCTGATCGAGGAGGTGAATACTTGAGCAATGAATTCCTGGACTTCCTAAAGGAGAATGGGATTCTCTCTCAGCCGACTCCTCCATATACACCACCGCACAACGGTGTATCAGAACGGAGGAACCGCACCCTATTAGATATGGTGCGCTCTATAATGAGCGCTGCTGAGTTACCTATTTCCTTCTGGGGGTATGCGCTAGCAACAGCCATACATCTATTGAATATGGCCCCCCACCAAATCTGTGCCTACCACTCCATATGAGATATGGAAAGGGAAGAGACCATGTCTTAACTATGTTAAGATATGGGGTTGTCCAGCTTATGTCAAACAACAAAATCCTGACAAACTCGAGGCACGGTCTGTTCTTTGCAAATTTGTAGGATATCCTAAGAATTCACATGGGTATATCTTCTACCACACTGAGGAACAAAGGGTGTTTGTTTCTCGGCATGCCACCTTTTTAGAAAAGGAATTTCTTGCAAAAGAGATTAGTGGTCATGAGGTAGAACTGGAAGAGGTTCTAGCTACAAAAGCTGCAACAGAAGATCTGGTCGAACCAGAGGATTCGGCAGTTCCTGATGAACCCCAGCTACTCCGCCGATCTAGTAGGGTTACTCACCCACCTGAGAGATACTACGGTTTTCTCATAGATGGTGGGAGCGAGAATTGCATCACGGAGGATGATGACCCAACTAGCTTCGAGCAGGCCATCACGAGTGGAGACTCAGTGAAATGGCTGGATGCAATGCGGTCCGAGATGGAATCCATGTACACCAACAAAGTATGGACTTTGGAAGATACCCCTGAAGGGGTAAAACCCATTGGGAGCAAGTGGATCTTCAAGAAAAAACTTGGTGTATACGGGAAAGTGGAGACTTTCAAAGCTAGACTTGTTGCAAAGGGTTTTCGTCAAAGACCAGGTGTGGACTATGATGAAACTTTTTCTCCAGTGGCTATGCTTAAATCCATCTGGATCATGCTAGCCATCGCTGCATATCATGACTACGAAATCTGGCAAATGGATGTTATGACCGCCTTTCTAAACGGTGATTTAGAAGTGAGCGTGTACATGACTCAGCCAGAGGGCTTCGTAGCTAGTGGGAGCAGCGGGAAGGTGTGCAAGCTGCTTAAATCCATTTATGGATTAAAGCAAGCATCGCGGAGTTGGAACATCTGCTTTGACGTCGTTATCAAAGAGTTTGATTTCGTTAAAAACGTAGATGAACCTTGTATCTTGTAACACCTTAGAATGTGTTTTGTAGCTAATTATATTTTTATGTATGTTTTTTTTAATAAAAGTTTACCAAATTGGGTTTTAAATATTTTATCCTATTTATTGAGTATTTTAGTAGATTTTTTCTTAGCCTTGCACACACTTGTGCATGATAACTAGGCTTGTTTTTGGTGTTTAACCATGATTGGTAACATGGTGAACTAACTATTCCTTAATCTAGTTTAATATTGTATTAGGTGTTTTGGGTTTAATAGTGTATTGTTGTTTTAAAATGAAAATGAATTTGAATATGGTTGTTTTTGTGTTGACTTGGTGTGAGAGAGAGAGAGAGTGCATTATGAGGCATGATGGCCTTGCCATGCCTCATTAAATGAAGAGAGAGAGAGAGAGGGGTTGACCCTTGGTGCCACAATTTCCTTGCCTCTCAATTTCTTCTCACTTCTCTCATTTCCCTCACAAAAACACACACACAAACACACACACACTCACCTTCAGGGCAGCAGCAGAGAGAAGCAGCAGCAACAGAGGCAAGCAGCAGCAACAGCAAAGCAGCATCTGCAGCAGCTTCTGGAGCAGCAGTGGGAGCTCCAGCAACTGCAGCAGCCATCATCTCCTACACACACTTCTTCTCTTGCTTCCTTGGGTTCTTTTGGGTATAATTCTGAGCTCTTTCCCTAGCTTTCCTAGCTTGTGTGTCGATTAGTGTCGGTTTGTGTTTAATTTTTAGTTTAGTGCTAGATTGTGATGTTTTGTGTGGACTTTTGGATAATTGATGATTGTGTTGGTTAACCCTACTTGTTTAAGTGTTGTTAGGGTCATCTTAACTGAGTTTAACCCCAGATTACACTAAAATACCATAGGGTTTTCCTATTGTGCTATATTGTCGTTTTTATACGATATATTGGATATCTGAGATCTGCTATGGACCCGGACCTTACAGAGTGAAATTGAGAAGACTGGGACATGATACCTAGGTTTAGACACCACCACCTAAGCACGACCCCCTAACTCCCAATGCAGGCCGCCAATTAATCCAGATTGGCCGCAATTTGCAGCCAATAGGGGGACAGGGGTGTTGGGCTCTTGGCTAGGGGTCCCTTCTGTGTTGTCTAGGTCTTTGGCATGTCTAATTTTGTGATATCTTACCTGTAGGAAAATCTGGGGTCATATATCGTTTTTGGTGTTCGTTGTGTTTGCGCGATACGCACGATACGTGAGTGGGTTCTGTGATCCAGCGTATCACGGCATGTCGCGATGGCTTTAGACGTGTACACACACGATTCAGCGTATCGTGCACACGCGCGTTTGCTTCGTGACGCGAGTTTCTCGTTTTGGTTCGATATCGCGTTTCGCGGAATATTTGGCTTCTATGTGATTTCTATGTCTTATTTGCAGGTTTGCAGGCAGGGACTACGGACACTACTACAGAGGGAGCAGATGGTAGGATTCACCTAGCGTGGAGTGTAGGTGAGTAGATTTAACATCTACAGGGGAATCGCCCGCATGGCGTTATGCGTCTGGGCTAGGATTCAAATACCTGTCGCGCATTCTACGTCATTGTTAGAATTGCGCCTTTATTTTATTTCCTTGATATAGTTGTACTGTGACTAGCAGCCGTAGGACACTGCACACATTATTGACGGTTCATGTTGCACGAGCACGGATTGTATGCTACACACACACCGTCAATAATTGCCATGTCACACACAACCCCTTATAGATTCTATTGCCTATCATACTTGACATCTATCTTATCGTATACCTGTAGTGTATCTTACCATTAGTGATAGGTACATATACACTTTGCGATACAGCTACAGGTATACCATGCACATATTTTAGTTATACCGGGGGGGTTTCCTACATATGTTACTTATACCCAGGGGGGTATACGGCATCTTTTACTTATAGGTAGATACCTATACTTGGCTGTACCTTATTGATTTTGCATACATCTGGTTCAGCTATATACTTTTGTTTACCTGCTCGCATTCAGATATATCGCATATATTTATTCCTGGATTTGCGCATTGTTTATTTGGATTTTATATGACGTTTTCGAGATTTGGGAACCGCGGGAGTTCATGAAATTATGCATACATTGAACAACCCGGTTTCCTTGATATGATATTTGCGCGTCCACCATGAGTTTTATCGGTGCTGATTATATTCTCCATACGAGGTGTGGTTGCCGTATGAGAGTACATGGTGGGGCCCGGTATGGTTCCCCTCTGCAAGAAGTTCGATGGGTTTGTCGATTGAGCCTGGAGGCGGGCGAGTACCTACCGGTGATTGGTTGGACCTGGCAGTTGTCCGGAGGATACTGGCCAGAGTCGAGAGATGGATGCGGGATGATCTGTACTGCCGGGGCCGAGGGCCGACACCGCAGACGGACCCCGTTGGCCGATCCGGACTGACGAAGCCCGATATACGAGGATTTCTGTGTCGATGCTTGGCACACTGTTTTCATGATATTTCTTTTAAACACCTTTTGTATATATAACAGGGGATTTAGCCGTTGTTATATATACCTTTACACCAATATTAGTGGAGTGGGACGCTAATATATGTGTATTGCCCCCATCTTATTTATTTCTGCATATATATATATATATACCTGTAGGATGTTAGGTCTTACTTGAGATTTGACTTAGGATAGTAGGTGATTCATTGAGATGGGATATTGGATATGAAAGAGATGGATGATTTGTACATTCGAGATATAGGAGAGCTATTCGATATTGTACTTGAGGTGATGTGAGATCTATGTGATATGAGAGCCCAGTTTGGGGGCCGATTTGACGATTTGGGATGTGAGTGTCATGATGGATTGTGATCCTACCACGATGTCAGGTTTCCGTAGGAAATGACATATTCCCCCTATACCTCACCCTTATCTACCTTATGCACGGATTCCTATAGTGATAGTACCCGTTGTGTACCCTTATGATAGTTGCACATCTACATTTTTATATCCTTATTGCATAGTTACTGCATATTACTGTCATGTTACTATAGCTTCACATTTTGATTGTACCGGCTACTGTACTTTCCTTATTTCAGCATTTGCATGACATGTTATTACTGTAATCGCATATCTTAGATTCATGCTGTACGTACATTCCTGCGATTACCTGCATATGTTATCTTCTATTCACGAGTTGGCAACTCACCCCCGTTGTGCCACAGGTGTTTCAGGTTGTTCCCCAAAGTAGTCGAGGCAGGCTATTCCTCCATTCAGCTATCTAGCTATCATCTTTTGCTACAGATACCGCATCATCTCACAGTACCTTTTTGCTTAGGTGGGTTAGATGATTATCTGTATTTCATATTATACATTCGTTGTATTTTGTACTCTCCATCTACTATTGTATTGTTGACTTAGAGACTTGGTGAGGACGTTATAGTGTATTATTATGGATTTGATGTCATTTATATACAGTTTCCTTTCTACTGTCTCTTATTTCTTCGCTACGGCGTCGTATACTTGTGATGAGATTGTTTTTCGCCTTTGGGCCACTTTTTACAAAAAGGGGTGTTGCTAAAATTTTAAAGAAAGAAAGTAAGACTTTGAAAGAATTTGGGTGGTGATTTTCAAATGTTTCAAAAACTTATATTATCTTTTCCGTATTCTCTTGGTTTAGATTTCTGGGTTTTCGGCTTTCTTTTACCGCGTTACGTCTTTAGGCGTTGCGTAGTATTAGGGCCGTCACGGGCCAATTTTGGGTCGTGACAAAGTTGGTATCAGAGCGTTAGGTTTTACCTTTCAGAGTGTAGGATGACCTTAGTATGATGGAGTAGGTAGCTTAAGCAGAGTAACGTAGTGTGTGTATGTCTGCAGCATACCCACAGCGCGGTACTTTGCATTAAGTGATCTAAGTACAATTTGCTTGAAATTCCTTCCTTGATGATTCCTATCCTTAAGATTCGATTTCCTTATTCTCATCGAATCTTATATCTATTTATAGCCTTGCCGCCGATGACTATGGGGACTCAGAGTGATGCAGCGAGGGCCGAGGTCAGAGTTGGCTCGGGTGAGACGAGTACTGACCAGG
Organism: Agapanthus africanus; assembly: GCA_030015575.1. Taxonomy (NCBI): domain Eukaryota; kingdom Viridiplantae; phylum Streptophyta; class Magnoliopsida; order Asparagales; family Amaryllidaceae; genus Agapanthus; species Agapanthus africanus. The sequence continues at coordinate 310,881,709 of CM057347.1, read as the reverse complement.
ATGGCACTCTAGTTGCACAGGTGCAGACGGATCAGCCTACGATCTATACTATGGATGGACTTTTGGCAGAGATGCAGGAGCTCCGCCAGACGATGCGTTCCTTGGTTGATGTCGTTCGGGAGCTACGACAGGAGGTTGTCACCCCTGTTACTCAGCTGTCCCTTACGATCAGCATGCAGCAGTCCGTCACCTACATAGCACCAGTGGTTGCAGCTCCAGTTGACGAGGCGCATATTCCAGAGGCTCAGAGAGTTCCAGGACAGTGGAGGACTCGTACCAGCGTACCATCCCAGAGGCAGAGGTTTGGTCATCGAGACAGATTTCGTGGCCGCCGCGGGAGTAGCGGAGGCTTAGGACGAGGACAGTCGTTCAGCTCTCATCTCCAGGATGGTCAGCAGTCAGCGCGTGGATGTTTCCGATGCGGGAGCCTTCAGCACTTCGTCAGGGATTGTTCCTCATCACGGCGTCAGGATCGTATTCAGAGAGGCCGTGGACGTGGAAGGTTCGCTCAGAGGGCTCAGTCTACTAGAGGAGTTCATCCAGCTGCGAGTAGAGGGCAGGCACAGGAGTTTGCTTCTACTCATCAGGACGCGTAGACGTCCAATGTGGAGTTTTCACGTATCTTTTATTTATATGTTCTTTTGATGTATTTGTTTGTTTCTTGTTTGTACCGTTATCGGGTAGATTAGTAGTAGTTTGTGTTAACTTCTGTCAGCGATTCCTTTGCTGCGCGACACGTATTCAGTTGTGTGCCAATCGGATAGGAGATAGAGATTCGTCCGTCGTTTTGATCCTTCTAGAGAAGTTGGATTTGACGTTCTCCTGGGCACGGACTGGTTAACTACATGCTAGGCGTCTGTGGACTACCGTGAGGAAACAGTCAGGTTTTGTTTTCCCCGGCAAGTCAGTTCTTGTTGTGCAGGTGGATAGTTGTACCGCCTTTCACAGCTTGAATTCAGCCTTTTTCGCTAGTCGGCTACTGAGGAGATGTCATGGATTCTTGGCGTTCACCCGTGATACCGGAGCCACAGTGGGATTGTTGGACCGGGTTCTTTTCGCGCGAGAGTTTTTCCGACGCTGTTCCAGATGGGTCGGCGAAGCTGAGGGAGCTTAAAGGATCAGCTGCAGAGTTGTGGTTTGGGAAGTTTTGTGTGTCTGAGTGTTTCGCTTTTGGAGGCTCCTATTTTGTTTGTCAAGGAGGAAGACGGCAGTTTAGGGTTGCGTATCGACGGATCGTTAATTGAACTGGCTTACGGTGCAGATAGGTATCCCTTACCTCACATTGACGATTTCTTCGATCAGCTCCAGAGCGCGAGACATTTTTCTAAGTTTGCTTGGGATCAGGTCATCATTATTGCAGGTTCGGAGTGATGGCATTCTGAAGACTGCCTTGTGCGTGCTACGGGCTTGTGTGTTTTTTTGTGAGTCGTTGGATTCACTGGTGCCGTGGCAGCATTCGTAGATGTGATGAGCCAGATTTCTTCTGGCCGTTCCTCGACCAGTTTTGTTGTGTTATTTACGACATTCTGGTCTATCTAATGTGTCTTGAGGAACAGAAGCAGCACTTGAGGATTTGTTATGCAGATACTGGGAGAGCACCAGCAGTTTGCTAAATTCTCGAAGTGTTTCTTCAGGCTTGTTTTGTGTTGACTCCTAGGTCTTGTAGTCACGGGAGACGGTTTCGTATGGTTCCGAGGGAGATCATGACCGTACAGCTTAGGTCCAGATATATGTGCAGGACGGAGGTCCGCAGATTTTGGGCTTAGCAGGTTTTTACCGCCGTTTCATGCAGGATTGCTAGAGTAGTGCTGCACCGTCGACTGAATGGACAGGAAGGGAGATTTCGGTTCTGTGGACTGAGGCATGTGTACGGAGTTTTCGGCAGTTGGAGATTCGGTTAACAACTGCATCAGTTCTTTCTTTGCCTTTGGTTTGGGCGACCTTGTTGTTTAAACTGTAATGTTTCTTGAGTGGGCTCGAGTGTGTACTGAGGTGACACTATAGAGTTATCGCTTTTGCTTCCCTACATTTGGAGGAAGTACGAGAAGGATATTCCACTCATGATCTGGAGATGGCCGCGGTGGTTTTGTGTTGGAGATTTGGGGACACCACTTGCTTGAGAGTCGTGTCAGATTTTCCACGGACCACTAGAGCTTAATGAATATCTTCCTGCAGCGGATTTTGATTGTTGTGATAGTCTTCTGCAGATTTACAGTTCTTGTGTGATCGTTGAGTACAGTTTAAGTTCGTCTCTACGGAGGGGACAGCTTGCTCATGTCCGCGCCCGACCACCTTTCCTTAAATCGTTTTCGCGAGACACTGTCCGCCGATACTCGTTCGTCAGTGATACTTGAGCATACTCGGCTGGGTAATGATTCGGAGACCTTGATTTGTGACAATGATGTGCTAAGTTAGGGACGCGTTTGTGTACCTGGTTTCATCGGGTAGAGACGTATAATCCTAGAGCATGCACATCTGTCAACTCTCTATATGCATTCAAGTTCCACCAACGCTTAACGTGACTTGTGAGATAGTTACGGGTGGACAGGGATGTAAAGAGAAGTCAGGATTCGTTTCAAGGTGTCTGTCTTGTTGTGTGCTTGGGTCGAGCATCTGAGGCCGGCTGGAGAATTGCAATCTTTTACTGTTCCGAAGCAGGGATGGGAGCAGATCTCCATGAATTCCGTTATGGTTTCTACCCAGGGTTAGTCAGGGTGTGACTCCATCCGGATTCTTGTCGTCCGGTTATACTCAGTTTACTCAGTTGTTTTGTTAAGTGGTGGGTTTGTTTGGTCGTTGTCAGCAGTTGGGGATAGTCACTCGCCATCGTTAGGGTTCTCCTTCGATAGCCGTTATCAGGAGACACTCCAATTGGCCACCCTTAGGCTTAGGGGTTAGGTCGTGTCGATCACCAGTCTGTTGTTTTTCTGACTCTGCGTAAGTAGGATTTTGGACCCCAGTTATGTCTAGAGACTTCGGAGATAGTCCAGTTGTGTAGGTCAGGATGGAGATTGTCCATTGCGAACTGAGGTCTTATGCCGACTGCGTTGGTCATAGATTCGAGCTCGTAAGGACAGATCATGTATTCCTACGGACTTTCCGATGAATGACGTGTTGGATTTTTGGAAAGCTTGTCCCAGGATTTAGGTCCTTCTGAGATCCTATAGGCGAGTTAGTTTTGTTGCCTTTAATTTGGCTCTTCTGCCCAGATTATTGGATTTTCACCCCGTATTCCTTATGATGATACTTTACAATTTCCTTCATGACCTTCCTCACATGATCTAGCATCAGACCACTTAACTTGACGCGATCTTTCGTTCGCCAGCAGCCAATTGTGTTAATGGCTCAGCGGGTGGAGGAACATCGGTCAAGGGTCTTACTATCTGTGAAGGGTTTTTCTTGGACGTAGCCATATAGTGAGGTAATCACTTGGGAGGTTGCGAGCGAGATTTGAGGATTTTAATCTTCTCTTTGAAGGTACCGTAGAGGTGTATTTTTAAATTCGGGGACGAATTTCTTTTAAGGGGGGAGATTGTAACACCTTAGAATGTGTTTTGTAGCTAATTATATTTTTATGTATGATTTTTTTAATAAAAGTTTACCAAATTGGGTTTTAAATATTTTATCCTATTTATTGAGTATTTTAGTAGATTTTTTCTTAGCCTTGCACACACTTGTGCATGATAACTAGGCTTGTTTTTGGTGTTTAACCATGATTGGTAACATAGTGAACTAACCATTCCTTAATCTAGTTTAATATTGTATTAGGTGTTTTGGGTTTAATAGTGTATTGTTGTTTTAAAATGAAAATGAATTTGAATATGGTTGTTTTTGTGTTGACTTGGTGAGAGAGAGAGAGAGAGTGCATTATGAGGCATGATGGCCTTGCCATGCCTCATTAAATGAAGAGAGAGAGAGAGAGGGGTTGACCCTTGGTGCCACAATTTCCTTGCCTCTCAATTTCTTCTCACTTCTCTCATTTCTCTCACACAAACACACACACAAACACACACACACTCACCTTCAGGGCAGCAGCAGAGAGAAGCAGCAGCAACAGAGGCAAGCAGCAGCAACAGCAAAGCCGCATCTGCAGCAACTTCTGGAGCAGCAGTGGGAGCTCCAGCAACTGCAGCAGCCATCATCTCCTACACACACTTCTTCTCTTGCTTCCTTGGGTTCTTTTGGGTATAATTCTGAGCTCTTTCCCTAGCTTTCCTAGCTTGTGTGTCGATTAGTGTCGGTTTGTGTTTAATTTTTAGTTTAGTGCTAGATTGTGATGTTTTGTGTGGACTTTTGGATAATTGATGATTGTGTTGGTTAACCCTACTTGTTTAAGTGTTGTTAGGGTCACCTTAACTGAGTTTAACCCCAGATTACACTAAAATACCATAGGGTTTTCCTATTGTGCTATATTGTCGTTTTTATACGATATATTGGATATCTGAGATCTGCTATGGACCCGGACCTTACAGAGTGAAATTGAGAAGACTGGGACATGATACCTAGGTTTAGACACCACCACCTAAGCACGACCCCCTAACTCCCAATGCAGGCCGCCAATTAATCCAGATGGCCGCAATTTGCGGCCAATAGGGGGACAGGGGTGTTGGGCTCTTGGCTAGGGGTCCCTTCTGTGTTGTCTGGGTCTTTGGCATGTCTAGTTTTGTGATATCTTACCTGTAGGAAAATCTGGGGTCATATATCGTTTTTGGTGTTCGTTGTGTTTGCGCGATACGCGCGATACGTGAGTGGGTTCTGTGATCCAGCGTATCGCGGCGTGTCGCGATGGCTTTAGATGCGTACACACACGATTCAACGTATCGTGCACACGCGCGTTTGGTTCGCGACGTGAGTTTCTCGTTTTGGTTCGATATCGCGTTTCGCGGAATATTTGGCTTATATGTGATTTCTATGTCTTATTTGCAGGTTTGCAGGCAGGGACTACGGACACTACTACAGAGGGAGCAGATGGTAGGATTCACCTAGCGTGGAGTGTAGGTGAGTAGATTTAACATCTACAAGGGAATCGCCCGCATGGCGTTATGCGTCTGGGCTAGGATTCAAATACCTGTCGCGCATTCTACGTCATTGTTAAAATTACGCCTTTATTTTATTTCCTTGATATAGTTGTACTGTGACTAGCAGCCGTAGGACACTGCACACATTATTGACGGTTCATGTTGCACGAGCACGGATTGTATGCTACACACACCGTCAATAATTGTCATGTCACACACAACCCCTTATAGATTCTATTGCCTATCAAACTTGACAACTATCTTATCGTATACCTGTAGTGTATCTTACCATTAGTGATAGGTACATATACACTTTGCGATACAGCTACAGGTATACAATGCACATATTTTAGTTATACCGGGGGGTTTCCTACATATGTTACTTATACCCAGGGGGGTATACGGCATCTTTTACTTATAGGTAGATACCTATACTTGGCTGTACCTTATTGATTTTGCATACATCTGGTTCAGCTATATACTTTTGTTTACCTGCTCGCATTCAGATATATCGCATATATTTATTCCTGGATTTGCGCATTGTTTATTTGGATTTTATATGACGTTTTCGGGATTTGGGAACCGCGGGAGTTCATGAAATTATGCATACATTGAACAACCCGGTTTTCTTGATATGATATTTGCGCGTCCACCATGAGTTTTATCGGTGCTGATTATATACTCCATACGAGGTGTGGTTGCCGTATGAGAGTACATGGTGGGGCCCGGTATGGTTCCCCTCGGCAAGTAGTTCGATGGGTTTGTCGATTGAGCCTGGAGGCGGGCGAGTACCTACCGGTGATTGTTTGGACCTGGCAGTTGTCCGGAGGATACTGGCCAGAGTCGAGAGATGGATGCGGGATGATCTGTACTGCCGGGGCCGAGGGCCGACACCGCAGACGGACCCCGTGGGCCGATCCGGACTGACGGAGCCCGATATACGAGGATTTCTGTGTCGATGCTTGGCACACTGTTTTCATGATATTTCTTTTAAACACCTTTTGTATATATAACAGGGGATTTAGCCGTTGTTATATATACCTTTACACCAATATTAGTGGAGTGGGACGCTAATATATGTGTATTGCCCCCATCTTATTTATTTCTGCATATATATATATATATATATATATATATATACCTGTAGGATGTTAGGTCTTACTTGAGATTTGACTTGGGATAGTAGGTGATTCATTGAGATGGGATATTGGATATGAAAGAGATGGATGATTTGTACATTCGAGATATAGGAGAGCTATTCGATATTGTACTTGAGGTGATGTGAGATCTATGTGATATGAGAGCCCAGTTTGGGGGCCGATTTGACGATTTGGGATGTGAGTGTCATGATGGATTGTGATCCTACCACGATGTCAGGTTTCCGTGGGAAATGACATATTCCCCCTATACCTCACCCTTATCTACCTTATGCACCGATTCATATAGTGATAGTACACGTTGTGTACCCTTATGATAGTTGCACATCTACATTTTTATATCCTTATTGCATAGTTACTGCATATTACTGTCATGTTACTATAGCTTCACATTTTGATTGTACCGGCTACTGTACTTTCCTTATTTCAGCATTTGCATGACATGTTATTACTGTAATCACATATCTTAGATTCATGCTGTACGTACATTCCTGCGATTACCTGCATATGTTATCTTCTATTCACGAGTTGGCAACTCACCCCCGTTGTGCCACAGGTGTTTCGGGTTGTTCCCCAGAGTAGTCGAGGCAGGCTATTCCTCCATTCAGCTATCCAGCTATCATCTTTTGCTACAGATACCGCATCAGCTCACAGTACCTTTTTGCTTAGGTGGGTTAGATGATTATCTGTATTTCATATTGTATATTCGTTGTATTTTGTACTCTCCATCTACTATTGTATTGTTGACTTAGAGACTTGGTGAGGACGTTATTGTAGGGTTCCTAGGCACTCTCAAGAGGTCTCACAAGGCATCAACCATGCCAATTTTAAATTTTACGGGTGCCGAGAAACCCTAATACGGATCGTTAACTAGAAATTTAGGCGAAACTACGAGCTAGTTAACAACTTAACTAAGAGTTAAACGGAAATACAACCTTTGTAGATCCGGTGCTCCACCTCCATAGCTCCGCGATGAAGTCTCTTCGCTTTCCAAATAGAACCATGACTCTAGCATCGGTTTCATCGGAGAAAAAGCGGGCTAGGTCACCGACGACGATGCCGAAGATGATCTACGTCGAGGCATCACTAGATCAAGCTCCACCTTCACCAAGCCATGAAAACTTGTGAAGGAAACACCCTATACTACTTGGCAAGAGGTAGAGGATGAAGAAATAGGAAGTGGGTTCACTTTAGAATTGGATTTCTCACTCTTTTTCACAAGTTGCCATTGATGGAGGCAAGCTTGCTTCAATGTTGAAGATGAAGAAGAAGAAGAAAGAATATCATTAGTATATCCAAAAAGAATAATCAAAATGAATACTTATCATATCCTAACCTTAGTTAAGTGTAGAGAATAGACCATGGTTAGTTTAAATGGTTAGGGTTAAGCATGAGACAAAATGGTCATGTAGTCAAAGCTTCATGAAGTTTCAACTACAAACAAAGAAAGCCACCATTTTCCTCAATTATCCTTTCCAAAATGAAAAATAAATAAATAAATAAGCAAAGGATAAACAAAACCCTAATCATTAGTTTAACCATGGTTTAATTCTTTGCACTTAACCAAGTAAACATGTATCATCAAACATGATACAATCATTTGCACAAAAAGTATATCACATATACAACTTGTACATCCAAGTGAGAAAATCCATTTAAAATGAACCAATACTAGTTAATGCAAAGTAATATATCAAATATATAATTATACATTAAATCATTAAATCAACACTTGATTTAACGATCCGGTCATATCGCATATAACCGACTAGTATCCAATGTATCGGCTTATCGAATCAACCCTCGATTCGATAACTAGGTTATATCGCATATAACCATTCGATACATTCATCGTGAGAATAGAATACGGTATCACATACACCCATTATTCTCGGTCCCGCACATATCTCATATGCGCTCCTATTTCGTTTCGCTTGAGCCAGGAAACCTCTGTGTAGGACTCTAAAGACTCGTCAATACGCCGGTAGCAGGTGATGATCACATCAAACACCAACAAGCCGCAAGCGGTCTGCTAAACGTAACGGCCACCCGGGTATTGAGCGATCAGAAGATCGACGAGCAAGCCCGCTCACACTCCTGTGAATCCAACCAGTAACACTTAACGTACAGTCCGGTCTGATCGTCTGATATGTCGCATATCTCGCCTAGGGGTGGTAAACGTCAGACCCCAATAGCTCGATAAGTCGTGTCGATATGAGGTCTATAACAATTCGAGATACTACTGGTAACACTTACCAGTAAATCTCAGCAACCCTGGCCAGGGATTTCCTGTTATAGCCAATCGAGCACAGCGCAACATCAACTCCCTATACCGGGAGAGACGAATCCCCTCCTATCGCTCATTGCCTCCATATGACTCGGGAATGTACCCAAAAACCACCGTTTTGCACGCCCTCTTGGACTTGTTAAGATGGAAATCAAAGCACAGTGGGAACCACACAAGACTCTATGACGATCTCGGGTCAACAGACTACTCTATACCAGTGTCACCAGAGAACTGCCATCTGACGTAAGATATAATACCATCTGGGAGTTCTCGGCGAGTCCGTCCAGTGTACCCAATCTCCACTGAGCACCCGTATATCATCTCTGATGTCAAACACCAATGGATATGGGATCATCCATCGCCCATCTGTATGGGTCGAGAAGGTATACGCTAGTCTACTCTGGTATATCGATGCCCCGTCTCGATATACCCACGACTAGGGACTTTGAAGGATGTACTTATGGACTACCATGTCCCCACTAGTATGATCCGCATCATAGTCCAGGTAGTCAAGTACACATCCTAAGGGCTTTACCAACATGTAACAGAGAGACAATCAGTGTACACGTTAAGGTAAAGATCAACCAGATAGCATACTATCATGTCGAGCAAGAAAGTCCTCCCTATATATGTCCAAGCATCCACTACAATATACATCCTATGTATAGTAATGGCCTCTAGGGCATACATATAACTAACAATCTCCCACTTGCACTAGGGCCATCTGTAGCAGTGGTTGCAGTATCCCATACTCAACCATCCCATAAAATTCTCTTTCTGGGAATAGGCCTTTGTGAGTGGATCCGCCGTGTTGTCCTCTGAGTCTACTCTCCTAACCTCGATCCCTTTGAGATCAAACATCTCCATGATCAGGTGATACTGCCTTAGAATATGTCTGGATCACTGATGGGACGGACGTTCCTTGGCATAAGCCACATCTCCATTGTCACACAATGGGAGGAACTAAGTTCATCTCATGAACAAATATACATCCAGACTGCCTCTTTGGTAGCATCTTAAGTAGCGATGTATCCAGCCTTTATCGTCTAGTATGCCACGGTATCTAGCTTGGAACTCTTCCAACATACCGTCCCTTTACTGAGGGTAAAGACAATGCCTGTGACTGATTTTCAGTCGTCCTTATCACCCTGGAACCCTTCCAGTGATTCTCCCGAGGATCGGTTGATACCATCTCACTACAACTAGTGAGAATCCTAACATCCATTTAGATCTATCTTATAGATCCAAAATCCAGGATTTAGGAGGTATCATTTTTGATCCATATGGAGAATCATTGTGATAAGAGGAGATTGACCGAGCGCAGCATAGGAAACTCCTTCCCTATCAAGAGTATGTCATCCACGTACTCTACGAGGATCGTCACCATACTCCCTACTACCTTTTTGTTTATACAAGGTTCATCTACCATTTTGATGATGTCAAACTCTTTGACTAAATCATCAAAACAGATGTTCCAACTCCGCGATGCCTGCTTTATCTTATAAAGCATCTTGTGCACGTTTCCGCTACTCCCACTGTCTACGAAGCCCTCTTGCTGTGTACTTATAGACTTTCTCTTCTAAAACATCATTTAGAAAAGCAGTCATGACACCCAACCGCCAGATATCGTAGTTATGGTATGTAGCCGTGGTAAGTAGGATCTGGATGGACTTAAGCATAGCCATTGGAAAAGGTTTCATCATAATCCACGCCTGGTCGATGACGAAAAGCTTTAACAAGTCTAGCTTTGAAAGTCTCAACTTTTCCATATACACCAAGTAATCTTCTCAAGATATACTTGCTCCTGATGGGGATTTAACCCTTCAGATATAGCAACCAAAGTCCATACTTTGTTGGTGTATATGGATTCCATCTCAGATCACTAAGCATCCAGCCATTCTTACAGAGTCCTACTCCTGATGGCCAGCTCGAAACTAGTTGGGTCATCATCTTATGATGCAATCCTCGCTCCCACTGTTATAGAGAAACCGAAGTATCTCTCAGGTGGGTGAGGAACCCTACTAGATCGGCGGAGAGGCTGAGGTTCGTTGGTAACTATTGAATCCTTTGGTTCTATCAAATCATCAGCTGTAGTTTGTATAGCTGGAACCTTTCCAGTTCTACATAACAGATCTTGCCTCGAGCTTGTTCCGGATTTTGCTTTTAGACATAGGCCGGACAACCCCAAATCTTAACTAACTTAAGAGATGGGCTCTTCCCTTATCATATCACATATGAAATGGTATGCAACTGATTTGATTTGAACTCTATTCAATAGGATGCAGCTTCTTAAGTGCATAACTCCCAAAAGGAAACAGGTAACTCTGTAGTACTCATCATAGAGCACACCTTATCATATAGGGTGTGATTGCTCCGCCCCGATATACCATCGTGCTATGGTGTATATTAATGCTGAGAGAGAATCTCATTCTCCTTTAGAAAAGTCCAAGAATTCCGTGCCCAAGTATTCTCCTCCTTGATCTCATCATAGGACATAATACTTATACCCGTATTTTGGTTCTCTACTTCTAACTTATATTCTGTGAATATCTCAAAAGGTTCGGACTTGTGTTTCAACAGGAACATATGTCTGAATTTCGAGAGATCATCAGAGAATGTAACGAAGTACAAAGAACCAGTCCTGGCATATGTAGACAGGGGACCTTACATACATCAACATGTATCATCCCAAGAGTTTACTAACTCTTTCTCTGCTTCCAGTAAACAGAGCTATGGTCATCGTATCTTTGTGACATGACTGGCAAGTTTCATAAGATGTAAATTCAAACAGATTTAAATATGCATCTAAATGTAACTTCAGCCAGTCGGGTCGCATTGATATGACCTAGTCTACAATGCCTCAAGAAGGATTCGTTCATTTCTGAACTATTCCTCTTGTGTGTGTTCCGTATACTAAAGAACTATAGTTTGATTTAGAACATTAATGCTTTTAGATAACGTGCCTGAACCGATCAACTTTTGATATAGGAAATGTTCAAAACATTATCCAACTATATAAAATTTTATCATTTCTTTACTAATAAAGAGATTGATATGATTTTGTATATTAGGTTCGGTATCTAATAACATTCGTTCAGAATCAATGTATTGGTAATACAGGGTGACAGTGACCAACAGACTTGGCTGCAACACTTGCCCCGTTTTCTGTCTCATGAAACTTATCACCCGTTCTCAGTTCTCTACCTTTCTGTAGCCCTATGTAACAGATTACATATCTGGGATCCTGATCTGGTATCACATACCCAGGACGTAAAGGATACAGAGAAACAGTTCTGTATAATGAACACACCCGAAGATGATGCATCATCATGCACTCTCTTCGTTTGGACGGCACGGGAATTCTGGTAATCCCCAATTTCCTGCTCTGTTTTATAACAATTATAAGTAGGAGCGGGACCAACGTTCCCCAGCTTAGTATAACAAGCGGGTTCGGTCAATATTCCGTATTATTATCTTGATTAAGGCGTGATATGGTCGCTACCTGGAGAGAGAGAGAAGAAAACACTCAGCGTGCGCTCTTGCAAGAATAGATTGGTTTTCATTTTATCTAATCAGGATGGCTCCCACTGCTTTTTATCTAATCTTCCTTCAAACCCTAAAAGGAAAGACTAGCCGGGATTAATTACACACTACAAGTTCGCCAATCTTTCAGCCAGGCCAGTGTCGGTACTTTGAGGGAGGTCCCCCGCGCTTTCGCACGAACCTAATTAATGTAAACCTCGTTTTCCCAGAGGCGTAACCTCATTGACACCTTTCTAGACACCTACTTGATCGGCTAATTGTAATGTATAAAACTCTCCCAGGAGTAACAATTACTCGCAGTGGGTATCGGGATCCAACTATCTCATAGAAGGTATGCAATCTCATTGCAAATTTCAACACTTGAAATTCCCGATAATATTTTGCCCCGAACGATCTATGACCTTGATAAGGTCAACAAACCATAGACCGCAAGTCAAGTTCAACCCGTCATTTCTTGATTGAATCAAACCCACCCGCACGACCCTTGACAAGGTCAACAAGGCCGCACGACTACCCTAACCCAATCTGCATCATATGCAAAAGCAGATAAATACTGGTTAGCTACCGCACACTGCGCCTTGACAAGGTCGACAAACGCAGCACGAATACTAAACAGGACTTATCTGAAATGACGGAGGGCTACGACAGGTTTTTCTGAAAACCTATTGCGTAATGAACTTGATATCGTTGTAGAATCAATTGATTTTAAAAATGGAGTGCTTTTGAGGCTTTTCTAGTTTTGCTAAAGGAGTCACTCCCGGTGAAGGGATCGTCGGTCCTTTCCTCATCGAATAAGGTGCGGGATATATCATATATATCACTGTGCAAAGCAAAACTCTTAAAAGCAATCAAAAGACAAACCGAGTGTGTAGCATCTGCCAGTTATTGCTAAAGGAGTCACTCCCGGTGAAGGGATCTCGGTCCTTTCCTCATCGAATAAGGTGCAGGATATATCATATATACCGCTGTGCAAAGCAAGAACTGTAGCTACCTGTTTTATTTTTGAAATTCGATTCCACAACATCTTAGGTTTCTTTTATTTCATTAATCACATTAATGAAGTCCCATCATTTAAGTACCTAAACATCACAGATAAATACGACGTACACTTATGCCATCCGTATTCGCCTCGATGTCCCCTCATGCACCGTTAGGTTAGGTAACTAACGGCAGAGCAGGGCAGGGCTAGCGCGGGTGTAAAACATAAGTAACGTCTATATAATATATCATATATACTATATACAGTATCTATCACAGAACATCACATTACAGATATCGCAGCAGAAGAATCATATGAAATATTGGATATACTAGGACGTCCGTGTTTTTAATACGAGCCAGTATAAAACACGGATTCCACGGTCGTGATGAATAGCCAAACCCACACCCCTAGACCCCTACGAGAGCGACAAGCAACCCTACCAATTCTAGGGTTAGGAGACCCGGACTCGACTCCTCGAGTTGGTCTCTCACTGGACCCCAGAACCCGGTTACATGTGCCCTCCTCCTTGGGTCTATCCTAGTGCGGAAAAGTAAATAATATACAAAGGGTGACATCTTCCGCAACCTAGAAGTGCCCCAATAAAAGAATATTACATACAAGTTTTTACATGAATGAAAATGGAAAAACACTCATCTCACATAAAAAACCCCGGCTATTCAAACACGACGATCCAATATAACATATCCAGCAACACATAACATCACATGTCATCAACGTAAGTAAATATGCGCATCCAAATTGTCGTTGACATATAGCAACGAAACCGGCGATATCACATATTACACTTACGGTCACAGAAAAGAAAGTGTAAAACTACAACAGTTGGAATCCGCAACCACCTTAGACATCGCATGCCTGACCAAATGAATTACTTAGACATCACATGCCTAACAATTATAAACCCCGCATTTTAGTCTCAAAATCGAAAACACTTTTCAATACCAAGTCGGGTAATTCAACAAGATTCCCGACATCCTGATCGAATGCTCGTCGCAAACTTCAGTAGACGGCTGCACCCCCGATACCGTCGACGAAGTGCACCAAGGCGGAACACCGCTACCGCGAGCACCCGGACGGATGCTTTCGGCGACGGGGTTCTCCTACAGTCACTTGGTCGGGGCTATGGAGTGAGGCTGTCTATTAAGTTTATTCGGCGAGTATCCGCGTACGCTACGTGATTGCGACGGACTTTTGATCGCATCAAAATTCCGTGGCAACCGATCAAGTGAGACTAAACTGCTATGTTTATAACATTCATTCAGTTATCTCATAACTACTTGTGAATTCCAATTATTGTATCACATTCCGGATAAATAGAAAATGTTAAACTTTTCGATCAAACAGTCGAACACCCAAGTTTTCCCGATATAGATCAACACATGAAATAAGTCTAACAACATTCAGTTCGTGCCTCAGTACCAACGGTCCAGCCGTAGAAGGGTCAAGCCAACGCCTCACATGTGGCACGCCGTACTGCCCCAAACCCGAAGGTTCAAAGGGCAGTTCAAGACGGTCACATAATCGAGTTAAGGTTTGTTGTCTTCTAGAGGGATCATCGCGTTACTTGCACTACTTAGAACGTCGTTAAACTACGGAAAAATCCAACACTTGGAAATTTCCCGACAGGGGAAAAATTGGGTATTTATATCCGGTCGAACTTTTTAACATATTCAAAAATTATCCGGAAGCCACACAGACAAAATTTGATAATCCGATCGAACATTCGAATCCCCAAAACAACCCAGAAAATTCAACTCTTGAAAAAATATTAAAAAATCCCAGGAAACCCAGCACTGAAAATTATGAATTACTGTGCAAAATTCGATGCCACAAAAGACAAAACGGCCGCGGAACCGCCGCACGAGCCATGCTCGTGCCGCGGAACCGCGGCGCATTGAAGGAATTAGGCACACGAATTTTACAGAAACCCTTAGAATTTCCTGCTGATTTTTCTGCATATTTTTAATATCGAAAAACTCCAGATTTTGGAAAAAGTCCAGAGAGCATGTTTGTGTTAGGGTTTCGGGTTCGTTCGGGTTTCAAACTTCGTCTACACATCGCCTAAGGCTCTAGCTAGGCTCTGATACCACTGTAGGGTTCCTAGGCACTCTCAAGAGGTCTCACAAGGCATCAACCATGCCAATTTCAAATTTTACGGGTGCCGAGAAACCCTAATACGGATCGTTAACTAGAAATTTAGGCGAAACTACGAGCTAGTTAACAACTTAACTAAGAGTTAAACGGAAATACAACCTTTGTAGATCCGGTGCTCCACCTCCATAGCTCTGCGATGAAGTCTCTTCGCTGTCCAAATAGAAACATGACTCTAGCATCGGTTTCATCGGAGAAAAAGCGGGCTAGGCCACCGACGACGATGCCGAAGATGATCTACGTCGAGGCATCACTAGATCAAGCTCCACCTTCACCAAGCCATGAAAACTTGTGAAAGAAACACCCTATACTACTTGGCAAGAGGTAGAGGATGAAGAAATAGGAAGTGGGTTCACTTTAGAATTGGATTTCTCACTCTTTTTCACAAGTTGCCATTGATAGAGGCAAGCTTGCTTCAATGTTGAAGATGAAGAAGAAGAAGAAAGAATATCATTAGTATATCCAAAAAGAATAATCAAAATGAATACTTATCATATCCTAACCTTAGTTAAGTGTAGAGAATAGACCATGGTTAGTTTAAATGGTTAGGGTTAAGCATGAGACAAAATGGTCATGTAGTCAAAGCTTCATGAAGTTTCAACTACAAACAAAGAAAGCCACCATTTTCCTCAATTATCCTTTCCAAAATGAAAAATAAATAAATAAATAAGCAAAGGATAAACAAAACCCTAATCATTAGTTTAACCATGGTTTAATTCTTTGCACTTAACCAAGTAAACATGTATCATCAAACATGATACAATCATTTGCACAAAAAGTATATCACATATACAACGTGTACATCCAAGTGAGAAAATCCATTTAAAATGAACCAATACTAGTTAATGCAAAGTAATATATCAAATATATAATTATACATTAAATCATTAAATCAACACTTGATTTAACGATCCGGTCATATCGCATATAACCGACTAGTATCCAATGTATCGGCTTATCGAATCAACCCACGATTCGATAACTAGGTTATATCGCATATAACCATTCGATACATTCATCGCGAGAATAGAATACAGTATCACATACGCGCATTATTCTTGGTCCCGCACATATCTCATATGCGCTCCTATTTCGTTTTGCTTGAGCCAGGAAACCTCTGTGTAGGACTCTAAAGACTCGTCAATACGCCGGTAGCAGGTGATGATCATATCAAACACCCACAAGCCGTAAGCGGTCTGCTAAACGTAACGGCCACCCGGGTATTGAGCGATAAGAAGATCGACGAGCAAGCCCGCTCACACTCCTGTGAATCCAACCAGTAACACTTAACGTACAGTCCGGTCTGATCGTCTGATATGTCGCATATCTCGCCTAGGGGTGGTAAACGTCAGACTCCAATAGCTCGATAAGTCGTGTCGATATGAGGTCTATAACAATTAGAGATACTACTGGTAACACTTACCAGTAAATCTCAGCAACCCTGGCCAGGGATTTCCTGTTATAGCCAATCGAGCACAGCGCAACATCAACTCCCTATACCGGGAGAGACGAATCCCCTCCTATCGCTCATTGCCTCCATGTGACTCGGGACTGTACCCAAAAACCACCGTTTTGCACGCCCTCTTGGACGTGGTAAGATGGAAATCAAAGCACAGTGGGAACCACACAAGACTCTATGACGATCTCGGGTCAACAGACTACTCTATACCAGTGTCACCAGAGAACTGCCATCTGACGTAAGGTATAATACCATCTGGGAGTTCTCGGCGAGTCCGTCCAGTGTACCCAGTCTCGACTGAGCACCCGTATATCATCTCTGATGTCAAACACCAATGGATATGGGATCATCCATCGCCCATCTGTATGGGTCGAGAAGGTATACGCTAGTCTACTCTGGTATATCGATGCCCCGTCTCGATATACCCACGACTAGGGACTTTGAAGGATGTACTTATGGACTACCATGTCCCCACTAGTATGATCCGCATCATAGTCCAGGTAGTCAAGTACACATCCTAAGGGCTTTACCAACATGTAACAGAGAGACAATCAGTGTACACGTTAAGGTAAAGATCAACCAGATAGCATACTATCATGTCGAGCAAGAAAGTCCTCCCTATATATGTCCAAGCATCCACTACAATATACATCCTATGTATAGTAATGGCCTCTAGGGCATACATATAACTAACAGTTATAGTGTATTATTATGTATTTGATGTCATTTATAAACAGTTTCCTTTCTACTGTCTCTTATTTCTTCGCTACGGCGTCGTATACTTATGATGAGATTGTTTTTCGCCTTTGGGCCACTTTTTGCAAAAAGGGGTGTTGCTAAAATTTTAAAGAAAGAAAGTAAGACTTTGAAAGAATTTGGGTGGTGATTTTCAAATGTTTCAAAATCTTATATTATCTTTTCCGTATTCTCTTGGTTTAGATTTCTGGGTTTTCGGCTTTCTTCTACCGCGTTACGTCTTTAGGCGTTGCGTAGTATTAGGGCCATCACGGGCCATTTTTGGGTCGTGTCATATCTAAAAGAAGGTGGCAGAGAGTAAGGTTGTCTTCCTCGTATTATACGTGGAAGACATACTCTTGATAGGAAATGACATTCCTATGCTGCAATCGGTCAAGCTCTTCTTATCACAAAGATTCTCAATGAAAGATCTAGGTGATGCCTCCTGCATACTGGGAATTATGATCTATAGAGATAGATCTAAAAGGATATTGGGATTGTCCCAATCCAGGTACATTGACACCATACTAAAGAGGTTTAGTATGGAAGAATCCAAGCGTGGGAATTTACCCACAATCTCTGGACTCACTCTCTCCAAAGAGATGTCTCCCAAGACTGATTTGGAGAGAGCTCGCATGCAAGGGATACCCTATGCTTCGGCTGTAGGCTCCATCATGTACGTGATGCTATGTACCAGACCCAATGTAGCATACTCACTAAGTGTAGTGAGTAGGTATCAAGCTGATCCTGGAGAGAGTCACTGGACAACTGTGAAGAGCATTCTCAAGTACTTACGAAGGACTAAGGAGATGCTCTTGGTGTATGGTAACAGAGAACTCCAAGTGGAGTCCTTTACCGATTCGAGCTTCTAGAGTGATACGGCTGACTCTAAGTCGCACTCGGGATTTGTCTTTACCCTTTACGAAGGGGCGGTTAGCTGGAAGAGTTCCAAGCAGGAAACCGTGGCAGACTCGACGACGGAGGCTGAATACATCGCTGCCAACGATGCTGCTAAAGAGGCTGTCTGGATCAAGAAGTTCATTACTGAACTTGGAGTGGTTCTATCCATTGAGCATCCAATACCTTTGTATTGTGATAACAATGGAACGGTGGCTTTGGCCAAGGAACCCAGATCCCATCAGCGATCCAGGCATATTCTGAGGCGGTATCACCTGATCCGGGAGATAGTTGATCGCCGGGAGATCGAGGTCAGGAGGGTTGACACGAAGAACAACACAGCGGATCCACTCATGAAGGACATTCCCCAGATACAGTTTGAGAGACTCTTCGGGATGCTTGATATGCGATACTACAGTAGCTGGCCCTAGTGCAAGTGGGAGATTGTTAGTTGTATATATGCCCTAGAGGCCAGTATTGTACAGATGATGTATATTATATTGGATGCTTGGACATATATAGAGAGGACTTTCTTGCTCGACATGATAGTATGCTATCTGGTTGCTCTTTATCTTAACATGTATACTTGTCTCTTGATACTGTCTTATCGTTACATGTTGGTAAAGCCTTTAGGATGTGTACTTGACTATTTGGACTATGATGCGGATCATACTAGTGGGGACATGGTAGTCCATAAGTACATCCTTCAAGGTCCCTAGTTGTGGGTGTATCGAGACGGGGCATCGATATACCAGAGTAGACTAGCGTATAGCTTCTCGACCCATATAGATGGGCGATGGATGATCCCATATCCATTGGTGTTTGACATCATAGATGATATACGGGTGCTCAGTGGAGACTGGGTACACTGGAAGGGCTCCCCGAGAACTCTCAAATGGTATTATACCTCACGTCAGATGGCAGTTCTCTGGTGACACTTGTGCAGGTTAGTCTGTAGACCCGAGATCGTCATAGAGTCTTGTGTGATTCCCACTGTGCATTGATTTCCACCTTACCACGTCCAAGAGGGCGTGCAAAAGGGTGGTTTTTGGGTACAGTCCCGAGTCACATGGAGGCAATGAGCGATAGGAGGGGTTTCGTCTCTCCCGGTATTGGGGGTTGATGTTGTGCTATGCTCGATTGGCCATAACAGGGAAGTCCCTGGCCAGGGCTGATTTAGAGATTTACTGGTAAAAGTTACCAGTAGTTTCTCGACCCGTTATGAGCCTCACATCGGCACGACTTATCGGTTATTGAGGTCTGACGTTTACCACCCCTAGACTTGATATGCGACATATCAGACGAGGAGACCGGACTGTACGGGAAGTGTTACCGTTTGGCTTTTACAGGAGTTGGAGCGGGCTTGCTTGCTGATCTTCTGATCGCTCAATACCCGGATAGCCGTTACGTCCAGCTAGTACCGCTGACGGCTTGTGGGTGCTTGATGTGATCATCACCTACTGCCGGCGTATTGACGAGTCTTTAGAGTCCTACATAGAGGTTTTACTGGCTCAGGCAAAACGAAATAGGAGCGCATATGTGATATGTGCGGGATCGAGAATGATGCGTGTATGTGATACCGTATTCTATTCTCGCGACTTTTTGTATCGGTCGGTTATATGTGATATAGCCGGGTTTTTGAATCAAGTGTTGATTCGATAAGTCGATACATTGGATGTTAGTCGGTTATATGAGATATAACCGGATTATTAAGTCAAGTGTTGATTTAATAATTTAGTGTATAATTGTATATATGATATACTAATTTACATTAACTAACATTTGTTCACTTAAGGATTTTTTTCACATGTGCACAACTTTAGTATATATGAGATATATATTAAAATGTGTTATCATTTTGTATCATGGTTGATGATACATCTTTCATAGGTGTGTAAGACATACACCATTCTATTTATTATGGTGGGTTATAATTATTTAAGGTAATTACAAAATTAGTGGAGATTTGGAAAGAGCATGAAGCTTGTAGAAGCTTTCTTTGCTTTGACAAAGTCTATTAATTTTGTCTTTACTTTAGATCTTTCTTAACCTAACCATTTGGATTAGCCATGGTTATGTCTCTACATGAGTTAGTATATGATACCCACTCACCCATGGTTGGCTCACTCACTTGATAATTATTCTCATTTTTTTCTTTTGTTCTTCTTCTTCTACTTTGAGCAAAAAGAAAAAGCTTGCTAGGGTTTTGAAAAGAGAGTGAAAGATTGTGAGACATAAAATTCTAAAGAGAACCCACTTCCTATTTCTCCATCCTCTACTAGACTAGCACTTTAGTTTAGGGTGTTTGCTTCACTAATTCTCTAGTTAGTGAAGTAGAAACTTGAGTTGGTATTCTCTCGACGTAGATCATCTTCGGCCTCGAAGACTTCAAGCAAGGACGCATCTTTCGCCTCGTGAAGCCATGCAAGAGCCCGGGAGAACCATGATCGCAGCGAAGGGACTACAACAAGGAGCTTTAGAAGTGAAGGACCGATCTACAAAGGTTGTATTTCGTATTCACTTAGTAGTAAAAAGATATCTACTTCCATGTGATAGCCTAATAGTCTAGCCAAGATCTTGTTTAGGGTTGTTAGGCACGGCTAAAATTTTAATCGGGCATGGTTGATGCCTTGTAGTACCTTGTTAGAGTGCCTAGTAACCCTACACATTCGAGCGGTAAATCTTGTCTAATTGCTATAGCTCTTTTAGACGGATTTGCGAACGTGACATTCACGTTGATGTTCTGTGTTGTACTGTGATGTTGCGGATTTGTCGTGGTGGGTAGCCTGGAGCAATGGTAGTACAGTTTGATTACATTTGTTCATTTGATATTGCGGGGTGAGCGTCCGACATGTGGACTGCCATCACTGCCTGTTTGTATATTATTCTTTTGGGGCACGACCTGTTTGAGGTCGATGTACCCGTTGTACATATTTTATTTTCTGTACTAGGATTACCCCGCGGTAGAGTGCACGGATAGCCAGGTTCTAGAGGGCAGCGAGCCCGCATCTCATGGCTTTGAGACAGAGGGGGGCTTTACTCTAGAATTGGCGGGCTATTCGCCGCACTCGTAGGGGGTATAGGTTGACCCAAGGAGGGGTGCTCAACTTACCGGATTCCGTGAAGTGCTGGTGTTAGTTATATGTATGCCCTAGAGGCCATTACTATACATAAGATGTATATTGTAGTGGATGCTTGGACATATATAGGAGGACTTTCTTGCTCGACATGATAGTATGCTATCTGGTTGCACTTTACCTTAACGTGTACACTGATTGTCTCTCTGTTACATGTTGGTAAAGCCCTTAGGATGTGTACTTGACTACCTTGACTATGATGCGGATCATTCTAGTGCGGACATGGTAATCCATAAGTACATCCTTCAAGGTCCCTAGTCATGGGTGTATCGAGATGGGGCATCGATATACCAGAGTAGACTAGCGTATACCTTCTCGACCCATACAGATGGGCGATGGATGATCCCATATCCATTGGTGTTTGACATCAGAGATGATATACGGGTGCTCAGTGGAGACTGGGTACACTGGACGGACTCGCCGAGAAATCCCAGATGGTATTATACCTTACGTCAGATGGCAGTTCTCTGGTGACACTGGTACAGGTTAGTCTGTAGACCCGAGATCGTCATAGACTCTTGTGTGATTCCCACTGTGCTTTGATTTCCACCTTACCACGTCCAAGAGGGCGTACAAAACGGTGGTTTTTGGGTACAGTCCCGAATCACATGGAGGCAATGAGCGATAGGAGGGGATTCGTCTCTCCCGGTATAGGGAGTTGATGTTGCGCTGTGTTCGATTGGCTATAACCGGAAATCCCTGGCCAGGGTTGCTGAGATTTACTGGTAAGTGTTACCAGTAGTTTCTCGAACTATTATAGACCTCATATCGACACGACTTATCGAGCTACTGGGGTCTGACGTTTACCACCCCTAGGCGAGATATGCGACATATCAGACGATCAGACCGGACTGTGCG
The DNA here is from genome assembly GCA_030015575.1 of Agapanthus africanus. Classification (NCBI taxonomy): domain Eukaryota; kingdom Viridiplantae; phylum Streptophyta; class Magnoliopsida; order Asparagales; family Amaryllidaceae; genus Agapanthus; species Agapanthus africanus. The sequence continues at coordinate 310,859,464 of CM057347.1, read as the reverse complement.
GTAAGTGTTACTGGTTGGATTCACAGGAGTGTAAGCGGGCTTGCTCGTTGATCTTCTGATCGCTCAATACCCGGGTGGCCGTTACGTTTAGCAGACCGCTTGCGGCTTGTAGGTGTTTGATATGATCATCACCTGCTGCCGGCGTATTGACGAGTCTTTAGAGTCCTACACAGAGGTTTCCTGGCTCAAGCGAAACGAAATAGGAGCGCATATGAGATATATACGGGACCGAGAATAATGCGTGTATGTGATGTCGTATTCTATTCTCGCGATGAATGTATTGATTGGTTGTATGCGATATAACCTAGTTATCGAATCGAGGATTGATTCGATAAGTCGATACATTGGATATTAGTCGGTCATATGCGATATGACCGGATCGTTAAATCAAGTGTTGATTTAATGATTTAATGTATAATTATATATATTTGATATATTACTTTACATTAACTAGTATTGGTTCACTTAAGATTGATTATCTCACTTGAATGTGCACATTGTATATATGATATATGTTTGTGCACTAGTTTGTATCATGTTTGATGATACACGCAAACTTGGGTGTGTGTTTACTTTAAACTATGATTAGGTTAATGGTTAGGGTTTGATTTATTTATTTAATTCACTTTATTCATTTTGGCAAAGAATAAAATGGAGGCATGCTTTGTTTTATCCATGAAGCTTCATGAAGCTTTGAAAGTCTTTGCCATTTTGTCTTTTTCCTTAACCTAACCATTAAACCTAAACACTAGTTTATTCTCTACACAAGTTAACTCACCCATGGTTGCTAAATGATAAGATTCACTTGAATTATTTTAATTAAGAATTCTTTTTCTTTCTTCTTCTTTATCTTCTTCAAGAGGTGAAGAAAGCTTACTTGAAAATTACAAGTGATGAATCCAAGTGAGAAATCAAAATCCAAAGTGAACCCACTTCCTATTTCTTCATCCTCTACCACTTTCCATATAGTATTGGGTGTTTTCTTTACAAGTTTCATGACTTGGTGAAGTTGGAGCTCGAGTTAGAGTCGCCTCGACGTAGATCATCTTCGGCATCGAAGTCATCGACCTAGCCTGATCATTTCTTCGATGAAACCACCGCGAGAGTCCAGGATTCCGATGGTTGCAGCGGAGGGACGTCATCACGGAGCTAAAGGAGTGGTGGACCGGATCTACAAAGGTTGTATTTTCATTCACTTAGTACTAAAGCAGTTTAGTAGCTTGTAGTTTCGCCCGATATCTAGTTAACGATCTCGATTAGGGTTTCTCGGCACCGGAAAATTTTAATTTGGCATGGTTGATGCCTTGCAGAACCTCTTGAGTGTGTCTAGGAACCCTACAGTGGTATCAGAGCCTAGCTAGAGCCTTTGGCGTAGTGTAGACGATGTTAGAAATCCGATTGAGTCACGAAACCCTAACCAAGACCACTCTCTGTACATTTTCAGAAAATGTGGATTTTTCCATATTAAAAATAGCCAAAAAATTCCGCAGGATTTTGTTGGAATTACTGTGAAATTCGTGGGCCCAATTCCATTAAACCGCCGCGGAACCGCGGCCGTACCCTAACTTGGGCGGCGGTTCCGCGGCAATACAGTGGCTTTTTCCTACTCTGTTTGCACAGTAATCTCTATTTGAAGTTGCTGTATTTTATAGGAATTTTTAATCTATACTCAACAGTTGAGTTTTCTGGGGTGTATTGGGGACTCGATGATTCGATCGGATCATTTAACTTTGTCTATGTGTTTTTCGGGGTATTTTGGAATATGTTAAAAAGTTCGACCGGATAGAAATACCCACTTTTTCCCCTGCCGGGAAATTTCCAAATGTTGGATTTTTCCATAGTTTGAAAACGTTCTAAGTAGTGCGAGTAACGCGATGGACCCTCTAGAAGACAACAAACCTTAACTCGATTATGTGACCGTCTTGAACTGCCCTTTGAACCTTAGGGTTTGGGGCAGTACGGCGTGCCACATGTGAGGCGTTGGCTTGACCCTTCTACGACTGGACCGTTGGTACTGAGGCATGAAGTGAATGTTTTTAAACTTATTTCATGTGTTGAGCTGTTCCGGGAAAACTTGGGTGTTTGATTTTTCGATCGGAAAGTTTAACATTTTCTATTTATCTGGAATGTGATACAATATTTGGAATCCATAAGTAGTTATGAGATAACTAATATGAATGTTATAAACATAGCAGTTTAGTCTCAAATGATCGGTTGCCACAGAATTTTGATACGATCAAAAGTCCGTCGCAATCACGTAGCGTACGCGGATATTCGCCAGGTAAACTTAATAGACAGCCACACCCTATAGCCCCGACCAAGTGACTGTAGGAGAACCCCGTCGCCGAAAGCATCCGTTCGGGTGCTCGCGGCAGCGGTGTTCCGCCTTGGTGCACTTCGTCGACGGTATCGGGGGTGCGGCCGTCTACTAAAGTTTGCGACGAGCATTCGATCAAAATGTCGGGAATCTTGTTGAATTGCCCGACTTGATATTGAAAAGAGTTTTCAATAATGAGACTAAAATGCGGGGTTTATAATTGTCAGGCATGCGATGTCTAAGGAATTCATTTGGTTAGGCATGCGATGTCTAAAAAGGTTGCGGATTCCAACTGTTGTAGTTTTACACTTTCTTTTCTGTGACCGTAAGTGTAATATGTGATATCGCCGGTTTCGTTGCTATATGTCAACGACAATTGGGATACGCATGTTTACTTACGTTGATGACATGTGATGTTATGTGTTGCTAGATATGTTATATTGGATCGTCGCGTTTGAATAGACGGGGTTTTTTTTTATGTGAGATGAGTGTTTTTCATTTTCATTCATGTAAAAACTTGTATGTAATATTCTTTTATTGGGGCACTACCAGGTTGCGGAAGATGTCACCATTGTATATTATTTACTTTTCCGCACTAGGATAGACCCAAGGAGGAGGGCACAAGTAACCGGGTTCTGGAGTCCAGTGGGAGACCAACTCGAGGAGTCGAGTCTGGGTCTCCTAACTCTAGAATTGGTAGGGTTGCTTGCTGCTCTCGTAGGGGTCTAGGGGTGTGGGTTTGGCTATTCATCACGACCGTGGAATCCGTGTTTTATACTGGCTCGTATTAAAAACACGGACGTCCTAGTATATCCAATGTTTCATATGTTTCTTCTGCTGCGTTATCTGTGATGTGATCATTTGATTTTCTGTGATAGATTCTATATATAGTATATATGATATATTATATAGACGTTACTTATGTTTTACACCCGCGCTAGCCCTGTCCCACTCTGCCGTTAGTCACCTAACCTAACGGTGCACGAGGGGACATCGAGGCGAATGCGGATGGCATAAGTGTACGTCGTATTTATCTGTGATGTTTAGGTAACTTAAATGATGGGACTTCATTAATATGATTAATGAAAGTAAAAGAAACCTAAAAGATGTTGTGGAATCGAATTTTCAAAAAAAGGTAGCTATAGTTCTTGCTTTGCATAGTGGTATATATGATATATCCTGCACCTTATTCGATGAGGAAAGGGCCGACGATCCCTTCACCGGGAGTGACCCTTTTAGCAATAACTGGCAGATGCTACACAGTCGGTTTGTCTTTTGATAGCTTCTATAGTTTCTGCTCTGCACAGTGATATATATGATATATCCCGCACCTCATTCGACGAGGAAAGGGCCGACGATCCCTTCACCGGGAGTGACCCCTTTAGCAAAACTAGAAAAGCCTAAAAAACACTCCATTTTAAAATCATTTGATTCTACAACGATATTAAGTTATTACGCAATAGGTTTTCAGAAAAACCTGTCGTAGCCCTCCGTCATTTCAGATAAGTACTAGTTAGTATTCGTGCTGCGGTAGTTTGACTTCCGTCAAGGCGTAGTGTACGGTAGCTAACTAGTGCTTATCTGCTAGCATACGATGCGATTGGATTAGGGTATTCGTACGGCGTTGTTTGGCCTCCGTCAAGGGTCATGCGGGTGGGTTTAATTCAATCAGGAAATGACGGGTTGAACTTGACTAGCGGACTATGGGTAGTTTGGCCTCCGTCAAGGTCATAGGACGCTAGGGGCAAAAATTATCGGGAATTTCAAGTGTTGAAATTTGCAATGAGATTGCATACCTTCTATGAGATAGTTGGATCCCGATACCCACTGCGAGTAAGAGTTACTCCTGGGAGAGTTTTACACATTACAATTAGCCGATCAAGTAGGTGTCTAGAAAGGTGTCAACGGGGTTACGCCTCTGGGAAAACGAGGTTTACATTAATTAGGTTCGTGCGAAAGCACCGGGGACCTCCCTCAAAGTACCGACACTGGCCTGGCTGAAAGATTGGCGAACTTGTAGCGTGTAATTAATCCCGGCTAGTCTTTCCTTTTAGGGTTTGAAGGAAGATTTGATAAAAACAGTGGGAGCCATCCTGATTAGATAAAATATATAACCAATCTAATCTTATAAGAGCATACGCTGAGTGTTTTCTTCTCTCTCTCTCTCCAGGTAGCGACCATATCACGCCTTAATCAAGATAATAATACGGATGTATTGACCGAACCCGCTTGTTATACTGAGCTGTGGAACGTTGGTCCCGCTCCGACTTATAATTGTTATAAGACAGAGCTAGAAATAGGGGAATACCAGAATTCCTATGCTGCCCAAACGAAGAAAGTTCATATGATGCATCTCCTTTGGGTGTGTTCATTACAAAGAACTGTATCTCTATATCCTCTACGTCCTGGGTATTTGATACCGGATCAGGATCCCAGATATGTAATCTGTTACATAGGGCTATAGAAAGGTAGAGAACTGAGAACGGGTGATAAGTTTCATGAGACAGAAAACGGTGCAAGTGTTGCAGCCAAGTCTGTTGGTCACTGTCACCCTGTATTCTAAATACATTGATTCTGAACGAATGTTATTAGATACCGAACCTGATATACAAAATCATATCAGTCTTTTTATTAGTAAAGAAATGATAAAATTTTGTATTGTTGGATAATGTTTTGAACATTTCCTATATCAAAAGTTGATCGGTTCAGGCGCGTTATCTAAAAGCATTGATGCTCTAAATCAAACTACAGTTCTTTGTATACGGAACACACACAAGAGGAAGAGTTCAGAAATGAACGCATCCTTCTTGAGGCATTGTAGACTAGGTCAAATCAATGCGACCCGACTGGCTGAAGTTACATTTAGATGCATATTTAAATCAGTTTGAATTTACATCTTGTGAAACTTACCAGTCATGTCACAAAGATAAGATGGCCATAGCTCCGTTTACTGGAAACAGAGAAAGAGTTAGTAAACTCTAGGGACTGATACATGATGATGTATGAAGGTCCCCTGTCTATACATGCCAAGACTGGTTCTTTGTACTTCATTACGTTCTCTGATAATCTCTTTAGATTCAGTCATATTTTCTTGTTGAAACACAAGTCCGAACCTTTTGAGATATTCACAGAATATAAGTTAGAAGTAGAGAACCAAATATGGGTATAAGTATTATGTCCTTTGATGTGATCAGGAGGAGAATACTTGAGCATAGAATTCCTGGAATATTCAAAAGGAGAATGAGATTCTCTCTCAGCATTACTCCTCCGTATACACCATAGCACGATGGTATATCGGGGCGGAGCAATAACACCCTATATGATATGGTGTGCTCTATGATGAGTACTACTGAGTTTCCTATTTCCTTTTGGGAGTTATGCACTTATGAAGTTGCATACCTATTGAATAGGTTCGAATCAAATCAGTGCCTACCACTCGATATAAGATATGGTATGGGAAGAGCCTATCTCTTAAGTAAGTTAAGATTTGGGATTGTCCGGCCTATGTCAAAAGCAAAATCCGGACAAGATCGAGGCAAGGTCAGTTCTGTAGAACTGGAAAGGTTCCAGCTATACAAACTACAGCAGATGATTTGGTAGAACCAAAGGATTCAGTAGATTCCAACGAACCTCAGCATCTCCGCCGATCTAGTAGGGTTACTCACCCACCTGAGAGATACTTCGATTTCTCTATGACAGTGGGAGCGAGTATTGCATCATGAGATGATGAACTAACTAGTTTCGAGCTGGCCATCGAGAGTAGGGACTTTGTAAGAATGGCTGGATGCTTAGTGATCTGAGATGGAATCCTTATACACCAACAAAGTATGAACTTTGGTTGCTTTATCTGAAGGGTTAAATCCCCATCAGGAGCAAGTATATCTTGAGAAGATTACTTGGTGTACATGGAAAAGTTAAGACTTTCAAAGCTAGACTTGTTAAAGGCTTGCATCATTGACCAAAATGGATTATGATGAAACCTTTTCTAAGGAGCTATGCTTAAGTCCATCCAGATCCTACTTGCCACGGCTACATACCATGACTACGATATCTGGTTGTTGGGTGTCATGACTGCTTTTCTAAAATGATGTTTCACAAAAGAGAGTCTGTAAGTACACAGTCAGAGGGCTTCGTAGACAGTGGGAGCAGCGGAAACGTGTGCAAGATGTTTTATGTGATAAAGCAGGTATCGCGGAGTTGGACATCTGTTTTGATGAGATAGTCAAAGAGTTTGACATCATAAAAATGGTAGATGAACCTTGTATATACAAAAAGGTAGTAGGGAGTATGGTGGTGATCCTCGTAGAGTACATGGATGACATACTCTTGATGGGGAAGAAGTTTCCTATGCTACGCTCGGTCAATCTCCGCTTATCACAAGGATTCTCCATATAGGATCAAACTGATACCTACTAAATCCTGGGTTTTGGATCTATGAGATAGATCTAAATGGATGTTAGGATTCTCACTAGATATAGTGAGATGGTATTAATCGATCCTGGGGAGAATCACTGGAAGTGTTCCAGGGTGATAAGGACGACTGAATGTCAGTAACAGGCATTGTCTTTACCCTCTATGGAGGGACGGTATGTTGGAAGAGTTCCAAGCTAGATACCGTGACACACTAGACGATTAAAGGAAAGATACATCGCTACTTAAAATGCTACCAAAGAGGCTTTCTGGGTGTATATTAGTTCATGAGATGAACTTAGTTCCTCCCATTGTGTGACAATGGAGTTGTGGCTTATGCCAAGGAACGTCCGTCCCATCGGTGATCCAGACATATTCTAAGGCAGTGTCACCTGATCATGGAGATGGTTGATCTTCAGGGTGATCGAGGTTAGGAGAGGAGACTCAGAGGACAACACGGCGGATCCACTCACAAAGGCCTTTTCCCAGAGAGAGACTTTTATGGGATGGTTGAGTTTGAGATACTACAACCACTGCTATCAGATGGCCCTAGTGCAAGTGAGAGATTGTTAGTTATATGTATGCCCTAGAGGCCATTACTATACATAGGATGTATATTGTAGTGGATGCTTGGACATATATAGGGAGGACTTTCTTGCTCGACATGATAGTATGCTATCTGGTTGCACTTTACCTTAACGTGTACACTGATTGTCTCTCTGTTACATGTTGGTAAAGCCCTTAGGATGTGTACTTGACTACCTGGACTATGATGCGGATCATACTAGTGGGGACATGGTAATCCGTAAGTACATCCTTCAAGGTCCCTAATCGTGGGTGTATCGAGACGGGGCATCGATATACCAGAGTAGACTAGCGTATACCTTCTCGACCCATACAGATAGGCGATGGATGATCCCATATCCATTGGTGTTTAACATCAGAGATGATATACGGGTGCTCAGTGGAGACTGGGTACACTGGACGGACTCGCCGAGAACTCCCAGATGGTATTATACCTTACGTCAGATGGCAGTTCTCTGGTGACACTGGTACAGGTTAGTCCATAGACCCGAGATCGTCATAGAGTCTTGTGTGATTCCCACTGTGCTTTGATTTCCACCTTACGACGTCCAAGAGGGCATGCAAAACGGTGGTTTTTGGGTACAGTCCCGAATCACATGGAGGCAATGAGCGATAGGAGGGGATTCGTCTCTCCCGGTATAGGGAGTTGATGTTGCGCTGTGTTCGAGTGGCTATAACCGGAAATCCCTGGCCACGGTTGCTGAGATTTACTGGTAAGTGTTACCAGTAGTTTCTCGAACTGTTATAGACCTCATATCGACACGACTTATCGAGCTACTGGGGTCTGACGTTTACCACCCCTAGGCGAGATATGAGACATATCAGACGATTAGACCGGACTGTGCGGTAAGTGTTACTGGTCGGATTCACAGGAGTGTGAGCGGGCTTGCTCGTTGATCTTCTGATCGCTCAATACCCGGGTGGCCGTTACGTTTAGCAGACCACTTGCGGCTTGTGAGTGTTTGATATGATCATCACCTGCTGCCGGTGTATTGACGAGTCTTTAGAGTCCTACACAGAGGTTTCCTGGCTCAAGCGAAACGAAATAGGAGCGCATATGAGATATGTGCGGGACCGAGAATAATGCGTGTATGTGATACCATATTCTATTCTCGCGATGAATGTATCGATTGGTTGTATGCGATATAACCTAGTTATCGAATCGAGGATTGATTCGATAAGTCGATACATTGGATATTAGTCGGTCATATGCGATATGACCGGATTGTTAAATCAAGTGTTGATTTAATGATTTAATGTATAATTATATATATTTGATATATTACTTTATATTAACTAGTATTGGTTCACTTAAGATTGATTATCTCACTTGAATGTGCACATTGTATATATGATATATGTTTGTGCACTAGTTTGTATCATGTTTGATGATAGATGCAAACTTGGGTGTGTGTTTACTTTAAACTATGATTAGGTTAATGGTTAGGGTTTGATTTATTTATTTAATTCACTTTATTCATTTTGGCAAAGAATAAAATGGAGGCATGCTTTGTTTTATCCATGAAGCTTCATGAAGCTTTGAAAGTCTTTGCCATTTTGTCTTTTGCCTTAACCTAACCATTAAACCTAAACCCTAGTTTATTCTCTACACAAGTTAACTCACCCATGGTTGCTAAATGATAAGATTCACTTGAATTATTTTAATTAAGAATTCTTTTTCTTTCTTCTTCTTTATCTTTTTCAAGAGGTGAAGAAAGCTTACTTGAAAATTACAAGTGATGAATCCAAGTGAGAAATCAAAATCCAAAGTGAACCCACTTCCTATTTCTTCATCCTCTACCACTTGCCATGTAATATAGGGTGTTTTCTTCACAAGTTTCATGACTTGGTGAAGTTGGAGCTCGAGTTAAAGTCGCCTCGACGTAGATCATCTTCGGCATCGAAGTCATCGACTTAGACCGATCATTTCTTCGATGAAACCACCGTGAGAGTCCAGGATTTCGATGGTTGCAGCGAAGGGACGTCATCACGGAGCTAAAGGAGTGGTGGACCGGATCTACAAAGGTTATATTTCCATTCACTTAGTACTAAAGCAGTTTAGTAGCTTGTAGTTTCGCCTAATATCTAGTTAACGATCTCGATTAGAGTTTCTCGGCACCGGAAAATTTTAATTTGGCATGGTTGATGCCTTGTGGAACCTCTTGAGTGTGCCTAGGAACCCTACAGCTGGGTGGTCCATTCACTTTGTTGAAGGGGGATGCCTCGCTTCAGGTTTTGGCGGGTAACTTGCCGCACCCGTAGGGGTCTAGGATTTCATTGCACAGGCTATCCACACGACCACGGGAGCGTCGGGTTTCACTTGCGGCTCAAAGGAAACCCGGGGATCCCAGATTATCTGTATTGTTCTGTGATACTTATTACATTTCTGTGATGTTGCATTTATCACGCTATGAGCGATTATTATATATTGCTATATATATACTAGTAGATGTTGTATATGTTTTACACCCGTAGTCCAGTCCCCGCACCGTCGTTAGTTAAGTAACCTAACGGGTGATGACGGGACCCAGTGACGAATGCGGATGACATATACGAACATCATATTTTCGTTCTTTATTGGTGTGATCAATTGATGGGACTGCATTGATTCGGATCAATGCAAGAAAAACAAACCTATTTGATGTTGTTGGAATATTTTTTGAAAAGCTGTTATTACAAGGACGTTCTCTTTTGTTTTGCACAGTGGTATTCGGTTATGAATATCCTGCACCTCATTCGACGAGGCAAGGGCCGAGATCCCTTTATCGGGAGTGACCCCTTGGACAGAAGTTTGCGTCACGGTAATAACTTCACTATAGTCTATTACTTTTGCTTTGCATCGCGGTATTCAGTTGGAATATCCTGCACCTCATTCTACGGGGAAAGAGCCGAGATCCCTTCACCGGGAGTGACCTCTTTAGCAAAGGTTTTCGCCACTATGTTTATAAAAAGCTATCTGGTTCCTTCAACGAAATCAAGTTCATTACGTTAAAGGTTTTTCGCCAAAAACCAGCCGTACCCCTCCGTCATTTTAGATTAGTATTGCTTAGTATTCACGCAACGTTTGTCGTTGCTATTTGCCGAGACGTAGTGTGCGGTAGCTCTGTTGTGCTTTTCTGTCGCATGGATATGTGGATTGGTTAGGACGGTCGTACGACTTTGTTGATTATTTGTCAAGGGTCGTGCGGGTGGGTTTAACACAATCAAGATGATGACGGGTTGAACTTGACTAGGTCCTTTTGATTTGTTGATTATTCGTCAAGGTCACTTGGGTCCTAGGGGTAAAAATCACATCGGGAGTTTCTAAAGAAACTGAAACTTGCCAGGCATGCGCATACCTTCTGGAGTGTGGTGACTTGAGTGGATTCCATCAAGTTATCATGCGATGATAGTTGGATCCCGATTCCCACTGATGAGTTAGTTTACTCCTCAGGTGATCCCGACTAATTCTTCTTTCAGGTTTGGTGGAGAATTTGAGGATACAGTGGGAGGCTTCCTGATTAGATAAAGTGATAACCATTCTGATCTAGATTAGAGTGCACGCAGAGTGTTTCTTTTCTCTCTCTCTTTGGCAGCGACCATGACCCGACCCTTGACTATGACTCAGTAACCAAGATTAACCGAACCTTCTTAAAACACTGGCTTTTGGATTGTCCGAGTTGCATACCTCATTGCCACTCCTAATTTTACCCTTTTTCTCCGGAACATTTCGTATCACTATGAACGTCCACTTCCATTGGATAAAACCATCGTATGGTTATATACGAACTCGAAGGAACTTGTTCCAGATTCGAGGATGGTTTCCGGTTTTGGAGAAAATGAATAGGACTATTCAGCTGTCTTTTCCTTTTACCTTCTCTCAGGTTGCGAGTGCTCCTTGGATTAGGACGGTACACCTATTACGCTAATTGGATAGTCTTCATCCAAACCATAGGCAGGTGCTGAAAGGTAGGGAATGAAGAAAACCGATTAGCCTAAGTATGGTGTACAGAAGGTAATAAGTAAAGACAAATAAAGGGATTAGAAAGTGGGTAAAGTAAATTATGACTGCTATTCACGATCAAACCAAGTATTTCATCGCCACTCCTACTTCACCTTTGTATTTCTCCAGGACACCCCGTATCACTATGAAGATCCACAGTTATTTCGATAAGTCTATCATATGGTTATATACGAACTCGAAGGAACTTGTTCCAGTTCGGGGATGGATTCTGGTTCAGGAGAAATAGGAATAAAGTTTATTCAGTTGTCTTTTATCATTACCTTCTCTCAGGTTGCCAGTGCTCCTAGGATTAGGGGAGTACACCTATTATGCTTATTGGATAGTCTTCTTCCAAAGCATAGGCTGGTGCCGAACGGCAGGGAAGGAAGAAAACCATTTGGCCTAAAGGTGGTGTACAGAAGGTAATGACTAAAGACATATAAAGGGATTTGAATAGATGGCAAAGAAATATATGGTTACAGTTATGAATCTGATTACGGAAAAGACATTATTAGGAATACCCGGATACCCATTCGAAACATTTACATGTTTTAGTTTCACTGTGAATTGTTGAAAGAAAACTTATTTCCCAATTAGACCCTTGCTCCAGGGTATGTAAGATGGTATTATACCTCACGTCAGATGGGAGTTCAAGTAATTCTAAAATTAGTGGATGATAAGCTCAAGTGCATGAAGCTTCATGAAGCTTATGGTTGCATTGACTTAGTCCACTAGTTTTGTTTTACTTGAGATATTGATTAACCTAACCACTATAACTAGCCATGGTTATGTCTCTACATGAGTTAGTATATGATACCCACTCACCCATGGTTAGCTCTCTCTCTAGATTAGTTTTTCATTCTCTTTTGAGCTCATCTTCTTCCTCCTTCAAATGCTTGCTAGGGTTTGATAAAGAGAGAGAAATACAGTGAGAAAAGAAATTCTAAAGTGTACCCATTTCCTATTTCATCATCCTCTACTACACTAGCACTTTAGTTTAGGGTGTTTGCTTCACTAATTCTCTAGTTAGTGAAGTAGAAGCTTGAATTCGTATTCCCTCGACGTAGATCATCTTCGGCCTCGAAGACTTCAAGCAATACCGTTGCTATCTTCTCATGGAGCCGTCCGAGAGTCCGGGAGCACGATGATCGCAGCGAAGGGACTACTACAAGGAGCATATGAAGTGAAGGACCGATCTACAAAGGTTGTATTTCGTATTCACTTAGTCATAAATGGTTTTTACTAGCATGTGAAACCCTAATAATCTAGCAAAGATCTTGTTTAGGGTTATTCGGCACGGCTAAAATTTTGATCGGGCATGGTTGATGCCTTGTAGAACCTTGTTAGAGTGCCTAATAACCCTACGGTGGTATCAGAGCCTAGCTAGAGCATTAGGCGACGTGTATACTGTTAGGTTTACCTAGCACCTAATGAAGGGTTTGGAAGCATCACATGTCTCAAAATTAAATTTTTAAGGTGCTAAGTGAACATACAAAGAATCATCACTAGAAAATTAGGGTTTCATAACTAGAACAACATCACAAGTAACAAAGGTTAGGGTTTTGAGAGTACAACCTTTGTAGCTCCCTACGCTAGACTCCTTGGCCACTCGAGGGTTGGAAAAAGGTTCGCTTGAGGTCTTCTAATGTCCACGACGATCCATCCGAAGCTCCTTTGCCCAAAGCTCCTTGCTTTACTCGATATATCAATGAAGTAGAGCAAACACCCTACACAAACCGGCTAGATGTGTGTAGTATGATGATGTGGTTGTTTTTCTATAATCAAAACTCTTTCTTTTAATCAATCTCACTTAAAGAAATTCTCAAGAGAGGAAGAAGATGATGGTGGCTAACCTTTTTCTCACAAGAAAAGATATGAGAGAGTGAATAATTGAAATGAGAAAAGAATAATATATCTTAATCCTTTCTCACTTCAACCATGGTTAGAATCATCTAGATTTTTATCAAATGGGTTAATGATGAAAGGATAATTAACTCAAGGTTAAATGGTGGTTGAAGTATGGTCAAAGATGATAAGCTTAAACCTTGTGTGAATTATCCTTTCTCTTTTTCTAAAATGATAAATATATAGATAATTTTACAATGTAAGTCTTGCATGTTAGTTATATGTATGCCCTAGAGGCCATTACTGTACATAGGATGTATATTGTAGTGGATGCTGGGACGTATATAGGGAGGACTTTCTTGCTCGACATGATAGTATGCTATCTGGTTGAACTTTACCTTAACGTGTATACTGATTGTCTCTCTGTTACATGTTGGTAAAGCCCTTAGGATCTGTACTTGACTACTTGGACTATGATGCGGATCATACTAGTGGGGACATGGTAGTCCATAAGTACATCCTTCAAAGTCCCTAGTCGTGGGTGTATCGAGACGGGGCATCGATATACCAGAGTAGACTAGCGTGTACCTTCTCGACCCATACAGATGGGCGATGGATGATCCCATATCCATTGGTGTTTGACATCAGAGATGATATACGGGTGCTCAGTAGAGACTGGGTACACTGGACGGACTCGCCGAGAACTCCCAGATGGTATTATACCTCACGTCAGATGGCAGTTCTTTGGTGACACTGGTACAGAGTAGTCTGTTGACCCGAGATCGTCATAGAGTCTTGTGTGGTTCCCACTGTGCTTTGATTTCCATCTTACCACGTCCAAGAGGGCGTGCAAAACGGTGGTTTTTGGGTACAGTCCCGAGTCATATGGAGGCAATGAGCGATAGGAGGGGATTCGTCTCTCCCGGTATAGAGGGTTGATGTTGCGCTGTGTTCGATTGGCTATAACAGGAAATCCCTGGCCAGGGTTGCTGAGATTTACTGGTAAGTGTTACCAGTAGTTTCTCGAACAGTTATAGACCTCATATCGACACGACTTATCGAGCTATTGGGGTCCGTTTACCACCCCTAGGCGAGATATGCGACAGATCAGACGATCAGACCGGACTGTACGGTAGTGTTACTGGTCGGATTCACTGGAGTGTGAGCGGGCTTGCTCGTCGATCTTCAGATCGCTCAATACCCGGGTGGCCGTTACGTTTAGCAGACCGCTTACGGCTTGTGGGTGTTTGATATGATCATCGCCTGCTGCCGGCGTATTGACGAGTCTTTAGAGTCCTACACAGAGGTTTCCTGGCTCAAGCGAAACGAAATAGGAGCGCATATGAGATATGTGCGGGACCGAGAATAATACGAGTATGTGATACTGTATTAGATTCTCGCGATGTGACATTGATCGGTTATATGCGATATAGCCGGGTTATCGGATCAAGTGTTGATTCGATAAGTTGTTACTAATGATACTAGTCGGTTATATGCGATATGACCGGATCGTTAAATCAAGTGTTGATTTAATGATTTAATGCATAATTATATATTTGATATATTACTTTGCATTAACTAGTATCGGTTCACTTTAAATGGATTTTCTCGCTCGATTGTGCGCATTACATATGCGATATGATTTTGTGCACTTATTTGTATCATGTTTGATGATGCAAGAATGCTAGGGTTTGTGTAATGAAGTAAACCTAAGTTAAATAAATAATTAGGGTTTTCTTTTATTCATTCATTTATCTTTTCATTTGGATTTAAAAGATAAATGAGAAAAAGAAAACAAAAGGGTTTCTTTCATGAAGCTAAGTGAAGCTTCATGAAGCTTTGACCAATCAAACCCTTTTGTCTTCATCTATTAAACCCTAACCATTCATTTAACTATGGTCAACTCTCTACACATTACCATAGTTTAATTATGATAAGAAATGATTATTCATTTTCTATTCTATTATTCTTATCATAACACTTATCTTCTTCTTCATCTTTTTCAAAGAAGAAAAGCTTTCTTCATCAATGGTGGATTGATGATTTGAGTGAGATATCCAATTCTAAAGTGAACCCAATTCCTATTTCTTCATCCTCTACCTCTTGCCAAGTAGTAGAGTGTGTTTTCTTCACAAGTTTCTTGACTTGGTGAAGTCGGAGCTTGATTTAGCGATGCCTCGACGTAGATCATCTTCGGCATGGACATCGACGACCTAGCTCGCTTATTCTTCGACGAAGCCGACGCTGGAGTCCGGATTTGATTTGGACAGCGGAGAGGACTTCGTTGCGGAGCTATGGAGGTGGAGCACCGGATCTACAAAGGTTGTATTTCCGTATTCCCTTAGTTAAGTTGTTAACTAGTTTACTTTTCGCCTAGTTTTCTAGCAAACGATCCGTAGTCGGGTTTCTCGGCACCTAGATTTTTTGAAATTGGCATGGTTGATGCCTTGTGAGACCTCATTAGGATGCCTAGGAACCCTACATTGCATTGCCACCAAACTTGTATCAACAACCATGATACTATGTATGTATGTATGTATGTATCCATGCACATCATCATGTGCATACATGTATGCATACAAAATAGAAAAAGAGTTTGATTAATCTAAAAGTCATTTGCTAAATCAACACTTGATTTTGCAAACCGGTCATATCACATACGACCCGACCAATAGAAAATGCCCGATTAATATACGGTATCACATATCCGTATTTAATCGGGTCCCCGCGCATATCTCATATGCACACCACATCTTTTTCGCCTGAGCCAGGAAACTTCATTGTGGGACTCTAAGACTCGTCAATATGCCGGCAGTAGGTAATGATCATATCAAATACCTACAAGCCGCAAGCGGTCAGCTAAACGTAATGGCCACCCGGGTATTGAGAGATCAGAAGAAAACAAGCGAACCTGTTACAACTCCCGTCGAGCCAACCGGCAACACTACCGTACAGTCCGGTCTCTTCGTCAGATATGCTGCATATCGAGTTTAGGGATGGTAACGTCTACCCCAATAACTCAATAAGTCGTGCCGATGAATGGTCTATAACAGATCGAGAAACTACTGATAACACTTACCAGCAAATCTCAACAGCCCTGGCCAGGGACTTACTGATATAGCCAGTCGAGCACAGCACAACATCAACTCCCAATACCGGGAGAGACGAAACCTCTTCTATCGCTCATCGCCTTCGTGTGTCTCGGGACTGTACCCAACGACCATCTGTTTGCACGACTCAGTAGAGCCGTGGTAGGGTGGTAATCAAAGTACAGTGGGAGAACACACAAGACTCTATGACGATCTCGGGTCTACAGACTACCCTGCACCAGTGTCACCTGAGAACTGCTATCCGACGATAAATATAATTCCATATAGGAGTTCTCGGCGAGTCCGTCCAGTGTACCCAGTCACCACTGAGCACCCGTATACGATCTCGATGTCAAACATCGATGAATGTGGGAACATCCATCGCCCATCATATGAGTCTAGTATCATATACGCTAGTCTACACTGGTATATCGATGCCCCGTCTCGATATACCTACGACTAGGGACATTCTAGGATATGCTTATAAACTACAAATGTCCCACTAGTATGATCTCCATCATAATCACAGTAGTCAAGCCTATATCCTCAGGGCTTTATCAACATGTATGAATGAATAAAAACATGATCAAATCAACAAGTCAGATAAAGAAGAACCAGATAGCATACTATCATGTCGAGCAAGAATGTACACTGAATATATATACATACATGTATAAATACATCCACTATCATATAATGGCCTCTAGGGCATACATATATCCAACATATACGAAGTTAAAACTCCGAACGAACCTCGAAACGTCAAAACGACCCCCTCTCTGGACATTTTTTAAAAACTGTGATTTTTCTGAATTAAAAATACCTAAAAAATTCAGCAGGGAAAAATAAGCATTACAGTGAAAAACGAGCGTATAATCCGTACAAACCGCCGCGGAACCGCGGCCGTACCGCGCTTGGACCGCGGATCCGCGGCAGTACAGAAGACTTATGCACTTGCTTTAGCACAGTAATGACCGTATCTGTTAGTTATATTTTCTGGGTATTTTTAATCCGGCTCAAGTGTTGAGTGTTCTGGGGATTATTTTGAATTCGTTGATTCGATCGGAAAATTTAATTTCGTGCTTTTTCCGGATAATTTAGAAAGTATTAAAATGTTCGAACGGATATCATTAACTCACTTTTTCCCGATACGAAAAACTTTCAAACGTTGAATTTTTCTTGAGTTTAAATCTTTCGGAAAAACGTGCAAGTAACGCGATGGACCCTCTAGAAGAACACAAACCTTAACTCGATTATGTGACCGTCTGAACCGCCACTAAACCTTAGGGTTTGAGGCAGTACGGCGTGCCACATGTGAGGCGTTGGCTTGACCCTTCTACGGTTGGACCGTTGGTACTGTGACGTATTCTGGAATTTTTGAACTCCGCTCAAGAGTTGAGCTATTAAGGAAATCTTGGATATTTGATTATTCGATCGGAAAGTTTAATACTGTCTATTTATCTGGAATGTAATACAATATGTGGAATTCATATGGTTAGGCATGAAATGCGAAGTATGTGATATTTCGGATTTATGATGTCTAAAGAGATTGTGGATTCCAAATGTTGTAGTTTTACACTTTCTTTTCTGCGACCGTAGGTGTAATATGTGATATCGCCGGTTTCGTTGCTATATGTCAATGACAATTGGGATGCGCATATTTACTTACGTTGATGACATGTGATGTTATGTGTTACTGGATATGTTATATTGGATCGTCGTGTTTTGAATAGCCGGGGGTTTTATGTGAGATGAGGGCTTTTATTTTTCATTCATGTAAAATTAAATGTATGTAATATTCTTTTATTGGGGCACTTCCGGGATGAGGTTGATGTCACCATTTGTATATTATTTACTTTTCCGCATTAGGTAGACCCAAGGAGGGGAGCAC
The DNA here is from genome assembly GCA_030015575.1 of Agapanthus africanus. Taxonomy (NCBI): domain Eukaryota; kingdom Viridiplantae; phylum Streptophyta; class Magnoliopsida; order Asparagales; family Amaryllidaceae; genus Agapanthus; species Agapanthus africanus. The sequence goes on along the minus strand of CM057347.1, from coordinate 310,841,345 downwards.
AAGTAACCGGGTTCTAGGGTCCAGTGGGAGACCAACTCGAGGAGTCGAGACCGGGTCTCCTAACTCTAGAATTTGTAGGGTTGCTTGCCGCTCTCGTAGGGGTCTAGGGGTGTGGGTTCGGATATTCATCGCTACCGTGGAATCCGTGTTTTAGAGAGGCTCAAAATAAAACACGGACCTTCTAGTATATCCATTATTTCATATAATTCTTCTGCTGCGATATCTGTGATGTGATCATTTGATATGTTATGATAGATACTGTAAATAGTATATATGATATATTATATAGACGTTACTTATGTTTTACACCCATGCTAGCCCAGCCCCGATCTGCCGTTAGTTACCTAACCTAACGCACGAGGGGACATCGAGGCGAATGCGGATGGCATAAGTGTACGTCGTATTTATCTGTGATGTTTAGTTGACTTAAATGATGAGACTTCATTAATGTGATTAATGAAAGAAAAGAAACCTAAAAGATGTTGTGGAATCGAATTTTCAAAAATGGGTAGCTACAGTTCTTGCTTTGCATCGCGGTGTTCCTTGTAGAACACCCTGCACCTTATTTGATAAGGAAAGGGCCGAGATCCCTTCACCGGGAGTGATCCCTTAAGCAATGACTGGCAGATGTTACACCCCTCAGTTTTGTCTTTTGATTGCTTTTCTAGTTCTTTCTTTGCACAGTGATATATATGATATATCCTGCACCTCATTCGACGAGGAAAGAGCCGAGATCCCTTCACCGGGAGTGACCTGTTTAGCGAAACTAGCAAAAGCCTAAAAAACGCTCCATTTTAAAATCATTTGATTCTACAACGATATCAAGTTCATTACGCAATAGGTTTTCAGAAAAACCTGTCATAGCCCTCCGTCATTTCAGATAAGTTGTATATAGTATTCATGCTGCATTTGTTGGCTTTCGTCAAGGTGTAGTGTGCGGTAGCTATATGCTGCTTATTTGCTGCATATGATGCGATTGGATTAGGGTAGTCGTACGGCTTTGTTGGCTTTCGTCAAGGGTCGTGCGGGTGGGTTTAATTCAGTCAAGAAATGTACGGGTTGAAGTTGACTAGCGGGCTATGGTTTGTTGGCTTTCGTCAAGGTCATAGCACGTTAGGGGAAAAATATTATCGGGAATTTCAAGTGTTGAAATTTGTAATGAGATTGCATAACTTCTATGAGATAGTTGGATCCCGATACCCACTGCGAGTAATTGTTACTCCTGGGAGACTTTTACACAGGACAATTAGCCGATCAAGTAGGTGTTTAGAAAGGTGTCAACGGGGTTACGCCTTTGGAAAAACGAGGTTTACTTTAATTAGGTCCGTGCGAAAGCACGGGGAACTTCCCTCAAAGTACCGACACTGGCCTGGCTGAAACATTGGCGAAATTGTAGGGTGTAATTAATCCCGGCTAGTCTTTCCTTTTAGGGTTTGAAGGATGATTTGATAAAAACAGTGGGAGCCATCCTGATTAGATAAAATAATAATCAATCTGATCTTGCAAGAGCGCACGCAGAGTATTTTCTTCTCTCTCTCTCCAGGTAGCGACCATGTCACGCCTTAATCAAGATAATAATACGGATGTATTGACCGAACCCGCTTGTTATACTGCACTGGGGAACGTTGGTCCCGCTCCAACTTATAACTGTTATAAGACCAAGCAGGAAATTGGCAATTACCAGAATTTCCGTGCCGCCCAAACGAAGAAAGTGCATGATGATGCATCTTCTTCGGGTGTGTTCATTACCTAAAACTGTTTTTCAGTATCCTCTAGGTCCTGGGTATGAGATACCGGATCAGGATCCCACATATGTAATCTGTTACATGGGCTACAGACAGGTAGAGAACTGAGAACGGGTGATAGAAATTTCAAGAATTGGAAACAGTGCAATTGTTGCAGCCAAGTTGTTGGCAGTTATCACCCTGTATTACCAGAATACATTGATTCTGAACGAATGTCATTAGATACCGAATCTGATATACAATATCATATCAGTCTCTTTATTAGTAAAGAAGGATATAATTTTGTATCGTTGGATAATGTTTTGAACATTTCCTATATCAAGAGTTGATCGGTTCAGGCACGTTATCTAAAAGCATTGACGTTCTAAATCAAACTACAGTTCTTAGTATACAGAACACACACAAGAGGAAGAGTTCAGAAATGAACGAATCCTTCTTGAGGTATTGTAGACTAGGTCATATCAATGCGACCCGACTGGCTGAAGTTACATATAGATGCATATTTAAATTAGTTTGAATTTACATCTTGTGAAACTTACCGGTCATGTCACAGAGATAAGATGACCATAGCTCTGTTTATTGGAAACAGAGAAAGAGTTAGTGAACTCTTGAGATTGATACATGCTGATGTATGAAAGTCCCCTGTCTACACATGCCAGGACCAGTTCTTTGTACTTCATTACATTTACTGATGATCTCTCAAGATTCAGACATATGTTCCTGTTGAACTACAAGTCCGAAACTTTTGAGATATTCACAGAATATAAGTTAGAAGTAGAGAACCAAAAACGGGTATAAGTATTATGTCCTTTGATGTGATCAAGGAGGAGAATACTTAAAGAACGGGATTCCTGGACTATTCTAAAGGAGAATGAGATTCTCTCTTAGCATTACTCCTCCATATACATCACAGCACGTCGGCGTATCTGGGCAGAGCAAAAGCACCCTATGTGATATGGTGTGCTCTATGATGAGTACTACTGAGTTTCCTATTTCCTTTTTGGGAATTATGCACTTGAGAAGCTGCATACCTATTGAATAGGGTTCAAATCAAATCAGTTGCCTACCAATTCATATGTGATATGAAAATGGAAGAGCCCATATCTTAAGTTTGTTAAGATTTGGGGTTGTCCGGCCTATGTCTAAAAAGCAAAATCCGGACAAGCTCGAGGCAAAGTCAGTTCTGTGGAAGTTTGTTGGATATCCCAAGCATTCGCAAAGGAATATCTTCTACCGCACCGAGGAACAAAAGATGTTTTGTTTCTCGGTGTAGGGATCCTAGGCACACTAAAGAGGCCCCACAAGGCATCAACCATGCCAAATTCAAAAATTTAGGTGCCGAGAAACCCTAATATAGATCGTTAACTAGAAATTAGGCGAAACAACGAGCTACTAAACTGCTTTAGTACTAAGTGAAAGGGGCTACAACCTTTGTAGATCCGGTCCTCCACTTCCTTAGCTCCGTGATGACGTCCCTCCGCTGCGATCATCGGATCCCGGACTCTAGCGATGGTTTCGTCGAAGAAATGATCGGGCTAGGTCGTCGACTTCGATGCTGAAGATGATCTACGTCGAGGCGACTCAAACTCAAGCTCCACCTTCACTAGGTCATTAAACTTGTGAAGATAACACACTCTACTACATGGCAAGTGGTAGAGGATGAAGAAATAGGAAGTGGGTTCACTTTAGAATTGGATTTCTCACTTGGATTCATCACTTAGAAATTTTCTAGCAATGGTTTTCTTTCTTCTTGAAGAAGAAAGAAAAAGAATGAATTATATAATTAGAAAACTCAAGTGATGCTTATCATTTAGCAACCATGGGTGAGTCAACTCTTGTAGAGAATAAACTAGGGTTTAGGTAATGGTTAGGTTTTAGAATAAAAACAAAATGGTGAAGCTTCATGAAACTCCAAGAAGAAAACAAAGAAAGCCACCATATTTGTTTTTGCCCCAAAAATAAATGAATAAATAAATAAGGCAAATAAATAAATAAATAAAAAACCTAACCATTTACCTAAACATGGTTTAAATCAAACATACACCCAAGTTTGCATGTATCATCAAACATGATACAATCTTGTGCACAAAAATATATCACATATACAATGTGCACAATCAAATGAGAAAAACATCTTAAGTGAACCAATATTAGTTAATGTCAAGTAACATATCAAATATATAATTATACATTAAATCATTAAATCAACACTTGACTTAATGATCCGGTCATATTGCATATAACCGACTAATATCAATAGTAACAACTTATCGAATCAACACTTGATCCGATAACCCGGCTATATCGCATATAACCGATCAATGTCACATATCGCGAGAATAGAATACAGTATCACATACTGGGATTATTCTCGGTCCCGCACATATCTCATATAAGCTCCTATTTCGTTTCGCTTGAGCCAGGAAACCTCTGTGTAGGACTCTAAAGACTCGTCAATACGCCGGAAGCAGGTGATGATCATATCAAACACCAACAAGCCGCAAGCGGTCTGCTAAACGTAACGGCCACCCGGGTATTGAGCGATCAGAAGATCAACGAGCAAGCCCGCTCACACTCCTGTGAATCCAACCACCAACACTTACTGTACAGTCCGGTCTCGTCGTCTGATATGTCGCATATCTCGCCTAGGGGTGGTAAACGTTAGACCCCAATAGCTCGATAAGTCGTGTCGATATGAGGTCTATAACAGTTCGAGATACTACTGATAAAACTTACCAGTAAATCTCACCAACCCTGGCCAGGGATTTCCGGTTATAGCCAATCGAACACAGCGCAACATCAACTCCCTATACTGGGAGAGACGAATCCCCTCCTATTGCTCATTGCCTCCATGTGATTCGGGACTGTACCCAAAAACCACCGTTTTGCACGCCCTCTTGGACGTGGTAAGGTGGAAATCAAAGCACAGTGGGAATCACACAAGACTCTATGACGATCTCGGGTCAACAGACTACTCTGTACCAGTGTCACCAGAGAACTGCCATCTAACGTAAGGTATAATACCATCTAGGAGTTCTCGGCGAGTCCGTCCAGTGTACCCAGTCTCCACTGAGCACCCGTATATCATCTCTGATGTCAAACACCAATGGATATGGGATCATCCATCGCCCATCTGTATGGGTTGAGAAGGTATAAGCTAGTCTACTCTGGTATATCGATGCCCCGTCTCGATACACCCACGACTAGGGACCTTGAAGGATGTACTTATAGACTACCATGCCCCCACTAGTATGATCCGCATCATAGTCCAGGTAGTCAAGTACACATCCTAAGGGCTTTACCAACATGTAACAGAGAGACAATCATTGTACATGTTAAGGTAAAGAGCAACCGGATAGCATACTATCATGTCGAGCAAGAAAGTCCTCCCTATATATGTCCTAGCATCCACTACAATATACATCCTATGTATAGTAATGGCCTCTAGGGCATACATATAACTAACAATATTCCACATGCACTAGGGCCATCTGATAGCAGTGGTTGTAGTATCTCATACTCAACCATCATATAAAAGTCTCTCTCTGGGAAAAGGCCTTTGTGAGTGGATCCGCCGTGTTGTCCTCTGAGTCTGCTCTCCTAACCTCGATCCCCTGGAGATCAACCATCTCCATGATCAGGTGACACTGCCTTAGAATATGTCTGGATAACTGATGGGACGGGCGTTCCTTGGCATAAGCCACAACTCCATTGTCACACAATGGGAGGAACTAAGTTCATCTCATGAACAAATATACATCCAGACTGCCTCTTTGGTAGCATCTTAAGTAGCGATGTATCTTGCCTTTAATCGTCTAGTATGTCACGGCATCTAGCTTGGAACTCTTCCAACATACCGTCCCTTTACTAAGGGTAAAGACAATGCCTGTGACTGACATTCAGTCGTCCTTATCACCCTGGAACATTTCCAGTGATTCTCCCCAGGATCGATTGATACCATCTCACTACAACTAGTGAGAATCCTAACATCCAATTACTTCTATCTCATAGATCAAAACTCAGGATTTAGGAGGTATCACTTTGATCCTTTATGGAGAATCCTTGTGATAAGCGGAGAATGACCGAGCGTAGCATAGGAAACTTCTTCCCTATCAAGAGTATGTCATCCATGTACTCTACAAGGATCGTCACCATACTCCCCACTACTTTTTTGTTTATACAAGGTTCATCTACCATTTTGATGACATCAAACACTTTGACTACCACATCAAAATAGACGTTCCAACTCCGCGATGCCTGCTTTATCATATGAAACATCTTGCACACGTTTCCGCTGCTCCCACTGTCTACGAAGCCCTCTGGCTGTGTACTTATAGACGCTCTCTTCTAAATCATCATTTAGAAAAGCAGTCATGACACCCAACCACCAGATATCGTAGTCATAGTATGTAGCCGTGGCAAGTAGGATCTGGATGGACTTAAGCATAGATACTTAGAAAAGGTTTCATCATAATCCATACATGGTCAATGATGCAAACCTTTAACAAGTCTAGCTTTGAAAGTCTCAACTTTTCCAAGTACAACAAGTAATCTTCTCAAGATATACTTGCTCCTGATGGGGATTTAACCCTTCAGATATAGCAACCAAAGTCCATACTTTGTTGGTGTATAAGGATTCCATCTCAGATCACTAAGCATCCAGCCATTCTTACAGAGTCCCTACTCTCGATGGCCAGCTCGAAACTAGTTAGGTCATCATCTCATGATGCAATCCTCGCTCCCACTGTCATAGAAAAACAGAAGTATCTCTCAGGTGGGTGAGAAGCCCTACTAGATCGGCGGAGAGGCTGAGGTTCGTTGGTATCTACTGAATCCTTTGGTTCTACCAAATCATCTGCTGTAGTATGTATAGCTGGAACCTTTCCAGTTCTACATAACTGACCTTGCCTAGAGCTTATCCGGATTTTGCTTTTAGACATAGGCCGGACAACCCTAAATCTTAACAAACTTAAGATATGGACTCTTCCCTTTCCATATCACATATGAAGTGGTAGGCAATTGATTTGATTGGAACCCTATTCAATAGGTATGCAGCTTCTCAAGCGCATAACTCCCAAAAGGAAATAGGTAACTCAGTAGTACTCATCATAGAGCACACCTTATCATATAGGGTGTGATTGCTCTGCCACAATACACCGACGTGTTGTGGTGTATACGGAGGAGTAATGCTGAGAGAGAATCTCATTCTCCTTTAGAAAAGTCCAAGAATTCCATGCTCAAGTGTTCTCCTCCTTGATCACATCAAAGGACATAATACTTATACCCGTTTTGGTTCTCTACTTCTAACTTATATTCTGTGAATATCTCAAAAGGTTCGGACTTGTGTTTCAACAGGAACATATGTCTGAATCTAAAGAGATCATCAGAGAATGTAATGAAGTATAAAGAACCGGTCTTGGCATGTGTAGACAGGGGACCTTCATACATCATCATGTATCAGTCCCAAGAGTACACTAACTCTTTCTCTGCTTCCAATAAACAGAGCTGTGGTCATCTTATCTTTGTGACATGACCGGCAAGTTTCACAAGATGTAAATTCAAACTTATTTAAATATGCATCTATATGTAACTTCAGCCAGTCTGGTCGCATTGATATGACCTAGTCTACAATACCTCAAGAAGGATTTGTTCATTTCTGAACTCTTCCTCTTGTGTGTGTTCTGTATACTAAGAACTGTAGTTTGATTTAGAACGTCAATGCTTTTATATAACGTGCCTGAACCGATTAACTTTTGATATAGGAAATGTTCAAAAGATTATCCAACAATACAAAATTATATCCTTCTTTAATAAATAAAGAGATTGATATGATTTTGTATATCAGGTTCGGTATCTAATAACATTTGTTCAGAATTAACGTATTTGTAATACAGGGTGACAGTGACCAACAGACTTGGCTACAACACTTGCACCGTTTTCTGTCTCATGAAACTTATCACCCGTTCTCAGTTCTCTACCTTTCTGTAGCCCATGTAACAGATTACATATGCGGGATCCTGATCCAGTATCATATACCCAGGACGTAAAGGACATTGAGAAACAGTTCTTTGTAATGAACACACCCAAAGATGATGCATCAGTATGCACTTTCTTCGTTTGGGCGGCACGGGAATTCTGGTAATCCCCAATTTCCTGCTCTGTCTTATAACAATTATAAGTTGGAGCGGGACCAACGTTCCCCAGCTCAGTATAACAAGCGGGTTCGGTCAATAATCCGTATTGTTATCTTGATTAAGGCGTGAAATGGTCGCTACCTGGAGAGAGAGAGAAGAAAACACTCTGCGTGCGCTCTTGGAAGATTAGATTGGTTATATATTTTATCTAATCAGGATGGCTCCCACTGTTTTTTATCAAATCTTCCTTCAAACCCTAAAAGGAAAGACTAGCCGGGATTAATTACACGCTACAGGTTCGCCAATCTTTCAGCCAGGCCAGTGTCGGTACTTTGAGGGAGGTCCCCCGTTCTTTCGCACGAACCTAATTAATATAAACCTCATTTTCCCTGAGGTGTAACCTCGTTAACACCTTTCTAGACACCTACTTGATCGGCTAATTGTAATGTGTAAAACTCTCCCAGGAGTAACTCTTACTCGCAGCGGGTATCGAGATCCAACTATCTCTTAGAAGGTATGCAATCTCATTGCAAATTTCAACACTTGAAATTCCCAATAATATTTTGCCCCTAGCGTCCTATGACCTTGACGGAGGCCAAACTACCCATAGTCCGCTAGTCAAGTTCAACCCGTCATTTCCTGATTGAATTAAACCCACCCACACGACCCTTGACGGAGGCCAAACAACACCGTACGAATACCCTAATCCAATCGCATCATATGCTAGCAGATAAGCACTAGTTAGCTACTGTACACTACGCCTTGACGGAGGCCAAACTACTGCAGCACGAATACTAACTAGTACTTATCTGAAATGACGGAGGGCTACGACAGGTTTTTCTGAAAACCTATTGTGTAATGAACTTGATATCGTCGTAGAATCAAATGATTTTAAAATGGAGTGTTTTTGAGGCTTTTCTAGTTTTTCTAAAGGGGTCACTCTCGGTGAAGGGATCGTCGACCCTTTCCTCGTCGAATGAGGTGCGGGATATATCATATATATCACTGTGCAAAGCAGAAACTATAGAAGCAATCAAAAGACAAACCGAGTGTGTAGCATCTGCCAGTTATTGCTAAAGGGGTCACACTCCCGGTAAAGGGATCGTCGGCCCTTTCCTCATCGAATAAGGTGCAGGATGTTCTACAAGGAACACCGCGATGCAAAGCAAGAACTGTAGCTACCTGTTTTTGAAAATTCGATTCCACAACATCTTTTAGGTCTCTTTTTCTTTCATTAATCATATTAATGAAGTCCCATCATTTAAGTCACCTAAACATTACAGATAAATATGACGTACACTTATGCCATCCGCATTCGCCTCGATGTCCCCTCGTGCACCGTTGGTTAGGTAACTAACGGCAGAGCGGGGCAGGGCTAGCGCGGGTGTAAAACATAAGTAACGTCTATATAATATATCATATATACTAAATATAGTATCTATCACAGAACATATCACATGATCACATCACAGATAAAGCAGCAGAAAAAATATCGTATGAAATCTTGGATATACTAGGACGTCCGTGTTTTCAATACGAGCCAGTATAAAACATGGATTCCACGGTCGTGATGAATAGCCAAACCCACACCCCTAGACCCCCTACGAGAGCGGCAAGCAACCCTACCAATTCTAGAGTTAGGAGACCCGGACTCGACTCCTCGGGTTGGTCTCCCACTGGACTCCAGAACCCGGTTACTTGTGCCCTCCTCCTTGGGTCTATCCTAGTGCGGAAAAGTAAATAATATACAATGGTGACATCTTCCGCAACCTGGAAGTGCCCTAATAAAAGAATATTACATACAAGTTTTTACATGAATGAAAATGAAAAACACTCATCTCACATAAAAACCCCCCCGGCTATTCAAACACGACGATCCAATATAACATATCCAGCAACACATAACATCACATGTCATCAACGTAAGTAAATATGCCCATCCCAATTGTCGTTGACATATAGCAACGAAACCAGCGATATCGAATATTACACTTACGGTCGCAGAAAAGAAAGTGTAAAACTACAACAGTTGGAATCCGCAACCTGCTTAGACATCGCATGCCTAACCAAATGAATTCCTTAGACATCGCATGCCTAACTATTATAAACCCCGCATTTCAGTCTCATTATCGAAAACACTTTTCAATATCATGTCGGACAATTCAACAAGATTCCCGACATTCTGATCGAATGCTCGTCGCAAACTTTAGTAGACGGCCGCACCCCCGATACCGTCGACTAAGTGCACCAAGGCGGAACACCGCTACCGCGAGCACCCGAACAGATGCTTTCGGCGACGGGGTTCTCCTACAGTCACTTGGTCGGGGCTAAGGGATGTAGCTGTCTATTAAGTTTATCCGGCGAGTATCCGCGTACGCTACGTGATTGCGACGGAATTTTGATCGCATCAAAATTCCGTGGCAACCGATCAAGTGAGACTAAAGTGCTATGTTTATAACATTCATATTTGTTATCTCATAACTACTTGTGAATTCCAAATATTGTATCACATTCCAGATAAATAGAAAATGTTAAACTTTTCGATCGAACAATCAAACACCCAAGTTTTCCCGAAACAGCTCAACACATGAAATAAGTTTAAAAACATTCACTTCATGCCTCAGTACCAACGGTCTAGCTGTAAGTGCACGGCGGCGCCCCGGCCGTCAATCCGACGCCGGAATATGGAAGCGGTGATTTACAATAACTTTTCAAACCGGCACCACCGCGCACTAAAACCCGGATCGGGCCATTAAACCAGACCTAGCTAACTATAAGATGGGAAGAGAAGTATACCGAGCGATCCGTGTCCTCCGGTCTTCTCGTCGTCGTCCCGATCTCCCGCGGAATCTCCAGTCTTCACCTCCTCGCCGGAAGGGCACCACGTCGCCGGCTTCTTTTACGGGCTCCCACCTCTATACCGAGGCAACTCGGGCACGAAGCTGGCGAGTCGACGTGCCCAAGATTTGCTGTAGAATACGTGTAGAAGGCCATGTCTCATTTGGGGTTATGGAGTTGCCCTTTTGGTAGAGGAATGATACAAGCTAATGGAGATGGAACTTGTGGGATTTTTACAAAAGAAAAAAAGCAAAAAATCCCACATGAGAAATTTGGACAGCCCCTATCCAATGTGGACGGCCAAGCTTGGAGAGAATGAGAGGAGAGAGTGTCTTCATCAAAAATATGAGAGTCTCTCAAGAATAATGCAAGAGAGAGAGATCAAAATGATATCATGAAAGAAAATGATCACAAACACAAACCCACACTCCACCAACCTCATCATCTCATCACAAAGTCAAGCCATCATGAAAGAAGAAGTCAAATGGTCAAGGGATGGTGCAACCATCATAATCCAACAATATGCGAAGAACACCCTCCACAAATGCTTATTTGCACAAATGCAAATAAGCCCTCCTCCACCAATCTTCGACCAATAAAAGATACAAAGAAATATGGCCGAAACGGAAAACAAACTGGCAACTCCAAAAACCTGATCCCGTAATAAATTACAGGAAAACCCCGCTACTGTGTATACACACCCGCATTTGTATTCCGACCGAAATACAAATTCAATGAGACAAAATCTACACTGTACAATACTAGGATCCGGCTTAAACCAAAGCCCGCTAGTATTAACCGTCCGATCATGATCCGTGCAATGCCGCATGTATCTGATCGAACACTGCCATATCTCCATACGACCTCTACAGCGTTTCGCCCGAAAACTTGAGCAACTGAATGTGGGGGACTCTAAAGACTCGTCAATACTTTGGCTGTGGATTTAACCACTAGCACGTCAGAGGTATTAGCCAAACGTGACGGGCCACCAGCTATTGACCAAAAGGGACGTCGATGAGCGAACTCATCCTGACACCTTACTGAGCCTGTCAGTGACAATATCCGTACAGTCCGGTCCATTCGTCTATGAGCATCGCATGGCGGGCCTAGGGGGTTGGTAAAAGTCAGACCCCCAAAAGCGGTACAAGTCGTGTCGGAGTGTAGCCCAGAACACCCTGAGATACTACTGGAATACCTACCAGTAAATCTCCTGCCTTGGCCAAGGACTTTCATGTAAGGGCTCTCCTAGACACAGCGCGACCTCACCCCCAATACCGGGAGAGACGAACCACCGAAGATCCGCTCACTGCCTCCATGTGGCTCGGGACTGTACCCAACTAAAACCTGTTTTCATGTCTCCTTTGAGCGTGGTAGGGTAGTAATAAAAGTACAGTGGGAACTCACACGAGACAAATGACGATCCTCAGGTCGATGAACTATCCTGTACACATGTCACCAAGGAACTGCTATCTGACGTCAGGTATAAGACCAACTAGCATGTTCCCGGCGAGTCCTGTCCGGTGTACTCACAACCCAATGAGCACCTGTATACATCTTAGGTGAACCAACTGACACCAGTGGCTTGTGAGACCGGCCGCCGCCCCTCGTCAGGGTCTCGACTGTATACACTAGTCTACTCTGGAATATCGATGCCCTGTCTCGAAACTCCCATGACTAGGGACCTTTTAAGGATGTGCTTATAGACTACCAGCTCTCACGTATATGATCGCCCTCATACTGCTGGCAGTCAAGCAAGAATCCTAGGGGCTCTATCAACGTGTAATAGCGACCTGTCAGGTCACCTAAAGCAGTACACGATGATAAAGGTAAACCAGATAGCATACTATCATCTCGAGTAAGACTGTCCTACCGGGATAGGTCCTCCCTCAATCATTGCAATCACGTGCCTGTGATCCAATAATTGACTCTGAGGGCACTATCTCCAACAATCTCCCACTTGCACTCAAGGCTAATTATTGCGATGTCGCATACTCACAGCCAGTGTGATACCAAACACCCAACTTCTCTACTAGTCTGTCTCACAAAGCTCGTTTGCGAAACTATTGCGTTCGAGGAATAGCCTCAGTGAGTGGATCCGCTGTGATGTTTCTTTCTATGTCTCTCTATATCTCAAGTTCGCGGAGAATGCCATCTCCCGAAATGAGCAGTACTTGTCTTAGAATGTGTCTGGATGTCTGATGGGACCTAGCTCATAAATGAACTCCAAATCCAAACTTCTTAGACTGTATCGTCAACTGAACTTAATCAGTATCCTGCGCCGTACCTCCCTCAGTATTTCCTTGGACCACCTGTCCAAAATACTGCCCCTCGTCAGAAGGAAAACTATAACTCTGACAACCTCCCTGTCGTCCAAGTCACCTTGGAAGCCTGGAATGATAACTGTCTCCTAAAAGAGGCTGTTGTTATCATATCTCTGGAACACCCACTTATGTTCTAAAACTGCTTCCGACTGTTTCTCCAGGATTGGATCAATGTCAACTTATTGCATCTAGTGCAAAAACAACATCTGGTGTGGTACTTGATATCTCATGATTGACTCAATTGCCTAAGCAAGTGATCTTCCAATCATGCACATCAGTTTCTACTTTAGTCTGTAAGACACCTTTAGAGAGGGTGACTCCATCACCTGCAGGTACACTACCGTGCCAGGAGTCGTCCATTCTAAATACTCATAGAATGCTGTCTAAGTACCCTTAATTGGGAAACCACCGAAATCTAGATCCAAAACCATAGATCTAGTAACCAGTATGTCTGATATAATGTCCAAGTCCCATATGAAGAAACTACTGTGTGACAACCAAAGTATAACCGATCGTAGTATAGGAATATCACTTCCTACTCTGTGTATGTCATCCAAATACCAGGACATCACACCCTACTACCTTCTTAACAGATGCATCCCCTATTCTGATGAAGTCAAACCTATGACTGTCACATCAGAAATAGATGATCTATCTCCGCTATATCTGCTTTAGTCTATAAATAGACATAAGCCACCTGTCCACCAATGCTTCCGCACTCCCACTGACTACGACAACCCTCTAGCAGAGTCATATACACGTACACTTCTAAAGCTAGTTTAGAAAGACGCTATACTCATCCTCCTGCCGGGTCTCGCAGCCTGGAACAACAGCAATGGCAAGTCTGGGTAAACAAGAACTTCCTTGTCACCGTCCTTGATGCTACCGGAGTACCTCTCGGGTGCCTGAAGTTACCCACCTTATCTGCGGAGTGGCCAATGGAATGTCAAACCAGATTGAATCTTTAGGTTCCTATCAAAATCTTCAGTAATCGTTTGTGGTTCTGGAATCACTTCCAGTTCTACCATACTCCCACTTCTGTTTTCTGAAAAAATCCATTTTTTATTAAAACTGTGGCGAGTCTAGAACAATATCACTATTGATCTTCCAGATGGTAGAAAATCAACCCTCGTCATAGCCTGGGTCAACCCACAAACAGCCATTACAGAAACGTGCCTTGAGTTATCCAGAGTCTGGTTTTAAGCATAGGCCGGACAACTCCCCGTACCTTAACATCGTTAAGATACGAACTGTTCTATATCCAATATAGAAACAGAGGCACTGATTTAATTGAACCAGATTCAAATCATGCAGCTGTCTCCAGTGCATGTCAACTAAATGGAAGGAGGCCGATCAGCGTTACTCAACTTAGGAATGCTTCCAATTATGAGTAACCTGAAAGAGAAGCAAGTTCTCTTAATCATTACTATCAACTGAATACCATACATAAGTATATGCATCTTCGATCACCTTGAAGAATCTCGATACTTGCAACACCTGGTTCTCTACTTTATTCATATACCTATAACTTCTCAAAACTTGGACCCTGTGTTTGCACGAAACACTTGTCTAAGAACTAGAGAAGTCATAAGTAAACAGAATATAGTATGAGGACCAACCCCTCTATCCTAATGGACACTGGATAATATACAATACTCTGTATAAGTCTCCTGAGTCTAATAACTCATTCACTGTGTGTCGTAGGTTGAAAACTGTACTTATGGTAAAGAAGAATTACACCGCTGTTCAATGCTCCTTACCTAAACATCCACTGATATAGGTAAATGTCAAAGACATAATTTCAAAAAGGTATATCTCACTCTATAAAAATAGACGTACAGATATATCAATTTGAAATTGGTGCATTATAACGGATATTCAAAACGAAATATTCGCCGTCCGGCAAACAACCCAGGTGACTTCCTCAAATATCACCAATTACAACGAATTCCGATATAATGAGGATGATCACCTAATTCCCAATAACTTAATCCCACTCATCATCTGTAAAACCATACAGATGTGAGAATCATAGCTGGTAAATACATACCCTGGAGTAAGTATCTAATCGGGAAATCAGTTTTCCTTTAACAGTACACAGTGAAGCTGAAACATTGAAATGTTTCGTAGGGGTATCCTGGTATTCCTAGTAATTCCTCTTCCAGATTCACAACTGTAACCGTATAAATCTCTGCCACCTCTCCAAATCCCTTCATATGTCTTTAGTCATTACCTTCTGTACACCCCTTTAGGCCAAATGGTTTTCTTCCTTCCCTACCGTTCGGCACCAGCCTATGGTTTGGAAGAAGACTATCCAATAAGCATAATGGGTGTACTGTCCTAATCCTAGGAGCACTCGCAACGCGAGAGAAGGTGAAGATAAAAGACAATCGAATAAACCTTATTCCTATTTCTCCTGATCCAGAATCCATCCCTGAACTGGAACAAGTTCCTTTCGAGTTCGTATATAACCATACGATGGAATATCCAATAAACTGTGGATCTTCGTAGTGATATGGAGTGTCCTGGAGAAATACAAAGGTGAAGTGGGAGTGGTAATGAAATACTTGGTTTGGTCATGAATATCAGTCGCAATTTACTTTGCCCTCTTACTAATCCCTTTCTTTGTCTTTACATAATACCTTCTGTACACCGTTTAGGCTAATTGGTTTTCTTCATTCCCTACCGTTCGGCACTTGCCTATGGTTTGGAAGAAGACTATCCAATTTGCGTAATAGGTGTACTATCTCCTAAACCAAGGAGTACTTGCAACTGGAGAGAAGGTAAAAAGGAAAAGACAACTGAATAGTCCTATTCGTTTTCTCCAGAACCGGAAACCATCCTCGAATAAATCCCTTCGAGTTCGTATATAACCATACGATGGTTTTTTCCAATGGAAGTGGACGTTCGTAGTAATGCGGGGTGTCCTGGAGAAAAGGGTAAAAGTAGGAGTGGCAATGAGGTTTACAACTCTGACAATCCAAAAGCCAGTGTTTAAGAAGGTTCGGTCAACTTGGTCACTGAGTCATAGTCTAGGGTCGGGTCAATGGTCGCTGCCAAAGAGAGAGAGAAAAGAAACACTCAGCGTGCACTCTAACCAAGATCAGAATAGTTACCAATTTATCTAATCTGGAAACCTCCCACTGTACCGTCAAATTCTCCTCCAAACCTGAAAGAAGAATTAGTCGGGATCACCCGAGGAGTAAACCAACTCATCAGTGGGAATCGGGATCCAACTATCACCGCATGATAACGTGACGGAATCCGCTCACGCTATCATACTCCAGAAGGTATGCGCATATCTGGCAAGTTTCAGTTTCTTTTGAAACTTCCGATGTGATTTTTGCCCCATGCTCTTATGACCTTGACTTTGGCCAACATATCATAAGTCACATGTCAAGTTCTACCCGTCATTCTCCAGGTTAATTTGATCCCACCCGTACATACCCTTGACTTTGGCCAAAATAGTAGTACGACTGCCCCAAACCAACGCATCTATCTATGCTGCATATGAATACCCAATAGCTACCAATCATTGTGCCTTGACTTTGGCCAACATACACAGCTTGAATACTATTGACCACCCATAT
Source organism: Agapanthus africanus (assembly GCA_030015575.1). Taxonomy (NCBI): domain Eukaryota; kingdom Viridiplantae; phylum Streptophyta; class Magnoliopsida; order Asparagales; family Amaryllidaceae; genus Agapanthus; species Agapanthus africanus. Next base: position 310,824,717 of record CM057347.1, on the reverse strand, counting down.
GAAACGACGGAGGGCTACGAATGGTTTCTGGCGAAAACCTTTAACGTAATGAACTTGATATCGTTGAAGGAACTGGATAGCTTTTATGAAAATATAGTGACGAAAACCTTTGCTAAAGAGGTCACTCCCGGTGAAGGGATCTCTGCTCTTTCCCCGTAGAATGAGGTGCAGGATATTCCAACTGAATACCACGATGCAAAGCAAAAGTAATCGGCTATAGTGAAGTTATTGCCCTGACGCAAACTTTTGTCCAAGTGGTCACTCCCGGTGAAGGGATCTCGGCCCTTGCCTCGTCGACTGAGGAGTAGGATATTCCAACTGAATACCACGATGCAAAACAAAAGTGAACGTCCTTGCAATAACAGCTTTTTGAAAAATGTTCCAACAACATCAGATTAGGTTTGTTTTTAACTTGCATTGATCCGAATCAACGCAGTCCCATCAATTGATCACACCACAAAGAACGAAAATATACTGATGTACGTATATGCCATCCGCATTCGCCACTGGGTCCCGTCATTGCCCGTTAGGTTAGCTAACTAACGACAGAGCGGGGACTGGACTAGCGCGGATGCAAAACATATACAACATCTTCTAGTATATATATAATACATAATTTACGCTCAAGGCGTGATAAAATGCAACATCACAGAAATGTACAGCATCACAGAACAATACAGATATCTGGGATCCCAGGGTTTCATAGAGCCGCTGAAACCCGACGTTCCCCTGGTCGTGTGGATAACCTGTGCAATGAAAACCTAGACCCTTACGGGCGCGGCAAGTTACCCGCCAAAACCTGAAGCGAGGCAGCCCCCTTCAGCAACGTGAATGGACCACCCAGCACTTCACGGAATCCGGTAACTTGGGTACCCATCCTGGGTCAACCTGTACCCCCTACGAGTGCGGCGAATAGCCCGCCAATTCTAGAGTGAAGCCCCCTCCGTCTCAATGCCATGAGATGCGGGCTTGTTGCCCTCTAGAACCCGGCTATCCGTGCACCCCTCCGCGGGGCAATCCTAGTACAGAAAGTAAAATATACATACAACGGGTACATCGAACGCAACCTGGTCATGCCCCAAAAGAATAATACAAACAGGCAGTGACGGCAGTCCACATGTCGGACGCTCGCCCCGCAATAACAAATGTACATATAAAACAAAAACTGTACTAGCATTGCATCCAGGCTATCACCCACGACCGATCCGCAACATCACAGCACAATCACAGAACATCAACGTGAATGTCACGTTCGCAAATCCGTCTAACCGGGCTATAGCAGTTAGACAGGATTTACCGATCAAGTGACATTCACGGTCGCAGATATAATGTAAATACTGTGAACTAATGTGTTTAAAATTTTCCGATCGATCAAATTTTACCAAGTGGTCCCCAAGCATTACTGTAGCACTTAAAGAAATCTGGGCCCAAAAAATAACATTCCAAAAACCCTATTTTCAACCCAGGAGGCCTCTGTAAAATTTTGGGGCCATGAACAGTGAAAATAGCGGTGGAACCACGGCCCAAGCATGGGTTTGGCCGCGGTTCCACGGTGGTTTAGACTGTTCACGAGACCAAATTTTTCCAGAACTCTTAAAATTCCCTGCACATCATTCTGCAACAACCTGAAAAAATTTTGGAGCTAAAAAAATTTCGACAGAAACTGATGCTTGAGAAAAACGCGGTTTTGGAATTTTTGTTCGATCGGAAATGTAAACACGTTAGACCAAGCTAGACTAAGTTAATGACGAGGCTCTGATACTACTGTAAGTGCACGGCGGCACCCCGGCCGTCAATCCGACGCCGGAAGGGCACCACCGCGCACAAAAACCCAGATCGGGCCATTAAACTAGACCTAGCAAACTACAAGATGGGAAGAGAAGTATACCGAGCAATCCGTGTCCTCCGGTCTTCTCGTCGTCGTCCCGATCTCCCGCGGAATCTCCGGTCTTCACCTCCTCGCCGGAAGGGCACCACGTCGCCGGCTTCTTTTACGGGCTCCCACCTCTATACCGAGGCAACTCGGGCACGAAGCTGGCGAGTCTACATGCCTAAGATTTGCTGTAGAATACGTGTAGAAGGCCATGTCTCATTTGGGGTTATGGAGTTGTCCTTTTGGTGGAGGAATGATACAAGCTAATGGAGATGGAACTTGTGGGATTTTTACAAAAGAAAAAGAGCAAAAAATCCCATGAGAAATTTGGACAGGCCCTATCCAATGTGGCCGGCCAAGCTTGGAGAGAATGAGAGGAGAGAGTGTCTTCATCAAAAATATAAGAGTCTCTCAAGATTAATGCAAGAGAGAGAGATCAAAATGATATCATGAAAGAAAATGATCACAAACACAAACCCACACTCCACCAACCTCATCATCTCATCACAAAGTCAAGCCTTCATGAAAGAAGAAGTCAAATGGTCAAGGGATGGTGCAACCATCATGATCCAACAATATGCGAAGAGCACCCTCCACAAATGCTTATTTGCACAAATGCAAATAAGCCCTCCTCCACCAATCTTCGACTAATAAAAGATACAAAGAAATATGGCCGAAACGGAAAACAAACTGGCAACTCCAAAAACCTGATCCCGTAATAAATTACAGGAAAACCCCGCTACTGTGTATACACACCCGCATTTGTATTCCGACCGAAATACAAATGCAATGAGACAAAATCTACACTGTACAATACTAGGATCCGGCTTAAACCAAAGCCCGCTAGTATTAACCGTCCGATCATGATTCGTGCAATGCCGCATGTATCTGATCGAACCCTGCCATATCTCCATACGGCCTCTACAGCGTTTCGCCCGAAAACTTGAGCAACTGAATGTGGGGGACTCTAGAGACTCATCAATACTATGGCTGTAGATTTAACCACTAGCACGTCAGAGATATTAGCCATACGTGACGGGCCACCAGTTATTGACTAAAAAGGACGTCGATGAGCGAACTCATCCTGACACCCTACTGAGCCTGTCAGTGATAATATCCGTACAGTCCGGTCCGTTCGTCTATGAGCATCGCATGGCGGGCCTAGGGGGTTGGTAAAAGTCAGACCCCCAAAAGTGGTACAAGTCGTGTCGGAGTGTAGCCCAGAATACCCTGAGATACTACTGGAATACCTACCAGTAAATCTCCTGCCTTGGCCAAGGACTTTCATGTAAGGGCTCTCCTAGACACAGCGCGACCTCACCCCCAATACCGGGAAAGACGAACCCCGAAGATCCGCTTACAGCCTCCATGTGGCTCGGGACTGTACCCAACTAAAACCTGTTTGCACATCTCCTTTGAGCGTGGTAGGGTAGTAATCAAAGTACAGTGGGAACTCACACGAGACAAATGACGATCCTCAGGTCGATGAACTAACCTGTACACATGTCACCAGGGAACTGCTATCTGACGTCAGGTATAAGACCAACTAGCATGTTCCCGGCGAGTCCCTTCCGGTATACTCATAACCCAATGAGCACCTGTATACATCTTAGGTGAACCAACTGACACCAGTGGCTTGTGAGACCGGCCACCGCCCCTCGTCGGGGTCTCGACTGTATACACTAGTCTACTCTGGAGTATCGATGCCCTGTCTCGAAACTCCCATGACTAGGGACTTTTTAAGGATGTGCTTATAGACTACCAGCTCTCACGTATATGACGCCCTCATACTGCTGGCAGTCAAGCAAGAATCCTAGGGGCTCTATCAACGTGTAATAGCGACCTGTCAGGTCACCTAAAGCAGTACACGATGATAAAGGTAAACCAGATAGCATACTATCATCTCGAGTAAGACTGTCTTACCGGGATAGGTCCTCCCTCAATCATTGCAATCACGTGCCTGTGATCCAATAATTGACTCTGAGGGCACTATCTCCAACACCAGCCGTAGAAGGGTCAAGCCAACGCCTCACATGTGGCACGCCGTACTGCCCCAAACCCTAAGGTTCAAAGGGCAGTTCAAGACGGTCACATAATCGAGTTAAGGTTTGTTGTCTTCTAGAGGGTCCATCGCGTTACTTGCACTACTTAGAACGTCTTTAAACTACGGAAATATCCGACACTTGGAAATTTTTCGGCAGGGGAAAAATTGGGTATTTATATCCGGTCGAACTTTTTAACATATTCAAAAATTATCCGGAAAAACACAGACAAAGTTAAAGATTCCGATCGAATCGTCGAACTCCCAATACAACCCAGAAAACTCAACACTTGAGTATACATTAAAAATTTCCAGAAGATTCAGTAAACTAATAAGGAAGTTACTGTGCAAAAATAAATTAACAATGTGACTGTACGGCCGCGGAACCGCCGCACGAGCCATGCTCGAGCCGCGTTTCCGTGTCGCCTTAATCGAATTAGGCACTCGTTTTGCACAGTAACTCTTAAAAAAGCCTGCTGATTTTTCTGCATATTTTTAATTTGGAAAAAACAACATTTTCAAAAAATGTATAGAGAAGGATTTGAGTTAGGGTTTCGGGGTTCGATCGGATTTCTAACATCGTCTACACTTCGCCTAAAGCTCTAGCTTGTCTCTGATACCTCTGTAGGTATCCTAGGCACACTAAAGAGGTCCCACAAGGCATCAACCATGCCAAATTCAAAAATTTAGGTGCCGAGAAACCCTAATATAGATCGTTAACTAGAAATTAGGCGAAACAACAAGCTATTAAACTGCTTTAGTACTAAGTGAAAGGGGCTAGAACCTTTGTAGATCCGGTCCTCCACTTCCTTAGCTCCGTGATGACGTCCCTCCGCTGCGATCGTCGGATCCCGGACTCTAGCGATGGTTTCGTCGAAGAAATGATCGGGCTAGGTCGTCGACTTCGATGCCGAAGATGATCTACGTCGAGGCGACTCAAACTCAAGCTCCACCTTCACTAGGTTATTAAACTTGTGAAGATAACACACTCTACTACATGGCAAGTGGTAGAGGATGAAGAAATAGGATGTGGGTTCACTTTGGAATTGGATTTCTCACTTGGATTCATCACTTAGAAATTTTCTAGCAATGGTTTTCTTTCTTCTTGAAGAAGAAGAAGAAGAAAGAAAAAGAATGAATTATATAATTAGAAAACTCAAGTGATGCTTATCATTTAGCAACCATGGGTGAGTCAACTCTTGTAGAGAATAAACTAGGGTTTAGGTAATGGTTAGGTTTTAGAATAAAAACAAAATGGTGAAGCTTCATGAAACTCCAAGAAGAAAACAAAGAAAGCCACCATATTTGTTTTTGCCCCAAAAACAAATGAATAAATAAATAAGGAAAATAAATAAATAAATAAATAACCTAACCATTTACCTAAACATGGTTTAAATCAAACATACACCCAAGTTTGCATGTATCATCAAACATGATACAATCTTGTGCACAAAAATATATCACATATACAATGTGCACAATCAAGTGAGAAAAACATCTTAAGTGAACCAATATTAGTTAATGTAAAGTAATATATTAAATATATAATTATACATTAAATCATTAAATCAACACTTGACTTAATGATCCGGTCATATTGCATATAACCGACTAATATCAATAGCAACAACTTATCGAATCAACACTTGATCCGATAACCCGGCTATATCGCATATAACCGATCAATGTCACATATCGCGAGAATAGAATACAGTATCACATACTGGTATTATTCTCAGTCCCGCACATATCTCATATGCGCTCCTATTTCGTTTCGCTTGAGCCAGGAAACCTCTGTGTAGGACTCTAAAGACTAGTCAATACGCTGGCAGCAGGTGATGATCATATCAAACACCCACAAGTCGCAAGCGGTCTGCTAAACATAACGGTCACCCGGGTATTGAGCGATCAAAAGATCAACGAGCAAGCCCGCTCACACTCCTGTGAATCCAACCAGCAACACTTACCGTACAGTCCGGTCTTGTCGTCCGATATGTCGCATATCTCGCCTAGGGGTGGTAAACGTCGGACCCCAATAGCTCGATAAGTCATGTCGATATGAGGTCTATAACAGTTCGAGATACTACTGATAACACTTACCAGTAAATCTCAGCAACCCTGGCCAGGGATTTCCGGTTATAGCCAATCGAACACAGCGCCACATCAACTCCCTATACCGGGAGAGACGAATCCCCTCCTATCGCTCATTGCCTCCATGTGATTCGGAACTGTACCCAAAAACCACCGTTTTGTACGCCCTCTTGGACGTGGTAAGGTGGAAATCAAAGCACAGTGGGAATCACACAAGACTCTATGACGATCTCGGGTCAACAGACTACTCTGTACCAGTGTCACCAGAGAACTGCCATCTGACGTAAGGTATAATACCATCTGGGAGTTCTCGGCGAGTCCGTCCAGTGTACCCAGTCTCCACTGAGCACCCGTATATCATCTCTGATGTCAAACACCAATGGATATGGGATCATCCATCGCCCATCTGTATGGGTCGAGAAGGTATACGCTAGTCTACTCTGGTATATCGATGCCCCGTCTCGATACACCCACGACTAGGGACCTTGAAGGATGTACTTATGGACTACCATGCCCCCACTAGTATGATCCGCATCATAGTCCAGGCAGTCAAGTACACATCCTAAGGGCTTTACCAACATGTAACAGAGAGACAATCAGTGTACACGTTAAGGTAAAGAGCAACCAGATACCATACTATCATGTCGAGCAAGAAAGTCCTCCCTATATATGTCCTAGTATCCACTACAATATACATCCTATGTATAGTAATGACCTCTAGGGCATACATATAACTAACACTCGGTATGCCACCTTTTTAGGAAAAGGAATTTATTTTGGAAACAAATTTGTGGTCATGAGGCAGAACTGGAAGGAGTTCCAGCTATACAAACTGCAACTGGCGATTTGGTAGAACCGGAGGATTCAATAGCTCCCAATGAACCTCAGCCTCTCCGCCGATCTGATGGGGGTCCTGACCCACCTGAGAGATACTTTGGTTTCTCCATGACAGTGGGAGAGAGGATTGCATCATGAGATGATGACCCAACTAGTTTCGAGCAGGCCATCAGGAGTGGGGACTCTGTAAGAATGGCTGGATGCTAAGCGATCTCAGATAGAATCCATATACACCAACAAAGTATGGACTTTGGTTTCTTTATCTAAAGGGTTAAATCCCCATTAGAAGCAAGTATATCTTGAGAAGATTACTTGGTGTATATGGAAAAGTTGAGACTTTCAAAGCTAGACTTGTTAAAGGTTTGCATCATAGACCAGTTGTGGCTAATGATGAAACTTTTTCTGGGGCCTATGCTTAAGTCCATCCAGATCCTACTTGCCATTGCTACATACCATGACTACGATATCTAGAGGTTGGGTGTCATGACTGCTGTTCTAAATATTGATTTAGAAGAAAGCGTCTATAAGTACACAGCCAGAGGGCTTCGTAGACAGTGGGAGCAGCGGAAGCGTGTGCAAGTTTCTTTATGGGATGAACCAGGCATCACGGAGTTGGAACATCTGTTTTGATGTGGTAGTCAAAGCGTTTGACTTCATCAAAATGAATTATAGATGAACCTTGTATATACAAAAGGGTAGTAGAGAGTAAGGCGGTCATCCTCGTATTGTGCGTAGATGACATACTCTTGATAGGAAAGGAGTTTCCTATGCTACGCTCGCTCAATCTCCTCTTATCATGATGATTCTCCATATAGGATCAAGATGATACCTCCTAAATCCTGGATTTTGGATCTATGAGATAGATCTAAGTGGATGTTAGGGTTCTCACTAGGTGTAGTGAGATGGTATCAATCGATCCTGGGGAGAATCACTGGAAAAGGTTTCAGGGAGATAAGGACGACTGAAAGTCAGTCGCAGGCATTGTCTTTACCCTCAGTGGAGGGACGGTATGTTGGAAGAGTTCCAAGCTAGATACCGTGACTTTTTAGGCGATAAAGGCTGGATACATCGCTACCAAAGATATTACCAAAGAGGCAGTCTTGGTGTATATTAGTTCAAGAGATGAACTTCGTTCCTACCATTGTGTGACAATGGAGCTGTGGCTTATGCCTAGGAACGCCCGTCCCATCAGTGATCCAGACATATTCTAAGGCAGTGTCACCTGATCATGGAGATGGTTGATCTCCAGGGGATCGAGGTCAGGAGAGTAGACTCAGAGGACAACACGGCGGATCCACTCACAAAGGCCTTTTCCCAGAGAGAGACTTTTATGGGATGTTTGAGTATGAGATACTAAAACCACTGTTATCAGATGGCCCTAGTGCAAGTGGGAGATTGTTAGTTATATGTATACCCTAGAGGACATTACTATACATGAGATGTATATTCTAGTGGATGCTTGGATATATATAGGGAGGACTTTCTTGCTCGACATGATAGTATGCTATCTGGTTACTCTTTACCTTAACGTGTACACTGATTGTCACTCTGTTACATGTTGGTAAAGCCCTTAGGATGTGAACTTGACTACCTGGACTATGATGCAGATCATACTAGTGGGGACAGAGTAGTCCATAAGTACATCCTTTAATGTCCCTAGTCGTGGGTGTATCGATATACCAGAGTAGACTAGCGTATACCTTCTCGACCTATATAGATGGGCGATGGATGATCCCATATCCATTGGTGTTTGACATCAGAGATGATATACGGGTGCTCAGTGGAGACTGGGTACACTGGACGGACTCGCCGAGAACTCCCAGATGGTATTATACCTCACGTCAGATGGCAGTTCTCTGGTGATACTGGTGCAGGTTAGTCTGTAGACCCGAGATCATCATAGAGTCTTGTGTGATTCCCACTGTACTTTGATTTTCACCTTATCACGTCCAAGAGGGCGTGCAAAAGGGTGATTTTTGGGTACAGTCCCGAGTCACATGGAGGCAATGAGCGATAGGAGGGGTTTCATCTCTCTCGGTATTGGGGGTTGATGTTGCGCTATATTCGATTGGCCATAACAGGGAAGTCCCTGGCCAGGGCTGGTTTAGAGATTTACTGGTAAGTGTTACCAGTAGTTTCTTGACCCGTTATAAGCCTCGCATCGGCATGATTTATCGGTTATTGGGGTCTGACGTTCACCACCCCTAGACTTGATATGCGACATATCAGACGAGGAGACCGGACTGTACGGTAGTGTCACTGTCAGGCTTTTTGCAGGAGTTGGAGCGGTCTTGCTTGCTGATCTTCTGATCGCTCAATACCCGGGTAGCCGTTACGTCCAGCTAGTACCGCTGACGGCTTGTGGGTGCTTGATATGATCATCACCTACTGCCGACGTATTGACGAGTCTTTAGAGTCCTACATAGAGGTTTTACTGGCTCAGGCAAAACGAAATAGGAGCGCATATGTGATATGTGCGGGACCGAGAATATTGCGAGTATGTGATACCGTATTCTATTCTTGCGATGTTTGTATCGATCGGTTATATGTGATGTAACCAGGTTATTGAATCAAGGGTTGATTCGTTAAGTCGATACATTGGATGTTAGTCGGTTATATGCGATATAACCGGATTATTAAGTCAAGTGTTGATTTAATAATTTAGTGTATAATTGTATATGTGATATATTAATTTACATTAACTAACATTGGTTCACTTAAGCATTGGTTTTCTCACTTGTGCACAATTTAATATATATGTGATATATATTTATTTGTGTTCATTTTGTATCATGGTTGTTGATACAACTTACATGGGTGTATAAGACTTATACCATACTAATTGTAGTGTTAGGTTTTTATATATTTAAAGTAATTCTAAAATTAGTGGATGATAAGCTCAAGTGCATGAAGCTTCATGAAGCTTGTGGTTGCATTGACTTAGTCCACTAGTTTTGTTTTACTTGAGATATTAATTAACCTAACCACTATAATTAGCCATGGTTATGTCTCTACATGAGTTAGTATATGATACCCACTCACCCATGGTAAGCTCTCTCTCTAGATTAGTTTTTCATTCTCTTTTTAGATCATCTTCTTCCTCCTTCAAATGCTTGCTAGGGTTTGATAAAGAGAGAGAAATATAGTGAGAAAAGAAATTCTAAAGTCTACCCATTTCCTATTTCATCATCCTCTACTAGACTAGCACTTTAGTTTAGGGTGTTTGCTTCACTAATTCTCTAGTTAGTGAAGTAGAAACTTGAGTTCGTATTCCCTCGACGTAGATCATCTTCGGCCTCGAAGACTTCAAGCAATACCGTTGCTATCTTCTCATGGAGCCATCCGAGAGTCCGGGAGCACGATGATCGCAGCGAAGGGACTACTACAAGGAGCATATGAAGTGAAGGACCGATCTACAAAGGTTGTATTTCGTATTCACTTAGTCGTAAATGGTTTTTACTAGCATGTGAAACCCTAATAATCTAGCAAAGATCTTGTTTAGGGTTATTCGGCACGACTAAAATTTTGCTCGGGCATGGTTGATGCCTTGTAGAACCTTGTTAGAGTGCTTAGTAACCCTACAATGTATTTACCAGGTATGATTCTTACATCTGTATGGTTTTACAGATGATGAGTAGGAGTAAGTTATTGGGAATTAGGTGATCATCGTCATTATATCGGGATTCGTTGTAATTGGTGATATTTGAAAATATCGCCTGGGTTTTTGCCAGACGACAAATATTTGGTTTTGAATATCCGTTGTTATGCACCAATTTCAAACTGATATATCTGTACGTTTATTTTTATAAAGTGAGATATAACTTTTTGAAATTATGTCCATGACATTTACCTATATCAGTTGATGGTTAGGTAAGGAGCATTCAACAGCGGTGTAATTCTTCATAACCATAGTACAGTTTTCAACCTATGACGCACAGGGTTTGAGTTATTCAACTCAGCGGACTTATACAAAGTATTGTATGTTGTCCAGTGTCCATTAGGACAGAGGGGTTGGTCCTCGTACTATATTCTGTTTACTTGTGACTTCTCTAGTTTTTAGACAAGTGTTTTGTAGAAATGCATGGTCTAAGTTTTGAGAAGTTATAGGTATAAGAATAAAGTAAAGAACCAGGTGTTGCAAGTATCAGGATTCTTCAAGATGATTGAAGATATAGATACTTGTATTCGGTATTCAGTTGATAGTAATGGTTTTGAGAAACTTGTTTCTCTTTCAGGTTACTCATATCTGGATGCATTCCTAAGTTGAGTAACGCTGATTGGCCTCCTTCCATTTAGTTTACATGCACTGGAGACAGCTGCATGATTTGAATCTGGTTCCAATTAAATCAGTGCCTCTGTTTCTATATTGGATATAGAACGGTTCATATCTTAACGATGTTAAGGTACGGGAAGTTGTCCGGCTTATGCTTAAAACCAGACTCTGGATAACTCAAGGCACGTTTCTGTAATGGCTATTTATGGGTTGATCCGGGCTATGACGAGGGTTTACTTTCTACCATCTGGAAGATCAATGGTGATATTGTTCTTGACTCGCCACAGTTTTAGTAAAATGGACTTTTTCATAAAACAGTTAGTGAGAGTATGGTAGAACTGGAAGTGATTCCAGAACCGCAAACGATTACTGAAAATTTAATAGGACCTAAAGATTCAATCTGGATTGACATTACATTGGCCACTCCGCAGATATGGTGGGTAATCTCAGGCACTCGAGAGGTACTTCGATATGCTTAAAGACGGTGACAAGGAGGTTCTTGTTTACCCAGACTTGACACTACTGTTGTTCCAGACTATAAGACCCGGCAGGAGGATGAGTATAGCGTCGTTCTGAACTGGCTTTAGAAGTGCACGTGTATATTATTCTGCCAGAGGGTTTTCGTCGTCAGTAGGAGCAACGGAAGCATAGTGGACAAGTAGCTTATGTCTATTTATGGACTAAAGCAGATATAGTGGAGATAGATCATCTATTTCTGATGTGACAGTCATAGGTTTGACTTCATCAGAATAAGGGATGGATATGTTAAGAAGGTAGTAGGATGTGATGTCCTGGTATTTGGATGATATACACATAGTAGGAAGTGAAATTACTATACTACGATCGGTTATACTTTGGTTGTCATGCAGTGGTTTCTCCACATAGAATATGGATATTATATCAGACATTCTGGTTACTAGATCTATGGTTTTAGATCTAGATTTGGGTAGTTTCCAAATCTGGGTACTTAGACAGTATTCTAAAGGTATTTAGAATGGACGACTCCTGGCATGGTAGTATACCTGCGGGTGATGGACTCACCCTCTCTAAAGGTGTCTTGCAGACTAAAAGGGAGAGGGATGTGCATGATTGGCATATCACTTGCTTAGGCAATTGAGTCAATCATGAGATGTCAAGTACCACACCAGATATTGTTTTTGCACTAGATGCAATAAGTTGTGATATTAATCCAATCCTGGAGAAACGTTCGGAAGCAGTTTTAGAACATAAGTAGATGTTCTAGGGATATGATAACGACAGCCTCTTTCGGGAGACGGTTATCATTCCAGGCTTCCAAGGTGACCTGGATGACATAGTGACTGTCAGAGTTATAGTTTTCCCTCTGACGAGGGGCAGTGGTTTGGACAGGTGGTCCAAGTGGATACTGAAGGAGGCATGGCGCAGAGTACTGATTAGATTCAGTTGACGGTATAGTCTAAGAAGTTTGGATTTGGAGTTCATTTATGAACTAGGTCCCATCAGATATCCAGACACATTCTAAGACATGTATTGCTCATTTCGGGAGATGGCTTTTTCCGCGAACTTGAGATAAAGAGAGACATACAAAGAAACATCAGAGCGGATCCACTCACTGAGGCTATTCCTCGAACGCAATAGTTTCACAAACGGGTTTTTTGAGACTGATCAGTAGAGGAGTTGGGTGTTCGGTATCACACGGGCTGTGAAAATGCGACATCGCAATAATTAGCCTTGAGTGCAAGTGGGAGATTGTTGGATATAGTGCCCTCAAAGTCAATTATTGGATCGCAGGCACGTGATTGCAATGATTGAGGGAGGACCTATGCCGGCAGGACAGTCTTACTCAAGATGATAGTATGCTATCTGGTTTATCTGTATCATTGTGTACATGCTTTAGGTGACCTTACAAATCACTATTGCACGTTGATAGAGCCCTTAGGATTCTTGCTTGACTACCAGCAGTATGATGGAGATCATATACGTGAAAGTTGGGTAGTCTATAAGCACATCCTTAAAAGGTCCCTAGTCGAGGGAGTTTCAAGACAGGGCATCGATACTCCAGAGTAGACTAGTGTATACAGATTGAGACCCCGACGAGGGCGGTGGCTGGTCTCACAAGACATTGGTGTCAGTTGGTTCACCTAAGACGTATACAGGTGCTCATTGGGTTATGAGTACACCGGACAGGACTCGCCGGGAACATGCTAGTTGGTTTTATACCTAGCGTCAGATAGCAGTTCCCTGGTGACATGTGTACAGGTTAGTTCATCGACCTGAGATTGTCATTTGTCTCGTGTGAGTTCCCACTGTGCTTTGATTACTACCCTACCACGGCTCGAAGGAGTCGTGCAAACAGGTTTTAGTTGGGTACAGTCCCGAGCCACATGGAGGCAGTGAGCGGATCGGCAGGGATTTCGTCTTTCCTGGTATTGGGGGTGAGATCGCGCTGTGTCTAGGAGAGCCATTACACGAAGTCCTTGGCCAAGGCAGGAGATTTACTGGTAGGTATTCTAGTAGCATCTCAGGGTGTTCTGGGCTACACTCCGACACGACTTGTACCGCTTTTGGGGGTATGACTTTTACCAACCCTCTAGGCCCGACATGTGATGCTCATAGACGAACGGACCAGACTGTACGGATATTGTCACTGACAGGCTCAGTAGGGTGTCTGGATGAGTTTGCTTATCAGCCTCCCTTTTAGTCAATACCTGGTAGCCCGTTACGTACAGCTAGTACCACTGACGTGCTAGTGGTTAAATCCACAGCCAAAGTATTGACGAGTCTTTAAAGTCCCCCACAGACAGTTTCTCAAGTTTCGGGCGAAAAGTTGTACAGGCCATATGGTATTATGGCAGGGTTCGATCATATACGTGCATTCGTGCACAGATCATGATCGGACGGATCATACTAGTGGGCTTTGGTTTAAGCCGGATCCTAGTATTAGATTTGTTGGATTACTTTAGTCTCATCGCATTCGCATTCAGTCGAAATGCGGATGCAGGTATGTATATACTGGTGAGGGGTATCCTTGTGATCCGTCACGAGTTTACTTTAAATGTTGCCGTATCTTTTTGTTGTACTAAACATTTGGGTCAATGTTTATTTTGGTGGAAATTATGAGCTTAGTTCATGATGAGGTGCATTTAATGTGACATGGACATGTTTAGTGACTCATGGTCTCTTTATTTGTGCTAATGTCACATTAGGATTTATTTATTGTGTTGAATTGACAGATGGAGAGAGAGAGAGAGGGCAGCCATAGGCTTGGGGTTTGCTCTTGTATTATTATTCTTGCTATCATTTTATCAACACAACACACAACAAAAGAAAGCCTCTTCTTCTTCTTCTTTCTCTAGCTCACCATTTCCACTAATGGCATCATCTTCAACCTCCATCCATACACTCTCATGTGTTGAGAATTAATGGATGCTTGAGACAAAGTTATCACACACATTCTCTACATCACCTTGGACACGTCAGCTAGCAAACTTCATGTCCGAGTTGCTTCGGATGAAGCGGGAGCCCGTAAAAAGACTCATTGATGTGGTTTCCTTTCCGACGAGGAGACCGGAGATCGGAGATGCCGCGAGGAGCTTGGGATGGTGGCCAAAGACCGAAGGACACGGATCGATCGGTATAGCCACTCTCACTTCTTGTAGTTAGCTAGTTTAGAGTTAATGGTTCGATCCGGGTGAAAGACTAGGATAGCGTCGGTTTCCTAAAAAGTTTTTGTTTCCGCATTTGGCCTCGGATCGACGGTCGAGGCGCTACCGTAGACTTACAATACCTGGCCGGCCTCACGAAGAAGAAGCATGTGATGCTTCCACTTCAGGTGTGTTTGTAATAGAAAACTATTTTTCAAGTAACTCTGCTTCCTGGGTATTAGATACCTGGTCAGGATCTCACATCTGCAACTGTGTGCAGGAGCTAAGAAATTGCAGGTTTTTGAAGAAAGGTGATCATACTCTCCGAGTTGGGAATGGTTCCTCTGTACATGCTGTAGCAGTGGGAGAGTATCACCTTGGTTTGCCGTCGGGTTGTATATTGGTTTTGAACCCATGTTATTTTGTAACTTCGATGTTATGTAATATTATATCAATATCGTTGTTAGACAATAAAGGATATAATTTTGTATTACAATCTAATGTTATGAACATTAACCTTAATCAAGAGTTGATTGGGTCTGGTACATTAAATAACAGGATATACGTCCTAAATCAACATACAGTTTTCAATATACAACACACAAACAAAAGGAAGATTTCAGACATAAGTGAAGCTTTCATTTGGTATTGTAGACTTGGTCATATTAATGAAACAAGACTAACTAAGCTACATAAAGATGGATATTTAAACTCTTTTGAATATAAATCTTATGCGACTTGCCAGTCTTGTATCAAAGGTAAAATGACCAAAACTCCGTTTAGTGGACACGGAGAGAGAGCTACCGAACTCTTAGGCCTCATACATAAAGATTTATATGGACCAATGTCTACACATGCGAGAGGTGGTTTTTCGTACTTCATAACTTTTACAGATGATTTCTCGAGATTCGGACACGTGTTCTTGTTGAAACATAAGTCCGAAGCCTTCGAAAAGTTCAAGGAGTATAAATCTGAAGTAGAAAAACAAACAGGCTCGAGTATCAAGAAACTTCGATCGGATCGAGGAGTAGAGTATCTAAGCTCAGAGTTTCTAGATTTCCTATAAGAGAATGAGATTCTCTCTCTGCTCACTCCTCCATACACACCACAGCACAACGGTGTGTCGGAATGGAGGAATCGTACCCTATTAGATATAGTACGATCAATGATGAGTGATGCTGAGTTGCCACTTTCATTATGGGGGAACGCATTGGAGACTGCGATATCTATTGAATAGAGTTCCGACCAAAACCATGTCTAGCACTCCATATGAGATATGGTATGGGAAGAGACCATCTCTTAAACGAGTTAGGATATGGGGTTGTCCGTGTTAGTGTATATGCCCTAGAGGCCATTACTGTATCATACTAGTATGTATATTACTTAATGGAAGCTTGGGATATTCACCTTGTATTGACAATCTTGCTCAAAATAGTAGTATGCTACTTGGTTTGTTTCTACTTCAATGTGTACATGTGTTTATTTTAGTATATCGCCTATACACATTAGTAGAGCCCTTAGGATCTTTGCTTGATTACCAGCGATGTGATGGCCGTCACACTAGTGGGGCTGGGTAATCTATAAGCACATCCTTATGCAGGTCCCTGGTCGCAGGACTATCGAGACAGGGCATCGATACTCCAGAGTAGACCAGCGCATGCGCTTCTCATCCCAGTGTGGGAGACGGTCTGTCCCACAGCCGTCAGTACGTCGTACTTGAGATAGTATGCGGGTGCTCGTTAGGTTACGGGTACACTGGACAGGACTCGTCGGGAACTGACTAGTTGGTATTATACCTATCGTCAGTTATCAGTTCCCAGGTGACATGAGTACAGCTTAGTCCGCTGACTTGATACTGTCACTTCGCCTCGGGTGTGTTCCCACTGTACTTTGATCACTACCCTACCACGGCTCAAAGGAGTCGTGCAAACAGGTGGTGGTTGGGTGCAGTCCTGAAGCACTTGGAGGCAGTGATGGTTAGACAGGATTCGTCTCTCCCGGTATTGGGGGTTGACATCGCGCTGTGTCTAGGAGAGCCATTACACGAGTAGTCCCTGGCCAGGGCAATCGAGATATACTGGTAGGTTTCCAGTGTTATCTCAGGGTGTTTTGGGCATCGCTCCGGCACGACTTGTACCGCTATTGGGGGACTGACGTTTACCGCCCCCTAGGCCCGCCATGCGATGTATCAGACGAACAGACCGGACTGTACGGAGAATGTCACACTCAGGCTCAGTAGGAGTTCAGATGGGTTTCGCCTCGTCGGTCTTCTTGTCGGCATTACCTGGGGACCGTTACGCACAGCTAGTGCCGCTTGCGGTCTGTGGTTAAACCCACTGCCAGCGTAGTGTCGAGTCTTTAGAGTCCCACACAGAAAGCTTTTCGCCTTTAGGCAAAAGAGTAGAGGTCGCATGGTATTGCGACAGGTCGCATGGTTTTGCGACAGGGTTCGGTCACATCCGTGAACTTGTGCACGTACAGTGTCCGGACAGTTCACACTAGCGGGCTTTGGCTTAAGCCAGATCCTAGTGTACCTTATGGGATTGGATTTATCCAGTTTGCATTCGTGTTCCTTGGAACGCGGATGCGGGTGTGTATGCACAGTTGACAGGGAGGCACAGACAGCGGATTCTCATTAGGGTTGTTGACAGTTGACCGTTGACTTTTTGACTTTTTGCTCAACCCTAATGAGAATATGATATGTGATTAACTATTATATTAATTAAGTATTATGGTGATATGGTTGTTGACTTGTTGACTTTTGTTGACTTGTTGACTTTGTTGACTTGTTGACTTTTGTTGACTTGTTGACCGGTTGACTAGGCTTGACTAGTTGACCATCATGATAACCATGGTTATCATTTCATGCCAAAGACTTTTTCTTGCTTGCTCATTTGAGTAAAATGAGTGCATGACATGATAAGGTTATGGTTGCTTCTAACCATCACATAAGACTTTTTTGATATGATGAGTTATGATCACTTTGGATTATGAGAGGGTAAAAGACAAAAGAGTTGCTCATTCTTTCTTGCTCATTCTCTCTCTTGTTCTTGAGCTCTCCTCTTGCTCTCACCCTCAACCTCTTGCTCCCTCTCTTGATCTATGGTTCTCTTG
Source organism: Agapanthus africanus (assembly GCA_030015575.1). Lineage (NCBI taxonomy): Eukaryota > Viridiplantae > Streptophyta > Magnoliopsida > Asparagales > Amaryllidaceae > Agapanthus > Agapanthus africanus. The sequence goes on along the minus strand of CM057347.1, from coordinate 310,806,865 downwards.
TCTCATGAGTTGAGAATCAAGAACCATAGATAAAATCCCATTCTATTTCCTCTCTACTCATTCTAGTTCACTAGGTTTAGCAAACCAAGTGAACTAGTTTCTTCAAAGAACGAAGAAGGAGCTAAAGGTTGGAGCTTTCAAGTGGATCTATCTTCGGCGTACGGAGACGACGAGAAGGAGCCATCGGACCACCATCGGAGCTTAAAGAGAAGGAGTTCAAGTTTAGGTATAACCATCTCTATCCGAGTAGCTAAATATCTTTAGCTTAGTATGCTAGTTTTAGTTTAGGTAAAGATCCCGACCTAGTTTAGTCCATGTTGCCTCTTGCGTTAAAATTTTGATTTTATACCGTTTCCGCCTCCCCGTAAGAACCGGGGGTCGCAACGTGGACTTACAGTGGTATCAGAGCCTAACTAAACTTAAACTAGCTTGGTAGTGAAGTGTAACGAAGTTCGGAACCGGAAAAATCCAAAAACCAAACTTTTACAAAAACTGAGTTTCTGTTGAAATTTTTTTGGCTCAAAATGAAAAACGTTATACTTGTAAATTCGGCTCAGGGTTTTGTGTGAACACCCAAGAAAAACGTTGCCCTAATTCGTTCAAACCGCCGCGCTTCCGCCGCACGAGGTAGGCATGTGCCGCGGAAGCGCTGCGGTTTGTCGTCTTCTCTGCATCGTTTTTCGTGCAGTGTGTGTCTGTGTTGGTTTTGGGATTTTTGAAATATATTATATGTGCCCAGATTTTCCAGAAAAGAAATTTCCTTTTGGGGTCCTATAATTCCGTATTTTTTCCGAACTTCACTGCACTTTGACTATGATGGTTATATCTGTGATGTTTGCATGTATTGAACGTCGGCTAATCGCTATAAGTCGATTGGTCGGGGTTATACATGATCTGTAATATGCTGGAATGTGTATATAAATATGTTGGATTGTCGCGGGTGAATAGCCGGGGGTTGTGAGACGAAAGTTTTCTTTTCTTGCAATTCATGTAAATTTGTAAATTAATGTAATAATTATTTGTATGGCCGCACAACCGGGTCGGGGTTGTAGCCGTCATTGTATAATTTCTTTTTACTGTTTTTGCTCCTAGGATAGACCCATGGAGGGGTGCACAAACTACCGGGTATGCCGAAGTGTCGAGTGGCCTACTCATGGAGATGAGGGAGGTTGCTACGCTTCGGGTACTTGCCGGGTAGTTTGCCGCACCCGTAGGGGTCTTGGGTGGGGTTTTGGCTATTCACCGCGACCGTGTAATCTGTTTTTGTTACAGGCTCGTACAAATTACAGATTCCTAGTATATCCAATGTATTTATCTGTGATCTGAAATGTTTATCATTGCAGTATATCTATATATGATATTATTTAGGCGTTGCTTATGTTTTACAGACGCGCTAGCCCAGCCCCCGCTCTGTCGTTAGTTAAGTAACCTAACGGGTAATGACGGGGCCCCGTGGCGAATGCGAATGGCATAAGCGTACGTCATATTTTGGTTGTTTTCTGCAATGGTAGGTTTAAATGATGGGTCGCATTAAAAGAACTAATGCAAGAATATCACGCATTAAAAGAACTAATGCAAGCAAAACATGCATTAAAAGAACTAATGCAAGAAAATAAACCAAGTATAAGTCGTTGGAACATTTTCGAAAAACCACTCGGTTCTTTTCAAAACAAACTTTTAAAATGCGGAGTTTGAGCCACTCCATTTAAAAGCTATCTCGTTCCATCGACTAAATCAAGTTCACTACGTTCACGGTTTCGCCAAAACCATTCGTAGCCCTCCGTCGTTTCATGTGAATATTCAACAGTATTCAAGCTGTGTTTGTTGGCCTTAGTCAAGGCACAGTGTTTGGTAGCTCTTGGGTATTCATATGTTGCATAGATAGAATGCGTTGGTTTGGGACAGTCGTATTACCTTGTTGGCCTTAGTCAAGGGTATATACGGGTGGATTCAAATTAACCTGGACAACGACGGGTAGAACTTGACATGTGACTTATGATTTGTTGGCCTTAGTCAAGGTCATAAGAGCATGGGGCAAAAATATACATCGGGAGTTTCATAAGTACTGAAACTTGCTAGATTTGCATACCATTTGGAGTGTGATGATTCTGGTAGGATTCCTTCAGTTTCGTCATGCGATGATATTTGGATCCCGATCCTACTGTGAGTATATGCTACTCCTCGGGAAATTTCTCACTTAACGATCAATGCTATAAACCTAGTAGGTGCCAAGAAAGGTGTTAGCGGGGCTACGCCCCTAGGGAAAAGAGGTTCTTTAATTAAGGAACTTCGCGAAAGCGTTGGAAAACCTCCCTCGAAGTACCGACACCGGCCTGGCTGAACGGTTAAGCAAGTATTGTACGGTGGGATTGATCCTGACTAATTCTTCCTTTCTGGTTTGAGGAGGGATTCGAGAAACAGTGGGAGCCATCCTGTTTAGACAAACTAAAAACCACTCTAAACTTGCAAGAGCATCATGCTGAGTGTTTCTTCTTCTCTCTCTTAAATTGCAGCGACCCTGTGACCACGCCTAGGTTACATCTAGATAAAAATTTGACTGAACCTGACTGTTATGACTGGCAAAGGTCTGTCCAGATGTCCATTGCCCATGACAAGCTGGAACGCCTCTTAACTAATCAAAACCCTGCTGTCTCAGGTCCAGTTTCCCCTGTCACGGATGTTCACATCCGCAGGACATCGGAAAAGGATTGTGCGAAAGCCAAGTGCCTCGTGTTAGCCTCAGTTGATGGTGCAAACCAGAGGCAGCACGAGAAGATGGACTCAGTTTCTGTCTTCCTCCATAACAAAGTTTTATATGGAGAGCAATCTCGTATCGCAAGATATGAGACCTCGAACGAATTGCTTCAAGCGAGGTTGGCTGTCGGGTCATCTGTAAGGGGCAACGTCCTTACAGAGACCAGCTATATTGAGCTCACGGACCTGGAGACCACGTTGGAGAATGGGTCAAGTACTGACCTAATTCTACAGTCCCTGCCCTCTGCTTATACCCTGAAAGAAACCAGGGAAGAAAAAGGAAAAACAAGGGCAAAAGTTTCAGGACTGGATATAGTAAAAGAGGGATGTTCCTATTGTAACGGGAATGAACTATGGCAGAAAGATTGCAGGGCTTGTAAAGCCTGTAGCCAGAATTCGAAGCATGTTGTGGCTTCGGCTTCGAGTGTGTTTGTAATTGAGAACTGTTTGTCAGTTAACCCTACTTCCTGGGTATTGGATACCGGATCAGGATCTCATATCTGTAATTCGTTACAGGGTCTGAGAAACCGTGGGGTTATCAAGAAAGGTGATATGACTCTCAGGGTTGCTAACGGAATGAGCATGGATGCTGTATCCGTAGGGGAATATCACCTAGGACTGACAACTGGGCAGATATTGATTCTGCGTGACTGTTTGTATGTACCAGGTGCGACTTGTAACATCATATCTGTATCCTTACTTTCTAAGGAAGGATATGATTTTGCTTTTGTAAGCGATGTAGTAAACATCCACCTAAATCAAGCACTGATTGGGTCAGGTACATTAAATAATGGTATATACGTATTGAATCAAGCTCAGATATTCAGTGTCCAGAACACACTTAAAAGAAAGTCTCCAGAATTAAATCAGGCTTTCTTATGGCATTGTAGACTGGGTCACATCAATGAGACACGGTTGACTAAGTTGCATAAAGAAGGATACTTGGATCCGTTCGAGTACCAGTCTTATGCCACTTGTGAATCTTGTCTCATGGGAAAGATGACAAAGACTCCGTTCACTGGACACGGAGTAAGAGCGAGCGAGCTCTTGGGACTTATACACAGTGACGTGTGTGGTCCAATGTCTACACATGCGCGAAGCGGTTATTCATACTTCATTACTTTCACAGATGATTTCTCTAGGTTTGGACATGTCTTCTTAATGAAGCACAAATCCGAGGCCTTTGAGAAATTTCGAGAATATAAGAATGAAGTAGAAAAACAAACAGGCAAAAGTATCAAGATCCTAAGATCGGATCGAGGTGGTGAATACTTGAGTGCCGAGTTTCTGGACTACTTAAAAGAGAATGGAATTCTCTCTCAGCGTACTCCTCCATACACACCACAACACAACGGTGTATCGGAAAGAAGGAATCGAACCCTATTAGATATGGTTCGTTCCATGATGAGTAAGGCTGAGTTACCGCGATCTTTCTGGGGTTATGCACTGGAAACAGCTGCACATCTCTTGAACCAAGTTCCTACTAAGACAGTGCCTACCACACCATACCAGATGTGGAGTGGGAAGAAACCCTGTCTTAAATCCTTTAAGACATGGGGATGTCCGGCTTTTGTAAAAAAGCAGCATGCGGACAAGCTCGAGGCACGCTCAGTACAGTGCAAGTTTGTGGGATACCCAAAGAACTCCAAGGGGTATCTTTTCTATTACGCAGAGGAGCAAAAAGTCCTTGTTTCTCGTCATGCCCGCTTCTTGGAAACTGAGTTTTTAGAAAATCAGATAAGTGGGAGCGCAATAGAACTGGAAGAAATTCCAGAACCACAAGCTATTACTGAAACCTTAGTAGAACCAGAAGGTTCAGGGGAACCGGACATTCCTACGCCGCTCCGCAGGAGTAGTAGGCAGTCTCATCCGCCCGAGAGATACTACGGTTTTCTCATAGACGGGGATAGAGAGGATTGCATCATAGATTATGATGAGCCTACTAGCTTCCAGCAAGCCATTCAGAGCGGTGACTCGGTAAAATGGCTGGATGCAATGCGGACCGAGATGGAGTCCATGTACACCAACAAAGTTTGGACTTTGGACTTTGCTCCAGAAGGGGTAAAACCCGTAGGCTGCAAATGGATCTTCAGAAAGAAGATTGGTGTAGATGGGCAGGTTGAAACCTATAAAGCTAGGCTCGTTGCAAAGGGTTTTCGTCAAAGACCTGGCTTGGACTACGACGAAACCTTTTCTCCAGTAGCCATGCTGAAATCCATTCGGATCCTTCTTGCCATTGCTGCCTTCCACGATTATGAGATCTGGCAAATGGACGTAAAGACAGCTTTTCTAAATGGAAATTTAGAGGAGTGTGTCTATATGGACCAGCCAGAGGGTTTCATTCAGAGTGGGAGCAGCGGAAAGGTGTGCAAGTTGCTTAAGTCCATCTATGGACTAAAGCAGGCATCGCGGAGTTGGAACATCTGCTTTGATGATACTGTCAAAGAATTCGACTTTGTCAAAAACCCAGATGAACCATGCATTTACAGTAAGATTGTAGGGAGAAATGTGGTATTCCTCGTCTTGTACGTCGATGACATTCTCCTAATAGGAAATGATATTCCTATGCTACAGTCAGTCAAAGGATTCTTGTCACAGAGGTTCTCCATGAAGGACCTGGGCGATGCCAACTACATTCTGAGGATCCAGATCTATCGTGATAGATCTAAAAGGATGTTGGGACTTTCACAGTCAAGGTACATCGACACCATACTGAAACGATTCAGTATGGAAGATTCCAAGCGCGGTAATCTACCGGCTTGTCACGGAATCACCCTCTCCAAAGAGATGTCTCCCAAGACTGATTTGGAAAGGGCTCGCATGTCATCAATACCCTACGCATCTGCGGTAGGCTCTATTATGTATGCGATGTTATGTACCAGACCAGATGTAGCATACGCATTGAGCGTTGTAAGCCGGTATCAGTCGGACCCAGGGGAGAAACACTGGATAGCAGTAAAGAACATTCTCAAGTACCTGAGAAGGACTAAGGAGATGTTCTTGGTGTATGGCGGAAAAGACCTCCAGATTGAGGCCTTTGCTGACTCCAGCTTCCAGAGTGACAAGGATGACTCCAAGTCCATGTCGGGTTATGTCTTTACCCTCAATGGAGGGGCGGTTTGCTGGAAGAGTTCCAAGCAGGAAACCGTTGCTGACTCAACCATGGAAGCGGAGTACATAGCTGCTTGCGATGCCGCAAAGGAAGCTGTCTGGATGAAGAAGTTCCTCACGGAACTTCAGGTGGTTCCTATCAGTGTTGATCCAATACCGCTGTATTGTGACAACAACGGCGCTATAGCTTTAGCGAAGGAACCAAGGTCCCATCAGAAGTCCAGGCACATTTTGAGGTGGTTCCACCTGATCAGGGAGATCATTGATCGCCAGGAGATCGAGGTAAAGAGAGTAAAATCAGAAGATAACACTGCAGATCCATTCACCAAGGCCTTGCCCCAGACTCAGTTCGAGCGGCTGATCGAGATGACAGGTCTTCGATACGCCAGTACATGGCCTTAGTGCAAGTGGGAGATTGTTAGTGTATATGCCCTAGAGGCCATTACTGTATCATACTAGTATGTATATTACTTAATGGAAGCTTGGGATATTCACCTTGTATTGACAATCTTGCTCAAAATAGTAGTATGCTACTTGGTTTGTTTCTACTTCAATGTGTACATGTGTTTATTTTAGTATATCGCCTATACACATTAGTAGAGCCCTTAGGATCTTTGCTTGATTACCAGCGATGTGATGGCCGTCACACTAGTGGGGCTGGGTAATCTATAAGCACATCCTTATGCAGGTCCCTGGTCGCAGGACTATCGAGACAGGGCATCGATACTCCGGAGTAGACCAGCGCATGCGCTTCTCATCCCAGTGTGGGAGACGGTCTGTCCCACAGCCGTCAGTACGTCGTACTTGAGATAGTATGCGGGTGCTCGTTAGGTTACGGGTACACTGGACAGGACTCGTCGGGAACTGACTAGTTGGTATTATACCTATCGTCAGTTATCAGTTCCCAGGTGACATGAGTACAGCTTAGTCCGCTGACTTGATACTGTCACTTCGCCTCGGGTGTGTTCCCACTGTACTTTGATCACTACCCTACCATGGCTCAAAGGAGTCGTGCAAACAGGTGGTGGTTGGGTGCAGTCCTGAAGCACTTGGAGGCAGTGATGGTTAGACAGGATTCGTCTCTCCCGGTATTGGGGGTTGACATCGCGCTGTGTCTAGGAGAGCCATTACACGAGTAGTCCCTGGCCAGGGCAATCGAGATATACTGGTAGGTTTCCAGTGTTATCTCAGGGTGTTTTGGGCTTCGCTCCGGCACGACTTGTACCGCTATTGGGGGACTGACGTTTACCGCCCCCTAGGCCCGCCATGCGATGTATCAGACGAACAGACCGGACTGTACGGAGAATGTCACACTCAGGCTCAGTAGGAGTTCAGATGGGTTTCGCCTCGTCGGTCTTCTTGTCGGCATTACCTGGGGACCGTTACGCACAGCTAGTGCCGCTTGCGGTCTGTGGTTAAACCCACTGCCAGCGTAGTGTCGAGTCTTTAGAGTCCCACACAGAAAGCTTTTCGCCTTTAGGCAAAAGAGTAGAGGTCGCATGGTATTGCGACAGGTCGCATGGTTTTGCGACAGGGTTCGGTCACATCCGTGCACTTGTGCACGTACAGTGTCCGGACAGTTCACACTAGCGGGCTTTGGCTTAAGCCAGATCCTAGTGTACCTTATGGGATTGGATTTATCCAGTTTGCATTCGTGTTCCTTGGAACGCGGATGCGGGTGTGTATGCACAGTTGACAGGGAGGCACAGACAGCGGATTCTCATTAGGGTTGTTGACAGTTGACCGTTGACTTTTTGACTTTTTGCTCAACCCTAATGAGAATATGATATGTGATTAACTATTATATTAATTAAGTATTATGGTGATATGGTTGTTGACTTGTTGACTTTTGTTGACTTGTTGACTTTGTTGACTTGTTGACTTTTGTTGACTTGTTGACCGGTTGACTAGGCTTGACTAGTTGACCATCATGATAACCATGGTTATCATTTCATGCCAAAGACTTTTTCTTGCTTGCTCATTTGAGTAAAATGAGTGCATGACATGATAAGGTTATGGTTGCTTCTAACCATCACATAAGACTTTTTTGATATGATGAGTTATGATCACTTTGGATTATGAGAGGGTAAAAGACAAAAGAGTTGCTCATTCTTTCTTGCTCATTCTCTCTCTTGTTCTTGAGCTCTCCTCTTGCTCTCACCCTCAACCTCTTGCTCCCTCTCTTGATCTATGGTTCTCTTGTCTCATGAGTTGAGAATCAAGAACCATAGATAAAATCCCATTCTATTTCCTCTCTACTCATTCTAGTTCACTAGGTTTAGAAAACCAAGTGAACTAGTTTCTTCAAAGAACGAAGAAGGAGCTAAAGGTTGGAGCTTTCAAGTGGATCTATCTTCGGCGTACGGAGACGACGAGAAGGAGCCATCGGACCACCATCGGAGCTTAAAGAGAAGGAGTTCAAGTTTAGGTATAACCATCTCTATCCGAGTAGCTAAATATCTTTAGCTTAGTATGCTAGTTTTAGTTTAGGTAAAGATCCCGACCTAGTTTAGTCCATGTTGCCTCTTGCGTTAAAATTTTGATTTTATACCGTTTCCGCCTCCCCGTAAGAACCGGGGGTCGCAACGTGGACTTACAGTCCGGCTTATGTGAAAAAGCAGAATCCGGACAAACTCGAGACACGATCGGTTTTGTGTAAATTTGTAGGATATCTAAAACACTCGTATGGATATCTTTTCTATCACAAGGAGGAACAAAGGGTGTTTGTTTCTCAGTATGCCACATTTTTAGAAAATGAATTTTTTACTAATGATACTGTTGGCAATGCGGTAGAACTGGAAGAAATTCCAGATCCACAAACAATTACCGATAATTTGGTTGAACTTGAGGTTTCAATAGAACTTGACGAGCTTCAGCCACTCCGTAGATCTAGTAGGACTTCTCGCCCACCTGATAGATACTACGGTTTTCTAATTGATGGTGATAGAGAAGATTACATCATGGATGATGATGACCCTACTAGTTTTCATCAAGCTATCACGAGTGGTGACTCAGTGAAGTGGTTGGATGCCATGAGATCCGAAATGGAATCCATGCATACCAACAAAGTATGGACTTTGGAGGTTGCACCTTCTGGAGTAAAACCCATAGGTGCAAATGGATCTTTAAGAGAAAGATCGGTGTGGATGGTCAGGTGGAGACCTATAAAGCTAGGCTGGTAGCAAAAGGATTTCGTCAAAGACCAGGCTTGGACTATGATGAAACCTTTTCACCAGTCGCGATGCTCAAATCCATTCGGATCCTGCTTGCTATAGCTGCTCACTATGACTATGAGGTCTGGCAGATGGATGTTAAAACGACATTTCTAAATGGTGGTTTAGAAGAATGCGTTTTTATGGATCAGCCAGAAGGCTTCATTGATAGTGGGAGCAGCGGAAAAGCATGCAGGTTGCTTAAATCCATTTATGGATTAAAGCAGGCATCACGGAGTTGGAACATCTGCTTTGATGATACAATCAAAGAGTTTGGTTTTATCAAAAATGTAGATGAACCATGTATTTATAAAAGGATTGTAGAGAGTACTGTTACATTCCTCGTATTGTACGTGGACGACATTCTCTTAATAGGAAATGATGTTCCTATGCTACAATCGGTCAAACTATTCTTATCGCAGAGGTTCTCCATGAAAGACCTAGGTGATGCCTCGTATATTCTGGGAATTAAGATCTATAGAGATAGATCTAAGAAATTATTGGGATTGTCCCAAACGAGATACATTGACACCATACTAATGAGGTTTAGTATGGAAGATTCCAAGCGAGGTAATTTACCCACTTGTCACGGGATCATCCTTTCCAAAGAGATGTCTCCAAAGACTGATGAGGAGAGGGCTCGCATAAGCATTATACCCTACGTTTCGACGGTAGGATCTATAAGGTATGCGATATTGTGTACTCGTCCAGATGTAGCTTATGCAGTGAGTGCAGTAAACAGGTATCAATCCAATCCAGGGGAGAAACACTGGACTGCTTTGAAGAACATTCTGAAGTACTTGAGAAGAACTAAAGAAACTTTCTTGGTGTATGGTAACGGAGATCTCCAAATGGAGGGCTTTACCGACTCCAGCTTCCAGAGCGACAAGGATGAAAGTAATTCCATCTCAGGGTTTGGATTTACCCTAAATGGAGGGGAGGTATGTTGGAAGAGTTCCAAGAAAGATACTGTTGCTGACTCCACGAGGGAAGATGAGTATATTGCTGCTAATGATGCCGACAAAGAGGCAGTCTAGATGAGGAAGTTTATTTCTGAACTTCAGGTGGTTCCATCCATTGCTAACCCAATACCTCTGTATTGTGATAACAATAGAGCCATGGCTTTGGCAAAGGAACCGCAGTCCTATCAGAAATCCAGACATATCTTGAGGCGGTATCACCTCATCAGGGAGATAGTGGATCGCCAGGAATCGAGGTACGGAGAGTAGACACGAAAGACAACACAGCAGATCCATTCACCAAGGCCATCCCTCAAATCCAGTTTGAGAAACTTTTCGAGATGTTGGGTATGCGGTACGCCGGCAACTGGTTCTAGTGTAGACAGTGGGTACTTATTGCACCAACTACAGGCCCTAGTGCAAGTGGGAGATTGTTAGATATGTATGCCCTAGAGGCCTGTATTGTATAGGATGCTACGCATGTATATGTACAGAAACAATCTTTGCTCAAAATGATAGTATGCTATCTGGTTTATCTTCATCTTAACGTGTGATGTGTTGTATTTCATATCTTTATATACATGTTGATGATGCCCTTAGGATTATGCTTGACTGCCAGGATTATGATGTAGATCATACTAGTGGGGCCTGGGCAGTCTATAAGCATATCCTTTAATAGTTCATAGTCGAGGGTATATCGAGACAGGGCATCGATATTACCAGAGTAGACTAGTGTGTACGTTTCTTGACCTTGGGGGCGATGGTTGATCCCACAACCATTGGTGTTTGACATCAAAGATTATACACAGGTACTCATTGGAGAATGAGTACACCGAACATGACTCGTCGATAACTCCTAGAAGGTATATATACCTATTGTCAGTGTAGGGTTGCTAGGCACACGCACAAGGGTCTACGAGGCATCAACCATGCTCGATTAAAATTTTAGCCGTGCCGAACAACCCAAAGCCGGATCTTTAAACTAGAGATTAGGCGAAAACAAGCATGTTAAACACTTTAATACTAAGTGAGAGGGATTAAAACCTTTGTAGATCCGGTCCTTCACTTCTTAAGCTCCGTGTTGAGGTCCCTTCGCTGCGATCATCGTGCATCCGGACTCTCGAGAGGTTCCATGAAGAGAAAGATGCAAGCTTGCTTCCGATCTTCGATAACAAAGATGATCTACCTTGAAGTTTCATTAACACAAGCTAACACTCACTAAATGAAGTGAACACCCTCATCTAAATGGCAAGGATAGATGAGGATGATGAAGTAGAATTTTTTCTCTCATTTGTTTTCTTATTCTCACTCACTTTCATCACAAAATCAAAAGCAAGAAAGCTTTTCCATGAAAAAAGAAGGAAGAAGAAGATGAATAATGATTAGAATCCTTTTGTGATGAATAATGATAGTTATGATAAGGTTAGAAATGCAACCATGGTTCAAATAACCATTGTAGAGAATTAACTAGGGTTAGGGTTTGGGTTGAGTTAAAGAAATATCTTGCAAAATATCCTTTCCAAAACAAAAAATGAAAGCTTCTAGAAACTTCTAGAAGAGATTAACCCAAATCAAACCCTAACCTCGTTTAATCTCCACTAAACATGTTGCATTAATAACCACATCATGTTACAATATTATATATCACATATATAATATTTATTGTAACAAAATAAAATAATACAATTAACATATATCACATATATATCAATGTATTACCCGAGTGAGAAAAAGAATCTTTTAGTGAGCTAATATTAGTTAATGTAATTTAATATATCATATATATTATTATACATTAAATTATCGAATCAACACTTGATCCGACAATCCGGCTATATCGCATATAACCGACTAATACGATGACCCGGCTATATCACATATACCCGGCCCATATCTCATATCGCGAGAATCCAATATGGTATCACATACCGCATTATCCTCGGTCCCGCACATATCACATATGTGCTCCTACTCCATTTTGCCTGAGTCAAGAAACCTCTGTGTAGGACTCTAAAGAATCGTCAATACGCCGGCAGTAGGAGATGATCATATCAAACACCCACAAGCTGCAAGCGGTCAGCTAAACGTAACAGCCACCCAGGTATTGAGTGCTCAGAAGATCAACAAGCAAGCCTGTACATTCTCCTGTGAATCCAAACAGTAACACTCCCGTACAGTCCGGTCTCGTCGTCTGATATGTCGCATATCTCGCCTAGGGGTGGTAAACGTCAGACCCCAGTACCTCGATAAGTCGTGTCGATATGAGGTTTATAACAGTTCGAGAAACTACTGATAACATTTACCGGTAAATCTCAGCAACCCTGGCCAGGGATTTCCAGTTATAGCCAATCGAACACAGCACAACATCAACTCTATATACCGGGAGAGACGAATTCCCTCCTATCGCTCATTGCCTCCATGTGATTCGGGACTGTACCCAAAAGCCACCATTTTGCACGCCCTCTTGGATGTGGTATGATGGAAATCAAAGCACGGTGGGAATCACACAAGACTCTATGACGATCTCGGGTCAACAGACTACTCTGTATCAGTGTCACCGGAGAACTGCCATCTGACGTGAGGTATAATACCATCTGGGACTTTTTGGCGAGTCCGTCCAGTGTACCCAGTCTCCACTGAGCACCCGTACACCATCCTTGATGTCAAACACCGATGGATATGGGATCATCCATCGCCCATCATATGGGTCAAGATGCGTATACGCTAGTCTACTCTGGTGCATCGATGCCCTGTCTCGATACACCCTCGACTAGGAACAGTTATAGGATGTACTCGCCGACTACCGTGGCCCCACTAGTATGATCTCATCATAGTCCCAATAGTCGAGTGTGTAAGTCCATGCTACCTCTCCCGGTACTTTCGGGCATGCGGAATTTGGTGAAAAACAATTTTCTAGAGGTGGTAACATGGACTCAAAACCGGATCTTTGTTAAACATCTAACTAACAACCTAACTAGGAGTTGTTAACTACTCGGTTAGGGGGTTATACCTTTCTTACTTGAACTCCTTCGTCTTCAAGCCTCGATGGTTGTCCGGATCGGCTTCAACCCGTCGTCTCCTTGCGCCGAAGATCGATCCACCTGAAAGCTTCTACCTTTGGCTTCTTCTTCGGTCTTTGAAGAAACTAGTTCACTCAGTTTGCTAAACCTTGTGAACTAGAGTGAGTAGAGGAGAGTGTGTTGGGATTTTCTCTATGGTTCTTGGTTCTCAACACATGAGACAAGTGAACCATAGACTAAAGAGAGGGAGAGCAAGAGGAAGGAGATGAGAGCTCAAGAACACAAGAGAGAGAATGAAAATGATAGAATGAGCAAGACTTTTCTCACTTGGCTCTCATATTCCAAAACCATCATCACAAAAATAGTAATCAAGTATTGTGTAAATGGTTTAAGTCAAAATGGCTATATCATTTCATGCACTCATATTGCACAAGAGAACAAGCAAGTAAAAAGTCTTTGCCATGAAATGATAGCCATTGTCATCATGATGGTCAACTAGTCCAACCTAGTCAACCGGTCAACAAAGTCAACAAGTCAACAAAGTCAACCCCTCAACAACCATGTCACCACAATACTTAATTAATATTATTGTTAATTACATATCATATTCTCATTAGGGTTGAGCAAAAAGTCAATAGTCAACGGTCAACGGTCAACAACCCTAATGAGAATCTTCTGTCTCTGTCTCTCCGTCAACTGTGCATACACACCCGCATTCGCGTTCCGAGGAACACGAATACATACTGGATAAAACCAATCCCAAAACGTACACTAGGATCTGGCTTAAACCAAAGCCCGCTAGTTTTAACTGTCCGGACACTGTATGTGCACAAGTGCACGGATGTGACCGGACCCTGTCGCAAAACCTTGCGACCTGTCGCAAAACCATGCGACCTCTACTCTTTTGCATAAAGGCGAATAGCTTTCTGTGTGGGACTCTAAAGACTCGACACTACGTTGGCAGTTGGTTTAACCACAGACCGCAAGCGGCACTAGCTGTGCGTAACGGTCCCTAGGTAGATGCCGATAAGAAGACTGACGAGGTGAAACCCATCTGAACTCCTACTGAGCCTGAATGTGACAATCTCCGTACAGTCCGGTCTGTTCGTCTGATACATCGCATGGCGGGCCTAGGAGGCGGTAAACGCCAGTCCCCTAATAGCGGTACAAGTCGTGTCGGAGTGAAGCCCAATACACCCTGAGATAACACTGGAAGCCTACCAGTATATCTCGCTTGCCCTGGCCAGTGACTACTCGTGTAATGGCTCTCCTAGACACAGCGCGATGTCAACCCCCAATACCGAGAGAGACGAATCATGTCTAACCGTCACTGCCTCCAAGTGCTTCGGGACTGCACCCAACTGCCACCTGTTTGCACGACTCCTTTGAGCCGTGGTAGGGTAGTAATCAAAGTACAGTGGGAACACACTCGAGGCGAAGTGACAGTGTCAAGTCAGCGGACTAAGCTGTACTCATGTCACCTGGGAACTGATAACTGACGATAGGTATAATACCAACCGGTCAGTTCCCGACGAGTCCTGTCCAGTGTACTCGTAACCCAACGAGCACCCGCATACTATCTCCAGTACGACGTACTGATGGCTGTGGGACAGACCATCTCCCACTCTGGGATGAGAAGCGCATGCGCTAGTCTACTCCGGAGTATCGATGCCCTGTCTCGATAGTCCTGCGACTAGAGACCTGCATAAGGATGTGCTTATAGATTACCCAGCCCCCACTAGTGTGACTGCCATCACAACGCTGGTAATCAAGCAAAGATCCTAAGGGCTCCACTAATGCGTATAGGTGATAAAATAAACACATGTACACATTGAAGTAGAAACAAACCAAGTAGCATACTACTATTTTGAGCAAGATTGTATATACAAGGTGAATATCCCAAGGTTCCATTAAGTAATATACAAACTAGTATGATACAGTAATGGCCTCTAGGGCATATACACTAACAGAGTGATCGCACGCCAAGAGCGTGTCGGATATTTAAAAGTTTTAAAGTTTAACCGTGATCAGGACGGTGTCGCTTTGCAGCTAGCCGCGATGAGCACGAATCGATCCACAGGGAGATGGTAAGTTTTTACGTTCTTGTTTTAACGAGTTAACAACGTGGCGTATTTGTTCATTATCTAACCTATGTGTTATATGCAAAGTATAAAGCTTGTTAGGAAACGATAGGATAGTGTAAGTTAATGGATTCCGTATTCAAGTACTTTGAGCCGAACTTAACCAATGAAGCTAGAACAATCGGTAACAACGTGGATTAGGGGACTTAAGTACGGTATTCGTGGAATCCGGCTTATTGACCCTTGTCCGTCCGTTCTTGTCTCTTGCTTTCGCCTCCGTCCAAACCGAATGCAACCGGTCACGGTTAGGAATCACCTTTACCTTGGTAGGGTAGGGTGCCTAACGGAGCGCTTGCGTAGGGTTTGGGCGGAGTTTCAAATGGAAAAGACGGGAAAATGAAATGAAAAACGAAACGTTAACTTACAATATCTTTCTCTTTTCCTAACAACAATATTGACACCATTCACAAAACAAACCAAAAAGAGATAACAAAAGGGAAGAACAAAGAAAAGAAAAGATTACAAGCAAGTAATTAAAGTGCATGGAATTTATGTGCGAGAATTAAAAGAGCAAGAGTAAAATGCAAGTAAGTAAAAGATTAGGATCCAAAGAACATATTGCAAGACATGGGTTCAATAACCCAAACTTAAACTTGCAAGCTCAATAAAGAGGTTGCAAGATCAAGAGAGGGCAAAGAACTCATGGTGAAGGAAGCACAAAAGAACACTTTATTAAACTTCAAGAATGATACAACCCTTGAGATCAATAACCAACCCTTAAACTTGCAAGCTCAAGAAAGAGATTGCAAGATCAAGAGAAGGTTAAGAACTCAAAGGGTCTACGCTATTTACAAGAACAAAATGAAAACAAAAGAGGTTTGGTGAAAAGAATGAAACAATGTAAGCACAATCCAAGACTAAACAATGACCGTTGAACCTTTGCCCCATGGTCTGTATTTATAGGCTCCAAAGAATGGAGGGAAATTCGAATTTTTAAATCAACACAAAATCTTTAGCATTGAATGCTCATTACTTCATGTCCATTTGTGACTTGATTCATGGCTGCCCCTATTATGGTCCATGTTGATTTGTCTAGTTGAATTTGGTTTGCACTTATTATTGGAGGGAAATTTGAATCTTTAAATCAACACATAATCTTTAGCATTAAATGCACATTACTTTATGTCCATTTGTGCCTTGATTCTTGTCTTCCTCATCATGGTCCATGCTGATTTGTCTATTTGAATTTGATTTGCACTCAGTTTTGGAAGGAAATTTGAATCTTTAAATCACACCCATAATCTTCACCATTAAATGCTCATTACTCCATTCCCACATATGGCTTGATTCATGGCTGCCCCATTATGGCTCATGCTGATTTGTTTGATTCCTTTTGATTTGAACACATGCTTTTTAGTCTTGAATGCATATAAAATCATATGCATATAAAATCATCTCCTTGAATCCATATAAAATCATATCCACATGTGCTTAAAAGTCTTGTGTACACATTTGTTGTGTTGGACCATTTAGATAGAAAAATGTGTACACAAACTTGTTGCAAAAAGGGACTCCTGAAGTATCGGTCGGATTGCGGTTCTGGTTGCAGTGTCGGCTCTCAATTGATATATCCATGATTTTAAATGTATTTCCAGTATTTTATCACGGATACCTGTAATCTGTATTACTGAGCAGACACTGGTTAATAGTACCGATAAATACAACAAATAGATAATGAATGGGCGGTATTAGAATGCAGTTTTCTGATATGAACAAATACCCCCAAACTTATCTTTTGCTCGTCCCGAGCAAAACCATTTATTCACAAAAGAAAATCCTAACCGCACTTTCTCAGGGAACGCGATTGCACTGAGCGTATGCAACAAGCCGTTAAACCTCTAGGTGTCCCTAGTAGGAGGAGTGTTGTCTCCTGAGGGTTTTCAGCGGATACTACCCACAAAATCCCGTCAATTTTGTTTTGCGAAATAACTATGATTCAAACCCTAAGGTTTTGTTTAAAAGATAACAATTCTATTATCCTAAATTTAGAACTATCGAACCTTTATTTTTCACACCTCGCTTCTCTTTTAACTTAAGATTTTATATGACTTTACGTATAGTGCAAATTGTGTCGTTAAGTTTCAAAAGGATCGAAAAATCATTATGTCACAAAATAAAGCCCAGATAAAGATTTAAAAAGGATCACATAAGTTTTATAAAAAGTAAGTATTTCTCAAGTTTCGTTTTCCAGTAAGGTTTCAAATTCAGAATTTCTATCTTCCTTAACAGGAAAATAGGTCTTATTTTTCACTCCACCTTTTCTTGTTTTCATTTCATACACATCTTTGTGAACGTGCAATAGTCTTTATCATAGAATGAAACCTTCATATCTCCGCTAGAAATACTTTTTTATAAAAATCTGTCTTTTGTCAAGATTATTCTCACATAAAGAACCGTTAGGAATTTTAATTCGGAGAGAACACTTGCTTGACTTTGTTTTAATTTGGACTTTCTAGGCTTCTTAGCGAGCTTTAGGCCAATGCTCCTAAACCAGTTAGTTTTAGGGTATTAGGTGTAGAGACACCCCAGCGGACTTAATTACTCAAGTTACCTAGGCCCAAAAACAAAAGACAATGATGATTTAATGTGAACGGAGATATAACCGGTAGTTCAATTTTTTTTGGATAAAAGACGTATTTAGTGGGTTGGGTGTGTAATCATTCCAATCAAGTTCCAGATGGGTTATTTTCAAAATTAGTTCCAATTAAGGCATCAATAACATCCCTTCATATCCGCTTCACCTCATAAACTATTCTTGATATTACTTATTTAAGAACAAACCTATTTGATCCTCAGAAAATAATTTATCCATTTAAAAGTTTTCAGACATAATAGACTTGTCATCTAATTTTCAAAACTCACGACACGTGTAGTGTGATGTAAAGACGTATATCAGCTATAGTTAACTTCAAAGGAGAGTTATCTTTTAGGTTTTCAAAATCTAAAAATAGGATTTAGTTATTTCTATCTTATCAAACAAAACCGTCGAAATATTGAATCTAAGTTCTCCCACTAGCTAACTTGACGACAAAGTTTTTATGTTTTTAGAAAATTTTCTGATTTTTATGGGTTTTAAAATAAGTATGCAAATGCAAAATATACAAATGAATGCGAAGGAAGAAAGCTTACCGAGCACACCCCCAAACTTAAACTTGACAGTGCCCTCACTGTCAGGCTACACCAAGAGGGTCAAAATTGTCGGTGCCTCCCCAAAAACAAATTATATACAAAACAAAAAGAAAACTAAAAATATATACACAAAAAGGTTCCCCCCAAACTTAAGTAAAACAGTGTTTCCACTGTTAAGCGTTGAAGTTCAGGATTAGGAGGGAAAGACAACAGTATTAAGCTATACAAGGCCTTACAAAGGCCAAAAGTGAGCACCAACCATTCAAAAATTCTATCATGATAATATGCGGGTTGGTGAAATAATATGAAGAGAAAAGAAATGGAGAATACGCGAGACCGTATGGAGATAGAAGTGGTATACGGTCTCGGTGGAGGAGGAGAACGGCGGAAGGGAGAAAGAAATGGAATACGAACTTGAGGGTGAAAATGGAGTGAATAAATTAGCAAAATTTGTAATGACCGATGTGTAAGAAGCGTTTGTGCTAATGTATTAACCCGTCGAGAAATGGGGTCAAATTCCTCAAGATTCGCGAGAAAACATGGGTACGCCGAACTCGGTAAACCAGATATAGGAAATGAAAGTGATACAGTTTCTTGCAAGGTCGGAACGATGGAAGGGACGAAGGGGAGTGATTTAGGGATAGTCTTATTCTCACCTAAGTAAACTGTCTCGAACTCGAAAGATTCCATCAATGGTTCTAGATGACTGTGAGCAACCGAGTTTGATGGTTCAACTAACTCATCTGAAAATTCAAAGGACTCAAACTCGGGCGGTGAGCCTTCAACATCGTCCGAAAAAGTGAAACACTCGTAATCGTCATCGGCTGTGAGAAGAGTGTCAGATTCAAGGAGGAACGCACTAGTGGCGTCAAATGTGCTGTGATTGAACAGAAATTTTTCAAACTCACAGTCCTCCTGCATAATCTTTTGCATGGTCGGAACGATGGAAAGGATGGAGGGTGATTTAGGAAGTATAACGGTTAAAGGTTCAGGAGGATGAATTGGAAAATCCGACATATCAAACAAAAATGGTTCATCCTCAATACTATCCTCAATACTCTCCTTAATACTATCCTCATAATTCTCCTCAAAAATTATCTCATCCATGGAAATCTCATCAAAATCAAGACGCATATGAAGTTCGGGAGAAACATTTAATGACTCGGGATAATGAATTGGAGAGAAAATTTCAGTCAAATCTACGGGTTCATCATCCAAAATACTCCCTGCGTCAATATCCTCAATCAAGTGAAAATTAATATTCTCAAACTCCTCATCAAAAGCATGGATTTCAATCGATTCTGGTTCTAAGATGGAGGTGCAGAGGTCAAAAGGTTTAGGACTGGTTTCACTTGGAATGGAACCTTCACAATCGGGTAAATCAAATACTACAAAGTCGCACAACTCATTAAACGTTCTATCTTTAATCGGTAAATCTTTTGGGACACTAGATAAACATTCAAAACTGGAGTTGTGTGATTCAATTTGCAATGGGTAGGTTTGATTAGGAAGGGTGTACAGCTCACTTTCACTACTCAAATTCTCAGCCTGTCCTACCGCCTCATCATACATTGTAAAATGTGGAGCTAGTTGAAAACTAGCTACCGGGTCACTAGGTTGTATGAGGGCGGCCATGGACGCATTCAAATCCATCATCTGTTGGCATGACGCTACCCTAAAGTCTTCCAACAACTGTTCTAGACTAGATATGGGTTGTGAAGGGGTTTCAGTAAAAGATTCAAAGTTGTTTGGATACTGAAAACTCCCAAAAGGCTGTTCAGACGCAATGTCTAGGGCAGGTGCAAAAGTTGGGTAGGACTGGTATGAATTTAATGGTTGGACAGGGGTAGGATCAACATACGAATAAGAAGGTGAATTGAATTGTTGATCCAAAGAATTTGTAGTGGTGAAAGGGGTGAAAGATCGGCTACGGGATTGTTTAATATGTTCAGCGATGGAAAAAGGACGACTTGTAAAAGGGGTATCAACATAAGAGGGTGGGGGAGGTTGTAACGGTTGATACAAAGTGGATTGCTGAGTGCAAGTGTTTGTCCTAGACGCGTCTATGCGATCTTTCAATGAAATTTTGGGCATGGAGGGGTCGTTTGACGTTCGGCCACAGCAAGAACCGTAGGAAGTTATGTCTGGTTGTGGGTACCAAAGTTCGGCAAGAGTTTTTCGAGATGGGGTACCCATGTTACGAAGAGAGAAAGAAGAATAAGAGAAAAGGAGGGGAAAAAAGAATGTGATTTTTTTAGTTAGTTATTAACAAAAGAATGAAATATACACACAAAAAGAATCTGGACCAAAAATAATCACGACACAAAAATACCACACACCTAATCATTCTAGGGTTCACCTAGGTCAACTAGACCTGCTCAAGAACTTGATTAGCGAAGTTAAACTGTGTTGAGAAACAGGCTCAAGATACACTGATCACGAGGTCAGGTAAGTGCAGAGATAAGGGGAGGTTTTCCGACGCTTTCGCGAAGGTCCTTAATTAAATAACCCTTTCTCTTTTGGCGGTTTCGCCGTTAACACTTTCCTAGACACCCCGTAAACAATATACCGTTAAGTGGTGTTCTAAACACAGTTAACCTCTCCTAGTGAGCGCGAAGTCCTTAAGGTTTAAAGTCTAATTTCTTTTAAAATTTGTGTGAGTAAACGTTATGCTCAAGTTCGTGATTTGTGGGCTACGGAAAAGGTGATGAAATCCTTTACCGTATGTTGTGGGGTTCGCTTGCCCTTAAGTCCGTATTAATGTATGCAATGTGCAAATCAATGAAAAAATTTGTTCAAAATTTCAAACAATCTCTTTTTTTTAAGCGCGGCACTGCAACAAATACGGGTTAGTCAATTTTTTTTTGGGCGTTTACTAGCGAACTTGCAAAGAATCCTGCAAAGATATTATATTGGAAGCGTCGGATTTGAGAAGAAGGTGTTAGTAAAGTGCGTACCGTTAAGTTGTAGGTTAAGAAACCCCTGTTGAATCGAATCCGGTAAGCTTGAAAAGTTTGCTTGCGCAGGTTAAACTACCCGGATCTTTGGCACTGTTCTTCGTAACCACCTTGATTTTGAATGTGCACTTTGGTCCCCACGCTCGCTGTTCGCAAATCCGCAAAATCTGAAATGTCGGAAAAAAAATGGATATTAGTGCGGAAAAACGATAGGAATGCCTAAATACCTGCACATTAAAAATTATAAACAACAAACAATACAAATAGGACAAAAATAGAACACTGGAGCTCAGAGGAGAAATTGGAGGCAAGAAGTGGTGAAAGGGCCGGCGTCGCCGGATTTGGTGATGATGTCGCCGGCCAACTTGATGAGGTAGGGTTCCAAATTTTAACAGTAGTCTCAGTGTTCCACTAATGCCACACTAGTATTGTTTATCTTTTTATGTTTAGTTACAGAGTGCAAGCAGGTATAAAATCCAGATAGCAAAAAAATGAGTTAAGAATGTTATTTTTTTTTGTTTGATTTTGAAAATTTTGAGATTTTTAGTTTGTTTTGAAAAAGTGTTAGATGGATATTCACAAGATTAACCCGAAATAACAAAAACTAAAAACGTTACCGCCTCCACGGCAACGGCGCCATTTGATCGCACGCCAAGTGCGTGTCGGATATTTAAAAGTTCTAAAGTTTTGTTAGTGTATATGCCCTAGAGGCCATTAATGTATCATACTAGTATGTATATTACTTGATGGAAGCTTGGGATATTCACAGTTGTATAGACAATCTTGCTCGAAATGGTAGAATGCTACTTGGTTTGTCTCTGCTTTAATGTGTACATGTGCTTCTTTTATTGTATCACCTATACGCATTAGTGGAGCCCTTAGGATCTTTACTTGATTACCAGCGTTGTGATGGCAGTCACACTCATGGGGGCTGGGTAATCCACAAGCACATCCTTATATTCACGTCCCTAGTCGTGGGATTATCGAGACAGGGCATCGATACTCCGGAGTAGACTAGCGCATGCGCTTCTCATCCCAGTGCGGGAGACGATCTGTCCCACAGCCGTCAGTACGTCGTACTTGAGATAGTATGCGGGTGCTCGTTAGGTTACGAGTACACTGGACAGGACTCGCTGGGAACTGATTGGTTGGTATTATACCTATCGTCAATTATCAGTTCCCAGGTGACATGAGTACAGCTTAGTCCGCTGACTTGACACTGTCACTTCGCCTCAAGTGTGTTCCCACTGTACTTTGATTACAACCCTACCACGGCTCAAAGGAGTCGTGCAAACAGGTAGTAGTTGGGTGCAGTCCCAAAGCGCTTGGAGGCAGTGACGGTTAGACAGGATTCGTCTCTCCCGGTATTGGGGGTTGACATTGCGCTGTGTCTAGGAGAGCCATTACACGAGTAGTCCCTGGCCAGGGCAAGCGAGATATACTGGTAGGTTTCCAGTGTTATCTCAGGGTGTTCTAGGCTTCACTCCGACATGACTTGTACCGCTATTAGGGGACTGACGTTTACCGCCCCGTAGGCCCGCCATGCGATGTATCAGACGAACAGACCGTACTGTACGGAGACTGTCACATTCAGGCTCAGTAGGAGTTCAGATGGGGTTCACCTCGTCATTCTTCTTATCGGCATCTACCTGGGGACCGTTACGTACAGCTAGTGCCGCTTGCGGTCTGTGGTTAAACCCACTGCCAGCGTAGTGTCGAGTCTTTAGAGTCCCACACAGAGAGTTATTCGCCTTCAGGAAAAATGGGTAGAGGTCGCATGGTTTTGCGACAAGGTTCGTTCACATCCGCGCACTTGTGCACGTTTGTTGTCCGGACAGCTTATACTAGCGGGCTTTGGTTTAAGCCGGATCCTAGTATATGATCTGGGATTGGTTTTATCTCTTTGTGTTCGTGTTCCTCGGAACATGAACGCGGGTGTGTATGCACAGTTGATTGAGGCGGAGGAAGAGGTTTTTCATTGGGGTTTTGGAACGGGTGTGTATGCACAGTTGACAGTCGTCTTTTTCCAAACCCTAATGATCTTGTGATTTATCAATTAATAATATTAATTAAATGAAATTGTGTCATGGTTGGGCTTGTTGACTTGTTGACCAAGGTTGACTAGTTGACTAGGTTTGAAACTTTGACCGTCATCATTACCTTTTTAGATGCTCTTTGATCTTTGCAAAATCATTTATGGTGATATGATAATGGTCTATTCAAACTAACCATCACCTTTTCATTTTTGGATTAATATTATTATTTGAAAATCACATATATTTTGTTATGGTTGTAAAAACCATTTCATTTTCTATCATATTGACTCTCTCTCCTCTTCTTCCTCTTCCTCAAGCTCTCCCCTCTCATGTGTTGAGAAACACTTGAGCTTGAGAAAAACCACTCCAAAACAATCTCTACTCTCATCTAAGGTTCTAGGATTGGCACTTCTAGCATCTTAGTTACTTCTAGCTTGAAGTTGAAGTTAAAGGTTGAGGCTCTCGGGTGGATCCTTCTTCGACGAGAGAAGACGACGAGGAGATCACTTCCGTTCACTCCAAGGAGCAAGGAGAGAAGGACATAAAGCCCTAGGTATAACCTCTTTTCTGAGTAGCTAACTCTCTTTAGCTTGTTAGTTAGTTTTGTTTAGAAAAGATCCCGCCTTTAGTTAGTCCATGTTGCCTTGAGTGCTAAAAATCCGATTTTTATACCGTTTCCGCCTCCCCGCAAGCACCGGGGTAGGCAACGTGGACTTACAGTGGTATCAGAGCCTAACTAAACATAAACTAGCTAGTTAGTAAAGTGTATAGAAGTTCGATCGGTAAAAATCGCAAAACTAAAAACACAAAACCCTAACTTTCTGTTGAAATTTTTTCTGCTCAAAAAATAAAAAATCATACTTCAAAAATCGGCTCAGGGTTTTGTGAAGAAGCCCACCAAAAACGGTCGAGTGAACCCTTCAAAGCGCGGCGGTTCGGCGGCAAAAGCATGCCTATTGCCGCGGAACCGTGGCCGTTTTGACTCGGTTCATGACCGAGTTTGGTGCAGTGTTCTTATGTTGTGGTTTTGGGATTTTTAAGATGGTTTATTTCTGCCCAGATTTTACAGAAAAGAAATTTGTATTTGGGGGCTTATAAATCCGTATTTTTGATCGAACTTCACTATACTTTGACTAATCAGTTATATCTGTGATGTTTTTATGTATTGAACATCTGCTAATCGCTATACGTCGATTAGTGGGGGTTATACATATCTGTGATCTGTGTTTGTTGATGGTATGTGTATATGAATGCGTTGGACTGTCGCGGGTGAATAGCCGGGGGTTTTTGTGAGACGAGAGTTTTCTTTTCTTTCAATTCATGTAATATGTAAATTGATGTAATATTATTTGTATGACCGCACAACCGGGTCGGGGTTGTAGCCGTCATTGTATAATTCTTTTTACTGTTTTTGCTCCTAGGATAAACCCATGGAGGGGGTGCACAAACTACCGGGTATCTCGAAGTGCCGAGTGGCCTACTCACGGTGTTGAGGGAGGTTGCTTCGCTTCGGGTACTTGGCGGGTAGTTTGCCGCACCCGTAGGGGTCTTGGGTGGGTTATTGGCTATTCACCGCGACCGTGTAATCCGCTTTTCGTTGCAGGCTCGAACGGATTGCGGGTTCCTAGTATATCCAATGTATTCATCTGTGATCTGTAATGTCTATCATTGCTATATATTTATATATAATAACTATTTAGGCGTTGCTTATGTTTTACAGCCGCGCTAGCCCAGCCCCCGCTCTGTCGTTAGTTAAGTAACCTAACGGGTGATGACGGGGCCCCGTGGCGAATGCGAATGGCATAAGCATACGTCATATTTTGGTTGTTTTCTGCAATGGTAGGATTAAATGATGGGACGCATTAAAAGAACTAATGCAAGAAAAATAAACCATGTAAAAGTCGTTGGAACACTTTAAAAACCACTCGGTTCTTTTCAAAAACCAACTTTTAAATGCGGAGCTTGAGCCACTCCTTTTAAAAGCTATCTCGTTCCATCGATTATATCAAGTTCGCTACGTTCACGGTTTAGCCAAAACCATTCGTAGCCCTCCATCATTTCAGTTAAATATTCGGTAGTATTCAAGCTATGTATTTTGACCTCACGCCAAGGCATAGTGATTGGTAGCTGCCGGATATTTATCTGTTGCATAGATAGAATGCGTTGATTTGAGACAGTCGTACTGCCATTTTGGCCTACGTCAAGGGTAGGTACGGGTGGGTTCAAATTAACCTGGATAATGATGGGTAGAACTTGACATGTGACTTATGATATTTTGACCTCACGCCAAGGTCATAAGAGCATGGGGCAAAAAAATCCACATCGGGAGTTTCATAAGTACTGAAACTTGCTAGCGCTGCATACCATTTGGAGTGTGATGATTCTGGTAGGATTCCTTCAGCTTTGTCACGCGATGATATTTGGATCCCGATCCTACTGTGAGTATATGCTACTCCTCAGGAAATTTCTCACTTAACGATCAATGCTATAAACGTAGTAGGTGTCTAGAAAGGTGTTAGCGGGGCTACGCCCCCAGGAAAAAGAGGTTATTTAATTAAGGAACTTCGCGAAAGCGTTGGAAAACCTCCCTCGAAGTACCAACACTAGCCTGGCTGAACGGTTAAGCAAGTATTGTGCGGTGAGATTGATCCCGACTAATTCTTCCTTTATGGTTTGAGAAGGGATTCGAGAGACAGTGGGAGCCATCCTGTTTAGACAAATTAAAAACCACTCTAAACTTGCAAGAGCATCATGCTAAAGTGTTTCTTCTCTCTCTCCTAAATTGCAGCGACCAAACATCATGACTGGACTTAAGTTACTACTAGATAAAAACATACTGACAGGGCCAAACTACAAAGATTGGCTCAGGAATATCAAAATGGCAATCACTTATAACAAGTTGGGGTATCTTCTTACCACCAAAGCTCCCCCTGTCCCAGGTCCCAAAACCAGCGTCGCGGATAGGGAAATCCGTAAGACCTGGGAAATCGACTGCGCGAAGGCCAAGTGTCTCGTGCTTGACTCTATGGATAACAAACATCAGAGGAGGCATGAGAATATGGACCTCGAATCCATATTTCTCCATACAAAAGAACTGTATGGAGAGCAATCTCGTATCGCAAGATACGAAGTGTCGAAGAAGTTATTTTCGGCAAGATTGGCCGTCGGATCATCGGTAGCGGAACACGTGCTTAAGATGATTGGCTACATAGAGGAGCTCGCGGACCTTGGGACCACGTTGGAGAATGAGCTCTATACGGACTTGATTCTTCAGTCCCTTCCTTCCACTTACGCCCAGTTCATCCTGAATTTCAACTTGCAAGAAAAAGAAGTTGAATTTTCAGAGCTCCTCAACATGCTGAGGAGTGCAGAAGGCACCCTACAGAAAGGTAGGGAAACATCCACTTTGTTTGTAGGAGGATCTTCCTCTTCTAGGTCAAAGGCGAAAGCCAAGGGAAAGAAGAAGAAAACCCCCGCCAAACCAAGGGGCGGTGTTAGTAAGAAGGATACGAAGGGAAAGGCAAAAGCAACAAAGGTAGCAGGGAAGCTTGTGGATAAGGAAGAATGCTTTTACTATCACAAGAGTGGACACTGGAAGAAAGATTGCAGGGCTTGGAAGGCCAGAACACAGGATCTGAAGCAAGTTGCGGCTTCAGCTTTAGGTGTGTATGTTATTGAAAACTGTCTATCAATAAACACTACTTCCTGAGTATTGGATACCGGATCAGGATCTCATATCTGTAATTCTTTGCAGGGGTTGAGAAAGCGTAGGTTTTTGAAAGCAGATGACATGACCCTCAGAGTTGCAAACGGAGCTAGCATGGATGCTGAGGCCTTGGGGGACTATCACCTGGGTTTGTCAGATGGACATTTTTTGGTTTTGCGTGGTTGTTATTTTGTACCAAATGCAACTTGTAATATCATTTCTGTATCTTTATTATCTAAAGAAGGTTATGAATTTGCATTTGTAAGTAATGTTGTGAACATTCACCTTAATCAAGCTCTGATTGGGTCAGGTACATTAAGCAACGGTATATACGTATTAAACCAACCACAGATTTTCAACGTCCAGAATACACACAAAAGAAAGTCTCCAGATATCAATCAGGCTTTCTTATGGCATTGTAGACTAGGTCACATCAATGAGAGAAGGTTGACTAAGTTGCATGCAGAAGGATATTTGGATCCGTTCGAATATCAATCTTATGCAACTTGTCAATCCTGTCTCAAAGGAAAGATGACAAAGACTCCGTTCACTGGACACGGAGTAAGAACGAGCGAGCTCTTGGGACTCGTACACAGCGACGTGTGCGGTCCAATGTCTACGCATGCACAAAGCGGTTATTCTTATTTCATTACTTTTACGGATGATTTTTCGAGGTTCGGACATGTCTTCTTAATGAAGCATAAATCTGAAGCCTTTGAAAAGTTCCAGGAATACAAGAATGAAGTAGAAAAACAAACAGGCAAAAGTATCAAGACACTGAGATCTGATCGAGGTGGTGAATACTTGAGTGCCGAGTTCCTGAATTACCTAAAAGAGAATGGAATTCTCTCTCAGCTTACTCCTCCCTACACTCCGCAACATAACGGTGTATCAGAGAGACGAAACCGAACCCTATTGGATATGGTACGGTCCATGATGAGTAACGCTAAGTTACCGCGATCATTCTGGGGATATGCGCTAGAATCAGCCGCATACCTTTTAAACCAAGTTCCAACTAAGACTGTGCCTACCACACCATATGAGTTATGGAGTGGGAAGAAACCCTATCTTCAATACCTGAAGATCTGGGGATGTCCAGCTTTTGTCAAAAAGAAGCATGCGGACAAACTCGAGGCACGCTCAGTACTGTGCAAGTTTGTGGGATACCCGAAGAACACCAGGGGGTATCTTTTCTACCACACAGAGGAACAAAAGGTTTTTGTTTCTCGTAATGCCTACTTCCTAGAACACCAGTTCTTGGAAAAGGAGATTAGTAGGAGCGCGGTAGAACTGGAAAAAATTTCAGAACCACAAGCTATTACTAAAAGTTTAGTAGAACTAGAGGGTTCGAAAGATCAGGACATTCCTATGCCGCTCTACAGGAGTAGTAGGCAGTCTCATCCGCCCGAGAGATACTACGGTTTTCTCATAGACGGGGATAGAGAGGACTGCATCATTGATAGTGATGAGCCTACTAGCTTCCAGCAAGCTATTCAGAGCGTTGACTCGGTAAAATGGCTGGATGCAATGCGGACCGAAATGGAGTCCATGTACACCAACAAGGTATGGACGTTGGACATTGCTCCAGATGGGGTAAAACCCGTAGGATGCAAGTGGATCTTCAAAAGGAAGATTGGTGTAGATGGACAGGTTGAGACCTATAAGGCTAGACTTGTTGCAAAGGGTTTTCGTCAAAGACCTGGTTTGGACTATGATGAAACCTTTTCTCCAGTGGCTATGCTGAAATCCATTCGGATCCTTCTTGCTATTGCTGCCTTCCACGATTATGAGATTTGGCTGATGGACGTAAAGACCGCTTTTTTAAATGGAAATTTAGAGGAATGTGTCTATATGGACCAGCCAGAAGGTTTCATTCAGAGTGGGAGCAGCGGAAAGGTGTGCAAGTTGCTTAAGTCCATCTATGGACTAAAGCAGGCATCGCGGAGTTGGAACATCTGTTTTGATGAGACGGTCAAAGAATTTGGCTTTATCAAAAATCCAGATGAACCATGCATCTATAGTAGATTTGTAGCAAGAACTGTCGTATTCCTCGTTTTGTACGTGGATGACATTGTGTTGATAGGAAATGACATTCCTATGCTACAATCTGTCAAGGGGTTCTTGTCACACAGGTTCTCCATGAAAGACCTGGGTGATGCCTCCTACATTCTGGGGATCCGGATCTATCGTGATAGATCCAAGAGGATATTAAGACTTTCGCAGTCCAGGTACATCGACACCATACTGAAAAGATTCAGTATGGAAGATTCCAAGCGCGGTAATCTACCGGCTTGTCACGGGATCACCCTCTCCAAAGAGATGTCTCCTAAGACTGATTCGGAAAGGGATCGCATGTCTATTATACCCTACGCTTCTGCGGTAGGCTCTATAATGTATGCGATGTTGTGTACCAGACCAAATGTGGCTTATGCACTGAGTGTGGTAAGCAGGTATCAGTCAAACCCTGGGGAGAAACACTGGATAGCGGTAAAGAACATTCTCAAGTACCTGAGAAGGACTAAAGAGATGTTCTTGGTGTATGGCGGAAAAGACCTCCAGATTGAAGCCTTTGCTGACTCCAGCTTCCAGAGTGACATGGATGATTCCAAGTCCATGTCGGGCTTTGTCTTTACCCTCAATGGAGAGGCAGTGTGTTGGAAGAGTTCCAAACAGGAAACCGTTGCTGACTCGACTATGGAAGCGGAATATATCGCTGCTGCAAATGCCGCAAAAGAAGCCGTCTGGATGAAGAAGTTCTTGAAAGAACTTCAGGTGGTTCCGTCCATTGTTGATCCAATACCTCTGTATTGCGACAACAACGGGGCTATAGCATTAGCGAAGGAACCCAGGTCCCATCAGAAATCCAGACACATCTTGAGGCGGTATCACCTGATCAGGGAGATCGTGGATCGCAAGGAGATCGAGGTTCGGAGGGTTGCTTCAGAAGATAACACTGTAGATCCATTCACGAAGGCCTTACCCCAAACTCAGTTCGAGCGGCTGATCGAGATGATAGGTCTTCGATACGCCAGTACATGGCCTTAGTGCAAGTGGGAGATTGTTAGTGTATATGCCCTAGAGGCCATTACTGTATCATACTAGTATGTATATTACTTGATGAAAGCTTGGGATATTCACAGTTGTATAGACAATCTTGCTCGAAATGGTAGTATGCTACTTGGTTTGTCTCTGCTTTAATGTGTACATGTGTTTCTTTTATTGTATCACCTATACGCATTAGTGGAGTCCTTAGGATCTTTGCTTGATTACCAGCGTTGTGATGGCAGTCACACTCGTGTGGGCTGGGTAATCCACAAGCACATCCTTATATTCATGTCCCTAGTCATGGGATTATCGAGACAGGGCATCGATACTCTGGAGTAGACTAGCGCATGAGCTTCTCATCCTAGTGCAGGAGACGGTCTGTCCCACAGCCGTCAGTATGTCGTACTTGAGATAGTATGCGGGTGCTCGTTAGGTTATGAGTACACTGGACAGGACTCGCTGGGAACTGATTGGTTGGTATTATACCTATCGTCAGTTATCAGTTCCCAGGTGACATGAGTACAGCTTAGTCCGCTGACTTGACACTGTCACTTCGCCTCAAGTGTGTTCCCACTGTACTTTGATTACTACCCTACCACGGCTCAAAGGAGTCGTGCAAACAGGTAGTAGTTGGGTGCAGTCCCGAAGCGCTTGGAGGCAGTGACGGTTAGACAGGATTCGTCTCTCCCGGTATTGGGGGTTGACATCGCGCTGTGTCTAGGAGAGCCATTACACGAGTAGTCCCTGGCCAGGGCAAGCGAGATATACTGGTAAGTTTCCAGTGTTATCTCAGGGTGTTCTGGGCTTCACTCCGACACGACTTGTACCGCTATTAGGGGACTGACGTTTACCGCCCCCTAGGCCCGCCATGCGATGTATCAGACGAACAGACTGGACTGTACGGAGACTGTCACATTCAGGCTCAGTAGGAGTTCAGATGGGGTTCACCTCGTCAGTCTTCTTATCGGCATCTACCTGGGGACCGTTACGTACAGGTAGTGCCGCTTGCGGTCTGTGGTTAAACCCACTGCCAGCGTAGTGTCGAGTCTTTAGAGTCCCACACAGAGAGCTATTCGCCTTTAGGCAAAATGGGTAGAGGTCGCATGGTTTTGCGACAGGGTTCATTCACATCCGCGCACTTATGCACGTTTGTTGTCCGGACAGCTTATACTAGCGGGCTTTGGTTTAAGACGGATCCTAGTATATGATCTGGGATTGGTTTTATCTCTTTGTGTTCGTGTTCCTCGGAACATGAACGCGGGTGTGTATGCACAGTTGATTGAGGCGGAAAAAGAGGTTTTTCATTGGGGTTTTGGAACGGGTGTGTATGCACAGTTGACAGTCGTCTTTTTCCAAACCCTAATGATCTTGTGATTTATCAATTAATAACATTAATTAAATGAAATTGTGTCATGGTTGGACTTGTTGACTTGTTGACCAAGGTTGACTAGTTGACTAGGTTTGAAACTTTGACCATCATCATTACCTTTTTAGATGCTCTTTGATCTTTGCAAAATCATTTATGGTGATATGATAATGGTCTATTCAAACTAACCATCACCTTTTCATTTTTGGATTAATATTATTATTTGAAAATCACATATATTTTGTTATGGTTGTAAAAACCATTTCATTTTCTATCATATTGACTCTCTCTCCTCTTCTTCCTCTTCCTCAAGCTCTCCCCTCTCATGTGATGAGAAACACTTGAGCTTAAGAAAAACCACTCCAAAACAATCTCTACTCTCATCTAAGGTTCTAGGATTGGCACTTCTAGCATCTTAGTTACTTCTAGCTTGAAGTTGAACCCAAAGGTTGAGGCTCTCGGGTGGATCCTTCTTCGACGAGAGAAGACGACAAGGAGATCACTTCCGTTCACTCCAAGGAGCAAGGAGAGAAGGACATAAAGCCCTAGGTATAACCTCTTTTCCGAGTAGCTAACTCTCTTTAGCTTGTTAGTTAGTTTTGTTTAGAAAAGATCCCGCCTTTAGTTAGTCCATGTTGCCTTGAGTGCTAAAAATCCGATTTTTATACCGTTTTCGCCTCCCCGCAAGCACCGGGGTGGGCAACGTGGACTTACAAGTTTAACCGCGATCAGGACGGTGTCGCTTTGCAGCTAGCCGCGATGAGCACGGGTCGATCCACAGGAAGATGGTAAGTTTTTACGTTCTTGTTTTAACGAGTTAACAACGTGGCGTATTTGTTCGTTATCTAACCTATGTGTTATATGCGAAGTATAAAGCTTGTTAGGAAACGATAAGATAGTGTAAGTTAATGGATTCCGTATTCAAGTACTTTGAGCCGAACTTAACCAATGAAGCTAGAACAATCGGTAACAACGTGGATTAGGGGACTTAAGCACGGTATTCGTGGAATCCGGCTTATTGACCCTTGTCCGTCCGTTCTTGTCTCTTGCTTTCGTCTCCGTCCAAACCGAATGCAACCGGTCACGGTTAGGAATCACCTTTACCTTGGTAGGGTAGGTGTAAGTCGATGTACTACACCCTAATACTTGTGGGGAGGCGGAATTTTCAAAAACGAACTTGTTTAGTGAACGAACATCGACTAACCGCTTGAATCGAAGCTAAACGATAACTAACCAAACATATAGTTGTTCTAAACTACTATGCTTAGGGATTATACCTATCGAAACTAGTCCTTCGTCTTTACGATCTCCTTGTTTTCCTCGGCCTTCTCTAGGTAGTAGACGATCCACCCGAGAGCAAAACTCCAAGCTTAGCCTCTAAACTTGAGGCAACTAACCTTCTTGGATTGCTAATCAAAGAAGCTAGATGAAATAGAGTGATGGTTATGGATTGATTAGTCTAACTAATCCTAGATCTCAACACATGAGGGTGAGGATTAGTCTTTTGAAGAGAGAGAGCTTGAGGAGAGAGAATGTGAATAATATTATAAGAATAAGTTATGAGTATCATAATATATATGAAGCATTATCTAATAAGAAGAAAAGAATAAAGAGTGATGAATAATCATGCTTCATAAAATATCTAGTGGTGATTCATTAGCATGAGTCATTAAGCAATAAATGTGTATTAATGAAATGAATGAATCACCACCATGACTCATATAACTCATTCAATGAATATGACACATAACCCTCCTTAGTCACCATCTTCTAAAAGCTTCTCGTACAATTACGAGAACGCCCCTCCTATCCGTAAAAAATACGGAAAAACTTTAGACTGTATAAATCCAATAACCGGATACCAGTAACTGGCTTAAACCAAAGCCGACTGGTAAAAACTGTCCGAAAGTCGTACGCGCGTAAACGCACGTATGCGTCCGAACCCTTTGTCGCAAAACCATGCAACCTCTATATCGTTTCGCCTGGAGTAGGAAACTCTCTGTGTGGGACTCTAGAGACTCGACTACTACGCTGGCAGTGGGTTTAGCCACAGACCGCAAGCGGCACTAGCTGTACGTAACGGTCCCCAGGTAGTTGTCGATAAGAAGGCCGATGAGGAAACCCATCCGAACTCCTACTGAGTCTGATGTGACAATCTGCATACAGTCCGGTCCGTTCGTCCAAGACTATCGCATATCGGGCCTAGGGGGGCGGCAAGCGTCAGTCCCCTAATAGCGGTATAAGTCGTGTCGGAGGGAAGCCCATTACACCCTTAGAAACTACTGGAACCTACCAGCAAATCTCGCTTGCCCTGGCCAGGGACTTTGCGTAATGGCTCTCTGACACAGCACGATATCTACTCCCAATACCAGGAGGGACGAATCCTGTCTAACCACCACTGCCTCCAAGTGCTCGGGACTGGACCCAACTGCTACCTGTTTGCACGACTCCTTTGAGCCGTGGTAGGGTAGCAATCTAAGAACAGTGGGACACACTCGAGGCGAAGTAGCAGTGTCAAGTCTGCGGACTATGCTGTACTCATGTCACCTGGGAACTGCTCACTGACGACTGGTATCAAACCAACCAACAGTTCCCTGTGAGTCCTGTCCGGTGTACCCGTAACCTAACGAGCACCTGCATACTATCTCCAGTACGACGTACTGACGGCTGTGGGACAGACCATCTCCCCAACTGGGATGAGAAGCGTACACACCAGTCTACTCCGGAGTATCGATGCTCTGTCTCGATAATCCAATGACCAGGGACCTGAATAAGGATGTGCTTGTAGACTACCCAGCCCCCACTAGTGTGACTGCCATCACAACGCTGGTAGACAAGCAAGATCCTAAGAGCTCTATCAATACGTACACTTACATATTAAGATAGAAAAACCAAGTAGCATACTACCATGTTTAGCAAGACTGTTATATACATGTGAATATCCCAAGCTTCCATTAAGTAATATACAAGCTAGTATGATACAGTAATGGCCTTCTAGGGCATAAACACTAACAATCTCCCACTTGCACTAGGGCCATGTACTGGCATATCGTAGACCGATGATCTCGAGTAGCCTCTCGAACTGAATCTGAGGTAGGGCCTTCGTGAATGGATCAGCAATGTTCTCTTCAGTAGCAACTCTCCGAACCTCGATCTCCTGACGATCAATGATCTCCTTGATCAGGTGATACCGCCTCAAGATGTGTCTGGACTTCTGATGGGACCTTGGTTCCTTCGCTAAAGCTATAGCTCCGTTGTTGTCACAATACAGAGGTATTGGATCAACTATGGTAGGAACCACCTGAAGTTCTGTTAGGAACTTCTTCATCCAGACTGCTTCTTTCGCGGCATCGCAAGCAGCTATATACTCTGCTTCCATCGTCGAGTCAGCAACGGTGTCCTGCTTGGAGCTCTTCCAGCACACCGCCCCTCCATTGAGGGTAAAGACATAACCCGACATGGACTTGGAATCGTCCTTATCACTCTGGAAGCCGGAATCAGCAAAGGCCTCCAACCTGAGGTCTTTTCCGCCGTAAACCAAGAACATCTCCTTAGTCCTCCTCAGGTACTTGAGAATGTTCTTTACTGCTATCCAGTGCTTCTCCCCTGGGTCTGACTGATACCGGCTTACCACGCTCAGTGCGTAAGCTACATCTGGTCTGGTACACAACATCGCATACATTATAGAGCCTACCGCAGAAGCGTAGGGTATAATAGACATGCGTTCCCTTTCCAAATCAGTCTTGGGAGACATCTCTTTGGAGAGGGTGATTCCGTGACAAGCCGGTAAATTACCGCGCTTAGAATCTTCCATACTGAATCTTTTCAGTACAGTGTCGATATACCTGGACTGCGAAAGTCCCAACATCCTCTTGGATCTATCACGATAGATCCGGATCCCCAGAATGTACGAGGCATCACCCAGGTCTTTCATGGAGAACCTTTGTGATAAGAATCCTTTGACAGATTGTAGCATAGGAATGTCATTTCCTATCAATAGAATGTCATCCACGTACAAGACGAGGAATACGACACTTCTGGCTACAGCTTTACTATATATGCACGGTTCATCTGGATTTTTGATAAAGTCATATTCTTTGACTGTCTCATCAAAAAAGATGTTCCAACTCCGCGATGCCTGCTTTAGTCCATAAATGGACTTAAGCAGCTTGCATACTTTCCCGCTGCTCCCACTCTGATTGAAACCCTCTGGCTGATCCATATAGACGCTCTCTTCTAAATTTCCATTCAGAAAAGCCGTCTTTACGTCCATCTGCCAGATTTCATAATCATGGAAGGCAGCAATAGCAAGAAGGACCCGAATGGATTTGAGCATAGCCACTGGAGAAAAAGTTTCGTCATAGTCCAAACCAGGTCTTTGACGAAAACCCTTTGCAACAAGTCTAGCCTTATAGGTTTCTACCTGTCCATCTACACCAATCTTTTTCTTGAAGATCCATTTGCATCCTATGGGTTTTACCCCATCTGGAGCAAAGTCCAAAGTCCATACTTTGTTGGTGTATATGGACTCCATCTCGGTCCGCATTGCATCTAGCCATCGTACCGAGTCGCCGCTCTGGATGGCCTGCTGGAAGTCAGTAGGTTCATCATCATCTATGATGCAATCCTCTCTATCCCCATCTATGAGAAAACCGTAGTATCTCTCAGGCGGATGAGACGGCCTACTACTCCTGCGGAGGGGTGCGGGAATGTCCTGTTCTTCTTGAACTATTGGTTCTACCAAACTTTCAGTAGCAGTTTGTGGTTCTGGAATTTCTTCCAGTTCTACTACGCTCCCACTCTTCTGATTTTCCAAAAATTCAGTTTCTAAGAAGCGGGCATGACGAGAAACAAAAACCTTTTGTTCCTCTGCGTAATAGAAACAATATCCTGTAGAGTTCTTTGGATATCCCACAAACTTACACTCTACTGAGCGTGCCTCGAGCTTGTCCGGATGCTGCTTTTTTACAAAAGATGGACATCCCCATGTCTTCAGGTACTGAAGATAGGGTTTCTTCCCACTCCACATCTGATATGGTGTGGTTGGCACAGTTTTGGTTGGAACTCTGTTCAAAAGATGTATCGCTGATTCTAGCGCATATCCCCAGAAAGATCGCGGTAACTCAGCATTACTCATCATGGATCGTACCATATCCAATAGGGTTCGATTCCGTCTCTCCGATACACCGTTATGCTGTGGAGTGTATGGAGGAGTAAGCTGAGAGAGAATTCCTTTCTCTTTTAGGTAACCTAGGAACTCGGCACTTAAGTATTCTCCACCTCGATCAGATCTCAGTGTCTTAATACTTTTGCCTGTTTGGTTTTCCGCTTCACTCTTGTATTCCTTGAATTTCTCAAAGGCCTCGGATTTATGCTTCATCAAGAAGACATGTCCAAACCTAGAGAAATCATCTGTAAAATTAATGAAGTAGGAATAACCACCTCTCGCATGTGTAGACATTGGACCGCATACATCACTGTGTATGAGTCCTAAGAGCTCGCTCGCTCTTACTCCTTGTCCAGTAAATGGAGTCTTTGTCATCTTTCCTTTGAGACAAGATTGACAAGTGTCATAAGATTGATATTCGAACGAGTCTAAATATCCTTCTCTATGCAACTTAGTCAACCTTCTCTCATTGATGTGACCCAGTCTACAATGCCATAAGAAAGCTTTATTTAAATCTGGAGACTTTCTTTTTAGTGTGTTCTGGACATTGAAAATTTGGAGTTGGTTTAACACATATATGCCGTTATTTAGAGTACCGGACCCAATCAAACCATGATTAAGGTGGATGTTGACAACATCTCTTACAAACGTGAAATCATAACCTTTATTTGATAACAAGGAAACTGATATGATATTACACGTTAAACTTGGTACAAAATAACAGTTATGTAAAACCAAAATGTGTCCACTTGTCAATCCTAGGTGATAATCCCCGACGGACGCAGCTCCCACGCTAGCTCCGTTAGCAATCCTGAGGATCATATCACCTTCCTTCAGCACTCTACGGTTTCTCAGTGCCTGCAATGAATTGCAAATATGAGATCCTGATCCGGTATCCAATACCCAGGAAGTAGAGTTGATCGACAGACAATTCTCAATTACAAACACACCTGAAGTCGAAGCCACAGCTTGCTTCGGTTCCTGGTTCTTGGCGTTCCACGCCTTGCAATCCTTCTTCCAATGCCCTTTCCTGTGACAATGGAAGCACTCATCCTGGCCAACTACCGGTGCTGCAAGCTTTTTCTTTCCCTTCTTTCCCACCTTACTAACACCTCCTCTAGGTTTGGGTGCGGCTTTCTTCTTCCTTCCTTTGGCCCTAGCCTTGGACCCGGAAGAAGATGCACCGCCAACAAACATAGCGGGTGTTTCCCTTGCCTTCTGCAAGGTGCCCTCTGCACTCCTTAACATGTTCAGGAGTTCCGCAAGTTCAACTTCTTTTCCTTGAAGATTGAAGTTGAGGATAAACTGGGCGTAGGTGGGAGGAAGGGACTGGAGAATAAGGTCTGTATAGAGCTCATTATCCAAAGTCGTCCCAAGGTCTGCAAGCTCTTCAATATAGCCGATCATCTGTAGGACATATTCACCTACCGATGACCCGACAGCCAACCTCGCTCGAAACAAGTTCTTAGAGGTCTCGTATCTTGCTATACGAGATTGCTCTCCATAAAGTTCCTTTGTATGGAGAAATATGCCATCCAGGGACATATCCTCGTGCCTCCTCTGATGTTCATTGTTCATAGAGGCAAGCACGACGCACTTGGCTCTCGCGCAATCTAAATCCCAGGTTTTGCGGATTTCCTTATCCGCATTGCTGGATTTGGGACCAGGGACAGCAGGTGCCGTAGCGGTGAGGACGTACCCCAGTTTGTCATAGGTCAAAGCCATTTTGACATTCCGCAGCCAATCTTTATAGTTTGGCCCCGTCAGTATATTTTTTTCTAAAAGTAACTTAAGTCCAGTCATTTTCAGGGTCGCTGCAATTAGGAGAGAGAGAAGAAAACTCTTTAGCATGATGCTCTTGCAAGTTTAGAGTGGTTTTAAGTTTATCTAAACTGGATGGCTCCCACTGTTTCTCGAATCCTTCCTCAAACCATAAAAGAAGAATTAGCCAGGGCTATTCTCACCGTACAATACTTGCTTAACCGTTCAGCCAGGCCAGTGTCGATACTTCGAGGGAGGTTTTCCAACGCTTTCGCGAAGTTCCTTAATTAAATAACCTCTTTTCTCTGGGGGCATAACCCCGCTGACACCTTTCTGGACACCTACTAGGTTTATAGCATTGATCGTTAAGTGACGAATATCCTGATAAGTAGCATATACTCACAGTAGGATCGGGATCCAAATATCATCGTATGATAATGTTGAAGGAATCCTACCAACATTCATCAAACTCCAAATGGTATGCATCTCTTTGCAAATTTCAGTTTCTTTAGAAATTCCCGATATAAGTTTTTGCCCCATGCTCTTATGACCTTGACGTATGCCAACAAATCATAAGTCACATGTCAAGTTCTGCCCATCATTATCTTGTTAATTTGAACCCACCCGTATATACCCTTGACGTATGCCAACAAGGTAATGCGACTGTCCCAAACCAACACATCTATCTATGCAACAAATGAATACCCCAGCAACTACCAAACACTATGCCTTGACGTATGCCAACAAGCATAGCTTGAATACTACTGACTATCCATAAGAAATGACGGAGGGCTACGACTGGTTTTGGCGAAACCGTGAACGTAGTGAACTTGATATAATCGAAGGAACCTGATAGCTTTTAAAAGGAGTGGTTAAAGCTCCGCATTTAAAAATATCTTTATTTTAAAAAATAACCGAGTGGTTTCTTTTAAATTGTTCCAACGATTTAAACTTGGTTTATTTTCTTTGCATTACAGATAATGCGTCCCATCATTAACCTATCATTGCAGAAAACAACGAAAATACAACGTCCTCTTATGCCATCCGCATTCGCCACGGGGTCCCGTCATCACCCGTTAGGTTACTTAACTAACGACAGAGCGGGGGCTGGGCTAGCGCGGGTGTAAAACATAAGTGACGTCTAAATAGCTACAATATATATAGATATTTTACATTCGTCTGACGCAATGATATTCATTCCAGAACACAGATAAACAATATTGGATTTGCAAGCAATCTGTATTTCTTTTGAGCCTGCAAGATAAGACAGATTACACAGTTGTGATGAATAGCCGTTACCCCACCCTCGACCCCTACGGGTACGGCAAACTACCCGCCCGGCAGTTTGTGTACCCCACCTTGGGTCAGTCCTAGGAGCAAAAACAGTAAAATGAAATAATACAACGGTGGCTACAACCGCAACCTGGATGTGCCCCGCAAAAATAATATTACAACAAATTACATTTACAACAAATGAATTAAACAATAACCCATTGCAAACCCCGGCTATACACCACAACAGTCCAATACAGTTTATATGCACAAACAGATATAACCATTACAGAAATGTGCAACCCCCTGCCAACCGACATACTAGCAGTTAGGGGAGGTTTACGAACACATTTAACAATCACAGATATAATCCAACATGCAAATACTGTACAATTTCGATCGATTAAACATCCTTAATATTGCTCCAAAAACTGCTCTGTAAACTGGAAACCTGAGCAAAATTAAAATATTCCAGAAAACCCCAAATACCAGAGAGGACCCACACATGAAAGATGAGTCCATGACTCGGCAACTCGGCCGCGGAACCGCGGCGGATCGGTGGGATCCGCCGCGCTTCCGCGGTGCTTTAGCCGAATCATGGTCTCAAATTTCATGGGTGTTCTTCTGGACCCTTTTCAAGCTTTCTGCACTTACCTGAAAAATTTTAGGACATCATTTTAAGTTCGACAGAAACTTTACAGATTTAGGGTTTTCCGGCTTCGTTTTTCCGTTCGAAATTCATACAAATTTGCAATTAAGTTATTTATTGTTTAGCGAGGCTCTGATACCACTGTAAGTCGATGTACTACACCCCAATACTTGTGGGGAGGCGGAATTTTCAAAAACGAACTTGTTTAGTGAACGAACATCGACTAACCGCTTGAATCGAAGCTAAACGATAACTAACCAAACATATAGTTGTTCTAAACTACTATGCTTAGGGATTATACCTATCGAAACTAGTCCTTCGTCTTTACGATCTCCTTGTTTTCCTCGGCCTTCTCTAGGTAGTAGACGATCCACCCGAGAGCAAAACTCCAAGCTTAGCCTCTAAACTTGAGGCAACTAACCTTCTTGGATTGCTAATCAAAGAAGCTAGATGAAATAGAGTGATGGTTATGGATTGATTAGTCTAACTAATCCTAGATCTCAACACATGAGGGTGAGGATTAGTCTTTTGAAGAGAGAGAGCTTGAGGAGAGAGAATGTGAATAATATTATAAGAATAAGTTATGAGTATCATAATATATATGAAGCATTATCTAATAAGAAGAAAAGAATAAAGAGTGATGAATAATCATGCTTCATAAAATATCTAGTGGTGATTCATTAGCATGAGTCATTAAGCAATAAATGTGCATTAATGAAATGAATGAATCACCACCATGACTCATATAACTCATTCAATGAATGTGACACATAACCCTCCTTAGTCACCATCTTCTAGAAGCTTCTCGTACAATTACGAGAACGCCCCTCCTATCCGTAAAAAATACGGAAAAACTTTAGACTGTATAAATCCAATAACCGGATACCAGTAACTGGCTTAAACCAAAGCCGACTGGTAAAAACTGTCCGAAAGTCGTACGCGCGTAAACGCACGTAT
Organism: Agapanthus africanus; assembly: GCA_030015575.1. Taxonomy (NCBI): domain Eukaryota; kingdom Viridiplantae; phylum Streptophyta; class Magnoliopsida; order Asparagales; family Amaryllidaceae; genus Agapanthus; species Agapanthus africanus. The sequence goes on along the minus strand of CM057347.1, from coordinate 310,765,623 downwards.
GCGTCCGAACCCTTTGTCGCAAAACCATGCAACCTCTATATCGTTTTGCCTGGAGTAGGAAACTCTCTGTGTGGGACTCTAGAGACTCGACTACTACGCTGGCAGTGGGTTTAACCACAGACCGCAAGCGGCACTAGCTGTACGTAACGGTCCCCAGGTAGTTGTCGATAAGAAGGCCGATGAGGAAACCCATCCGAACTCCTACTGAGTCTGATGTGACAATCTGCATACAGTCCGGTCCGTTCGTCCAAGACTATCGCATATCGGGCCTAGGGGGGCGGCAAGCGTCAGTCCCCTAATAGCGGTATAAGTCGTGTCGGAGGGAAGCCCATTACACCCTTAGAAACTACTGGAACCTACCAGCAAATCTCGCTTGCCCTGGCCAGGGACTTTGCGTAATGGCTCTCTGACACAGCACGATATCTACTCCCAATACCGGGAGGGACGAATCCTGTCTAACCGCCACTGCCTCCAAGTGCTCGGGACTGGACCCAACTGCTACCTGTTTGCACGACTCCTTTGAGCCGTGGTAGGGTAGCAATCTAAGAACAGTGGGACACACTCGAGGCGAAGTAGCAGTGTCAAGTCTGCGGACTATGCTGTACTCATGTCACCTGGGAACTGCTCACTGACGACTGGTATCAAACCAACCAACAGTTCCCTGTGAGTCCTGTCCGGTGTACCCGTAACCTAACGAGCACCTGCATACTATCTCCAGTACGACGTACTGACGGCTGTGGGACAGACCATCTCCCCAACTGGGATGAGAAGCGTACACACCAGTCTACTCCGGAGTATCGATGCTCTGTCTCGATAATCCAACGACCAGGGACCTGAATAAGGATGTGCTTGTAGACTACCCAGCCCCCACTAGTGTGACTGCCATCACAACGCTGGTAGACAAGCAAGATCCTAAGAGCTCTATCAATACGTACACTTACATATTAAGATAGAAAAACCAAGTAGCATACTACCATGTTTAGCAAGACTGTTATATACATGTGAATATCCCAAGCTTCTATTAAGTAATATACAAGCTAGTATGATACAGTAATGGCCTTCTAGGGCATAAACACTAACAGTAGGGTGCCTAACGGAGCACTTGCGTAGGATTTGGGCGGAGTTTCAAATGGAAAAGACGGGAAAAGGAAATGAAAAACGAAACGTTAATTTACAATATCTTTCTCTTTTCCTAACAACAATATTCACACCATTCATAAAACAAACCAAAAAGAGATAACAAAAGGGAAGAACAAAGAAAAGAAAAGATTACAAGCAAGTAATTAAAGTGCATGGAATTTAAGTGCGAAAATTAAAAGAGCAAGAATAAAATGCAAGTAAGTAAATGATTAGGAACCAAAGAACATATTGCAAGACATGGGTTCAATAACCCAAACTTAAACTTGCAAGCTCAATAAAGAGGTTGCAAGATCAAGAGAGGGTAAAGAACTCATGGTGAAGGAAGCACAAAAGAACACTTTATTAAACTTCAAGAATGATACAACCCTTGAGATCAATAACCAACCCTTAAACTTGCAAGCTCAAGAAAGAGATTGCAAGATCAAGAGAAGGTTAAGAACTCAAGGGGTCTACGCTATTTACAAGAACAAAATGAAAACAAAAGAGGTTTGGTGAAAAGAATGAAACAATGTAAGCACAATCCAAGACTAAACAATGACCTTTGAACCTTTGCCCCATGGTCTGTATTTATAGGCTCTAAAGAATGGAGGGAAATTCGAATTTTTAAATCAACACAAAATTTTTAGCATTGAATGCTCATTACTTCATGTCCATTTGTGACTTGATTCATGGCTGCCCCCATTATGGTCCATGTTGATTTGACTAGTTGATTTTGGTTTGCACTTATTATTGGAGGGAAATTTGAATCTTTAAATCAACACATAATCTTTAGCATTAAATGCACATTACTTCATGTCCATTTGTGCCTTGATTCTTGTCTGCCCCATCATGGCTCATGCTGATTTGTTTGATTCCTTTTGATTTGAACACATGATTTTTAGTCTTGAATGCATATAAAATCATATGCATATAAAATCATCTCCTTGAATGCATATAAAATCATATCCACATGTGCTTACAAGTCTTGTGTACACATTTGTTGTGTTGGACCATTTAGATAGAAAAATGTGTACACAAACTTGTTGCAAAAAGGGACTCCTGAAGTATCGGTCGGATTGCGATTCTGGTTGCAGTGTCGGCTCTCAATTGATATATCCATGATTTTAAATGTATTTCCAGTATTTTATCACGGATACCTGTAATCTGTATTACTGAGCAGACACTGGTAATAGTACCGATAAATACAACAAATAGATAATGAATGGGCGGTATTAGAATGCAGTTTTCTGATATGAACATCGAGTACATATCCTAAGGGATTTATCAACATGTAACATAGAGACAATCAGAGTACATGTTAAGATAAAGTACAACCAGATAGCATACTATCATGTCGAGCAAGAAAGTCATCCCTATATATGTCCAACCATCCATTACAATATACATCGTATGTACAGTAATGGCCTCTAGGGCATACATATAACTAATAATCTCCAACTTGCGCTAGGGCCATCTGTTGTGGTATCACATACCCAACAATTAGCTGTGGTTGAAGTATCTCATACTCAACCATCCCATAAAAGTCTCTACTGGGTAAAAGGCCTTTGTGAGTGGATCCGCGCTGTTGTCCTCTGTGTCTACTCTCCTAACCTCGATCTCCCTAGAGATCAACCATCTCCATGATCAGGTGATACTGCCTAAGAATTATATCTGGATTTCAGATGGGACGGTAGTTCCTTGGCTAAAGCCACAACTCCATTGTCACACAATGGTAGGAACGAAGTTCATCTCATGAACTTATATCTATCCAGACTGCCTCTTTGGTAGCATCCTTGGTAACGATGTATCGTACCTTTAATCGTCTAGTAAGTCACGGTATCTAGTTTGGAACTCTTCCAACATACTGTCCCTCCACTGAGGGTAAAGACAATACCTGCGACTGACATTCAGTCGTCCTTATCACCCTGGAACCTTTCCAGTGATTCTCCCCAGGATCGATTGATACCATCTCACTACATCTAGTGAGTATCCTAACATCCAATTAGATCTATCTCATAGATCCAAAACCTAGGATTTAGGAGGTATCAACTTGATCCTTTATGGAGAATCATTGTGATAAGAGGAGATTGACCGAGCGTAACATAGGAAACTCCTTCCCTATCAAGAGTATGTCATCCATGTACTCAACGAGGATCACCACCATACTCCCTACTACCTTTTTGTATATACAAGGTTCATCTACCATTTTGATGAATTCAAACTCTTTGACTACCACATCAAAACAGATGTTCCAACTCCGCGATGCCTGTTTTATCATATAAAACATCTTGCACACGTTTCTGCTGCTGTCACTGTCTACGAAGCCCTCTGGCTATGTACTTATAGACGCTCTCTTCTAAAACATCATTTAGAAAAGCAGTCATGACACCCAATCACCAGATATCGTAGTCATGGTATGTAGCCGTGGCAAGTAGGATCTGGATGGACTTAAGCATAGCTTTGAAAGTCTCAACTTTTCCATGTACACCAAGTAATCTTCTCAAGATATACTTGCTCCTGATGGGGATTTAACCCTTCAGATAAAGCAACCAAAGTCCATACTTTGTTGGTGTATAAGGATTCCATCTCAGATCAATAAGAATCCAGCCATTCTTACAGAGTCCCACTCATGATGGCCAGCTCGAAACTAGTTGGGTCATCATCTCATGATGCAATCCTCGCTCCCACTGTCATAGAGAAACCGAAGTATCTCTTAGGTGGGTGAGGAACCCTACTAGATCGGCGGAGAGGCTGAGGTTCGTTGGTTACTATTGAATCCTTTGGTTCTACCAAATCATCAGCTGCAGCTTGTATAGCTGGAACTCTTTCCAGTTCTACCTCATGACCATTAATTTCTTCACAAGAAATTCCCTTTCACAGAGGTGGCATGCTGAGAAACAAAACATCTTTTGTTCCTCTGTTTGGTAGAAGATATTCCCTTGCGAATGCTTGGGATATCCAACAAACTTCCATAGAATTAACTTTGATTTGAACCCTATTCAATAGGTATGCAGCTTCTCAAGTGCATAACTCCCAAAAGGAAATAGGAAACTCAGTAGTACTCATCATAGAGCGCACCATATCAAATAGGGTGTGATTGCTCCACCCCGATACACCGACATACTGTGGTGTATACGGAGGAGTAATGCTGAGAGAGAATCTCATTCTCCTTTAGAATAGTCCAGGAATTCCGTGCTCAAGTATTCTCCTCCCTGATCTCATCAAAGGGCATAATACTTATACCCGTTTTTGGTTCTCTACTTCTAACTTATATTCTGTGAATATCTCAAAAGCTTCGGACTTGTGTTTCAACAGGAACACATGTCTGAATCTTGAGAGATCATCAGAGAATGTAATAAAGTACAAAGAACCGGTCTTGGCATGTGTAGACAGGAGACCTTCATACATTAGCATGTATCAATCCCAAGAGTTTACTAACTCCTTCTCTGTTTCCAATAAACAGAGCTGTGGTCATCTTATCTTTGTGACATGACCGGCAAGTTTCACAAGATGTAAATTCAAACAAATTTAAATATGCATCTTAATATAACTTCAGCTAGTCGGGTCGCATTGATTTGACCTAGTCTACAATGCCTTAAGAAAGATTCGTTCATTTCTGAACTCTTCCTCTTGTGTGTATTCTGTACATTAAGAACTGTGGTTTGATTTAGAACGTCTATGCTTTTAGATAACGTGCCTGAACCGATTAACTTTTGATATAGGAAATGTTCAAAACATTATCCAACAATACAAAAATTATATCCTTTCTTTACTAATAAAGAGACTGATATGATGTTGTATATCAGGTTCGGTATCTAATAACATTCATTCAGAATCAATGTATTCTGGTAATACAGGGTGATAGTGACCAACAGACTTGGCTGCAACACTTGCACCGTTTTCTGTCTCATGAAACTTATCACCCATTCTCAGTTCTCTACCTTTCTGTAGCCCATGTAACAGATTACATATGCGGGATCCTGATCCGGTATCTCATACCTAGGACGTAAAGGATACTGAGAAACAGTTCTCTGTAATGAACACACCCGAAGAAGATGCATCAGCATATACTTTCTTCGTTTGGGCGGTATGGGAAATCTGGTATTCCCTAATTTCCTGCTCTGTCTTATAACAATTATAAGTTGGAGCGGGACCAACGTTCCCCAGCTCAGTATAATAAGCGGGTTCGGTCAATTCATCCGTTTTATTATCTTGATTAAGGTGTGATATGGTCGCTACCGAGAGAGAGAGAGAAGAAAACACTCAGTGTATGCTCTTGCAAGATTAGATTGATTATCTAATATATCTAATCAGGATGTCTTCCCACTGTTTTAGTCAAATCTTCCTTCAAACCTTAAAAGGAAAGACTAGCCGGGATTAATTACACGCTACAAGTTTGCCAATCTTTCAGCCAGGCCAGTACCGGTATTTTGAGGGAGGTCCCCCGTGCTTTCGCACGAACCTAATTAAAGTAAACCTCATTTTCCCAGGGGCGTAACCCCGTTAACACCTTTCTAGACACCCACTTTATCGGCTAATTCTAATGTGTAAAACTCTCTCAGGAGTAACTCTTACTCGCAGCGGGTATCGGGATCCAACTATCTCATAGAAGGTATGCAATCTCATTGCAAATTTCAACACTTGAAATTCCCAATAATATTTTACCCCTAGCGTCCTATGACCTTGACGAATGCCAAACCACCCATAGTCCGCTAGTCAAGTTCAACCCGTACATTTCCTGATTGAATTAAACCCACCCGCACGACCCTTGACGAATGCCAAACAACGCCGTACGAATACTCTAATCCAATCGCATCGTATGCTAGCAGATAAGCACTAGTTAGCTACCGTACACTACGCCTTGACGAATGCCAAACTACCGCAGCACGAATACTAAGTAGTACTTATCTGAAATGACGGAGGGCTACGACGGGTTTTTAAGAAAACCCTTTGCGTAATGAACTTGATATCGTTGTAGAATCGGGTGATTTTAAATGGAGTGTTTTTGAGGTCTTTTCTAGTTTTGCTAAAGAGGTCACTCCCGGTGAAAGGATCGTCGGCTCTTTCCTCATCGAATAAGGTGCAGGATATTTCACAAATATCACTATGCAAAGCAAAAACTATAGTAGCAATCAAAAGACAAACCGACTTTGTAGTATCTGCCAGTTTCACTAAAGAGGTCACTCCCGGTGAAGAGATCTCGGCTCTTGCCTTATCGAATAAGGTGCTGGATGTTCTACAAGGAACACCGCTATGCAAAGCAAGAACTAGAGCTACCAGTTTTTAAACAAGTTTCTACAACATCTTAGGTTTCTTTTATTTCATTAATCTCATTAATGAAGTCCCATTTTAATTATGCTTCACAAGCATCAGTGTCACGACCCGAAAGTACGGAACGTGATCGGCACTTAGATTACGAAGCGTCTAGAGGCGCAACGTAATCTAAGTAAGTCGAAGCCCAGAAATCTAAACCATAAAAAGAAGAAGAAGTAAAGGAAAACATGTAGAAAACAAGTTTAAAAGCAACATCCAATTTTCTCAAAAATTTCGGCAAAGTCTCCTTTGTAAAAACTGGCCCCAAACGGGTACAAACAAGTATAATACATATGAAATAATGAAAAGGAATCCCCAAGCGGGAGCTAGCTCTACACCAATAGGCGGAAACAACCACACCAATGCACAATAGTATACAACGCCAAAGGGCGAGGCTCAAAACTCAAAAGAAAACAAATCCACCAGATATCATAATAATACATGCGCAACTCTAAGGTCTAAATAAATAACTGGTCCTTTAACTTATCAAGTAATACAAGTTTGGTTGATGGAGCTTACTAGATACAAATGAAATAATAAAAGTACAACGGTGGTTCAGATACAAATGAACCAACCTACCGTGCAAATCACCCTGAAGGAATAGATGTGCCAGCAAGCTGCCAGGGAAACCTGTACATCGAACCTGTAATAAAATTTGGCACAACGGGGGTGAGTTGCCAACTCGTGAGTAGAAGCTATCTGCGAAACGAAATCGAATGCACAACGCTGTCCTAGGTCATATCAATATACTAATATACTACTAGTCATCAAGTAAAGACAGGATAATAAGCTACGTGTAAGTGCAAATGCTCCGTGCTCGTGTCAGTGCCTCATATAGTTGTCACGCCCCGCTTCCCAGTGTACGGCGAAGTGGACGCGACGAGGCCCGCTACGTATATACTCAGAAGTACATACGCTAAGCGTAACTAAGCAATATAAAATATACATAAGAGACAAGAGTATAAAAGAACAGCAACTTTTATTTATTAACATTCTTTGTACAATACATGAAAGGAAATACAACTGAAATAAAAGATGCCAAAACAGTGGCATAACAGGAAATGAGAAGTACAGAAAGGAAAAGTGTGCAATGAAACTACAGTGCAGGGTCTTCAGTAAACTGCTCCAAGTCTTCTTGCGATGGCTCAATCTCGGCCGGGTCCAAAACACCTGACGACATTCAAAGAAGAGAGAAACAGAATGTCGTCAGCGAACAGGTCGCTCGGTAAGTCCCAAAGATAAGAGAGGAATAGACAGAGAGTAAGAGAGGGAGAGTGTAGCTTTTAATGTTGTATTATAATATTGTAATGTTGTATTAACGCTGTTGTTTGTATCCTGGTACAGAAGATGCCAGTGTATACGAGGGGAGTCCCACTTACACCGGGGACTTTGGTAACCTGTAGTACAAGGCTCCGTCGATAATACCACGGAACAACGGCATGGATGTAATTACGTCTTAAGTGACCACCTCGTGCCACCTTGAACATATTCCGTACCAGTCTACCCCTTAAACCCCGCGATGTCTTGTTTGTATTGTTATCTTGTAAAATTGTGTTGATTGTATGCGTGATTAACTGACTGACCGAAATCATGATATCAGGAAACGGCTATAACCATAGAGTCATGTAAATGGAATACTGGGAATCATGTAAAAGGAATATCCATGGTTCGGTTCAGTCAAGTTATATAGATTGTTAACTGGATTCTGGGATTCATGTATTCATCTTGAGTTGAAATATAAAGAATATAGATTGACTTGAATTATATTCAAGTCAGAAATAGTCAGACTCTAACCCGAGTCAGACTAGAGAAGATAATTTGAAGTTCTTTATTTGTTAGGGGCTTTATTGTAATTTACAAACTTGAGGGGGTTTATTGTAAAATGTAATATTGTATAGTTTGCAAAATACACCTCAAGTATTTGTTATTCGTCTTTATAGTTATAATGAATATGGATTTTATTTATGTTATTCTAGTGAATATATCCTAATAAAAATATTAATTGATTATTTGAAATTCATGGTATTTTAATGTAACTTTTAATCTTGTAATTTTAGAAAAAAAATGGAAACTTGTTATTATAATAAAATAGGTGTTTAAATGATAATTAAATATATTTTAATACAAGAATAATTTTAAATAAATATTTTATTTTCCAAAATCTCATTTTCCTTAAAAGTCGTATTTTAAACCCTTCGAGACCGAATGCTCCTTGCGGAGATCTGAATCTCGCACTACTAGCCTGCGGGTGCACGATGAACCGTACTATCCCTAACAGGTTCCCCAAAGATGGGTTATAGCGGCACTTTGCTTAGGTTTTATAAATACTTTTCATTTAGGAAAACGGTTTTATAAATATAGGGTGTTTATTTGCAAAAGAGTATAGTTTCCGTATTTTAGTTATTAGGGTTTCCTAAGCCAACTAGCCTATTTCTAGGGTCTAAACGATGAGTCATTAGAAACCTCAAATCGTCTCTTCACCGTCAATTGCGGCCAGATAAGTGCCAGGTAAGTGGGAAGGAACCACAGTCGTGGGCCTAATTAAAAACCACTAGCCTTAGACACACTTGCCTAGACCCACAAGACAGTTTAGATAAACGATCGATGTCCATGACCAATCGTGCTTTCATTTTACATAAGATTTTATTTAGAAAAGTTTACAATTTAAAGATTTAACTAAAGGTTATAAAGGTTATGGTATTTTAGTGAAAAGTCCTGTAATTTCGTATTCTTTATTTTTGATATTTATCATTTAGGGTTATATTGAGTGTGTGTAAGGGTAGATCATTACCCCGTGACTTATATTGGGTTTTGGTGAAGTTTAAAGGTGAAATAAGCTATGTTAAACCTAAAGGTATTAAAGTGCAAGAATACGGTATTCGTAAACGTTATCGTTTCATGTGTGAAATTTCATTCAAATTGATTGAAACAAGTTTAGTTATCACAATAAACATGTTTAGGAGCGAGGTACTTGATTACATTAAGAAAAAATGAACTTCATGGTATTTTAATGAAAGAAATACGGTTTTGTAAAGAACTTATCATTTCATGTGGAAAAGTGTGATTAAATTGGTTTAAGGGTGATTAATAGTCAACATGCATATGGGTAGATAATATGTATTAGGTGACAAGTGGAATTTTAAAGAAAAATTGAATCGGAAATCGGTTTGTCCGATTTCCGTCGGGTTCCAGAAATTCGTATTTTTACATTAAAGAAAAAGAAGGTAGAAGAGGTGGGACTTACAGGTTTAAACTCTTCTAAAGAGTAAAGAGAACTAGGGAGGAAGGCCGAGGGGTGATTACGTCGCCGGTTGCTCCAAAACGCGTCGTCGGAATTCCGTCAGAGCTTCGCCGGGAACTCGATTTCGAAGCACACTTCTTGTGGAAACTTTTGAGAGAGTGGCTCAAGATTTTGGGGGGTGAGAGGGTAGTGTGTAGGGTTGGTATTTATAGGGTTAGGCTAGGGTTAGGGTAGATGAGAAGTTAAAAATAAAAATATGATAAAATGTAATAAAAATGTATTAAAAGTGGAGTAATTAGGGGTTTTAAAGAGCTCTGGAAGTGGTATGAGACTGAAACTTTGCAGGTGTGTAGGGAATACCAAAAGACACAACTTTCATGTTGTGACCCTCGCCGGAATCGGCCGAATCGGGGGTGACTCGGCCGTGACTCGGTCGGATCACTGGGTCGGCCGAGTCAAGGCCGAGTTGGCCGATTCCCGACCGAGTCCGGTGACCTGGATCTCCCCCGACGGTTCATCTACCCTCTGCAAGTGTTACATCTTTGGGTGTAGTGGGGTTTTTGTGAGATATGCACGTGTAAACTCTTGGTATTCTAAAGGTTTTTAAAAAATCAATATTAAAAATAATGTGGGGTATGGGATTCGAACTCTGATGGCTTGGTTCAGCAGTGCAAGGTATTACCAATGAGCCACAAGCTCCTTCTTGTAATTATTGTGGTATTTAATTACTTAAACTGATAGCAACAAGAATAAATACTCCTAGTATACATTAAATTTAAAGTAAATTCTTGTACACTAAAAATTGAGTTATTATATTCTTGTAGCTTGTAATTAAAAACAAAATAATTACCTATATCTTGTGCTCATGCTAAAATACCCCTTTGTGGATTTTTGAAAAAAAATATTTGAAAAAAATTTTGTATAGGAAAATTAGGGTTGTTACATTCTACCCTCCTTATAAAAATTTCGTCCTCGAAATTTGTAAAAGGAAAGTGTAACAGTTTGGTGTCAAAATTAAAGGTTGTAAAGAAGTTTTAGTCAAAGTGGTGAGGAGGTTACCTTGGTTCACAGTTTCAGGTTCTATGGCTGCTAAGGTGAAAGCCTGTCGCCGTGGCACGTTCCTCCTAGCTGGAGGTATATTCCCCTGTACTCGAGGCATATTTCTCGATTTGTGCATGTCATCCTTACGCAGGGGCCATGCTAATCTTCTCGATTTGTGAGGTGTATTTCTCAGTGCCTGATGGAATTGACGATTTGGCTGAGCAGGAAATCTACGTGGAGGTGGTGCTGGGAGTGCAGGACGAGTTGCAGGAGCCTGGATAGCTGGCTGCTGCGGGTAGTTGGCGGGTGTGTGTGCTGAGTTGCGTCTATAAGGACAGTTTCCAATTCCGTGATTGGACGCGCCACAAACCAAACATAGGCCTTTTGCGCGTCTACAGTCCTTCCACAAGTGACCTTCCCTCTTGCAATAAAAGCAAAAATCGGGTCTTGACCGATCCTTAACTTCTTCCAGTCTTCTGAGTTCAACAGCTGGCCTTGAAGAGGCCTCTCCTGCCATCTGAGTGGCAGGACGTTTCACTCCTGCAGACTGAGGTCTGCCCCTTGCCTTTATCACTGCTTCATAGCTGCGGGCAGCTTCCAGAGCATCTTCATGAGTCAGAAATTTTCCCGTGGCTAGGGCAGCCTGAATCTCCGTGTCCAGTCCTTGTTGAAAGCGACGGGCTCTGATATCGTCCGTCGGTATCAAGTGTGCTGCGAATCGGCTTAACATGGTGAATTCAGCGTCGTATTCATCTACTGATTTGTCCCACATCGATCCTTGTTGTAGATGAATGAACTGCTGCTCCATTGCAAACCTGGCAGTCGTTGGAAAGTATTTCGCGTCGAACTTCTCGCGAAAAGTCTTCCATTCAATAGGCTGCACAAGACGGCTTTCTTCCGCCTTCCACCAGTTGCGAGCGTTGTCCGTGAGTTGTAGTTTCGCTACACGGACCCAAGCGACGTCTGGCACTTGTGCTGCGGCCAGATCATCCTCGATACTTTGAGCCCATTCCTCAGCTTCCAGTGAGTTCCCTTTTCCTGAGAACTGCTTCGGATGTAAAGCCCTGAATTGTTTCACTCCCGGAGCATCAGTCTCAGAACGGTTCAGAAGTTGTTGCTGTCCCTCGAGAAGGCTGCGGATCGCCTCAAATAGCATTGTTTGCTCAGTGGGTGGTGTAGGAACAGCCGGTGTGAGAGGTAGTGCTGAGGGTGTGTTGTTTGGGGAATCCATAACCCTGAAGAAAAATTTGAGTTAGGACAGATTCAAGTACATGAAATGATAAGATTCAAGGAATAAAGACTTGTAAGATTCAAAGAACATGAATTGTAAAGAATGTTTTAGTTGCTGTTTCTTGTGTTATATTGCTTAGGTTGTTCACGCAGACCAGAACTGCATGACAGGGATTCATACAGCTCTGACCTGCATGGGCCACCAACAAAACCTGTCACGCCCCGCTTCCCAGTGTACGGCGAAGTGGACGCGACGAGGCCCGCTACGTATATACTCAGAAGTACATATGCTAAGCGTAACTAAGCAATATAAAATATACACAAGAGACAAGAGTATAAAAGAACAGCAACTTTTATTTATTAACATTCTTTGTACAATACATGAAAGGAAATACAACTGAAATAAAAGATGCCAAAACAGTGGCATAACAGGAAATGAGAAGTACAGAAAGGAAAAGTGTACAATGAAACTACAGTGCAGGGTCTTCAGTAAACTGCTCCAAGTCTTCTTGCGATGGCTCAATCTCGGCCGGGTCCAAAACACCTGACGACATTCAAAGAAGAGAGAAACAGAATGTCGTCAGCGAACAGGTCGCTCGGTAAGTCCCAAAGATAAGAGAGGAATAGACAGAGAGTAAGAGAGGGAGAGTGTAGCTTTTAATGTTGTATTATAATATTGTAATGTTGTATTAACGCTGTTGTTTGTAGCCTGGTACAGAAGATGCCAGTGTATACGAGGGGAGTCCCACTTACACCGGGGACTTTGGTAACCTGTAGTACAAGGCTCCATCGATAATACCACGGAACAACGGCATGGATGTAATTACGTCTTAAGTGACCACCTCGTGCCACCTTGAACATATTCCGTACCAGTCTACCCCTTAAACCCCGCGATGTCTTGTTTGTATTGTTATCTTGTAAAATTGTGTTGATTGTATGCGTGATTAACTGACTGACCGAAATCATGATATCAGGAAACGGCTATAACCATAGAGTCATGTAAATGGAATACTGGGAATCATGTAAAAGGAATATCCATGGTTCGGTTCAGTCAAGTTATATAGATTGTTAACTGGATTCTGGGATTCATGTATTCATCTTGAGTTGAAATATAAAGAATATAGATTGACTTGAATTATATTCAAGTCAGAAATAGTCAGACTCTAACCCGAGTCAGACTAGAGAAGATAATTTGAAGTTCTTTATTTGTTAGGGGCCTTATTGTAATTTATAAACTTGAGGGGGTTTATTGTAAAAAGTAATATTGTATAGTTTGCAAAATACACCTCAAGTATTTGTTATTCGTCTTTATAGTTATAATGAATATTGATTTAATTTATGTTATTCTAGTGAATATATCGTAATAAAAATATTAATTGATTATTTGAAATTCATGGTATTTTAATGTAACTTTTAATCTTGTAATTTTAGAAAAAAAATGGAAACTTGTTATTATAATAAAATAGGTGTTTAAATGATAATTAAATATATTTTAATACAAGAATAATTTTAAATAAATATTTTATTTTCCAAAATCTCATTTTCCTTAAAAGTCGTATTTTAAACCCTTCGAGACCGAATGCTCCTTGCGGAGGTCTGAATCTCGCACTACTAGCCTGCGGGTGCACGATGAACCGTACTATCCCTAACAGGTTCCCCAAAGATGGGTTGTAGCGGCACTTTGCTTGGGTTTTATAAATACTTTTCATTTAGGAAAACGGTTTTATAAATATAGGGTGTTTATTTGCAAAAGAGTATAGTTTCCGTATTTTAGTTATTAGGGTTTCCTAAGCCAACTAGCCTATTTCTAGGGTCTAAACGATGAGTCATTAGAAACCTCAAATCGTCTCTTCACCGTCAATTGCGGCCAGATAAGTGCCAGGTAAGTGGGAAGGAACCACAGTCGTGGGCCTAATTAAAAACCACTAGCCTTAGACACACTTGCCTAGACCCATAAGACAGTTTAGATAAACGATCGATGTCCATGACCAATCGTGCTTTCATTTTATATAAGATTTTATTTAGAAAAGTTTACAATTTAAAGATTTAACTAAAGGTTATAAAGGTTATGGTATTTTAGTGAAAAGTCCTGTAATTTCGTATTCTTTATTTTTTGATATTTATCATTTAGGGTTATATTGAGTGTGTGTAAGGGTAGATCATTACCCCGTGACTTATATTGGGTTTTGGTGAAGTTTAAAGGTGAAATAAGCTATGTTAAATCTAAAGGTATTAAAGTGCAAGAATACGGTATTCGTAAACGTTATCATTTCATGTGTGAAATTTCATTCAAATTGATTGAAACAAGTTTAGTTATCACAATAAACATGTTTAGGAGTGAGGTACTTGATTACATTAAGAAAAAATGAACTTCATGGTATTTTAATGAAAGAAATACGGTTTTGTAAAGAACTTATCATTTCATGTGGAAAAGTGTGATTAAATTGGTTTAAGGGTGATTAATAGTCAACATGCATATGGGTAGATAATATGTATTAGGTGACAAGTGGAATTTTAAAGAAAAATTGAATCGGAAATCGGTTTGTCCGATTACCGTCGGGTTTCAGAAATTCGTATTTTTACATTAAAGAAAAAGAAGGTAGAAGAGGTGGGACTTACAGGTTTAAACTCTTCTAAAGAGTAAAGAGAACTAGGGAGGAAGGCCGAGGGGTGATTACGTCGCCGGTTGCTCCAAAACGCGTCGTCGGAATTCCGTCAGAGCTTCGCCGGGAACTCGATTTCGAAGCACACTTCTTGTGGAAACTTTTGAGAGAGTGGCTCAAGATTTTGGGGGGTGAGAGGGTAGTGTGTAGGGTTGGTATTTATAGGGTTAGGCTAGGGTTAGGGTAGATGAAAAGTTAAAAATAAAAATATGATAAAATGTAATAAAAATGTATTAAAAGTGGAGTAATTGGGGGTTTTAAAGAGCTCTGGAAGTGGTATGAGGCTGAAACTTTGCAGGTGCGTAGGGAATACCAAAATACACAACTTTCATGTTGTGACCCTCGCCGGAATCGGCCGAATCGGGGGTGACTCGGCCGTGACTCGGTCTGATCACTGGGTCGGCCGAGTCAAGGCCGAGTTGGCCGATTCCCGACCGAGTCCGGTGACCTGGATCTCCCCCGACGGTTCATCTACCCTCTGCAAGTGTTACATCTTTGGGTGTAGTGGGGTTTTTGTGAGATATGCACGTGTAAACTCTTGGTATTCTAAAGGTTTTTAAAAAATCAATATTAAAAATAATATGGGGTATGGGATTCGAACTCTGATGGCTTGGTTCAGCAGTGCAAGGTATTACCAATGAGCCACAAGCTCCTTCTTGTAATTATTGTGGTATTTAATTACTTAAACTGATAGCAGCAAGAATAAATACTCCTAGTATACATTAAATTTAAAGTAAATTCTTGTACACTAAAAATTGAGTTATTATATTCTTGTATCTTGTAATTAAAAACAAAATAATTACCTATATCTTGTGCTCATGCTAAAATACCCCTTTGTGGATTTTTGAAAAAAAATATTTGAAAAAAAATTTTGTATAGGAAAATTAGGGTTGTTACAATAGTACTATGTCATGTGAATGAGTATGCATGCACCATGAATGTAAAATAACCAATCCTGAAATCTAGATATATCTGTATAAGAAATCTTTAGCTTTTATCAAGGTAAAATGTGTATAGAAATCTGAAATATCAACGACGAAATCCATGGAAATCCGTGTCAAGCATCGACACAAAACATGTAAATCTCAAGTGTCAATACCTTATAATCTCAATGTCTCATAGTCTCAATATCTCGGGCTCCGTCAGTCCGGATCGGCCCATATCATCAAATTTCACGACAATGGTCGGTATCCTATGGATATCCACCGCGCCAGACATCACCGGTAGGTAGTCCTCCCCTGCCAGGCTCATCGTTTACAACTCGATCTTCTTGCCCCGGGGTACCATACCGGGCCCACCATGTACCCGAGACGGTTCATCCACTCCTCGAATCGGGTCTCGAAATCCAGCAGAAAACATGAAATCTCATGGTGGACGACACATACATCACGAGAAAACCGCATCTTATATTTAAAAAAAAAGAGGAGGAGAGAGAGAGAAGTTTTTATATATTCTTGCGGTTTTCCCCAAAATCCAAAAATCTCCTAGAAATCCAAAATCCCAAAATCATGAGTAAGTATATGATAAGTGTCGGCATATGCCCATAATACTGCATGATAACATGAAAATGTGAATGCATGAAATGTCTAAGTAATAAATGCCATGTCTATACTAACACCAAAGAGTAATCACAATATTATATCGATCTAGCTGTTAGCTGATTCTATCAATAAAAGATAATATGATCTAAAGTGTACGTGACATAGCAATTACCGATGATGATGTGTGTGAGTCGGCAAATAAGTGTGCGTGGAATATGCGCATCATCGGTAATGGTGCTGGTGTCCTAACAGGCAAAGTTTTATACTGATTACAGAAACATATGAATGAACATGCACCATGATGATTACAGTATGAAAGTAAAGACGGATGTGTATTATCCACTCATTTGATATACAAGTATAACTACAACTATCTGTCTCGAGCCTAAACTAGTGTCCATCTAACCTCCTAAGGAACTAAACCTAAGAAACTAGTCGATAAGAAATAAGAGTACACCTAAAGTCTGAGTCCATATCTCTAATAGTCGGCGATCCAGCCTCAATAGCGTCACGTACATAGTACGACTTTCTCGAATCAAGAGTGCGGATCAATCATCACATCTATATCTCGTACGGTAAAATCCGTCGTACGGCATTCCCATATCGGGGTATGGGTCAAGTATCACCTATGTGTCTCATCATTCGTATAATATCATTATCAACCCATGTCATGATCAAGGTGCTATACTGTAATCGCATACATAAATCATATATCATTGTCAGCATAAATATACATCTTTAATTTATCCTCAGAAATATCATGTCATATGTATCATATTGTGATTAAGTCACACTTAGATCATATCGTAATCAAGTAACACCTATATAATATCGTAATCAAGTTACACATATATCATATCGAAATCAAGTCACACCTATATAATGTCGTAATCAAGTCCCACATATATCATATCAGAATTTCAGGCACAGGTTACGGTCCGGGTTCTATTTTAGAGTCCCATGTACTTCAATATCATCACCACCCATTTTATTGTTCATGTATACAAATCCATTATCTCATTTTCTAATGATCCTCTAACATCATAACACGACTATATAACCAAGAATCACGGCATCAGCTCAGTTATATTGTTTCATCCCCGTGTATCATATCGTATCCTTGTATCACATATACGTATTGTGTATATATATATACCTACATCTAGTCCTATATATATATATATACATACACGTATACACCACGTCGAGTCTCAGTGTGTGCTTTTGTGTGTATCTACCTGAAACCTACGAATCTCCTCCAAGATATTCATTCTCGGGTAAGATCTTTCTAAATCAATCTAGTTCAACCTAAGGTCACTACTAGGGACCTACTCACCGAAATTCTAAGGTCACGTCTGGGTTCCTGATGACAATAAGTACTTATTCCTATTCTACGCTTGCGGGGGTGCTAAACGCCATCCACCCGACTTCCCCCCGTAGATATACATCTACTCACCTGGTCCTTGTCTGCCGAAGACGGTGTCACCATCCTCTTCTTCATCGTCCGCAGTCCACATGAGGGGTACCTATACGCAAACATATGTAGTATCGTAAACTGAATCACGGACAACATCAAAACGACGCACGAAACGCGCATTGGTTAAAACCTATGTCCCGCTCATCCAAAAGAACCAAATATCGCTCGATATCGGCGTACAAACGCCGATTGAATTGAGATAAATATCAGCAAACAACTCATAGTTTTAAAACTCATTACTTATAATATAAAACATGATTTAATTCATCGAAACCCTGAAAATCGATCAAATCGTCCAATTTCATAAAACCCGAAAACGCCAATTTACCGTTTTACTTCAAAACTTGATATTTAAAAGAAACTAATGGTCATAATATTCATTAAATAACATAACTAGATTGTAGAAACCAATACCATATTTTTATTATACTAATTTGTATTAAAAATAAATTCCTAGTTTGCAATTTTATCAATTTCAACACCTTGCAAGCAAAAATTTCATAATTTCACGACTAAACTTGATTTTGTCTAAATTAACTTATCAAACTATAATTTATGATGATATTAATATAATGAAATCATAAATTAGATTTTAACTCTCATTTATTTAAGAATTTCCAAAATCTAGTTAGCAAAAATAGCATTTTTATTAGTATTTTTCAATTATCAAAAGAAACTAGTAACCAAATTAAGTTTTTCATTCCACTAACAAGTTAATATACTCACTAAAACCACAATCTAGTGTTACAAACATTAATTAGAATTTTATCTCCCCAATATATATAATATACAAAAATCTAGTTTGCAAAAATTGCTTGATTTAAACAATTTGAATGAACAAATTACAATACATCAACCATGCATGATTTTTCATTTCTAAAAATGTTAGACTAGTTATTATAACCCTACTTAATTAATAAAATTCATAACTTGATTTTATAAACCCTAACTTGAATTTTAAAACTTGTAAATAGAATTAATTTATTAAATCTAAACATGCTTAAATGAAACATTCAATAACAATAAATCAAAAGAATAAGATTTATACCTCCACAACATGAAATCCAAACATGAAAATAAGCCTCCAAAATGAATTCTTTCCATCTTCAAAATCCATGTAAAGATGAGCAAAGAATAGAGGGTAGGAATTAATTAGGATTTTGTGGATTTTTTATTGAATTTTTGATGAATTTTGGTGGATTTTTGCAACAAAATCAAATGGAGAAATGGGGGAGCTGCCATAGTGAGGAGGCCGGCCACAATTAGGAGGTGAGGGAGAGAAAGAAAAGAGTGAAGAATGATGTAGAAAGTTCTCCCAAAATATCACCTCTTTATGTCTTTTCATCATTTTATTTAATTTCTTTCATTTCTTTTCTAAAACAACTAAAGAAAATTCTAGAATTATGGAAAAATTTGTAAATAAATTTTGCATGATACACATTAGATTCTAATATGCAATGGTTTATTTTTGCAAATTAAACCCATTCAAATTTGTTATTTACACTAATTTAGTGTATAAATAAAGCTTATGTTAATATTTAAAATAATTAATTTAGGAAAAATATTTAATTAAACTAAAAATTTATAAGTGGCTAAATAAACACCATTTACTAGTAATTACATAATTAAAATAGGTATTTTTGAATTTATAATGAAAACTAATTACGGTTTAGTTTTACGAAAAATACGTTTTACTTTACCGAAAATTATAAAATTCACTTAAAGAATTTTATTTATTTATTTATTTATTTATTTATTTTAAAACGTTACAATCAGATATGAAACGAAATGGAAAATATGTAATATGTATCTCATATATATAATTTAAACATTCGTCTCAGGCAGTAATATGATCTCATCACAGAACATTGCAGCAGAAGAACATATATGAAATATTGGATATATTAGGATGTCCGTGTTTTCAATACGAGCCTGTATAAAATACGGATTCCACGGTCGTGATGAATAGCCAAACCCACATCCCTAGACCCCTGCGAGAGCGGCAAGTAACACAGCCAATTCTAGGGTTAGGAGACCTGGTCTCGACTCCTCAAGATGGTCTCCCACTAGACCCTAAAACCCGGTTACTTGTGCTCCCAGCCTTGGGTCTACCTAATGCGGAAAAGTAAATAATATACAACGGTGACATCATCCTCAGCCCGGAAGTACCTCAATAAAAGAATATTACATACAAATGAATTTTACATGAATGAAAAAGAAAAACTCTCATCTCACATAAAACCCCCGGCTATTCAAAACGTGACGATCCAATATAACATATTACAGCAACACATAATATCTCATATCATCAACGTAAGCAAGTATGCGTATCCCGATTGTCGTTGATGTATAGCAACGAAGCCGGTGATACACCACATACTACGCTTACGGTCACAGAAAAGAAAGTGTAAAACTACAACAGTTGGAATCCGCAACCTCCTTAGACATCGCATGCCTAACCAAATGAATTCCTTAGACATCGCATGCCTAACAATTATAAACCACGCATTTTAGTCTTTTTATCGAAAAATCTTTTCAATATCAAGTCGGGAAATTCAACAAGATTCCCGACATTCTGATCGAATGCTCGTCGCAAACTTTAGTAGACGGCCGCACCCCCGGATGCCGTCGACGAAGTGCACTAAGGCGGAACACCACTGCCGTGAGCACCCGAACGGATGCTTTTGGCGACGGGGTTCTCCTACAGTCACTTGGTCGGGCTATGGGGCGTGGCTGTCTATTAAGTTTACCCGGCGAGTATCCGCGTACGCCACATGATTGCGACGGAATTTTGATCACATCAAAATTCCGAGGCAACCGATCATCTGAGACTAAACCGCTGGATTTATAACATTCAAATTAGTTATCTCATAACTATCTGTGGATTCCAAATATTGTATCACATTCCAGATAAAAAAGACAGTGTTAAACTTTCCGATCGAATAATCAAATACCCAAGATTTCCCAAATAACTCAACACTTAAGCGGAGTTCAAAAATATCCATCACATGCTACAGTACCAATGGTCCAGCCGTAGAAGGGTCAAGCCAACGCCTCATATGTGGCATGCCGTACTGCCCCAAACCCTAAGGTTCAGAAGCAGTTCAAGACGGTCACATAATCGAGTTAAGGTTTGTTGTCTTCTAGAGGGTCCACCGCGTTACTTGGACGACTTAGAACGTTCTTAAACTACGGAAAAATCCAACGCTTGGAAATTTTCCGGCAGGGGAAAAAGTGAGTTATTGATATCCATTCGAACTTTTTAACAGTTTCTAAAATTATCCGGAAAAACTAAACAAAGTTAAATTATCCGATCGAATCAACAAGTCCCCAATACAACCCAGAAAACTCAACTCTTGAGTAAAATAAAAATTCCTAGAAGAATCAGGAAACACCTACGGACGTTACTGTTGAAAATTGAGTGCCTAATCTTCACATACGGCCGCGGAACCGCCGCCAAAAGCAGGGTACGGCCGCGATTCCGCGGCGCTACAGTGGAATTAGGCAGTCGTTTTCTACAGTTATCCTTAGATTTCCCTGCTCTAATTTCTGAGTATTTTTAATTCATAAAAAATCACATTTTTGAAAAATATCCAGAGAAGGGTTCGTGTCGGGGTTTCCGGGTTCGATCGGACTTTAAACTTCGCCTAGACTTCGCCTAAAGCTCTAGCTTGGCTCTGATACCACTGTAGGGTTGCTAGGCACATGCATAAGGGTCTACGAGGCATCAACCATGCCCGATTAAAATTTTAGCCGTGCCAAACAACCCAAAGCCGGATCTTTAAACTAGAGATTAGGCGAAAACAAGCATGTTAAACACTTTAACACTAAGTGAGAGGGATTACAACCTTTGTAGATTCGGTCCTTCACTTCTTAAGCTCTGTGTTGAGGTCCCTTTGCTGCGATCATCGTGCATCCAGACTCTCGAGAGGTTCTACGAAGAGAAAGATGCAAGCTTGCTTCCGATCTTCGATAACAAAGATGATCTACCTTGAAGTTTCATTAACACAAGTTAACACGCACTAAATGAAGTGAACCCCCTCATCTAAATGGCAAAGGTAGATGAGGATGATGAAGTAGGATTTTTTCTCTCATTTGTTTTCTTATTCTCACTCACTTTCATTACAAAATCAAAAGCAAGAAAGCTTTTCCATGAAAAGAGAAGGAAGATGAAGATGAATAATGATTAGAATCCTTTTGTGATGAATAATGATAGTTATGATAAGGTTAGAAATGCAACCATGGTTCAAGTAACCATTGTAGAGAATTAACTAGGGTTAGAGTTTGGGTTGAGTTAAAGAAATATCTTGCAAAATATCCTTTCCAAAAAAAAAAATGAAAGCTTCTAGAAACTTCTAGAAGAGATTAATCCAAATCAAACCCTAACCTCGTTTAATCTCCACTAAACATGTTGCATTAATAACCACATCATGTTACAATATTATATATCACATATATAATATTTATTGTAACAAAATAAAATAATACAATTAACATATATCGCATATATATCAATGTATTACCCGAGTGAGAAAAAGAATCTTTTAGTGAGCTAATATTAGTTAATGTAATTTAATATATCATATATATTATTATACATTAAATTATCGAATCAACACTTGATCCGACAATCCGGCTATATCGCATATAACCGACTAATACGATGACCCGGTTATATCACATATACCCGGCCGATATCTCATATCGCGAGAATCCAATACGGTATCACATACCGCATTATCCTCGGTCCCGCACATATCACATATGTGCTCCTACTCCGTTTTGCCTGAGTCAAGAAACCTTTGTGTAGGACTCTAAAGAATCGTCAATACGCCGGCAGTAAGTGATGATCATATCAAACACCCACAAGCTGCAAGCGGTCAGCTAAACGTAACAGCCACCCAGGTATTGAGCGCTCAGAAGATCAACAAGCAAGCCTGTACATTCTCCTGTGAATCCAAACAGTAACACTCCCGTACTGTCCGGTCTCGTCGTCTGATATGTCGCATATCTCGCCTAGGGGTGATAAACGTCAGACCCCAGTAGCTCGATAAGTGTAACGTTTTAAAAATCGTTTCGGTGAATTTCGAAAAAATCGGTAAAATAAGGGGGTTTTCTGTAAAAAGTCAAAATACAAATATCTTATTATAAAAATTAAATATACATATTCTACCAATGTAATTGCTATTATTTGGTGTTTATTGAGCCGCTGGTGAAATTTCAAATTTTCAAAAAAAAATATTATTTTATTATTATTTTAAGCCGTCACTAATACATTTAATTAGGGAAAATTACAAATTGGAATGAGTTGAAACAAATTTTGTACATCATAAAACATTAAATAAAATTTTATCATTTGGTTTTTGGAACGAAATCATTTGCCAAAACGGTTTAGAAATTATTGAAGAAAAAAGGCTTTTTTTTAGCGTAAATGGATGTTTGGGGTATTGTATTTATTATTTTTCATCACCCCACACCCGTACCCACACCCACACACCCCCATTTACTTCTCCCCTTGGCTGAATTCAGCAGCCACCATCTTTTTCCCCACTTGAATTTCAAAGGAAAAGAAATGAAAGAAAAGAAAAGAAAATGGATAAATTAGTTAGACTTTTGACTTTGGTTGGACTTTGACTTTCTCCCCCCACTTTCTCTACCTCCCTCTCTCTCCTCTCCCCCTCCCATTCCAGCCGAACCCCTCTCCTACAGCAGCAGCAGCCCCCCCCCCCATTTCCCTTCTCTTTTCTCTTCAAAACTTCATCAAAAATTGCCCCAAAATCCATCAAAAAAATCCCAAAACCCAAATCCGACTCCTACCCATTTTAGCTTAGCCCGTATAGCATGGATCCTTGTGAAAAGAGAGCATTTTGGAGGGCCATGGATGCTTGTGGATCTTCAAATGTTTTTGGGTATAATTCTAAACTTTTTTGCTTAGTTTGTTACTTAATTTCTTAAAGCTAATTTAATTAAGTGTTAATTTGGGTTATGTGAGTTTAATTCCATGATTAAAGATTTCAAGTTAGGGTTTGTTGTGGAAATGAGTTGTGTTTGATTGTGCATGGTTTAGTGATGTGGATTAACATATTTAGTTTTGTAGAAAACTAATCTAGTTGTTAATTACAAGTTGTTACTTGAAAAATGTCGCTTTTTGTTGCAAACTAGTTTTTTTGATTTAATTCGAAATATGAGATTAAAAATATGGTTAGGGTTTTTATCATATTATTAACTTTATTAAGTGTAGTTTAACACTTTAGTTCATGGAAATCCAACCTAAATTGTAGTTTGTGCGTTTTTGCTATGAAATTGTTAAAATGAGTATTTTGTAAACTAGAATATTAGAGTTTTTGGAATTTAATGAGATTAAATTCCGGAAATTGTTTCTATGACTTATTTAAGATATTTAATAAGTATATTGGCCGCTACATTCATTTAAACATCATGTTTTGTACAAAAACGGCGAATTGTGCTTGCTAGATTTTCGGAAAAATGACTTTTTAAGTGAAATTGGGGTTTTTGTGAGTTTTAACCTAGTTTATATTAAAATTAGTGTTCGTGAATGTGCAAATGAGTGTGATTGGATTTTTCTCGAAGGTTTGACGTTTGTACATCGACATCGAGGGTTGGTTTGACTATTCTTGCATGCGTAGGTGATAGGTTTGGACCTATGCGTGATACGCGTGCCGATTTGATTTTCGTATGCCGTTTCGATTTCTAATTTAGTTTTAATGCGATACGGTGCGTTATGATATGTAGGTACCCCATGTGGACTTCGAGGCGACAAGCAAGCGCGTGGCGACGTCGGCACCGGCTAGCGAGGACCAAGTGAGTAGATTTATATCTACGGGGAGAAGTCGGGTGGATGGCGTATAGCACCCCCGCAGTCCGTGGTGGTGTATACGGATGCGTATACACACCAACAATTATTGTAAGTTATTTGGGATTATTAACGATGTTTAAGATGGATATTGGTGTGTTGGATTATTTTAGCGTTGCGAACCCTAGGGTAGTGTTGCACTACACATACACACATACATACTTGCATACTTTCCTATTGATATGTGCTCATGGGATTCTTTATAGTTATGTGTTCACATGGGTATGGGACTATGTGTTCATATACGGATTGAGGATGATACTTGGGATTGAGCTGAGTCGATGAGATTTGATTTGAGGCCGTGAGATCGGTGATATAGCAGGGTTCGTATCTTAGATACGACATGACGTTGTAGCAGGTCCATGACGTAGTGTTTCACACACGTGCATGCATACTTAAGCGGTATCAGTATTGTACTAGATGTAGATCAGTACCCCGATCATGATATTTGATAAAGAGGATACCGGGTGAATAGTATGATGAATGTGATATTGACCCGTGCCCAGATTTGGGGATGCCGTACGACGGATTTACGTACGAGCTATATCTTGATGATTGATCCGCACTCTTGACTTGGGATGTCTGATTATAAATATGGTATCGGATATGATATTATTGAGGCGGGATCACCGACTAATATATATACAGGTATGTATATGTATCGACTCAGTTAGGCGGTTTCCTTACCTGTAGTCTAGCTTGTAGCTTAGCCCTTTAGTTTAGTTAGTTGTTAGATTAGATTCGGTTCCTACCTATTTCAAAGCTTACGAATCGTGCGTATTTTAAAAGACAAGTCAAGGGATTCTACGGATATTTCAAAAAACGTATATTTTCTTAAAAACACCGTAGCCCCTATTTTCAAAACCCCACGATTCGTGTTATTTCAAAAGGCACCATTGTAGGACTTATATTAGGTTAAAGCAGATTAGTTATCGTTGCGTCTAGTATTCAGCTCCCGCTCATTATTGTTGTTTGCTCCGCATCACATGCTTATATTATGCTTCATATTCTACTGTTGATATCTTGTGGTTAGGACACCAGCACCATTACTGATGATGCGTATGTACTACGTACACTTACTTGCCGGCTCACACACATCTTCATCGGTAATTGCCATGTCACGTACACCTTAGAAAATATTATTGCTTGATATAGCCTGTTAGCTAATAGTTTAGACATGATATTAGTGTACTTGCCTTATATGTTAGTTTAGACATTGCAGTTATTACCTGCTACTTCATGCATACTGTTATTCATTGTTATGCCGCATTCATGGATTCTCATGCATATATTCACTTTTTACGTGCTATTGAGGTTTTGAATTCGGATTTCCATGAGATTTTCTGGATTTGGGGAAAACCGCAAAACATATACAAACTTCTTCTTTCTCTTTTTAAATAAAAAGCGCGGTTTTTTTCCCATGATGTATGAGTCGTCCACCATGAGTTTGCTGATGGATTTTGAGACCCGATTCGAGGAGTTGGATGAACCGTTTCGGGTACATGGTGGACCCGGTAAGGTACCCCGGGGCAAGAAGCGCGTGATGATGACGATGTGAGCCTGGCAGTGGAGCACTACCTACCGGTGATTTTACCCGACGCGTCGGATATCCGGAGGATACCGTCGTGGTCTTGAGATGGATGGTAGGGGCCGGTCTGGACTGACGGCGCCCTAGATATTGAGACTGTGATATTGAGATTTCGAGATATTGAGGTACAGAGACTGTGATACAGAGATATCGAGATATTGGGATTACGTTTTGTGCCGATGCTAGGCACTGTTTTATGCTGATTTCATTATGATACCTCATTTTAAGAATACAAAGAAAATCTCACTAAATTATGAAAACAGTTCTTCATTTACATGTATTCTGTTTTCATGCATTCACACCTCATTCATATGATATATTGCTACCTGAGGCACTGACACGGGCACATGAGATTACACTCGGGTTAGATATCTACCCTAGCCTTGTTATAGGTTGCATGTTATTCTTATATTTGAGGATATATATATTATGATCTTTGACCTAGGATTGCGTTATTTATGCGATTTCTGTGCGTAGATGTTTTTCTACTCACGAGTTGGCAACTCACCCCCGTTGTGCCCCAGTTTCTTGCAGGTTTGCCGTACAGGTTTCATTACGGCTTTGCGGGCTCAGTTTCATTCGGGTGACTTGCTAGTAGGTGGGTTTTTCTTGTATCGTACCCATCATATTACCTTGTATAATATTATTCCGTTGTATCTAGTAAATTCCATCAACCAAACATGTATTTATTGAGATAGAGACCAGTGTTGTTTATTCTTTCGACCTTAGAGTCGCTCGTTATATTTCTGTGGTTTTCTTGTGGTTTTGAGTTTCCTTTTGAATTTTGATCATCGCCGTTGGCGTTGTATATTATATTGCTTGTGTGGTTGTGGCCGTCGATTGACGAAGAGCCAGGTCCCGCTTGGGGATGCCTTTTTCTTGATTTCGTATACTATTCATGTTGTATCCCGTTTGGGGGCCAGTATTTACAAAGGAGACTCTGCCGAAATTTTCGGGAAATATTTGATGTTTTTTTTAAAACCGCATAATTCGGCTTATGCTATTAAAACTACTTGTTTTAAATTGGTTTTCCTTCACTCTACTACTTTTCTTGGTTTGGGTTTCTGGGTTTTCGGTTTACTTAGATTACGTACGCCTCGAGACGTTCGTAGTTTAAGTGCCGGTCATGTTCCGTACTTTCGGGTCGTGACAATAAGTCGTGTCGATATGAGGTCTATAACAGTTCGAGAAACTACTGATAATACTTACCAGTAAATCTCAGCAACCCTGGCCAGGGATTTCCAGTTATAGCCAATCGAACACAGCACAACATCAACTCCCTATACCGGGAGAGACGAATCCCCTCCTATTGCTCATTGCCTCTATGTGATTCGGGACTGTACCCAAAAGCCACCTTTTTGCACGCCTCTTGGATGTGGTATGATGGAAATCAAAGCACAGTGGGAATCACACAAGACTCTATGACGATCTCGGGTCAACAGACTACTCTGTACCAATGTCACCGGAGGACTGCCATCTGACGTGAGGTATAATACTATCTGTGAGTTCTTGGCGAGTCCGTCCAGTGTACCCAGTCTCCACTGAGCACCCATACACCATCCTTGATGTCAAACACCGATGGATATGGGATCATTTATCGTCCATCATATGGGTCAAGATGCGTATACGTTAGTCTACTTTGGTGCATCGATGCCCTGTCTCGATACACCCTCGACTAGGAACAGTTATAGGATATACTCGCCGACTACCGTGGCCCTACTAGTATGATCTCATCATAGTCCCAGTAGTCGAGTACATATCCTAAGGGCTTTATCAACATGTAACATAGAGACAATCAGAGTACATGTTAAGATAAAGTACAACCAGATAGCATACAATCATGTCGAGCAAGAAAGTCCTCCCTATATATCTCCAAGCATCCATTACAATATACATCGTATGTACAGTAATGGCCTCTAGGGCATACATATAACTAACAGTCAGATAGCAGTTCTCTTGTGACACTTGTACAGGTTAGTCTGTAGACCCGAGATTGTCATAGTGTCTTGTGTGATTCCCACTGTGCTTTGATTTCCTCCCTACCACGGCTCTACTGAGTTGTGCAAACAGGTGGATTTTGGGTACAGCCACGAATCACATGGAGGCAGTGAGCGATAGGAGGGGTTTCGTCTCTCCTGGTATAAGGAGTTGATATCGCGCTATGCTTGATCGGCCATAACAGCAAATCCCTGGCCAGGGTTGTCGAGATTTACTGATAAGAGTTATCAGTAGTTTCTCGAACCGTTATGGGCCATAAATCAGCATGATTTATAAAGTTCCTGGGGTCTGACATTTAACACCCTTAGACTTCATATGAGACGTATCAGACGAAAAGACCGGACTGTACGGTAAGTGTTGCTTACAGGCTTGTTAGGGTTGGGATGAGTTCGCTCGTCGGCCACCTTTTCGTCACATACCTGGGTAGCCGCTACGTACAGCTAGTGCTGCTGACGTGCTTATGGTTAAACCCACTACGAGCGTACTGTCAGGTCTTTAGAGTCCCACACAGAGGGTTCCCTGGTTTAGGCAAAAGATGTAGAGGCCGTAAGCTGTTACGACAGGGTTTTGATCATGTTCATGTAATGGTTACAAGAATAGTGTGTTAGTGTGATATGCCTTAGAGGCCATTATTGTATAGTACTAGTTTGTATATTACATTTTGGAAGCTTGGGATATATACACGGATTTATGACAGTCTTGCTCAATATTGTAGTATGCTACTTGGTTTGTTTCTATCTTAATATGTGTATATGTTTCTTTTGACGTATCGCTAATACATATTGATAGAGCCCTTAGGATCATTGCTTGACTACCAGCGTTGTGATGGCAGTCACACTAGTAGGGGCTGGGTAGTCTATAAGCACATCCTTATGTTAGTTGTATATATGCCCTGGAGGCCATTATTGTACATGAGATGTATATTATAGTGGATGCTGGGACATATATAGGGAGTACTTTCTTGCTCGACATGATAGTACGCTATCTGGTTGCTCTTTATCTTAACATGTATACTTACTGTCTCTCTGTTACATGTTGATAAAGCCCTTAGGATGTGAACTCGACTTCCAGGATTATGATGCAGATCATACTAGTGGGGCCTGGGAAGTCCATGAGTACATCCTTCAATGTTCCTAGTCGTGGGAATATCGAGACGGGGCATCGATATTCCAGAGTAGACTAGCGTATATCTTCTCGACCCATGAGATGGGCGATGGATGATCCCATATCCATTGGTGTTTGATATCAGAGATGGTATGCGGGTGCTCAGTGGAGACTGGGTACACTGAACGGATTCGCCGAGAACTCCCAGATGGTATTATACCTCACGTCAGATGGCAGTTCTCTGGTGACACTGGTACAGCTTAGTCAGTTGACCCGAGATCGTCATAGAGTCTGTGTGTCTCCCACTGTGCTTTGATTTCCATCCTATCATGGCTCTACTGAGTCATGCAAACAGGTGGTTTTTGGGTACAGTCCCGAGTCACATGGAGGCAATGAGCGATAGGAGGGGATTCGTCTCTACCGGTATTGGGGGTTGATGTTGCGCTATGTTCGATTGTCCATAACTGGAAATCCCTGGCCAGGGTTGCTGTGATTTACTGGTAAGTGTTATCAGTAGTTTCACGACCGTTATGGACCTTACATCGGCATGACTTATCAAGCTACTGGGGTCTGACGTTTACCACCCCTAGGCGAGATATGCGACATATCAGACGAACAGACCGGACTGTGCGGTAAGCGTTACTGATTGGATTCGCAGGAGTGTGAGCATGACTGCTCATTGATCTTCTGATATCTCAATACCCTGGTGGCCGTTACGTTTAGCAGACCGCTTGTGGCTTGTGGGTGACTGATATGATCACCACCTACTGCCGGCATATTGACGAGTCTTTAGAGTCCTACACAGAGGTTTCCTGGCTCAAGCGAAACGAAATAGGAGTGCATATAAGATATGTGCGGGACCGAGAATAATATCAGTATGTGATACTGTATTCTTTTCTCGCGATTTGTATCATCGGTCGGTTATATGCGATATAACCGGGTTATCGAATCAAGTGTTGATTCGATATGTTGATACACTAGATATTAGTCGGTTATATGCGATATGACCGGATCATTAAATCAAGTGTTGATTTAATGATTTAATGTATAATTATATATTTGATATATAACTTTACATTAACTAGTATTGTTTCACCTAAGATTGTTTTTCTCACTTGATGTGCATATGATGTATATGTGATATATGTTTGTGTTCATGATTGTATCATGCTAGATGATACATGCAAACTTGGGTGTGTGTATGACTTACACCATATTTATGATAATGGTTAGGGTTTTTATTTATTTTGTAATTCAAAGTGGTGGCTTTCTTTGTCTTAACTTGAAGCTTCATGAAGCTTATGTTAGTTATATGTATGCCCTAGAGGCCATTACTATACATAGGATGTATATTGTAGTGGATGCTTGGACATATATAGGGAGGACTTTCTTGCTCGACATGATAGTATGCTATCTGGTTACACTTTACCTTAACGTGTACACTGATTGTCTCTCTGTTACATGTTGGTAAAGCCCTTAGGATGTATACTTGACTACTTGGACTATGATGCGGATCATACTAGTGGGGACATGGTAGTCCATAAGTACATCCTTCAAGGTCCCTAGTCGTGGGTATATCGAGACGGGGCATCGATATACCAGAGTAGACTAGCGTATACCCTCTCGACCCATACAGATGGGTGATGGATGATCCCATATCCATTGGTGTTTGACATCAGAGATGATATACGGGTGCTCAGTGGAGACTGGGTACACTGGACGGACTCGCCGAGAACTCCCAGATGGTATTATACCTTACGTCAGATGGCAGTTCTCTGGTGACACTGGTACAGAGTAGTCTGTTGACCCGAGATCGTCATAGAGTCTTGTGTGGTTCCCACTGTGCTTTGATTTCCACCTTACCACGTCCAAGAGGGCGTGCAAAACGGTGGCTTTTGGGTACAGTCCCGAATCACATGGAGGAAATGAGCGATAGGAGGGGATTCGTCTCTCCCGGTATAGGGAGTTTATGTTGCGCTGTGTTCGATTGGCTATAACCGGAAATCCCTGGCCAGGGTTGCTGAGATTTACTGGTAAGTGTTACCAGTAGTTTCTCGAACTGTTATAGACCTCATATCGACACGACTTATCGAGCTATTGGGGTCTGACGTTTACCACCCCTAGGCAAGATATGCGACATATCAGACGATCAGACCGGACTGTACGGTAAGTGTTACTGGTTGGATTCACAGGAGTGTGAGCGGGCTTGCTCGTCGATCTTCTGATCGCTCAATACCCGGGTGGCCGTTACGTTTAGCAGACCGCTTGCGGCTTGTGGGTGTTTGATATGATCATCATCTGCTGCCGGCGTATTGACGGGTCTTTAGAGTCCTACACAGAGGTTTCCTGGCTCAAGCGAAACGAAATAGGAGCGCATATGAGATATGTGCGGGACCGAGAATAATGCGTGTATGTGATACCGTATTCTATTCTCACGATGAATGTATCGAATGGTTGTATGCGATATAACCTAGTTATCGAATCGAGGATTGATTCGATAAGTCGATACACTGGATATTAGTCGGTTATATGCGATATGACCGGATCGTTAAATCAAGTGTTGATTTAATGATTTAATGCATAAATATATATTTGATATATTACTTTGCATTAACTAGTATTGGTTCACTTAAGATGGATTTTCTCACTCGGATGTGCACATTGTATATACGATATAATTTTGTGCACTAGTTTGTATCATGTTT
The DNA here is from genome assembly GCA_030015575.1 of Agapanthus africanus. Lineage (NCBI taxonomy): Eukaryota > Viridiplantae > Streptophyta > Magnoliopsida > Asparagales > Amaryllidaceae > Agapanthus > Agapanthus africanus. The sequence goes on along the minus strand of CM057347.1, from coordinate 310,733,729 downwards.
GATAATGCATGCAAAATTGGCTAAGTGTAAAGATTAAACCATGGTTGTGTAATGGTTAGGGTTTTGTTTTTACTTATTCATTTATTTATTTATCTATTCTTTTTTAGAAATGGATTAAAGAAAAGCAAAATGGTTTCTTTCTTTGTTTTTCTTTCATGAAGCTTGTTGAAGCTTCATGAAGCTTTGACCAAGTGACCATTTTGTCTTCTTCTTTTAACCCTAACCATTCACATAACCTTAGTTAATTCTCTACACTTGACTATGGTTAATTATATGATAAGTATTATTTTCTTTTCACTTATCATATTGATTAACTTTATCTTCTTCTTCTTCTTCACTTGAAGAAAAGCTTGCTTCATCAATGGTGATTTGAGCAAAAGTGAGAGAAATCCAATTCTAAAGTGAACCCACTTCCTATTTCTTCATCCTCTACCTCTTGCCAAGTAGTATAGGGTGTTTTCTTCACAAGTTTCATGACTTGGTGAAGTGGGAGCTTGATCATGTGATGCCTCGACGTAGATCATCTTCGGCATCGTAGTCGATGACCTAGCCCGCCCATTTTTCCGATGAAGCCGACGCTAGAGCCTGGGATTCGATTTGGACAGCGAGGAGACTTCATTGCGGAGCTATGGAGGTGGAGGACCGGATCTACAAAGGTTGTATTTCCGTTCTTTTAGTTAAGTTGTTAACTAGTTGCATCTTTCGCCTATATATCTAGTTAACGATCCGTATTAGGGTTTCTCGGCACCCGTAAAATTTGAAATTGGTATGGTTGATGCCTTGTGAGACCTCATTAGTGTGCCTAGGAACCCTACAGCTTAAAGCATCTTTGACAAAGTCCACTTACTTTGTTTTACTAAATATATTTATTAACCAAACTATTAACTTAAACTATGGTTTAGTCTATACAAAGGTTAGTGGATGATACTAACTCACCCATGGTTGCATTATGATAATTATCTTCACTTGTTTATTCTTTCTTTCTTCTTCTTCTTCATCCAAGAGAAGAAAACCTTGCTAGAATTTTTTTAGTGAAGAAACAAAGTGAGAAATCAAAATTTAAAGTAAACTCATTTCCTATTTCATCATCCTCTATTACTTGCCATTTAGTTTAGGGTGTTCTCTTCACAAAGTTCTTGACCAAGTGAAGAGGGAGCTTGAGTTTGAGTCACCTCGCCGTAGATCATCTTCGGCGTCGAAGTCAACAAGCTAGCTTGATCATTTCTCCCGGGAAATCCATTCTAGAGTTCAGGACTATGATGATCGCAGCGAAGTGACGTCAACACGGAGCTTTAGAAGTGAAGGAACGGATCTACAAAGCTTGTATTTTCATTCACTTCTCTTTGTAATGTTAGATTACAAGTTTTTGTTACCCTAGTTTTCTAGTACGATTCGTAGTTTGATTGCTTAGCACTACCTTTAGTTTTTGTTGTGGCATGTGTGATTCTTGCAAACCCGAGGCTAGGTGCTGAGGAATCCCAACATGGTATCAGAGCCCAACTAGAAACTTAGACGATGCTAAGACAATACAAAACCGAAAAACTCCGCAAAATACGATTTTAGAAACCTTGAAAATTGCTCTCTGGAAATTTTTTTAAAAGTGGTTTAAAAATTATTTTAGTAACTGCAGAGTGGTATTTAAGATGATATAAGAACACAGAGGAAATACGAGGGGGTGCTCGGTTCTTGGCCGGCTACTAGGCCAGGAATTTCGGCGACGCCGACCATACAGGATCCTTCCCTCCTCGTATTTCACCTGTGCTCTGTACATCATAATTTGGGGTTTCTGGTATTGTTTTGAAGTCCAAATTTTCTTGTGATGTTAGTTTGGAAATAGATTCTTTGCGGAGTATTTCGTATTCGTATTTTTTTAGCATCGTAATGGTAACCTAGGCTATGTTTAACAGTTCGAACGAAGTTTAAACATGTTGGAGATAGTGCCCTCAGAGTCAATTATTGGATCACATGCACGTGATTGCAATGATTGAGGGGGGACCTATCCCGGTCGGACAGTCTTACTCGAGATGATAGTATGCTATCTGGTTTATCTTTATCATCGTGTACTGCTTTAGGTGACCTGACAGGTCACTATTATACGTTGATAGAGCCCCTATGATTCTTGCTTGACCACCAGCAGTATGAGGGCGATCATATAAGTGGGAGCTGGAGGTCTATAAGCACATCCTTAAAAGGTCCCTAGTCGTGGGAGATTCGAGACAGGGCATCGTTTCTCCAGAGTAGACTAGTGTATAAAGTCGAGACCCCGACGAGGGGCGGTGGCCGGTCTCACAAGCCACTGGGGTCAGTTGGTTCACCTAAGATGTATACAGGTGCACATTGAGTTATGAGTACACCGGACAGGACTCGCCGGGAACATGCTAGTTGGTCTTATACCAGACGTCAGATGGCAGTTCCCTGGTGACATGTGTACAGGTTAGTTCATCGACCTGTGGATCGTCATTTGTCTCGTGTGAGTTCCCACTGTACTTTGATTACTACCCTACCATGCTCAAAGGAGACGTGCAAACAGGTTTTAGTTGGGTACAGTCCCGAGCCACATGGAGGCAGTGAGCGTATCTTCAAGGGTTCGTCTCTCCCGGTATTGGGGGTGAGGTCGCACTGTGTCTAGGAGAGCCATTACACAAAGCCCTCGGCCGAGGCAGGAGATTTACTGGTAGGTATTCCAGTAGTATCTCAGGGTGTTCTGGGCTACACTCCGACACGACTTGTACCGCTTTTGGGGGTCTGACTTTTACCAACCCCCTAGGCCCGCCATGCGATGCTCATAGACGAACGGACCGGACTGTACGGATATTGTCACTGACAGGCTCAGTAGGGTGTCAGGCTGAGTTCGCTCACAGACGTCCCTTTTGGTCAATACCTGGTAGCCCGTTACGTATTGGCTTATACCTCTGACGTGCTAGTGGTTAAATCTACAACCAAGGTGTTGACGAGTCTTTAGAGTTCCCCACATTCAGTTACTCAAGCTTTCGGGCGAAAAGCTGTAGAGGCCGTATGGAGATATGGCAAGGTCCGATCAGATACGTGCGGTATTGCACGGATCAGGATCGGACAGTTTGTACTAGAGGCCGTATGGATATATGGCAGGGTTCGATCAGATACGTGCGGTATTGCACGGATCAGGATCGGACGGATATTACTAGCCGGCTTTGGTTTAAGCCGGATCCTAGTATAGTACAGTGTAGATTTGTCTCATTGCATTTGTATTTCGGTCGGAATACAAATGCGGGTGTGTATACACAGTATCGGGGTTTTCCTGTAATTTATTACGGGACCAGTTTTTTGGAGTTGCCAGTTTGCTTTCCGTTTCGGCCATTTTCATTTGTATCTTTCAATGGCCGAAGATTGGTGGAGGAGGGCTTATTTGCATTTGTGCAAATAAGCATTTGTGGAGGGGGTCTTTTGCATTTTGTTGGATCATGATGGCTCACCATCACTTGAATTTCTTTGTGTCATGATGGCATGACTTTTGTCGACATGATTGTTGATGATGGTTGTGGTTGAGTGTGGGTTTGTGTTTTGTGATGATTTCCTTTCATGATATATTTTGACCTCTCTCTCACTTGGATGAGGGTGTGGCTCCCTTCATTTTTGATACACTCTCACCCTCACATTCTTCTCTCTCCCTCATTGTTTTGGCCGGCCAAGCATGTATGGGGCTGTCCAAATTTTTTGGGTGTGGGATTTGTTGTTCTTTTGATGCTCCAAAATCCCCAAGTCCCTCTACATAGTTCTTGTATCATCCCTCCATCAAAATGGCACCTCCATGAACCCCAAATGAGATACAAGCCCCTACACTATATTCTACAGCAAACCTTGGGCACGTCGACTAGCCAGCTTCGTGCCCGAGTTGCCTCGGCATTGAGGTGGGAGCCCGTAAAAGATGTAGGCGATGTGGTGCACTTCCGGCGACGAGGTGGAGACAGGACATTCCGCAGGAGATCGGGACGACGACGAGAAGACCGGAGGACTCGGATCAGTCGGTATATCTCTATTCCCTATCTTGTAGTTAGCTAGGACTAGTTAATGGTTCGATCCGGGTGTTTAGTGCGCGGTGGTGCCGGTTTGCTAGTTTGCAAAATTAAAGTTTATCACCGCTTCCGCATTTGGCCGTCAGATTGACGGCCGGGGCGCCGCCATGCACTTACATTGGTATCAGAGCCTCGCCATTAACTTTGTCTAGCTTTGTTTAATGTGTTTACATTTCCGATCGACCAAAATTCCAAAATCCGCGTTTTTCACATGCATCAGTTTTCTGTTGAAATTTTTTGGAGTCGAAAAATTTTTCAGGTTGTAAAAAACTAATGTACTGGAAGTTCTAAGACTACTGGAGAAATTCGACAAATTGATCGTTCAAGGGGAGCGCGGAACCGCGGCCAAACCCCACTTTGGGCCGCGGTTCCGCCGCAGTATGGAAGGTTCAATTGGTCAAACTTTTTCAGTGGGCTTCTGGGGTGATTTTAGGGGTTTTGGAATATTAATTTTGGGCCCAGAATTTCTTGATGTGCTACAATAGTACTTGGGGCCCACTTGTTGAAATTTGATCGATCGGATATTTTAAACACATTATTTCACAGTATTTATATTATATCTGCGACCGTGAATGTCACTTGATCGGTAAATACTGTCTAACTGCTATAGCCCGGTTAGACGGATTTGCGAACGTGACTTTCACGTTGATGTTCTTTGTATTGCTGTGATGTTGCGGATCGGTCGTGGGGGATAGCCTGGTTGCAGTGGTAGTACAGTTTTTGTTGTATTATGTACATTTGATATTGCGGGGCGAGCGTCCGACATGTGGACTCCCGTCACTGCCTGTTTGTATTATTATTTTGGGGCACGGCCAGGTTGCGGTCGATGTACCCGTTGTATGTATATTTTACTTTCTGTACTAGGATTACCCCGCGGAGGGGTGCACGGATAGCCGAGTTCTAGAGGGCAACAAGCCCGCATCTCATGGCATTGAGACGGAGGGGGCTTCACTCTAGGATTGGCGGGCTATTCGCCGCACTTGTAGGGGGTACAGGTTGACCCAGGAGAGGTGCCCAAGTTACCGGATTCCGTGAAGTGCTGGGTGGTCCATTCACGGAGCTGAAGGGGCTGCCTCGCTTCAGGTTTTGGCGGGTGACTTGCCGCGCCCATAGGGGTCTAGGTTTTCATTGCACAGGCTATCCACACGACCAGGGGAACGTCGGGTTTCAGCGGCTCTGTGAAACCCGGAGATCCCAGATATCTGTATTGATCTGTGATGCTGTACATTTCTGTGATGTTGCATTTTTATCATGCCTTGAGCGAATATAATATATTGGTATATATATTAGTAGATGTTGTATATGTTTTGCATCCGCGCTAGTCCAGTCCCCGCTCTGTTGTTAGTTAGCTAACCTAACGGGTAATGACGGGACCCAGTGGCGAATGCGGATGGCATATACGTACATCAGTATATTTTCGTTCTTTGTGGTGTGATCAATTGATGGGACTGCGTTGATTCGGATCAATGCAAGTTAAAAACAAACCTAATCTGATGTTGTTGGAACACTTTTCAAAAAGCTGTTATTGCAATGACATTCACTTTTGTTTTGCATCATGGTATTCAGTTGGAATATCCTGCTCCTCAGTCGACGAGGCAAGGGCCGAGATCCCTTCACCGGGAGTGACCCCTTGGACAAAAGTTTGCGTCAGGGCAATAACTTCACTATAGACGATTACTTTTGCTTTGCATCGTGGTATTCAGTTGGAATATCCTGCACCTCATTCTACGGGGAAAGAGCCGAGATCCCTTCACCGGGAGTGACCTCTTTAGCAAAGGTTTTCGTCACTATATTTTTATATAAAGCTATCAGTTCCTTCAACGATATCAAGTTCATTACTTTAAAGGTTTTCGCCAGAAACCATTCGTAGCCCTCCGTCGTTTCATATGAGTAGTCAATAGTATTCAAGCTGTGTTTGTTGGCCAAAGTCAAGGCACAGTGTTTGGTAGCTGTTGGTTATTCATATGCAGCATAGATAGATGCGTTGGTTTGGAACAGTCGTACTGCCTTGTTGGCCAAAGTCAAGGATAGGTACGGGTGGATTCAAAACAACCTGGAGAATGACGGGTAGAACTTGACATGTGACTTATGATTTGTTGGCCAAAGTCAAGGTCATAAGAGCATGGGGTAAAAATCACATCGGGAGTTTCAAAAGAACTGAAACTTGCCAGATATGCGCATACCTTCTGGAGTGTGATGACGTGAGCGGATTCCATCACGTTATCATGCGATGATAGTTGGATCCCGATTCCCACTGATGAGTTAGTTTACTCCTCGGGTGACCCCGACTAATTTTTCTTTCAGGTTTGGAGGAGAATTTGACGGTACAGTGGGAGGTTTCCAGATTAGATAAATTGGTAACCATTCTGATCTAGGTTAGAGTGCACGCTGTGTGTTTCTTTTCTCTCTCTCTTTGGCAGCGACCATTGACCCGACCCTAAGACTATGACTCAGAGACTAAGTTGACCGAACCTTCTTAAACACTGGCTTTTGGATTGTCAGAGTTGCGAACCTCATAGCCACTCCTACTTTTACCTATTTCTCCAGGACACCCCGTATTACTACGAACGTCCATTTCCATTAGACAAAACCATCGTATGGTTATATACGAACTCGAAGGAATTCGAGGATGGTTTCAGGTTCTGGAGGAAACGGATAGGACTATTCAGTTGTCTTCTCCTTCTACCTTCTCTCAGGTTGTGAATACCCCTTAGATTAGAGGATAGTACACCTATTACGCAAATTGGATAGTCTTCTTCCGAACCTTAGGCTGGTGCCGAACGGTAGGGAATGAGGAAAACCAATTAGCCTAAACGGTGTACAGAAGGTATTATGTAAAGACAAAGAAAGGGATTAGAAGGAGGGCAAAGTAAATTGCGACTGATATTCACGACCAAACCAAGTATTTCATTACCACTCCCACTTCACCTTTGTATTTCTCCAGGACACTCCGTATCACTACGAAGATCCACAGTTTATTGGATACTCCATCGTATGGTTATATACGAACTCGAAAGGAACTTGTTCCAATTCGGGGATGGATTCTCGTTCAGGAGAAATAGGAATAAGATTTATTCAGGTTGTCTTTTATCTTCACCTTCTCTCGCATTGCGAGTGCTTTTAGGATTAGGACAGTACACCCATTATGCTTATTGGATAGTCTTCTTCCAAACCATAGGCTGGTGCCGAACGGTAGGGAAGGAAGAAAACCATTTGGCCTAAAGGGTGTACAGAAGGTAATGACTAAAGACATATAAAGGGATTTGGAGAGGTGGCAAAGAATTATACGGTTGCAGTCGTGAATCTGGAAGAGGCATTACTAGGAATACCGGGATACCCCATCGAAACATTTCAATGTTTCAGTTTCACTGTGTACTGTTAAAAGAAAACTGATTTCCCAATTAGTCCTTACTCCAGGGTATGTATTTACCAGGTACGATTCTCACATCTGTATGGTTTTACAGATGATGAGTGGGAGTAAGTTATTGGAAATTGGGTGATCATCCTCATTGTATCGGGATTCGTTGTAATCGGTGATATTTGAGGAAGTCACCTGGACTGTTTGCCGGTCGGCAAATATTTGGTTTTGAATATCCGCTGTCGTGCACCAATTTCAAATTGATATATCTGTACGTCTATTTTCATAGAGTGAGATATACCTTTTTGAAATTATGTCGATGACATTTACCTATATCAGTGGATGGTTAGGTAAGGAGCATTAAACAGCGGTGTAATTCTTCTTAACCATAAGTACAGTTTTCAACCTACGACACACAGTGAATAAGTTATCAGACTCAAGGGACTTATACAGAGTATTGTATGTTGTCCAGGGTCCATCAGGACAGAGGGGTTGGTCCTCGTACTATATTCGGTTTACTTATGACTTCTCTAGTTTTTAGACAGGTGTTTCGTAGGAAACACACGGTCCGAATTTTGAGAAGTTATAGGTATTTGAATAGAGTAGAGAACCAGGTGTAGCAAGTATCGGGATTATTCAAAGTGATCGAAGATGTAGACACTTGTATACGGTATTCAGTTGATAGTAATGATTTAGAGAACTTGCTTCTCTTTCAGGTTACTCATAATTGGAAGCATTCCTAAGTTGAGTAACGCTGATCGGCCTCTCTCCATTTAGTTGACATGCACTGGAGATAGCTGCATGATTTGAATCTGCTTCAATTAAATCAGTGCCTCTGGTTCTATATTGGATATAGAACAGTTCATATCTTAACGAAGTTAAGGTACGGGGAGTTGTCCGGTTTATGCTTAAAACCAGACTCTGGATAACTCAAGGCACGTTTCTGTAATGGCTGTTTGTGGGTTGACCCAGGCTATGACGAGGGTTGACTTTCTACCATCTGGAAGATCAATAGTGATATTGTTCTGAACTCGCCACAGTTTTAATAAAAATGGATTTTTTCAGAAAACAGTAGTGCGAGTATGGTAGAACTGGAAGTGATTCCAGAACCGCAAACGATTACTGAAGATTTGATAGGAACCTAAAGATTCAATCTGGTTTGACATTCCATTGGCCACTCCGCAGACAGGTGGGTAACTTCTGGCACCCGAGAGGTACTCCGGTAGCCTCAAGGACGGTGACAGGGAAGTTCTTGTTTACCCAGACTTGCCATTGCTATTGTTCCAGACCGTGAGACCCGGCAGGAGGATGAGTATAGCGTCGTTCTAAACTAGCTTTAGAAGTGTACGTCTATATGACTCTGCCAGAGGGTTGTCGTGGTTAGTGGGAGCAGCGGAAGCATTGGCGGACAAGTGGCTTATGTCTATTTATAGACTAAAGCAGATATTGCGGAGATAGATCATCTATTTCTGACGTGACAGTCATAGGCTTGACTTCATCAGAATAGGGGATGGATCTGTTAAGAAGGTAGTAGGATGTGATATTCCTATACTACGATCGGCTATACTTTGGTCGTCACACAGTGGTTTCTCCATATAGGAAATGGATTTTATATCAGACATACTGGTTACTAGATCTATGGTTTTAGATCTAGATTTGGGTGGTTTCCCAATCAGGGTACTTAGACAGCATTCTAAGAGTATTTAGAATGGACGACTCCTGGCACGGTAGTGTACCTGCAGGTGATGGAGTCACCCTCTCTAAAGCTGTCTTACAGACTAATGGGGAGAGGGATGTGCATGATTGGCAGATCACTTGCTTAGGCAATTGAGTCAATCATGAGATGTCAAGTACCACACCAGATGTTGTTCTTGCACTAGGTGCAATAAGTTGACATTAATCCAATCCTGGAGAAACAGTTGGAAGCAGTTTTAGAACATAAGTGATGTTCCAGGGATATGATAACGATAGCCTCATTCGGGAGACAGTTATCATTCCAGGCTTCCAAGGTGACTTGGACGACAGGGAGGTTGTTAGAGTTATAGTTTTCCTTCTGACGAGGGGCAGTATTTTGGACAGGTGGTCCAAGGCAATACTAAGGGAGGCATGGCGCAGGATACTGATTAAGTTCAGTTGACGATACAGTCTAAGAAGTTTGGATTTGGAGTTCATTTATGAGCTAAGTCCCATCAGACATCCAGACATATTCTAAGACAGGTATTGCTCATTTCGGGAGATGGCTTTCTCCGCGAACATGAGATATAGAGAGACATAGAAAGAAACATCAAGGCGGATCCACTCACTGAGGCTATTCCTCGAACGCAATAGTTTCGCAAACAAGTTTTGTGAGACTGACCAGTAGAGGAGTTAGGTGTTCGGTATCACACGGGCTGTGAGTATGCGACATCGCAATAATTAGCCTTGAGTGCAAGTGGGAGATTGTTGGAGATAGTGCCCTCAGAGTCAATTATTGGATCACAGGAACGTGATTGCAATGATTGAGGGAGGACCTATCCCGGTCGGACAGTCTTACTCGAGATGATAGTATGCTATCTGGTTTATCTTTATCATCGTGTACTGCTTTAGGTGACCTGACAGGTCACTATTACACGTTGATAGAGCCCCTAGGATTCTTGCTTGACCACCAGCAGTATGAGGGAGATCATATAAGTGGGAGCTGGAGGTGTATAAGCACATCCTTAAAAGGTCCCTAGTCGTGGGAGATTCGAGACAGGGCATCGTTTCTCCAGAGTAGACTAGTGTATACAGTCGAGACCCCGACGAGGGGCGGTGGCCGGTCTCACAAACCACTGGTGTCAGTTGGTTCACCTAAGATGTATACAGGTGCTCATTGTGTTATGAGTACACCGGACATGACTCGCCGGGAACATGCTAGTTGGTCTTATACCAGACGTCAAATGGCAGTTCCCTGGTGACATGTGTACAGGTTAGTTCATCGACCTGTGGATCGTCATTTGTCTCGTGTGAGCTCCCACTGTACTTTGATTACTACCTTACCAGGCTCAAAGGAGACGTGCAAACAGGTTTTAGTTGGGTACAGTCCCGAGCCACATGGAGGCAGTGAGCGTATCTTCAGGGGTTCGTCTCTCCCGGTATTGGGGGTGAGGTCGCGCTGTGTCTAGGAGAGCCATTACACAAAGCCCTCGGCCGAGACAGGAGATTTACTGGTAGGTATTCCAGTAGTATCTCAGGGTGTTCTAGGCTACACTCCGACACGACTTGTACCGCTTTTGGGGGTCTGACTTTTACCAACCCCCTAGGCCCGCCATGCGATGCGCATAGACGAACGGACCGGACTGTACGGATATTGTCACTGACAGGCTCAGTAGGGTGTCAGGCTGAGTTCGCTCACAGACGTCCCTTTTGGTCAATACCTGGTAGCCCGTTACGTATTGGCTTATACCACTGACGTGCTAGTGGTTAAATCCACAACCAAGGTGTTGACGAGTCTTTAGAGTTCCCCACATTCAGTTACTCAAGCTTTCGGGCGAAAAGCTGTAGAGGCCGTATGGAGATATGGCAAGGTCCGATCAGATACGTGCGGTATTGCACGGATCAGGATCGGACAGTTTGTACTAGAGGTCGTATGGATATATGGCAGGGTTCGATCAGATACGTGCGGTATTGCACGGATCAGGATCGGACGGATATTACTAGCCGGCTTTGGTTTAAGCCGGATCCTAGTATAGTACAGTGTAGATTTGTCTCATTGCATTTGTATTTCGGTCGGAATACAAATGCGGGTGTGTATACACAGTATCGGGGTTTTCCTGTAATTTATTACGGGACCAGTTTTTTGGAGTTGCCAGTTTGCTTTCCGTTTCGGCCATTTTCATTTGTATCTTTCAATGGCCGAAGATTGGTGGAGGAGGGCTTATTTGCATTTGTGCAAATAAGCATTTGTGGAGGGGGTCTTTTGCATTTTGTTGGATCATGATGGCTCACCATCACTTGACTTTCTTTGTGTCATGATGGCATGACTTTTGTCGACATGATTGTTGATGATGGTTGTGGTTGAGTGTGGGTTTGTGTTTTGTGATGATTTCCTTTCATGATATCTTTTGACCTCTCTCTCACTTGGATGAGGGTGTGGCTCCCTTCATTTTTGATACACTCTCACCCTCACATTCTTCTCTATCCCTCATTGTTTTGGCCGGCCAAGCATGTATGGGGCTGTCCAAATTTTTTGGGTGTGGGATTTGTTGTTCTTTTGATGCTCCAAAATCCCCAAGTCCCTCTACATAGTTCTTGTATCATCCCTCCATCAAAATGGCACCTCCATGAACCCCAAATGAGATACAAGCCCCTACACTATATTCTACAGCAAACCTTGGGCATGTCGACTAGCCAGCTTCGTGCCCGAGTTGCCTCGGCATTGAGGTGGGAGCCCGTAAAAGATGTAGGCGATGTGGTGCACTTCCGGCGACGAGGTAGAGAGAGGACATTCCGCAGGAGATCGGGACGACGACGAGAAGACCGGAGGACTCAGATCAGTCGGTATACCTCTATTCCCTATCTTGTAGTTAGCTAGGACTAGTTAATGGTTCGATCCGGGTGTTTAGTGCGTGGTGGTGCCGGTTTGCTAGTTTGCAAAATTAAAGTTTATCACCGCTTCCGCATTTGGCCGTCAGATTGACGGCCGGGGCGCCGCCGTGCACTTACAAAACAGCACCCCATGACCCGCCCCCCCTCCCGAGATTTCCAAGTGTTGGAATTTTTCTAAGTTAATTATATTCAATGTTCGTGCAAGTAACACTATGGACCCTCTAGCAGAACATAAACCTTAACTCGATTCTATGCCCTCGGAACCGCGGCTTGAACCCTAGGGTTGGCCGTGGTTCCGCGGTGTTATAGGTGAGGCGTTGGTTTGACCCTTCTACGGCTGGATCATAGGTACTGTGGCACGTTTTGGGCATTTTAGCTTCGCTCAAGTGTTGAGCTCATTGGGAGTTATGGGGATTTGTTGATTCGATCGAAATGTTTAAACATCGTCTAGTATATTGTGACACAATACTTGGAATCAACAACATTTGAATTTTTTAAGTCTAGCAATTTAGTCTCATTTGATCGGTTGCCAAGGGATTTTGATGCGATCAAAAGTCCGTCGCAATCACTTTGTGTATTCGGATACTCGCCGGGTAACATTATTAGATAGCCACGCCCCATATTCCCGACCAAGTGACTGTAGGAGAACTCCGTTGCCAAAAAGCATCCGTCCAGGTGCTCGCGGCCGCGGTGTTCCACCTAAGTGCACTTCGTCGTCGGTATCGGGGGTGCGGCCGTCTACTAAAGTTTCCGACGAGCATTCGATCGGAATGTCGGGAATCTTGTTGAATTGCCCGACTGATTATTGGAAAGTATTTTCAATATCGAGACTAAAATGCGAGGTTTATAATTGTTAGGCATGCGATGTCTAAGGAATTCATATTGTTAGGCATGTGATGCCTAAGGTGGTTGCGGATTCCAACTGTTGTAGTTTTCATTTTCTTTTCTGCGACCGTAAGTATAATATGTGGGGTATCGCCGGTTTCGTTGCTATACGTCAACGACAATTGGGATACGCATATTTACTTACGTTGATGACAAGAGATGTTATGTGTTGCTGGATATGTTATATTGGATCGTCGTGTTTGAATAGCCGGGGGTTTTTATGTGAGATGAGTGGTTTTTATTTTCATTCATGTAAAAACTTGTATGTAATATTCTTTTATTGGGGCACTTCTGGGTTAAGGAAGTGTAGGGTTACTAGGCACACTCAAGAGATTCCACAAGGCATCGATCATGCCAAATACAAAAATTATATGCCGAGAAACCCTAAACTAGATCGATTACTATAGGTAAAGGCGAAACAACAACAAGTAAAAAACTTTACTAGAAAGTGAAAGTGACTACAACCTTTGTAGATCCGGTCCTCCACTTCCTTAGCTCAGTGATGACGTCCCTCCGCTGCGATCATCGGATCCCGGACTCTAGCGATGGTTTCATCGAAGAAATGATCGGGCTAGGTCGTCGATTTCGATGCCGAAGATGATCTACATCGAGGCGACTCAAACTCAAGCTCCACCTTCACTAGGTCATAAAACTTGTGAAGATAACACACTCTACTACATGGCAAGTGGTAGAAGATGAAGAAATAGGAAGTGGGTTCACTTTGGATTTGGATTTCTCACTTGGAATCATCACTTGGAAATTTCTAGCAATGGTTTCTTCTCTTCAAGAAGAAGATGAAGAAGAAGAAAAGAAAAAGAATAAAATGAATTATCTCCCAAAAAGAAAATCCAAGTGATTCTTATCATAATGCAACCATGGGTGCGATTTGTTAGTTATATGTATGCCCTAGAGGCCATTACTATACATAGGATGTATATTGTAGTGGATGCTGGGACATATATAGGGAGGACTTTCTTGCTCGACATGATAGTATGCTATCTGGTTGCTCTTTACCTTAACGTGTATACTGATTGTCTCTCTGTTACATGTTGGTAAAGCCCTTAGGATCTGTACTTGACTACCTGGACTATGATACGGATCATACTAGTGGGGACATGGTAGTCTATAAGTACATCCTTCACAGTCCCTAGTCGAGGGTGTATCGAGACGGAGGCATCGATATACCAGAGTAGACTAGCGTGTACCTTCTCGACCCATACAGATGGGCGATGGATGATCCCATATCCATCGATGTTTGACATCAGAGATGATATACGGGTGCTCAGTAGAGACTGGGTACACTGGACGGACTCGCCGAGAACTCCCAGATGGTATTATACCTCACGTCAGATGGCAGTTCTCTGGTGACACTGGTACAGAGTAGTCTGTTGACCCGAGATCGTCATAGAGTCTTGTGTGGTTCCCACTGTGCTTTGATTTCCATCTTACCACGTCCAAGAGGGCGTGCAAAACGGTGGTTTTTGGGTACAGTCCCGAGTCACATGGAGGCAATGAGCGATAGGAGGGGATTCGTCTCTCCCGGTATATGGGGGTTGATGTTGCACTGTGTTCGATCGGCTATAACAGGAAGTCCCTGGCCAGGGCTGCTCAGAGAATTGCTGGTAAGTGTTACCAGTAGTTTCTCGACCCGTTATGAGCCTCATATCGACATGACTTATTGAGCTATTGGGGTCTGACGTTTACCACCCCTAGGCGAGATATGCAACATATCAGACGATCAGACCGGACTGTACGGTAGTGTTACTGGTCGGATTCACTGGAGTGTGAGCGGGCTTGCTCGTCGATCTTCAGATCGCTCAATACCCGGGTGGCCGTTACGTTTGGCAGACCGCTTGCGGCTTGTGGATGTTTGATATGATCATCATCCGCTGCCGGCGTATTGACGAGTCTTTAGAGTCCTACACAGAGGTTTCCTGGCTCAAGCGAAACGAAATAGGAGCGCATATGAGATATGTGCGGGACCGAGAATAATGCGTGTATGTGATACCGTATTCTATTCTCGCGATAAATATATCGAATGGTTGTATGCGATATAACCTAGTTATCGATTCAAGCGTTGATTCGATAAGCCGATATATTGTATACTAGTCGGTTGTGTGCGACATAACCGGGTCATTGAATCAAGTGTTGATTTAATGATTTAATGCATATTTATATATTTGATATATTACTTTGCATCAACTAGTATCGGTTTACTTAAGATGGATTTTCTCACTCGGATGGGCGCATTGTATATGCGATATACTTTTGTGCATTTGCTTGTATCATGTTTGATGATACATGATTGTTTAAGTGTAAGTTAAGAATAAACCATGGTTATTAATATGATTAGGGTTTTATTTCCTTTTATTATTTATTTATCTATTTATTTATTTTGGAAATAATTAGAAAAGGAATAAGAAGAAAATGGTGGCTATTTTTGTTTCATTTTGAAGCTTCTTGAAGACTTTGACCTAGTGACCATTTTGTTCTTATCCTTAACCCTAACCATTCCATTAACCATGGTCTTTTCTCTACACTTAACTAGGGTTCAAGTTATGATAAGAATTGTTTTTCTTTTCATTATTCTTTTAACTTATCATAACAATGATCTTCTTCTTGCTCTTCTTCTTCTTCATGAAAAGCAAGCTCCATCAATGGTGGATTGATGGAAAGAGTGAGAAATCCAATTCTAAAGTTAACCCACCTCCTATTTCTTCATCCTCTACCTCTTGCCAAGTAGTAGAGTGTGTTTCCTTCACAAGATTTTAGGGTTTGGTGAAGGTGGAGCTTGATTCATCGATGCTTCGACGTAGATCATCTTCGGCATGGACATCGACGACCTAGCTTGCCCATTCTCCGACGAAGCTGATCCTAGAGCCCAGATTCGATTTGGACAGCGGAGAGGACCTCGTTGCGGAGCTATGGAGGTGGAGCACCGGATCTACAAAGGTTGTATTTCCGTATTTTATATAGTTAACTGTTAACTAGTTCTTGTTCGCCTAGAAATCTAGTTATCGATCCGTACACTAGGGTTTGTAGGCACCATATTTTTGAAATTGCCATGGTTGATGGCTTGGGAGACCTCACTAGTGTGCCTAGGAACCCTGCAGTGGTATCAGAGCCTAGCTAGAGCCTTAGGCGATCCCCGGACGGAATTAGAAACCCGATCGAACCAAAATCCCATTGCAAAATTGCTCTCTGTACTTTTTTCAAAACTGTTGATTTTTGGCAATTAAATATATCCAGAAAAATAAGCAGGTTTTTTTAAGAATTACTGTGAAATCTGGTACCCTGATTCCACAAAAGCGCGGCGGAAGGGCCGCACAAAGGGGGTTTGTGCGGCGGAAGGGCCGCCAATTAGAATCCGACACGTGTCAAATTTCACTGTAACTTGTAAAATACAGTTCTCATTTTCCTGGAATATTTAAACTGAACTCAAGAGTTGAGTTGTTCTGAGTTGTTTTGGGAATCATTGTTTCGATCGGAAAGTCTAATTCTGTCCATGTGTTTTCCGGATAAATTTTAGAATATGTTAAAAAGTTCGACCGGATATAAATACCCGATTTTTCCCCTGTCGGGAAATTTCCAAGTGTTGGATTTTCCATAGTTTAACGACGTTCTAAGTAGTGCAAGTAACGCGATGGTCCCTCTAGAAGACACAAACCTTAACTCGATTATGTGACCGTCTTGAACTGCCCTTTGAACCTTCGGGTTTGGGGCAGTACGGCGTGCCACATGTGAGGCGTTGGCTTGACCCTTCTACGGCTGGACCGTTGGTACTGAGGCACGAACGGAATATTGTTAGACTTGTTTCATGTGTTGATCTGTATCGGGAAAACTTGGGTGTTCGATTGTTCGATCGGAAAGTTTAACATTTTCTGTTTATCTGGAATGGGATACAATAATTGGAATTCACAATAAGTTATATGATAACTGAATGAATGTTATAAACGTAGCAGTTTAGTCTCATTTGATCGGTTGCCACGGAATTTTGATGTGATCAAAAGTCCGTTGCAATCACGTAGCGTACGCGGATACTCGCCGGGTAAACTTAATAGACAGCTTCACTCCATAGCCCCGACCAAGTGACTGTAGGAGAACCCCGTTGCCGAAAGCATCCGTTCGGGTGCTCGCGGTAGCGGTGTTCCGCCTTGGTGCACTTTGTCGACGGCGTGAGGGGTGCGGCCGTCTACTGAAGTTTGCGACGAGCATTCGATCAGGATGTCGGGAATCTTGTTGAATTACCCGACTTGATATTGAAAAGAGTTTTCGATAATGAGACTAAAATGCGGCGTGTATAATTGTTAGGCATGCGATGTCTAAGTAGTTCATTTGGTCAGGCATGTGATGTCTGAGGTGGTTGCGGATTCCAACTGTTGTAGTTTTACATTTTCTTTTCTGTGACCGTAAGTGTAATATGTGATATCGCCGGTTTCGTTGCTATATGTCAACGACAATTGGGATGGACATATTTACTTACGTTGATGACATGTGTTGTTATGTGTTGCTGGATATGTTATATTGGATCGTCGTGTTTGAATAGCCGGGGGTTTTTATGTGAGATGAGTGTTTTTCATTTTCATTCATGTAAAAACTTGTATGTAATATTCTTTTATTGGGGCGCTTCCAGGTTGCGGGAGTTGTCACCTGTTGTATATTATTTACTTTTCCGCACTAGGATAGACCCAAGGAGGAGGGCACAAGTAACCGGGTTCTGGAGTCCAGTGGGAGACCAACTCGAGGAGTCGAGTCCGGGTCTCCTAACTCCAGAATTGGCAGGGTTGCTTGCCGCTCTCGTAGGGGTCTAGGGGTGTGGGTTTGGCTATTCATCACGACCGTGGAATCCGTGTTTTATACTGGCTCGTATTGAAAACACGGACGTCCTAGTATATCCAATATTTCATATGTTTCTTCTGCTGCGATATCTGTGATGAGATCATGTGATGTTTCTGTGATGGATATTGTATATAGTATATATGATATATTATATAGACGTTACTTATGTTTTACACCCGCGCTAGCCCTGCCCTGCTCTGCCGTTAGTTACCTAACCTAACGGTGCACGAGGGGACATCGAGGCGAATGCGGATGGCATAAGTGTACGTCATATCTATCTGTGATGTTTAGGTACTTTAATGATGGGACTTCATTAATGAGATTAATGAAATAAAAGAAACCTAAGATGTTGTAGAATCGAATTTCAAAATAAAACAGGTAGCTACAGTTCTTGCTTTGCACAGCGGTATATGTGATATATCCTGCACCTCATCCGACGAGGAAAGGACCGAGATCCCTTCACCGGGAGTGACTCCTTTAGCAATAACTGGCAGATGCTACACACTCGGTTTGTCTTTTGATTGCTTTTAAGAGTTTTTGCTTTGCACAGTGATATATATGATATATCCCGCACCTCATTCGACGAGGAAAGGACCGACGATCCCTTCACCGGGAGTGACTCCTTTAGCAAAACTAGAAAAGCCTCAAAAACACTCCATTTCAAAATTCATTCGATCCTACAACGATATCAAGTTCATTACGCAATAGGTTTTCAGAAAAACCTGTCGTAGCCCTCCGTAATTTCAGATAAGTTGTATATAGTATTCGTGCTGCATTTGTTGGCTTTCGTCAAGGTGCAGTGTGCGGTAGCTATATGCTGCTTATCTGCTAGCATACGATGCGATTGGATTAGGGTAGTCGTGCGACTTTGTTGGCTTTCGTCAAGGGTCGTGCGGGTGGGTTTAATTCGATCAAGAAATGTACGGGTTGAACTTGACTAGCGGGCTATGGTTTGTTGGCTTTCGTCAAGGTCATAGCACGTTAGGGGCAAAATATTATCGGGAATTTCAAGTGTTGAAATTTGCAATGAGATTGCATACCTTCTATGAGATAGTTGGATCCCGATACCCGCTGCGAGTAAGTGTTACTCCTGGGAGAGTTTTATACATTACAATTAGCCGATCAAGTAGGTGTCTAGAAAGGTGTCAACGGGGTTACGCCTCTGGGAAAACGAGGTTTACAGTAATTAGGTTCGTGCGAAAGCACGGGGGACCTCCCTCAAAGTACCGACACTGGCCTGGCTGAAAGATTGGCGAACTTGTAGTGTATAATTAATCCCGGCTAGTCTTTCCTTTTAGGGTTTGAAGGAAGATTTGATAAAAAGCAGTGGGAGCCATCCTGATTAGATAAAATAATAACCAATCTATTCTTGACAGAGCGCACGCTGAGTGTTTTCTTCTCTCTCTCTCCTGGTAGCGACCATATCACGCCTTAATCAAGATAATAATACGGATATTTGACCGAACCCACTTGTTATACTGAGCTGGGGAACGTTGGTCCCGCTCCAACTTATAATTGTTATAAGACAGAGCAGGAAATTGGGGATTACCAGAATTCCTGTGCCGCCCAAACGAAGAGAGTGCATGCTGATGCATCATCTTCGGGTGTGTTCATTACAAAGAACTGTTTCTCTGTATCCTCTACGTCCTGGGTATGTGATACCGGATCAGGATCCCATATATGTAATCTGTTACATAGGGCTACAGACAGGTAGAGAACTGAGAACGGGTGATAAGTTTCATGAGGCAGAAAACGGGGCAAGAGTTGCAGCCAAGTCTGTCGGTCACTGTCACCCTGTATTACAATACATTGATTCTGAACGAATGTTGTTAGATACCGAACCTGATATACAAAATCATATCAGTCTCTTTATCTGTAAAGAAACGATAAAATTTTGTATTGTTGGATAATGTTTTGAACATTTCCTATATCAAAAGTTGATCGGTTCAGGCACGTTATCTAAAAGCATTGATGTTCTAAATCAAACCACAGTTTTTTGTATACAGAACACACACAAGAGGAAGAGTTCAGAAATGAACGAATCCTTCTTGAGGTATTGTAGACTAGGTCAGATCAATGCGACCAGACTGGCTAGAGTTACATATAGATGCATATTTAAATCAGTTTGAATTTACATCTTGTGAAACTCGCCAGTCATGTCACAAAGATAAGATGACCACAGCTCTGTTTATTGGAAACAGAGAAAGAGTTAGTGAACTCTTGGGATGATACATGTTGATGTATGTAGGTCCCCTGTCTACACATGCCAAGACCGGTTCTTTATACTTCATTATATTCTCTGATAATCTCTCAAGATTCAGTCATATGTTCCTGTTGAAACATGAGTCCGAACCTTTTGAGATATTCACAGAATATAAGCTAGAAGTAGAGAACCAATACGGGTTTAAGTATTATGTCCTTTGATGCGATCAAGGAGGAGAATACTTGAGCACGGAATTCCTGGACTATTCTAAAGGAGAATGAGATTCTCTCTCAGCATTACTCCTCCGAATACACCATAGCACGATGGTATATCGGGGCGGAGCAGATACACCCTATTTGATATGGTGTGCTCTATGATGAGTAATACTGAGTTACCTTTTTCCTTTTGGGAGTTATGCACTTGAGAAGCTGCATACCTATTGAATAGGGTTCTAATCAAATCAGTTGCCTACCGCTTCATATGTGATATGGTATGGGAAGAGCCCATGTCTTAAGTCAGTTAAGATTTGGGGTTGTCCGGCCTATGTCTGAAAGCAAAATCCGGACAAGCTCGAGGCAAGGTCTGTTATGTAGAACTGGAAATGTTCCAGCTATACAAACTACAGCAGATGATTTGATAGAGCCAAAGGATTCAGTAGATTCCAACGAACCTCAGCCTCTCCGCCGATGTAGTAGGGTTCCTCACCCACCAGAGAGATACTTCAGTTTCTCTATGACAGTGGGAGCGAGGATTGCATCATGAGATGATGACCCAACTAGCTTCGAGCAGGCCATCAGGAGTAAGACTCTGTAAGAATGGCTGGATGCTTAGTGATCTGAGATGGAATCCTTATACACCAGCAAAGTATGGACTTTAGCTGCTAGATCTGAAGGGTTAAATCCCCATCAGGAGCAAGTATATCTTGAGAAGATTACTTGGTGTACATGGAAAAGTTGAGACTTTCAATGCTAGACTTGTTAAAAGTTTGCATCATTGACCTGGTACGGATAATGATGAAACCTTTTCAAGTAGCTATGCTTAAGTCCATCCAGATCCTACTTGCCACGGCTACATACCATGACTACGATATCTGGTGGTTGGGTGTCTTGACTGCTTTTCTAAATGATGATTTAGAAGAGAGCGTCTATAAGTACACAGCCAGAGGGCTTCGTAGACAGTGGGAGCAGCGGAAACGTGTGCAAGATGCTTTATAGGATAAAGCAGGCATCGCGGAGTTGGAACGTCTATTTTGATGAATTAGTCAAAGAGTTTGACATCATCAAAATGGTAGATGAACCTTGTATATACAAAAGGGTAGTAGGGAGTATGGTGACGATCCTCGTAGAGTACGTGGATGACATACTCTTGATAAGAAAGGAGTTTCTTATGCTACGCTCGGTCAATCTCCGCTTATCACAAAGATTCTCCATAAAGGATTAAAGTGATACCTACTAAATCCTGGATTTTGGATCTATGAGATAGATCTAATTGGATATTAGGATTCTCACTAGTTGTAGTGAGACGGTATCAACCGATCCTGGGGAGAATCACTGGAAGGGTTCCAGGGTGATAAAGACGACTGAATGTCAGTCACAGGCATTGTCTTTACCCTCAGTAAAGGGACGGTATGTTGGAAGAGTACCAAGCTAGATACCGTGACATACTAGACGATAAAGGCAGGATACATCGCTACTTAAGATGCTACCAAAGAGGAAGTCTGGGTGTATATTGGTTCATGAGATGAACTATGTTCCTACCATTGTGAGACAATGGAGTTGTGGCCTATGCCAAGGAACGCCGGTCCCATCAGTGATCCAGACATATTCTAAGGCAGTGTCACTTGATCATGGAGATGGTTGATCTCCAGGGTGATCGAGGTTTGGAGAGTAGACTCAGAGGACAACACAGCGGATCCACTCACAAAGGCCAGTTCCCAGAGAGAGACTTTTATGGGATGGTTGAGTATGAGATACTTCAAACCACTGCTACAGATGGCCCTAGTGCAAGTGGGAGATTGTTAGTTATATGTATGCCCTAGAGGCCATTACTATACATAGGATGTATATTGTAGTGGATGCTGGGACATATATAGGGAGGACTTTCTTGCTCGACATGATAGTATGCTATCTGGTTGCTCTTTACCTTAACGTGTATACTGATTGTCTCTCTGTTACATGTTGGTAAAGCCCTTAGGATCTGTACTTGACTACCTGGACTATGATGCGGATCATACTAGTGGGGACATGGTAGTCTATAAGTACATCCTTCACAGTCCCTAGTCGAGGGTGTATCGAGACGGGGCATCGATATACCAGAGTAGACTAGCGTGTACCTTCTCGACCCATACAGATGGGCGATGGATGATCCCATATCCATCGATGTTTGACATCAGAGATGATATACGGGTGCTCAGTAGAGACTGGGTACACTGGACGGACTCGCCGAGAACTCCCAGATGGTATTATACCTCACGTCAGATGGCAGTTCTCTGGTGACACTGGTACAGAGTAGTCTGTTGACCCGAGATCGTCATAGAGTCTTGTGTGGTTCCCACTGTGCTTTGATTTCCATCTTACCACGTCCAAGAGGGCGTGCAAAACGGTGGTTTTTGGGTACAGTCCCGAGTCACATGGAGGCAATGAGCGATAGGAGGGGATTCGTCTCTCCCGGTATATGGGGGTTGATGTTGCACTGTGTTCGATCGGCTATAACAGGAAGTCCCTGGCCAGGGCTGCTCAGAGAATTGCTGGTAAGTGTTACCAGTAGTTTCTCGACCCGTTATGAGCCTCATATCGACATGACTTATTGAGCTATTGGGGTCTGACGTTTACCACCCCTAGGCGAGATATGCAACATATCAGACGATCAGACCGGACTGTACGGTAGTGTTACTGGTCGGATTCACTGGAGTGTGAGCGGGCTTGCTCGTCGATCTTCAGATCGCTCAATACCTGGGTGGCCGTTACGTTTGGCAGACCGCTTGCGGCTTGTGGATGTTTGATATGATCATCATCCGCTGCCGGCGTATTGACGAGTCTTTAGAGTCCTACACAGAGGTTTCCTGGCTCAAGCGAAACGAAATAGGAGCGCATATGAGATATGTGCGGGACCGAGAATAATGCGTGTATGTGATACCGTATTCTATTCTCGCGATAAATATATCGAATGGTTGTATGCGATATAACCTAGTTATCGATTCAAGCGTTGATTCGATAAGCCGATATATTGTATACTAGTCGGTTGTGTGCGACATAACCGGGTCATTGAATCAAGTGTTGATTTAATGATTTAATGCATATTTATATATTTGATATATTACTTTGCATCAACTAGTATCGGTTTACTTAAGATGGATTTTCTCACTCGGATGGGCGCATTGTATATGCGATATACTTTTGTGCATTTGCTTGTATCATGTTTGATGATACATGATTGTTTAAGTGTAAGTTAAGAATAAACCATGGTTATTAATATGATTAGGGTTTTATTTCCTTTTATTATTTATTTATCTATTTATTTATTTTGGAAATAATTAGAAAAGGAATAAGAAGAAAATGGTGGCTATTTTTGTTTCATTTTGAAGCTTCTTGAAGACTTTGACCTAGTGACCATTTTGTTCTTATCCTTAACCCTAACCATTCCATTAACCATGGTCTTTTCTCTACACTTAACTAGGGTTCAAGTTATGATAAGAATTGTTTTTCTTTTCATTATTCTTTTAACTTATCATAACAATGATCTTCTTCTTGCTCTTCTTCTTCTTCATGAAAAGCAAGCTCCATCAATGGTGGATTGATGGAAAGAGTGAGAAATCCAATTCTAAAGTTAACCCACCTCCTATTTCTTCATCCTCTACCTCTTGCCAAGTAGTAGAGTGTGTTTCCTTCACAAGATTTTAGGGTTTGGTGAAGGTGGAGCTTGATTCATCGATGCTTCGACGTAGATCATCTTCGGCATGGACATCGACGACCTAGCTTGCCCATTCTCCGACGAAGCCGATCCTAGAGCCCAGATTCGATTTGGACAGCGGAGAGGACCTCGTTGCGGAGCTATGGAGGTGGAGCACCGGATCTACAAAGGTTGTATTTCCGTATTTTATATAGTTAACTGTTAACTAGTTCTTGTTCGCCTAGAAATCTAGTTATCGATCCGTACACTAGGGTTTGTAGGCACCATATTTTTGAAATTGCCATGGTTGATGGCTTGGGAGACCTCACTAGTGTGCCTAGGAACCCTGCACGATTAACTCATGTAGAGAATAAACTAGGGTTTAGGTAATGGTTAGGTTTTAGAATAAAAACAAAATGGTTTTGACCTTTTTCAAAGATGCTTGAAGCTTCTAGCAAATAAATAAGAAAGCAACCATTTTGTTTTCATAAAATAAATAAATAAAGTAATGGAAACCCTAACCATTAACTAAACATGGTTTGAAGCAAACACACACCCAAGTTTGCATGTATCATCAAACATGATACAAACTAGTGCACAAAACTATATCATATATACAATGTGCACACCAAGTGAGAAAATCCATCTTAAGTGAAAAAATACTAGTTAATGTAAAATAATATATAAAATATATAATTATACTTTAAATCATTAAATCAACACTTGATTTAATGATCCGGTCATATCGCATATAACCGACTAATATCTAGTGTATCAATGTATCGAATCAACACTTGATTCGGTAACCCAGCTATATCATATATAGCCGTCCAATGATACAAATCGCGAGAATAGAATACAGTATCACATACTGGTATTATTCTCGGTCCCGCACATATCTCATATGCGCTCCTATTTCATTTCGCTTGAGCCAGGAAACTTCTGTGTAGGACTCTAAAGACTCGTCAATACGCCGGCAGCAGGTGATGATCATATCAAACACCCACAAGCCGCAAGCGGTCTGCTAAACGTAACGGCCACCCGGGTATTGAGCGATCAGAAGATCAACGAGCAAGCCCGCTCACACTCCTGTGAATCCAACCAGTAACACTTACCATACAGTCCGGTCTCGTCGTCTGATATGTCGCATATCCCGCCTAGGGGTGGTAAACGTCAGACCCTAGTAGCTCGATAAGTCGTGTCGATATGAGGTCTATAACGGTTTGAGATACTACTGATAACACTTACCAGTAAATCTCAGCAACCCTGGCTAGGGATTTCCGGTTATAGCCAATCGAACACAGCGCAACATTAACTCCCTATACCGGGAGAGACGAATCCCCTCCTATCGCTCATTGCCTCCATGTGATTCGGGACTATACCCAAAAACCACCATTTTGCACGCCCTCTTGGACGTGGTAAGGTGGAAATCAAAGCACAATGGGAATCACACAAGACTCTATGACGATCTCGGGTCTACAGACTAACCTGTACCAGTGTCACCAGAGAACTGCCATCTGACGTAAGGTATAATACCATCTGGGAGTTCTCGGCGAGTCCGTCCAGTGTACCCAGTCTCCACTGAGCACCCGCATATCATCTCTGATGTCAAACACCAATGGATATGGGATCATCCATCACCCATCTGTATGGGTCGAGAAGGTATACGCTAGTCTACACTGGTATATCGATGCCCTGTCTCGATACACCCACGACTAGGGACCTTGAAGGATGTACTTATGGACTACCATATCCCCACTAGTATAATCCGCATCATAGTCCAGGTAGTCAAGTATACATCCTAAGGGCTTTACCAACAAGTAACAGAGAGACAATCAGTGTACACGTTAAGGTAAAGAGCAACCAGATAGCATACTATCATATCGAGCAAGAAAGTCCTCCCTATATATGTCCAAGCATCCACTACAATATACATCCTATGTATAGTAATGGCCTCTAGGGCATACATATAACTAACAATCTCCACTTGCACTAGGGCCATCCGATAGCAGTGGTTGTAGAATCTCATACTCAACCATCCCATAAAAGTCTCTCTCTAGGAAAAGGCCTTTGTGAGTGGATCCGCCGTGTTGTCCTCTGAGTCTACTCTCCTAACCTCGATCACCCTGGGGATCAACTATCTCTATGATCAGGTGATGCTGTCTTAGAATATGTCTGGATCACTGATGGGATGGACGTTCCTTGGCATAAGCCACAACTCCATTGTCATACAATGGGAGGAACTAAGTTCATCTCATGAACAAATATACATCCAGACTGCCTCTTTGGTAGCATCTTAAGTAGCAATGTATCCAGCCTTTATCGTCTAGTATGCCACGGTATCTAGCTTGGAACTCTTCCAACATACCGTCCCTTTACTGAGGATAAAGACAATGCCTGTGACTGACATTCAGTCGTCCTTATCATGCTTGAACCTTTCCAGTGATTCTCCCCATGATCGATTGATACCATCTCACTGCAACTAGTGAGAATTCTAACATCCAATTACTTCTATCTCATAGATCAAAAATCAGGATTTAGGAGGTATCACTTTGATCCTATATGGAGAATCCTTGTGATAAGCGGAGATTGACTGAGCGTAGCATATGAAACTCTTTCCCTATCAAGAGTATGTCATCCACGTACTCTACGAGGATCACCACCATACTCCCTACTACCTTTTTGTATATACAAGGTTCATCTACCATTTTGATGATGTCAAACTCTTTGACTATCTCATCAAAACAGATGTTCCAACTCCGCGATGCCTGATTTAATCTTATAAAGCATCTTGTACACGTTTCCGCTGCTCCCACTGTCTACGAAGCCCTCTGGCTGTGTACTTACAGACGCTCTCTTCTAAAACATTATTTAGAAAAGCTGTCATGACACCCAACCACCAGATATCGTAGTCATGGTATGTAGCCGTGGCAAGTAGGATCTGGATGGACTTAAGCATAGCTACTTAGAAAAGGTTTCAACATAATCCATACCTGGTCAATGATGCAAACCTTTAACAAGTCTAGCTTTGAAAGTCTCAACTTTTCCATGTACACCAAGTAATCTTCTCAAGATATACTTGCTCCTGATGGGGATTTAACCCTTCAGATAAAGCAACCAAAGTCCATACTTTGTTGGTGTATAAGGATTCCATCTCAGATCACTAAGCATCCAGCCATTCTTATAGAGTCTTACTCCTGATGGCCAGCTCGAAACTAGTTGGATCATCATCTCATGATGCAATCCTCGCTTCCACTGTCATAGAGAAACTGAAGTATCTCTCAGGTGGGTGAGGAACCCTACTAGATCGGCGGAGAGGCTGAGGTTCGTTGGTAACTATTGAATCCTTTGGTTTTATCAAATCATCTTTTATAGTTTGTATAGCTGGAACCTTTCCAGTTCAACATTACAGACCATGTCTCGAGGTTGTCCGGATTTTGCTTTTAGACATAGGTCGGTCAACCCCAAATCTTAACTAGCTTAAGACATGGGCTCTTCCCATACCATATCTCATATGGAGTGGTAGGCTGTGATCTGATTCGAACCTAATTTCAATAGGTATGCAGCTTCTCAAGTGCATAACTCCCAAAAGGAAATAGGAAACTCAGTAGTACTCATCATAGAGCACACCATATCACATAGGGTGCTATTGCTCCGCCCCGATATACCATCATGCTATGGTGTATACGGAGGAGTAATGCTGAGAGAGAATCTCATTCTCCTTTAGAATAGTCCAGGAATTCTATGCACAAGTATTCTCCTCCTTGATCTCATCAAAGGACATAATACTTATACCCGTATTGGTTCTCTACTTCTAACTTATCTTCTGTGAATATCTCAAAAGGTTCGGACTTGTGTTTCAACAAGAACATATGTCTGAATCTAAAGAGATCATCAGAGAATGTAATGAAGTACAAAGAACCGGTCTTGGCATGTGTAGACAGGGGACCTTCATACATCATCATGTATCAGTCCCAAGAGTACACTAACTCTTTCTCTGCTTCCAATAAACAGAGCTGTAGTCATCTTATCTTTGTGACATGACCAGCAAGTTTTCACAAGTTGTAAATTCAAACAGATTTAAATATGCATCTATGTGCAACTTAGTTAGTCGGGTCGCATTGATATGACCTAGTCTACAATACCTCAAGAAGGATCCGTTCATTTCTGAACTCTTCCTCTTTTGTGTGTTCCGTGTACTAAGAACTGTAGTTTGATTTAGAACATCAATACTTTTAGATAACGTGCCTGAACCGATCAACTTTTGATATAGAAAATGTTCAAAACATTATCCAACAATACAAAATTTTATCATTTCTTTACTAATAAAGAGACTGATATGATTTTGTATATCAGGTTCGGTATCTAATAACATTCGTTCAGAATCAATGTATTTGGGATACAGGGTGACAGTGACCAACAGACTTGGCTGCAACACTTGCACCGTTTTCTGTCTCATGAAACTTATCACTCGTTCTCAGTTCTCTACCTAGCTGTAGCCCATGTAACGGATTACATTAGCGGGATCCTGATCCGGTATCTAATACCTAGGACGTAGAGGACACTGAGAAACAGTTCTATATAACTAACACACCCGAAGGAGATGCATCATATGCACTTTCTTCGTTTGGGCGGCATAGGAATTCTGGTATTCCCCTATTTCCTGCTCTGTCTTATAACAATTATAAGTTGGAGCGGGACCAACGTTCCCCAGCTCAGTATAAAAAGCGGGTTCGGTCAATACATCCATATTATTATCTTGATTAAGGCATGATATGGTCGCTACCTGTGTTAGTTATATGTATGCCCTGGAGGCCATTACTATACATAGGATGTATATTGTAGTGGATGCTTGGACATATATAGGGAGGACTTTCTTGCTCGACATGATAGTATGCTATCTGCTTGCTCTTTATCTTGACATGTATACTTTCTGTCTCTCTGTTACATGTTGATAAAGCCGTTAGGATGTGTACTCGACTTCCAGGACTATGATGCAGATCATACTAGTGGGGCCTGGGTAGTCCATGAGTACATCCTTCAATGTTCCTAGTCGTAGGAATATCGAGACGGGGCATCGATATTCCAGAGTAGACAAGCGTATATCTTCTCGACCCATGTGATGGGCGATAGATGATCCCATATCCATTGGTGTTTGATATCAGAGATGGTATGCAGGTGCTCAGTGGAGACTGGGTACACTGAACGGACTCGCCGAGAACTCCCAGATGGTATTATACCTCACGTCAGATGGCAGTTCTCAGGTGACACTGGTACAGCTTTGTCTGTTGACCCGAGATCGTCATAGAGTCTTGTGTGTCTCCCACTGTGCTTTGATTTCCACCCTACCACGGCTCTACTAAGTCGTGCAAACAGGTGGTTTTTGGGTACAGTCCCGATTCACATGGAGGCAATGAGCGATAGGAGGGGATTCGTCTCTCCCGGTATTGGGGGTTGATGTTGCGCTATGCTCAACTGGCCATAACAGGAAATCCCTGGCCAGGGTTGCAGTGATATACTGGTAAGAGGTATCAGTAGTTTCACAATTGTTATGGACCTCACGTCGGCATGACTTATCGAACTATTGGGGTCTGACGTTTACCACCCCTAGGCGAGATATGCGACATATCAGACGAACAGACCGGACTGTACGGTAAGTGTTACTGGTTGGATTCACAGGAGTGTGAGCGGGCTTGCTCGTCGATCTTCTGATCGCTCAATACCCGGGTGGCCGTTACGTTTAGCAGACCGCTTGCGGCTTGTAGGTGTTTGATATGATCATCACCTGCTGCCGGCGTATTGACGAGTCTTTAGAGTCCTACACAGAGGTTTCCTGGCACAAACGAAATGAAATAGGAGCGCATATGAGATATGTGCGGGACCGAGAATAATGTGTGTATGTGATACCGTATTCCATTCTCACGATGAATGTATCGATTGGTTGTATGCGATATAACCTAGTTATCGAATCAAGGATTGATTCGATAAGCCGATACATTGGATATTAGTCGGTTATATGCGATATGACCGGATCGTTAAATCAAGTATTGATTTAATGATTTAATGTATAATTATATATTTGATATATTACTTTACATTAACTAGTATTGGTTCACTTTAAATGGATTTTCTCACTTGAAATACACAAGTTGTATATGTGATATATTTTTGTGCACTTGTTTGTATCATGTTTGATGATACATGCAAACTTGGGTTTGTGTAAAGAATTAAACCATGGTTATGTTAATGGTTAGGGTTTTGATTTACTTACTTATTCATTTATTTATTTATTCATTTCTTCATTTGGAATGAAAATGAAATGGTTGCTTCTTTTGTTCTTTTCTTTGAAGCTTCAAGAAGCTTTGACCATTTTGTCTTCATCTCCTAAACCTAACCATTCACCTAACCCTAGTTTATTCTCTACAATTAACCATGGTTGCTATATGATAAGCATCATATTATTTTCTATTTTAAAAATACTTATCATATTCCTTTTCTTCTTCTTCCTCTTCTTCAAAAAGAAGAAAGCTTGCAACCTTTAATGGCAACTTGAGAAAAAGAGTGAGAAATCCAATTCTAAAGTGAACCCACTTCCTATTTCTTCATCCTCTACCACTTGCCAAATAGTATAGGGTTTTTTCTTCACAAGTTTCATGACTTGGTAAAGTTGGAGTTTGATCTTGAGTTGCCTCGATGTAGATCATCTTCGGCATCGAAGTCGACGACCTAGCCCGATCTTTTCTCCGATGAAACCACCGCGAGTGTCTAGGATTCCGATTGGTACAGCGGAGGGACGTCTACACGGAGCTAGAGAGGTGGAGGACCGGATCTACAAAGGTTGTAGCCCCTTTCCTTTAAGTTAAAGTTGTTTACTTGCATCTTGCATCGCTTATCATCTAGTTAACGATCCGTATTAGGGTTTGTAGGCACATAAAAAATTTGAATTGGGCATGTTTGATCACTTGTGAGACCTCATTAGTGTGCCTAGGAACCCTTCAGTGGTATCAGAGCCTAGCTAAAGCCTTAGGCGATGCGTAGACGAAGCTAGAAACCCGATCGAACCCCGAAACCCTAGAATTCAACCCTCTCTGGACATTTTTTTAAAACTGGGTTTTTTCCAGATTAAAAATTCTTAAAAAATTCAGCAGGAAGTTCTAAGAATTATAGTGCAAAACGGAGCTCCTGAATCATCTAAACCGCCGCGGAACAGCGGCAGAAGCCTGGCTTCTGCGGCGGTTCCGCGGCCGTACGGTCGCATTGCCCATTATTTTTTGCACAGTAATTCCTATATTTTGGTGCTGGATTTTCTAGGATTTTTTAAATATCACTCAAGAGTTGAGTTTTCTGGGTTGTATTGGGAGTTCGTAGATTCGATCGGATTATCAAACTTTGTCTGTGTGTTTTTCCGGGTAATTTTAGAATATGTTAAAAAGTTCGACCAGATATAAATACCCACTTTTTCCCCTGCCGGGAAATTTCCAATTGTTGGATATTTCCGTAGTTTAATAACGTTCTAAGTAGTGCAAGTAACGCGATGGACCCTCTAGAAGACAACAAACCTTAACTCGATTATGTGACCGTCTTGAACTTCCCTTTGAACCTTCGAGTTTGGGGCAGTACGGCGTGCCACATGTGAGGCGTTGGCTTGACCCTTCTACGGCTGGACCGTTGGTACTGAGGCATGAACTGGATGTTTTTAAACTTGTTTCACGTGTTGATCTGTTTCGGGAAAACTTGGGTGTTTGATTGTCCGATCGAAAAGTTTACATTTTCTATTTATCTGGAATGTGATACAATAATTGGAATTCACAAGTAGTTATGAGATAACTGAATGAATGTTATAAACATAGCAGTTTAGTCTCACTTGATCGGTTGCCACAGAATTTTGATGCGATCAAAAATCCGTCTCAATCACGTAGCGTACGCGGATACTCGCCGGTAAACTTAATAGATAGCCATGCCCCATAGCCCCGACCAAGTGACTGTAGGAGAACCCCGTCGCCGAAAGCATCCGTTCGGGTGCTCGCGGCAGTGGTGTTCCGCCTTGGTGCACTTCGTCGACGGTATCGGGGGTGCGGCCGCCTACTAAAGTTTGCGACGAGTATTCGATCATGATGTCGGGAATCTTGTTGAATTGCCCGACTAGATATTGAAAAGAGTTTTCGATTTTGAGACTAAAATGCGGGGTTTATAATTGTTAGGCATGCGATGTCTAAGTATTTCATTTGATTAGGCATGCGATGTCTAAAGAGGTTGCGGATTCCAACTGTTGTAGTTTTACACTTTCTTTTCTGTGACCGTAAGTGTCATATGTGATATCGCCGGTTTCGTTGCTATATGTCAACGACAATTGGGATGCGCATATTTACTTACATTGATGACATGTGATGTTATGTGTTGCTGGATATGTTATATTGGATCGTCATGTTTGAATAGCCGGGTTTTTTTATGTGAGATGAGTGTTTTTCATTTTCATTCATGTAAAAACTTGTATGTAATATTCTTTTATTGGGGCACTTCCAGGTTGCAGATGATGTCACCATTTGTATATTATTTACTTTTCCGCATTAGGATAGACCCAAGGAGGGGAGCACAAGTAACTGGGTTCTGGGGTCCAGTGAGAGACCAACTCGAGGAGTCGAGTCCGGGTCTCCTAACCCTAGAATTGGCAGGGTTGCTTGCCGCTCTCATAGGGGTCTAGGGGTGTGGGATTGGCTGTTCATCACGACCGTGGAATCCGTGTTTTATACAGGCTCGATATAAAACACGGACGCCCTAGTATATCCAATATTTCATATGATATTTTCTGCTGCGTTATCTGTGATGTGATCATGTGATTTGTTCAGATAGATATTGTATATAGTATATATGATATATTATATAGACGTTGCTTATGTTTTGCACCCGCACTAGCCCTGCCCCGTTCTGGCGTTAGTTACCTAACCTAACGGTGCAGACGGGACATCGAGGCGAATGCGGATGGCATAAGCGTACGTTATATTTAGCTGTGATGTTTAGGTGGACTTAAATGATGGGATATTCATTAATGAGATTAATGAAAGAAAATAAACCTAATTGATGTTGTGGAATTGAATTTCAAAATAAAACAAGTAGCTACAGTTCTTGCTTTGCATCGCGGTGTTCCTTGAAGAACATCCTTCACCTTATTCGATAAGGAAAGGACCGAGATCCCTTCATCGGGAGTGACTCCTTTAGTAATAACTGGCAGATGCTACACACTCGGTTTGTCTTTTGATTGCTTCTATAGTTTCTGCTTTGCACAGTGAAATATATGATATATCCCGCACCTCATTCGACGAGGAAAGGGCCGACGATCCCTTCACCGGGAGTGACCCCTTTAGCAAAACTAGAAAAGCCTCAAAAACATTCCATTTAAAAACCATTTGATTCCGCAACGAGATCAAGTTCAAAGCGTTAAAGGTTTTCTTAAAAACCATTCGCAACCCTCCGTCATTTTAGGAAGTAGAGTACTTAGTATTCGTGCTACGTTTGTCGACCATAGCCGAGGCGTAGTGTGCGGTAGCTAAGTGATGTCTTCCTACACAGCATATGATGAGATTAGTTAGGACAGTCATGTGGCTTTGTTGACCTTAGCCAAGGGTCATGTGGGTGGGTCTAATTAATCACGAAATGACGGGTAGAACTTGACTAGTATCTATGATTTGTTGACCTTAGCCAAGGTCATAGGTGCTAGGGGTAAAAACCATTATCGGGAGTTTCAAGTGTTGAAATTTGCAATGAGATTGCATACCTTCTATGTGATAGTTGGATCCCGATACCCACTGCGAGTAATTGTTACTCCTGGGAGAGTTTTGCACTTTGCAATTAGCCGATCAAGTAGGTGTCTAGAAAGGTGTCAACGGGGTTACGCCTCTGGGAAAACGAGGTTTACTGTAATTAGGTCCGTGCGAAAGCACGGGGAACCTCCCTCAAAGTACCGACACTGGCCTGGCTGAACGATTGGCGAACTTGTAGAGTGTAATTAATCCCGGCTAGTCTTTCCTTTTAGGGTTTGAAGGAAGATTTGATAAAAACAGTGGGAGCCATCCTGATTAGATAAAATATATAACCAATCTAATCTTGCAAGAGCGCACGCAGAGTGTTTTCTTCTCTCTCTCTCCAGGTAGCGACCATATCACGCCTTAATCAAGATAATAATATGGATGTATTGACCGAACCCGCTTGTTATACTGAGCTGGGGAATATTGGTCCCGCTCCAACTTATAATTGTTATAAGACAGAGCAGGAAATAGGGAAATACCAGAATTCCCATACCGCCCAAACGAAGAAAGTGCATGAGATGCATCTCCTTCGGGTGTGTTCATTACAAAGAACTGTTTCTCAGTATCCTCTGCATCCTGGGTATTTGCTACTGGATCAGGATCCCAGATATGTAATCTGTTACATAGGGCGACAAAAGGGTAGAAAACTGATAACGGGTGATAAGTTTCATGAGACAGAAAACGGGGCAAGTGTTGCAGCCAAGTCTGTTGGTCACTGTCACCCTGTATTACCAGTACATTGATTCTGAACAAATGTTATTAGATACCGAACCTGATATACAAAATCATATCAGTCTCTTTACAAGTAAGGAAATGATAAAATTTTGTATTGTTGGATAATGTTTTGAACATTTCCTATATCAAAAGTTGATCGGTTCAGGCACGTTATCTAAAAGCATTGATGTTCTAAATCAAACTACAGTTCCTAGTATACAGAACACACACAAGAGGAAGAATTCAGAAATGAACGAATCCTTCTTGAGGCATTGTAGACTAGGTCATATCAATGCGACCCGACTGGCTGAAGTTACATTTTAGATGCATATTTAAATCAGTTTGAATTTACATCTTGTGAAACTTGCCAGCCATGTCACAAAGATAAGATGACCATAGCTCTATTTGATGAAAACAGAGAAAGAGTTACTGAACTCTTGGGACTGATACATGATGATGTATGTAAGGTCCCCTGTCTACACATGCCAGGGCCGGTTCTAAGTACTTCACTACATTCTCTGATGATCTCTCAAGATTCAGCCATATGTTCCTGTTGAAACATAAGTCAGAACCTTTTGAGATATTCACAGAATATAAGTTAGAAGTAGAGAACCAATACGGGTATAAGTATTATGTCCTTTGATGTGATCAGGGAGGAGAATACTTGTGCATAGAATTCTTGGACTATTCTAAAGGAGAATGAGATTCTCTCTCAGCATTACTCCTCCGTATACACCATAGCACGATGGTATATCGGGGTGGAGCAATAGCACCCTATGTGATATGGTGTGCTCTATGATGAGTACTACTAAGTTTCCTATTTCCTTTTGGGAGTTATGCACTTGAGAAGCTGCATACCTATTGAATTAGGTTCGAATCAGATCACTGCCTACCACTCCATATAAGATATGGTATGGGAAGAGCCTATCTCTTAAGTAAGTTAAGATTTAGGATTGTCCGGCCTATGTCTAAAGCAAAATCCGGACAAGATCGAGGCAAGGTCAGTTCTGTAGAATTGGAAAGGTTCTAGCTATACAAAACTGCAGCTGATGATTTGACAGAACCAAAGGATTCAATAGTTCCCGACGAACCTCAGCCTCTCCGCCGATCTGGTAGGGTTCCTCATCCGCCTGAGAGATACCTCGGTTTCTCGATGACAGTGGGAGCAAGGAATGCATCATGAGATGATGACCCAACTAGTTTCGAGCAGGCCATCGAGAGTAGAGACTCTGTAAGAATGGCTGGATGCTTAGTGATCTGAGATGGAATCCTTATACACCAACGAAGTATGGACTTTGGTTGCTATATCTGAAGGGTTAAATCCCCATCAGGAGCAAGTATATCTTGAGAAGATTACTTGGTGTAGATGGAAA
The DNA here is from genome assembly GCA_030015575.1 of Agapanthus africanus. Taxonomy (NCBI): domain Eukaryota; kingdom Viridiplantae; phylum Streptophyta; class Magnoliopsida; order Asparagales; family Amaryllidaceae; genus Agapanthus; species Agapanthus africanus. The sequence goes on along the minus strand of CM057347.1, from coordinate 310,698,048 downwards.
AGTTGAGTTTCAAAGCTAGACTTGTTAAAGTTTTTCGTCATCAACCAGGTATGGATAATGATGAAACCTTTCCAGGGACTATGCTTAAGTCCATCCAGATCCTACTTGCCATTGCTACATACCATGACTACGATATCTGGTGGTTGGGTGCCATGACTGCTTTTCTAAAATTATGATTTAGAAGAGAACGTCTATAAGAACACAGCCAGAGAGCTTCGTAAACAGTGGGAGCAGCGGAAACGTGTGCAAGTTGCTTTACAAGATAAAGCAGGCATCGCGGAGTTGGAACGTCTGTTTTGATGTGGTAGTCGAAGTGTTTGACATCATCAAAATGGTAGATGAACCTTGTATGTACAAAAAGGTAGTAGAGAGCAAGGTGGTCATCCTCGTATTGTACGTGGACAACATACTCTTGATAGGAAAGGAGTTTCCTATGCTACGATCGGTCGATCTCCTCTTATCACATAGATTCTCCATATAGGATCAAAATGATACCTCCTAAATCCTGAGTTTTGGATCTATGAGATAGATCTAAATGGATGTTAGGATTCTCATTAGTTGTAGTGAGATGGTATCAATCGATCCTGAGGAGAATCACTGGAAAGGTTCCAGGGTGATAAGGATGACTGAATGTCAGTCGCAGGCATTGTCTTTACCCTCGGCAAAGGGACGGTATGTTGGAAGAGTTCCAAGCTGGATACCATGGCAAACTAGACGATAAAGGCTGGTAACATCGCTATTAAAGATACTACCAAAGAGGCAGTTTGGGTGTATATTGGTCCATGAGATGAACTAGGTTCCTACCATTGTATGACAATGGAAGTGTGGCTTCGGCCCAGGAACCCTGGTCCCATCAGTGACCCAGACATATTCTGAGGCAGCATCACCTGATCATGGAGATAGTTGACCTCCAGGGTGATCGAGGTTGGGGGAGTAGACTTAGAGGACAACACGGCGGATCCACTCACAAAGGCTTTTTCCCAGAGAGAGACTTATATGGGATGGTTGAGTATTTGATACTGCAACCACTGCTATCAGATGGCCCTAGTGCAAGTGGGAGATTGTTAGTTATATGTAGGCCCTAGAGGCCATTACTATACATAGGATGTATATTGTAGTGGATGCTTGGACATATATAGGGAGGACTTTCTTGCTCGACATGATAGTATGCTATCTGCTTGCTCTTTATCTTAACATGTATACTTTCTGTCTCTCTGTTACATGTTGATAAAGCCCTTAGGATGTGTACTCGACTTCCAGGACTATGATGCAGATCATACTAGTGGGGCCTGGGTAGTCCATGAGTACATCCTTCAATGTTCCTAGTCGTGGGAATATCGAGACGGGGCATCGATATTCCAGAGTAGACAAGCGTATATCTTCTCGACCCATGTGATGGGCGATGGATGATCCCATATCCATTGGTGTTTGATATCAGAGATGGTATGCGGGCGCTCAGTGGAGACTGGGTACACTGAACGGACTCGCCGAGAACTCACAGATGGTATTATACCTCACGTCAGATGGCAGTTCTCAGGTGACACTGGTACAGCTTAGTCTGTTGACCCGAGATCGTCATAGAGTCTTGTGTGTCTCCCACTGTGCTTTGATTTCCACCCTACCACGGCTCTACTGAGGCGTGCAAACAGGTGGTTTTTGGGTACAGTCCCGATTCACATGGAGGCAATGAGCGATAGGAGGGGATTCGTCTCTCCCGGTATTGGGGGTTGATGTTGAGCTATGCTCGACTGGCCATAACAGGAAATCCCTGGCCAGGGTTGCAGTGATATACTGGTAAGAGTTATCAGTAGTTTCACGATTGTTATGGACCTCACGTCGGCATGACTTATCGAACTATTGGGGTCTGACGTTTACCACCCCTAGGCGAGATATGCGACATATCAGACGAACAGACCGGATGGTACGGTAAGTGTTACTGGTTGGATTCACAGGAGTGTAAGCGGGCTTGCTCGTCGATCTTCTGATCGCTCAATACCCGGGTGGCCGTTACGTTTAGTAGACCGCTTGCGGCTTGTGGGTGTTTGATATGATCATCACCTGCTGCCGGCGTATTGACGAGTCTTTAGAGTCCTACACAGAGGTTTCCTGGCTCAAGCGAAACGAAATAGGAGCGCATATGAGATATGTGCGGGACCGAGAATAATGCGTGTATGTGATACCGTATTCCATTCTCGCGATGAATGTATCGATTGGTTGTATGCGATATAACCTAGTTATCGAATCAAGGATTGATTCGATAAGCCGATACATTGGATATAAGTCGGTTATATGCGATATGACCGGATCGTTAAATCAAGTATTGATTTAATGATTTAATGTATAATTATATATTTGATATATTACTTTACATTAACTAGTATTGGTTCACTTTAAATGGATTTTCTCACTTGAAATACACAAGTTGTATATGTGATATACTTTTGTGCACTTGTTTGTATCATGTTTGATGATACATGCAAACTTGGGTTTGTGTAAAGAATTAAACCATGGTTATGTTAATGGTTAGGGTTTTGATTTACTTACTTATTCATTTATTTATTTATTCATTTCTTCATTTGGAATGAAAATGAAATGGTTGCTTCTTTTGTTCTTTTCTTTGAAGCTTCAAGAAGCTTTGACCATTTTGTCTTCATCTCCTAAACCTAACCATTCACCTAACCCTAGTTTATTCTCTACACTTAACCATGGTTGCTATATGATAAGTATCTTATTATTTTCTATTTTAAAAATACTTATCATATTCCTTTTCTTCTTCTTCCTCTTCTTCAAAAAGAAGAAAGCTTGCAACCTTTAATGGCAACTTGAGAAAAAGAGTGAGAAATCCAATTCTAAAGTGAACCCACTTCCTATTTCTTCATCCTCTACCACTTGCCAAGTAGTATAGGGTGTTTTCTTCATAAGTTTCATGACTTGGTGAAGTTGGAGTTTGATCTTGAGTTGCCTCGACGTAGATCATCTTCGGCATCGAAGTCGACGACCTAGCCCGATCTTTTCTCCGATGAAACCACCACGAGAGTTTAGGATTCCGATTGGTACAGCGGAAGGACATCTACACGGAGCTAGAGAGGTGGAGGACCGGATCTACAAAGGTTGTAGCCCCTTTCCTTTAAGTTAAAGTTGTTTACTTGCATCTTGCATCGCTTATCATCTAGTTAACGATCTGTATTAGGGTTTGTAGGCACATAAAAAATTTGAATTGGACATGTTTGATCACTTGTGAGACCTCATTAGTGTGTCTAGGAACCCTTCAACCTGGAGAGAGATAGAAGAAAACACTCAGCGTATGCTCTTGCAAGAATAGATTGGTTATTATTTTATCTAATCAGGATGGCTCCCACTGTTTTTATCAAATCTTCCTTCAAACCCTAAAAGGAAAGACTAGCCGGGATTAATTACACGCTACAAGTTCGCCAATCTTTCAGCTAGGCCAGTGTCGGTAGTTTGAGTGAGGTCCCCCGTGCTTTCGCACGAACCTAATTAATGTAAACCTCGTTTTCCCAGAGGCGTAACCTCGTTGACACCTTTCTAGACACCTACTCGATCGGCTAATTGTAATGTGTAAAACTCACCCAGGAGTAACTCTTACTCGCAGCGGGTATCGGGATCCAACTATCTCATAGAAGGTATGCAATCTCATTGCAAATTTCAACACTTGAAATTCCCGATAATTTTGCCCCTAACGTGCTATGACCTTGACGAAAGCCAACAAACCATTGCCCGCTAGTCAAGTTCAACCCGTACATTTCTTAACTGAATTAAACCCACCCGCACGACCCTTGACGAAAGCCAACAAAGCCGCACGACTACCCTAATCCAATCGCATCGTATGCAGCAGATGAGCAGCATATAGCTACCGCACACTACACCTTGACGAAGGCCAACAAATGTAGCACGAATACTATATACAACTTATCTGAAATGACGGAGGGCTACGACAGGTTTTTCTGAAAACCTATTGCGTAATGAACTTGATATCGTTGTAGAATCAAATGATTTTGAAATGGAGTGTTTTTGAGGCTTTTCTAGTTTTGCTAAAGGGGTCACTCCCGGTGAAGGGATCGTCGGCCCTTTCCTCGTCGAATGAGGTGCGGGATATATCATATATATCGCTGTGCATTGCATAAACTATAGAAGCTATCAAAAGACAAACCGAGTGTGTAGCATCTGCCAGTTATTGCTAAAGAGGTCACTCCCGGTGAAGGGATCTCGGCCCTTTCCTCGTCGAATAAGGTGCAGGATATATCATATATACCGCTGTGCAAAGCAAGAACTGTAGCTACCTGTTTTTTGAAAATTCGATTCCACAACATCTTAGGTTTCTTTTCTTTCATTAATCACATTAATGAAGTCCCATTATTTAAGTCACCTAAACATCACAGATAAATACGACGTACACTTATGCCATCCGCATTCGCCTCGATGTCCCCTCGTGCACCGTTAGGTTAGGTGACTAACGGCAGAGCGGGGCAGGGCTAGCGCGGGTGTAAAACATAAGTAACGTCTATATAATATATCATATATACTATATAAAGTATCCATCACAGCATACCAAATTATCACATCACAGATATCGCAGCAGAAGAAACATATGAAACATTGGATATACTAGGACGTCCGTGTTTTCAATACGAGCCAGTATAAAACACGGATTCCACGGTCGCGATGAATAGCCAAACCCACACCCCTAGACCCCTACGAGAGCGGCAAGCAACCCTACCAATTCTAGAGTTAGGAGACCCGGACTCGACTCCTCGAGTTGGTCTACCACTGGACTCCAGAACCCGGTTACTTGTGCTCTCCTCCTTGGGTCTATCCTAGTGCGGAAAAGAAAATAATATACAAAAGGTGACATCTTCCGCAACCTGGAAGTGCCCCAATAAAAGAATATTACATACAGGTTTTTACATGAATGAAAATGAAAAACACTCATCTCACATAAAAAAAACCCGGCTATTCAAACACGATGATCCAATATAACATATCCAGCAATACATAACATCACATGTCATCAACGTAAGTAAATATGCCCATCCCAATTGTCGTTGACATATAGCAACGAAACCGGCGATATCACATATTACACTTACGGTCGCAGAAAAGAAAGTGTAAAACTACAACAGTTGGAATCCGCAACATGCTTAGACATCGCATGCCTAATCAAATGAATTCCTTAGACATCGCATACCCAACAATTATAAACCCCGCATTTTAGTCTCATTATCGAAAACACTTTTCAATATCAAGTCGGGCAATTCAACAAGATTCCCGGCATCCTGATCGAATGCTCGTCGCAAACTTTAGTAGACGGCCGCACCCCCGATACCGTCGATGAAGTGCACCAAGGAGGAACACCGCTACCGCGAGCACCCGAGCGGATGCTTTCGGCGACGGGGTTCTCCTACAGTCACTTGGTCGGGACTAAGGGGTGTAGCTGTCTATTAAGTTTACCCGGCAAATATCCGCGTACGCTACGTGATTGTGACGGACTTTTGATCACATCAAAATTCCGTGGCAACCGATCAAGTGAGACTAAACTGCTATGTTTATAACATTCAAATCAGTTATCTCATAACTACATGCGGATTCCAAATATTGTATCACATTCCAGATAAATAGAAAATGTTAAACTTTCCGATCGAACATTCAAACACCCAAGTTTTCCCGAAACAGCTCAACTCTCGAAATAAGTTCAAAAACATCCATTTCATGCCACAGTACCAACGGTCCAGCCGTAGAAGGGTCAAGCCAACGCCTCACATGTGGCACGCCGTACTGCCCCAAACCCTAAAGTTCAAAGGGCAGTTCAAGACGGTCACATAATCGAGTTAAGGTTTGTTGTCTTCTAGAGGGTCCATCGCGTTACTTGCACTACTTAGAACGTTCTTAAACCACGGAAAAATCCAACACTTGGAAATTTCCCGGCAGGGGAAAAAATGGGTATTTATATCCAGTCGAACTTTTCAACATGTTCTAAAATTAACCGGAAAAACACAGACGAAGTTAAACTTTCCGACCGAAACATCGAGTCCCCAATACAACCCAGAAAACTCAACTCTTGAGTAAATTTTAAAAATTCCCATAAAACACAGCACTACAAGAAACAAATTACTGTGCAAACCACGTGCACTAATTCAACAAAATGGCTGCGGAACCGCCGCACAAACCAGGTTGTGGCCGCGGTTCCATGGCGCTTCTGTCGAGTTAAGTGCACGTGCTGCACAGTAACTCCTACAATTCCCTGCTGAATTTTTCTGGAAATTTTTAATCTGGAAAAATCAACTATTTTAAAAATTGTACGGAGAAGGGGTTGGATTAGGGTTTCGTGTTTCGATCGGACTTAAAACATCGTCTACACTTCGCCTAAAGCTCTAGCTAGGCTCTGATACCATTGTAGGGTTACTAGGCACACTCAAGAGGTTCCACAAGGCATCGATCATGCCAAATACAAAAATTATATGCCGAGAAACCCTAAACTAGATCGATTACTAGAGGTAAAGGCGAAACAACAACAAGTAAACAACTTTACTAGAAAGTGAAAGTGACTACAACCTTTGTAGATCCGGTCCTCTACTTCCTTAGCTCCGTGATGACGTCCCTCCGCTGCGATCATCGGATCCCGGACTCTAGCGATGGTTTCGTCGAAGAAATGATCGGGCTAGGTCGTCGACTTCGATGCCGAAGATAATCTACGTCGAGGCGACTCAAACTCAAGCTCCACCTTCACTAGGTCATAAAACTTGTGAAGATAACACACTCTACTACATGGCAAGTGGTAGAGGATGAAGAAATAGGAAGTGGGTTCACTTTGGATTTGGATTTCTTACTTGGAATCATCACTTGGAAATTTCTAGCAATGGTTTCTTCTCTTCAAGAAGAAGATGAAGAAGAAGAAAAGAAAAGGAATAAAATGAATTATCTCCCAAAATGAAAATCCAAGTGATTCTTATCATAATGCAACCATGGGTGAGATTAACTCATGTAGAGAATAAACTAGGGTTTAGGTAATGGTTAGGTTTTAGAATAAAAACAAAATGGTTTTGACCTTTTTCAAAGATGCTTGAAGCTTCTAGAAAATAAATAAGAAAGCAACCATTTTGTTTTCATAAAATAAATAAATAAAGTAATGGAAACCCTAACCATTAACTAAACATGGTTTGAAGCAAACACACACCCAAGTTTGCATGTATCATCAAACATGATACAAACTAGTGCACAAAACTATATCATATATACAATGTGCACACCAAGTGAGAAAATCCATCTTAAGTGAACAAATACTAGTTAATGTAAAATAATATATCAAATATATAATTATAAATTAAATTATTAAATCAACACTTGATTTAATGATCCGATCATATCGCATATAACCGACTAATTTCTAGTGTATCAATGTATCGAATCAACACTTGATTCGGTAACCCGGCTATATCATATATAACCGTCCAATGATACAAATCGCGAGAATAGAATATAGTATCACATACTGGTATTATTCTCGGTCCCGCACATATCTTATATGCGCTCCTATTTCGTTTCGCTTGAGCCAGGAAACCTCTGTGTAGGACTCTAAAGACTCGTCAATACGCCGGCAGCAGGTGATGATCATATCAAACATCCACAAGCCGCAAGCGGTCTGCTAAACGTAACGGCCACCCGGATATTGAGCGATCAGAAGATCAACGAGCTAGCCCGCTCACACTCCTGTGAATCCAACCAGTAACACTTACCGTACAGTCCGGTCTCGTCGTCTGATATGTCGCATATCTCGCCTAGGGGTGGTAAACGTCAGACCCCAGTAGCTCGATAAGTCGTGTCGATATGAGGCCTATAACAGTTTGAGATACTACTGATAACACTTACCAGTAAATCTCAACAACCCTGGCCAGGGATTTCCGGTTATAGCCAATCGAACACAGCGCAACATCAACTTCCTATACCGGGAGAGACGAATCCCCTCCTATCGCTCATTGCCTCCATGTGATTCGGGACTGTACCCAAAAACCACCGTTTTGCACGCCCTCTTGGACGTGGTAAGGTGGAAATCAAAGCACAGTGGGAATCACACAAGACTCTATGACGATCTCGGGTCTACAAACTAACCTGTACCAGTGTCACCAGAGAACTGCCATCTGACGTAAGGTATAATACCATCTGGGAGTTCTCGGCGAGTCCGTCCAGTGTACCCAGTCTCCACTGAGCACCCGTATATCATCTCTGATGTGAAACACCAATGGATATGGGATCATCCATCGCCCATCTATATGGGTCGAGATGGTATACGCTAGTCTACACTGGTATATCGATGCCCTGTCTCGATACACCCACGACTAGGGACCTTAAAGGATGTACTTATGGACTACCATGTCCCCACTATTATGATCCGCATCATAGTCCAGGTAGTCAAGTATACATCCTAAGGGCTTTACCAACAAGTAACGGAGAGACAATCAGTGTACACGTTAAGGTAAAGAGCAACCAGATAGCATACTATCATGCCGAGCAAGAAAGTCCTCCCTATATATGTCCAAGCATCCACTACAATATACATCCTATGTATAGTAATGGCCTCTAGGGCATAGATATAACTAACAGGAAGATGTCACCGTTGATGTATATTATTTACTTTTCCGCATTAGGATAGACCAAAGGAGGGGAGCACAAGTAACCGAGTTTTAGAGTCCAGTGGGAGACCATCTCGAGGAGTTGGGTCCGGGTCTCCTTACTCTAGGATTGGTAGGATTGCTTGTCGCTCTCGTAGGGGTCTAGGGATGTGGGGTCGGCTATTCATCACGACCGTGGAATCCGTGTTTTATACAGGCTCAAAATAAAACACGGACATCCTAGTATATCCAATATTTCATATGTTGTTTTTTGCTACGTTATCTCTGATGTGATCATGTGATATGTTCAGATAGATACTGTATATAGTATATATGATATATTATATAGACGTTGCTTATGTTTTACACCCACGCTAGCCCTGCCCCGCTCTACCGTTAGTTACCTAACCTAACGGTGCATGACGGGACATCGAGGCGAATGCGGATGGTATAAGCGTACGTTGTATTTATCTGTGATGTTTAGGTGACTTAAATGATGGGACATTCATTAGTGAGATTAATGAAAGAAACTAAACCTAAAAGATGTTGTGGAATCGAATTTCAAAAATTGGGTAGCTCTAGTTATTGCTTTGCATAGCGGTATTCCTTGTAGAATATCCAGCACTTCATTCGACGAGAAAAGAGCCGAGATCCTTTCACCGGGAGTGATCTCTTTAGCAATAACTAGCAGATGCTACAACCCTCGGTTTTGTCTTTTGATTGCTTTTCTAGTTCTTGCTTTACACAGTGATATTGTAAATATCCTGCACCTTATTCGATGAGGAAAGAGCCGGGATCCCTTCACCAGGAGTGACCTCTTTAGCGAAACTAGAAAAAGCCTCAAAAACACTCCATTTAAAATCATTTGATTCTGCAACGAGATCAAGTTCAAAGTGTTAAGGTTTTCTTAAAAACCATCCGCAACCCTCCGTCATTTTAGGAAGTAGAGTGCTTAGTATTCGTGCTGTGTTTGTTGACCTTAGTTAAGGCACAGATGTACGGTAGCTAAGTGATGTCTTCCTACACAGCATATGATGTGATTAGTTAGGACAGTCATGTGACTTTGTTGACCTTAGTTAAGGGTCATGTGGATAGGTCTAATTAATCATGAAATGACGGGTAGAGCTTGACTAGTGCTTATGATTTGTTGACCATAGTTAAGGTCATAAATACTAGGGGTAAAAACCTTTATCGGGAGTTTCAAGTGTTGAAATTTGTAATGAGATTGCATACCTTCTATATAATAGTTGGATCCTGATACCCACTGCGAGTAATTGTTACTCCTGGGAGAGTTTTGCACTTTACAATTAGCCGATCAAGTAGGTGTCTAGAAAGGTGTCAACGGGGTTACGCCCGTGGGAAAACGAGGTTTATTTTAATTAGGTCTGTGCGAAAGTACGGGGAACCTCCCTCAAAATACCGGCACTGGCCTGGCTGAAAGATTGGCGAACTTGTAGGTGTAATTAATCCCGGCTAGTCTTTCCTTTTAAGGTTTGAAGAAAGATTTGATAAAAACAGTGGGAGCCATCCTGATTAGATAAAATATATAACCAATCTAATCTTGCAAGAGCGTACGCAGAGTGTTTTCTTCTCTCTCTCTCCAGGTAGCGACTATGTCACGCCTTAATCAAGATAATAATATGGATGTATTGACCGAACCCGCTTGTTATATTGAGCTGGGGAATGTTGGTCCCGCTCCAACTTATAATTGTTATAAGACCGAGCAGGAAATATGGGATTACCAGGATTCCCATGCCGCCCAAACGAAGAAAATGCATGATGATGCATCTCCTTTGGATGTGTTCATTACAAAGAACTATTTCTCAGTATCCTCTACGTCCTGGGTATTTGATACCGGATCAGGATCCCAGATATGTAATCTGTTACATGGGCTATAGATAGGTAGAGAACTGAGAACGGGTGATAAGTTTTAAGAGTTGAAAACGGTGCAATTGTTGCAGCCAAGGTGTTGGCAGTTATCACCCTGTATTACCAAATACATTGATTCTGAACGAATACTATTAGATACCGAACCTGATATACAACATCATATCAATCTCTTTATTTAGTAAAGAAGGATATAATTTTGTATTGTTGGATAATGTTTTGAACATTTCCTATATCAAGAGTTGATCGGTTCAGGCACGTTATCTAAAAGCATATACATTCTAAATCAAACCACAGTTCCTAACGTACAGAACACAAACAAGAGGAAGAGTTCAGAAATGAACGAATCCTTCTTGAGGTATTGTAGACTAGGTCATATCAATACAACCCGACTAGCTAACTTACATTTAGATGCATATTTAAATCAGTTTAAATTTACATCTTGTGAAACTTACCAGTCATGTCACAAAGATAAGATGACCATAGCTATGTTTACTTGAAACAGAGAAAGGGTCAGTGAACCTTTGGGACTGATACATAGTGATGTATGAAGGGCCCCGGTCTACATATGCCAGGACTGGTTCTTTGTACTTCCTTACATTCACTGATGATCTCTCAAGATTCGGATACATGTTCCTGTTGAAACACAGGTCTGAAGCTTTTGAGAAATTCAAAGAATATAAGTCAGAAGTAGAGAACCAAACTGGATAAGTATTATGTCCTTTGATGTGATCAGGGAAGAGGATACTGAGGCATGGAGATCCTGGACTATTCTAAAGGAGAATGAGATTCTCTCTCAGCATTACTCCTCCGTATACACTACAGCACAACGGTATATCGGGGCGGAGCAATCGCACCCTATATGATATGGTGCGGTCTATGATGAGTACTACTGAGTTACTTGTTTCCTTTTTGGGAGTTATGCACTTGAGAAGCTGCATACCTATTGAATTGGGTTCAAATCAAATCAGTGCCTACCACTCCATATGAGATATGGTATAAGAAGAGCCCACCTCTTAAGCAAGTTAAGATTAGGGGTTGTCCGGCCTATGTCTAAAAGCAAAATACGGACAAGATCGAGGCAAGGTCAGTTCTGTAGAACTGGAAGGAGTTCAAGCTATACAAATTGCAGCTGATGATTTGGTAGAACAAAAGGATTCAATAGTCCTCGACGAACCTTAGCCTCTCCGCCGATCTAGCAGGGTTTTTCATCCGCCTGAGAGATACTTCGGTTTCTCGATGACAGTGGGAGTGAGGATTGCATCATGATATGATGACCCAACTAGTTTCGAGAAGGCCATCAAGAGTGGGGACTCTGTAAGAATGGCTGGATGCTTAGCGATCTTAGATGGAATCCATATACACCAACAAAGTATGGACTTTGGTTGCTATATCTGAAGGGTTAAATCCCCATTAGGAGCAAGTATATCTTGAGAAGATTACTTGGTGTACATGGAAAAGTTGAGACTTTCAAAGCTTGACTTGTTGCAAAGGGTTTTCGTCATTAACCAAGCTTGGATAATAATGAAACCTTTTCTCCAATAGCTATGCTTAAGTCCGTCCGGATCCTGCTTGCCACTGCTACATACCATAACTACGATATCTGGCAGTTGGGTGTCATGACTGCTTTTCTAAATGTTGATTTAGAAGAGAGCGTCTTTAAGTACACAGCCAGAGGGCTTCGTAAACAGTGGGAGCAGCGGAAACGTGTGCAAGATGCTTTATGGGATAAAGCAGGCATCGCGGAGTTGGAAAATCTGTTTTGATGTGGTAGTCAAAGAATTTGACTTCATCAAAATGGTAGATGAACCTTATATATACAAAAAGGTAGTAGAGAGTAAGGTGGTCATCCTCGTGTTGTACGTGGACGACACACTCTTGATAGGAAAAGAGTTTCATATACTACGCACGGTCAATTTCCTCTTATCATAAGGATTCTCCATATAGGATCAAGATGATACCTCCTAAATCATGGGTTTTGGATTTATGAGATAGATCTAAATGGATGTTAGGATTCTCACTAGGTGTAGTGAGATGGTATCAATCGATCCTGGGGAGAATCACTGGATAGATTCCAGGGTGGTAAGGATGACTGAATATCAGTCGCAGGCATTGTTTTTACCCTCAGTGAAAGGACGGTATGTTGGAAGAGTTCCAAGCTAGATACCATGGAAAACCAGACGATAAAGGCTGGATACATCGCAACCAAAGATGCTACCAAAAAGGGAGTCTGGGTGTATATTTGTTCATGAGATGAACTAGGTTCCTACTATTGTGTGACAATGGAGGTGTGGCTTTGGCCCAGGAACCCCGGTCCCATCAATAACCCAGACATATTATAAAGCCAGTATCACCTGATCATGGAGATGGCTGATCTCCAGGGAGATTGAGGTTAGGAGAGTAGACTCAGAGGACAACACGGCGGATCCACTCACGAAGGCCTTTTCCCAGAGAGAGACTTTTATGGGATGGTTGAGTATGAGATACTACAACCACTGCTATATGATGGCCCTAGTGCAAATGGGAGATTGTTAGTTGTATGTATGCCCTAGAGGCCATTATTGTACATGAGATGTATATTATAGTGGATGATGGGACATATATAGGGAGGAATTTCTTGCTCGACATGATAGTACGCTATCTGGTTGCTCTTTATCTTAACATGTATACTTACTGTCTCTCTGTTACATGTTGATAAAGCCCTTAGGATGTGTACTCGACTTCCAGGATTATGATGCAGATCATACTAGTGGGGCCTGGGAAGTCCATGAGTACATCCTTCAATGTTCCTAGTCGTGGGAATATCGAGACGGGGCATCAATATTCCAGAGTAGACTAGCGTATATCTTCTCGACCCATGAGATGGGCGATGGATGATCCCATATCCATTGGTGTTTGACATCAGAGATGGTATGCAGGTGCTCAGTGAAGACTGGGTATACTGAACGGACTCGCCGAGAACTCCCAGATGGTACACTGATATAGCTTAGTCTGTTGACCCGAGATCGATATAGAGTCTTGTGTGTCTCCCACTGTGCTTTGATTTCCACCCTACCACGGCTCTACTGAGTCGTGCAAACAGGTGGTTTTTGGGTACAGTCCCGAGTCATATGGAGGCAATGAGCGATAGGAGGGGATTTGTCTCTCCCGGTATTGGGGGTTGATGTTGCGCTATGTTCGATTGGCCATAACTGGAAATCCTTGGTCAGGCTTGCTGTGATTTACTGGTAGGTGTTATCAATAGTTTCACGACTGTTATGGACCTTACATCGGCATGACTTATCAAGCTACTGGGGTCTGACGTTTACCACCCCTAGGCGAGATATGCGACATATCAGACGAACAGACCGGACTATGCGGTAAGTGTTACTGATTGGATTCGCAGGAGTGTGAGTAGGCTTGCTCGTTGATCTTCTTATCGCTCAATACCCCGGTGGCCGTTACGTTTAGCAGACCTCTTGCGGCTTGTGGGTGAATGATATGATCACCACTTACTGCCGGTGTATTGACGAGTCTTTAGAGTCATACACAGAGGTTTCCTGGCTCAAGCGAAACGAAATAGGAGCGCATATGAGATATGTGCGGGACCGAGAATAATATCAATATGTGATACTATATTCTATTATCGCGATTTGTATCATCGGTCGGTTATATGCGATATAGCCGGGTTACCGAATCATGTGTTGATTCGATATGTTGATACACTAGATATTAGTCGGTTATATGCGATATGAACAGATCATTAAATCAATTGTTGATTTAATGATTTAATGTATAATTATATATTTGATATATTACATTACATTAACTAGTTTTGGTTCACTTAAGATTGTTATTCTCACTTGATGTGCACATGATGTATATGTGATATATGTTTGTGTTCATGATTGTATCATGCTAGATGATACATGCAAACTTGGGTGTGTGTATGACTTACACTATATTTATGATAATGGTTAGGGTTTTTATTTATTTTGTAATTCAAAGTGGTGACTTTCTTTGTCTTAACTTGAAGCTTCATGAAGCTTAAAGCATCTTTGACAAAGTCCACTTACTTTGTTTTAATAAAGATATTTATTAACCAAACTATTAACTTAAACTATGGTTTAGTCTCTACAAAGGTTAGTGGATGATACTAACTCACCCATGGTTGCATTATGATAATTATCTTCACTTGTTTATTCATTCTTTCTTCTTCTTCTTCATCCAAAAGAAGAAAACCTTGCTAGATTTTTTTTAGTGAAGAAACAAAGTGAGAAATCAAAATCTAAAGTGAAACCATTTCCTATTTCATCATCCTCTACTACTTGCCATTTAGTTTAGGGTGTTCTCTTCACAAAGTTTTTGACCAAGTGAAGAGGGAGCTTGAGTTTGAGTCACCTAGACGTAGATCATCTTCGGCCTCGAAGTCAACAAGCTAGCTTGATCATTTCTCCGGGGAAATCCATTCTAGAGTTTAGGACTACGATGATCGCAGCGAAGGGACGTCAACACGTAGCTTTAGAAGTGAAGGACCGGATCTACAAAGGTTGTATTTTCATTCACTTCTCTTTGTAATGTTAGATTACAAGTTTTTGTTACCAAGCTTTCTAGTACGATTCGTAGTTTGATTGCTTAGCACCCCCTTTAGTTTTTGTTGTGGCATGTGTGATTCTTGCAAACCCTAGGCTAGGTGCCGAGGAATCCCAACACCTTATACAGGTCCCCTGGTCGTAGGATTATCGAGACGGGGCATCGATACTCCGGAGTAGACTAGTGTATACGCTTCTCATCCCAGCAGGGGAGATGGTCTGTCCCACGGCCATCAGTACGTCATACTGGAGATAGTATGCAGGTGCTCGTTAGGTTACGAGTATACCGGACAGGACTCGTCGGGAACTGCTGGTTGGTACTATACCTATCGTCAGGTAGCAGTTCCCAGATGACATGAGTACAGCTTAGTCCATTTACTTGACACTGCTGCTTCGCCTCAAGTGTGTTCCCACTGTTCTTAAATTACTACCCTACCACGTCTCTACTAAGTCGTGCAAACAGGTAGTAGTTGGGTGCAGTCCCGAAGCACTTGGAGGCAGTGGCGGTTAGATATGATTCGTCTCTCCCGGTATTGGGGGTTGATACCGCGCTGTGTTTGGAGAGCCATTGTTAGTTGTATGTATGCCCTAGAGGACAGTATTGTACAGATCATGTATATTATATTGGATGCTTGGACATATATAGAGATGAATTTCTTGCTCGATATGATAGTATGCTATCTGGTTGCTCTTTATCTTAACATGTATACTAGTCTCTTTAAACTGTCTTGTAGTTACATGTTGGTAAAGCCCTTAGAATGTGTACTTGACTACCTGGACTATGATGCGGATCATACTAGTGGGGACATGGTAGTCTATAGGTACATCCTTCAAGGTCCCTAGTCGTGGGTGTATCGAGACGGGGCATCGATATACCAGTGTAGACTAGCGTATACGCTTCTCGACCCATGAGATGGGCGATGGATGATCCCATATCCATTGGTGTTTGACATCAGAGATGGTATACGGGTGCTCAGTGGAGACTGGGTACACTGGACGGACTCGCCGATGTTAGTTGCATGTATGCCCTAGAGGCCAGTATTGTACAGATGATGTATATTATATTGGATGCTTGGACATATATAGAGATGACTTTCTTGCTCGATATGATAGTATGCTATCTGGTTACTCTTTATCTTAACATGTACACTTGTCTCTTTAAACTGTCTTATAGTTACATGTTGATAAAGCCCTTAGGATGTGTACTTGACTACCTGGACTATGATGCAGATCATACTAGTGGGGACATGGTAGTCCATAAGTACATCCTTCAAGGTCCCTAGTTGTGGGTGTATCGAGACGGGGCATCGATATACCAGTGTAGACTAGCGTATACGCTTCTCGACCCATGAGATGGGCGATGGATGATCCCATATCCATTGGTGTTTGACATCAGAGATGGTATACGGGTGCTCAGTAGAGACTGGGTACACTGGACGGACTCGCCGAGAACTCCCAGATGGTATTATACCTCACGTCAGATGGCAGTTCTCAGGTGACACTTGTACAGGTTAGTTTGTAGACCCGAGATCGTCATAGAGTCTTGTGTGATTCCCACTGTGCTTTGATCTCCACCTTACCACGTCCATGAGGGCGTGCAAAACGGTGGTCTTTGGGTACAGCCCCGAGTCACATGGAGGCAATGAGCGATAGGAGGGGTTTCGTCTCTCCCGGTATTGGGGGTTGATGTTGCGCTGTGCTTGATTGGCCGTAACAGGGAAGTCCCTGGTCAGGGCTGATCAGAGATTTGCTGGTAAGTGTTACCAGTAGTTTCTCGACCCGTTATGAGCCTCACATCGGCACGACTTATCGGTTATTGGGGTCTGACGTATACCACCCCTAGACTTGATATGCGACATATCAGACGAACAGACCGGACTGTACGGTAAGTGTTACTGGTTGGATTCACAGGCGTGTGAGCGGGCTAGCTCGTCGATCTTCTGATCGCTCAATACCCGGATGGCCGTTACGTTTAGCAGACCGCTTGCGGCTTGTGGGTGCTTGATATGATCATCATCTGCTACCGGCGTATTGACGAGTCTTTAGAGTCCTACACAGAGGTTTCCTGGCTCAAGCGAAACGAAATAGGAGTGCATATGAGATATGTGCAGGACCGAGAATGATGCGTGTATGTGATACCGTATTTCATTCTCGCGATGAATGTTTCGATTGGTTATATGCGATATAACCTAGTTATCGAATCGTAGATTGATTCGATAAGTCGATACATTGGATACTAGTCGGTTATGTGCGACATGACCGGATCATTGAATCAAGTGTTGATTTAATGATTTAATGTATAATTATATATTTGATATATTACTTTGCGTTAACTAGTATTGGTTCACTTTAATAGGATTTTCTCACTTGTAGTTCAAAAGTTGTATATGTGATATACTTTTGTGCACTACAATGTGTCATGTTTGATGATGCATGTAAATTGGTTTTGTGTTAAGACTTAAACCATGGTTATGATAATAGTTAGGGTTTTGATTTATTTACTTATTTATTTATCTATTCTTTTTTTGATAAATAAATAAAAGATAACAAAATGGTTTCTTTCATGAAGCTTGATGAAGCTTCATGAAGCTTTGACTAAAGTGACCATTTTGTCATCATCCTTAACCCTAACCATTCTCACTTGACCATGGTCTATTCTCTACACTTAACCAAGGTTGGAAGATGATAAGTATTCATTTTTATTATTCTTTTAAGAACACTTATCATATTCTAGCTTCATCTTCTTCTTCATCTTCAAAAAGAAAAAGCTTGATGCCATCAATGGCAACTTGAGCTAAAGTGAGAGAAATCCAATTCTAAAGTGAACCCACCTCCTATTTCTTCACCCTCTACCTCTTGCCAAGTTGTTTTGGGTGTTTTCTTCACAAGTTTCACAACTTTGTGAAGTCGGAGCTTGAACTTGTGATGCCTCGACGTAGATCATCTTCGGCACGAAGCCGACGACCTAGTCCGCCCATTTCTCCGATCAAGCCGACGATTGAGTCCGGGATTCGATATGGACAGCGAGAGGACGCCTACGTGGAGCCAAGGAAGTGGATATCCGGATCTATAAAGATTGTAGCTTCTTATCTTTAGTTAAGTTGTTAAGTAGATTCATATATCGCCTAAATTTCTAGTCGACGATCCGTATTAGGGTTTCTCGGCACCCATAAAATTTGAAATTGGCATGGTTGATGCCTTGTGGGACCTCTATAGTGTGCCTAGGAACCCTACAGTGGTATCATGTAGCATCTCAAAAATTAATAATAATAATAAAATACTATTTTTGGGAATTTTTATAATTTAATATTATTTTATTGAATATTTTAATATTTTGGGATTTTTAAATACAAATAAATAGGAAATATTTGAGAAAAATTATGGAAAATTCTAAAATAGGGTATTTTATGGATTTATACCATTTTTAAGTTTTTGTGATTAATTATATGCTAATTTAATGCTTATCGCGATTAAAAATCGCTAATCGGTTTTTAGCAATTTTTGTGCAAAACATGCACACATCACTTTTCACACTTGTGCTACTTTTTATTGCCATGGTTTCTCATTTGGGATTACTATTTATGTGAGAAGGAGTTGAAGGGATAAAGAAAAGAAGAAGAAAATGGGAAAAGATTAAAGAATTGGTAGTGGGTGAGAGAGAGAGGTATGGGCTTCATTTGAACAAAAACCTTAGCCAATTTCCCCTCATTTTCCCTCCCTCTTCTTCCTTCTCCTGCTGCTGCTCCTGCACCTCATTTCCCCCCCTCTTCAAGCTCCAAAACACCTCTAAATCTACACCAAAACCACACACTCATTTCATTAAAAGTGTGCACAATCCCTAGATCTACACTGGGAGCGAAGAAAGCATAGATTTTGGCCACTAGGGGCAACTCAAGAATTTTCTTGAGTTGCCAAATGAGGTAATTTCTGGACCATTAGCTTAATTCTAGCATTTCCTTTAACCCCATGTTAAGATTAAATCGATATTGCGTGATATTATGGACTTGATGAAAACCTAGTTAGGGTTTGAGGAAAAGTGGTGTGGTATTATGAAATTGAGCTCAGTAGAGGTTATACCAACACCCTAGTGCATGAATTGAGACCCTAACCTGAAACCTAAACACAGAATACGGATTTTAGAAACCGATATCGGGGAATTTTATGAAATCTGTGTAGTGTATTTTGAATCTGCTTTTACCCCGAGACTCTGAAAATAATATTGAGTGGACAGTGACATATGTAGGCACCCAGAGAGCTACCACCAAAGCCTTAGCCCCTAATTCCCTTACCCGGCCGCCAATTAATCCCAATCGGCCGCAAATTGCGGCCTGGGTCCCACCATCTTGGCTCGTATTGGTTCTGTAGCTCCTACATGGTTATGTTAGGCCCCTGGTATATATAGATTTGTATAAAGTGACCTAGGGTGAAATCTGGGACATATTTCATGAGTTGCTGTTTGGGATTCGTGTTTCCGTATTCCGTATTTTTAATTCTGCAATTGTGGATTTTGTTTTGCCTCGACTATTTGGCGTTTTTACGACTATATAGAGGGTTTATTGATGGTTTTGAAGGCGTGCCATAGGTTCTCACCTATAGGCCCCTTATCGTATCGTTTTGGATTTCATGTGCCGTTTTAGCTTGGATTTGGTTTTAATTGCGTATATACGATACTTTGCTGTGTAGGTACCCCATGAAGACTTCGGGACGACAAGAAAGCGCATGGCGACGTCGACAAATGAAGACCCAAGGTGAGTAGATTATATCTACGGGGGGAAGTCGGGTGGATGGCGTATAGCACCCCCGCAGTCCGTAGTTAGTATACTATGTATATTAGATATATGATAGTTTATAGTGTGTCGTGGTCTTGTGTTAGATGTATTATGGTTAGTTAGGGTTAGAAGTAACTAGTGTAGTTCCTAGTCGCGAACCCTAGGATAGATTTATACCCACACGCACACACTTCCATATTCCTTATACTTACACTTGGTGGATGATATTTGATGACATTGGAGATGAGTCGATGATATTGGGCCTTGTGCCGCAAGATAGGCGACTTGATATGATTCATATTTGGGATATGGCATGTGATTCTTACGGGCTTGGGATGTGTGTTTACCCCCGCATTCATACTTTATAGATGGTATCAGATGTACTAGACTTAGATCAGTACCCTAGATTATGTGATATGATGATAATGATACCTGAAATTTAATAAGAGGAATGTGATTTGACCCGTACCCAGCTATTGGGATGCCGTACGACGATTTACCGTACGAGTTTTACACAGATGATAGATCCGCACTCATGACTTGAGGAGGTCATATGATATATTGTATCGTACGCGATACTACTGAGGCGGGATCACCGACTATATATATGCATATCGACTCAGATTTAGGTGGTTTCCATACCCCTCCCGATTGACCTGATACTTAGATCAGTAGTTTGCCTAGTAGATGTTAGACTAGACCCGAGTCATACCTATTTCAAAAACTACGAATCAGGATTATCTTAAAGACAAACAAAGGGATTCTACGGATACTTTAAAAGGCGTACCTTTTCTTAAAAACACCGTAGCCCTTATCTTACTAGAAACCCTGATTCGTCTTATTTCAAAAGGCATAACTGCATGATACATACATATTGATATAGTTTCTTCACTGTGGTGTTGATTATTGATTCCCGCATACTCATGCTATTCATATTGCCTGCTTATGTTGCCATCATGCTGTTAGGACACCAGCACCATTATCGATGATGCATATGTTCCACGTACACTCGCTTGCCGGCTCACACACTTCATCATCGATAATTGCCATGTCACTACACTGTGGTATTGCCGCATTCAGTATACGACCATTGCATTGCATACTTTTATACATACTTATTGTACACTTATATTTGTGCACATACTTGTTGCACATACACAGATGATATTCTAGAATTGGGAACCGCAAAATACTCTTTAAAACGGATTCTTTTTAAAAGAGCGGCTTCCCCAATATGTGCATATCACTTTTCCGTATTGCATGATATATCGATATGCCTACATTCTTTTATATGTTGCATACATCGTGTTTTCTGATCATACGCATTGAGATATGTGTTTCCATGATATTTCTGGATTTGGGAACCGTGGCTATTTCAACTAAGGATGTGTATTGTCTTTGAAAAACCGGTTTCCTTGATATGATATTTCAGTGCGTCCACCATGTGTTTTCTCGGTTCTGAGAGTGGCACATGAAACCCGATTCGAGGAGCGGTAGGCACCGTCTGCGGGTACATGGTGGACCCGGTAAGGTACCCCGGGGCAAGAAGACTCGTATATGTTAGACGGTGAGCCTGGCAGGGGAGCACTACCTACCGGTGATAGTATTTGGACTCGGCGGTTATTGTGGGGATACCGACCGGAGTATGTACGTATGATACGGCGAAATTCGAGGGTCGAAGCTGGGCACTCGGGTTTCGAGGGAGCGTATGCTACGTACCTATCAGGGCTAGTCTTGGTGACAGTGCCTGATAGACGAGGATTTACGTGCCGATGCTAGGCACAGGTTTCATGATGTTTTATGATATTTCCATGATTGCTTATATCCTCATATTTCCATGCATATGTTTTACGATATTTACATGCATGAGGCTTATTGTCATTGGGTGACAGGTGGACGGGATCCACACTTATACAGACATTGATCACATATAGACTGGTTTTACATTGCTCATACTTCATATGTATATATATAACAGGGTATGAGGGCGCTGTTATATATACCCTTACACCAATATTAGTGGTATGGGACGCTAATATATGTGTATTGATATTCATTTGATACTTCATCATATTTACTTCATGCAGCATACCTTACATTCATGACATGTTATTACCTGAGTTTTTGGCACTACATACATGTTTAGAGGTTACTTGGCCACCTTATCATGCTTCAGACGTACTCTTGAGGTTTACCTTTTTTTTATTGATCGTATTGGCCTAGGTTTATGTCTTGCTTTCGGTTTCTGCTTGTAGATATTTCTATTCACGAGTTGGCAACTCACCCCCGTTGTGCCACAGTTCTTGCAGGTTTTGCCGTACAGGTTCCATTGCGGTATTTCTGGCACACTACTTCCTTGTGGGTGAATTGCTTTTGGTAGGTGGATTCTTTTGCATCAAGAACCACCATTGTACTTGTATTATTCATTGTATCTAGAATTTCCATCAACCAAAACTTGTATATTGTTTCAGACTTAGACATTAGTGTTGTATTATTTCGACCTTAGAGTCGCGCTTAGTAGTGTTGCGGTTTTTCATGCTTTTGAGCTTTCTTTTTGGGTTTTGATCCTCGCCACTCGGCGTTGTATATTATATTCTTGTGTTGTTGTGACCGTCTTTGACGAAGAGCTAGCTCCCGCTTGGGGATGCCCTTTATTATTGCTTATATATTGCTATTCTTGTTGTACCCCGTTCGGGGCCAGTTTTTACAAAGGAAACTCTGCCGAAATTTTTAGAAAAGACTTTACTTTTTAAATCCATTTTCGGCTTAGTTATTTAAAACCTTGACTTCAAATATGTTTTCCTTACTTCCTAAAAACAAATTTTCATATTTACTCTTAAAATGGTTTTAGATTTCTGGGCTTTTGGCTTACTTGGATCAGATGGAGTCCTATAGACTTCATATGGTTCAAGTGCCAGTCACGTGCTCTTTTCGGGTCGTGACAAAATTGGTATCAGAGCGCTAGGTTAACCTTGGTTCAAGTCTAAGTTTGACTATGTGGAGCCTAGGGCGTCTATATATATACGGAACTTAGGCTTGACCTTACGGAACTTAGAGTTGGTCGAGAGGGGTATTAGACCCGAACTTTCTTCGCGTAGGATGACCCTTGGTTGATGGAACAGGTGACTAAAGTAGAGTGACATACCGTTGGTATGTTCCGCGGCATACTTACGACACGCCACTCCGCTTAAGGAGCCTTAGGATGTACATTTCCCTGCATAGTATTATATTCATTCTTGATCTATCTTCATCGATACTGGTTATGATTTTGCTGCTACGATCACACGGGTAGAGAGAGCTATGGCTAGAGTTGCGTCAGCATGAGCTCATCATGGACGAGGACTGACCAGAGCGTGATTTCAGAGACTTACGATTGCATTGAGAGGCGTCGTCTAGTTGTGTTCTCGCGCCATGAGCGTTGGATGGACCACCCTTATGAGATTTCTCGGACGTGCCATTTGGTACCAGAGGAGCACGCTACTGCTAGAGGCCAGCCAGATGTGATGACCATTGATATATCGCTTATTCAGGTTGATGAGGCGCTGGGTAGCGTACAGACGAATGAGCCAGTTGTTGCTGCAAATGACGAGATATCGCCCAAGATGGTGGAGCTATTGCGGTACAAGATTGTACTTGGAGATATGTTGGAAGGTCGCTAGTCACTTGATGATAGATGACTAGGACATGTGGTTCGTTCGCTTACCGATGCGAGGTCATCAGGTAGATTGCTTCCAGCTAGAGGCGACTTCACGCAGGTTCGTTGAGAGTCGATAGAGACGATCGAATGTCAGAAGCCCATTTTCCAAGTTTAAAGTATACGGAAAGACATGCAGGTGATTCTATGGACCCTCTAGAAGAATGAAACCCTAACTCGACTTAATGACCGTGTGAAAGCCTTTGAACCTTAGGGTTTGCGGCGGTTCCGCGGCGCCATTAGTGAGGCTTGGGTTAGCCCTTCTACGGCTGGACCACCGACGCTGTGGCATGTACTCGATACTATTAAATTGTACCCATGATGTGATCTCTTGGGGGATTATGAGGTTCTGACAAGTCGATCGGATGATTCGACATCATTCGGACATCATGTGATGGGATGCATTGCTTGGGATACTCCAGATACGAGGATAGCGGTTGGAGCACTGTCCATGCAGCCATGATGAGACGAGTCCGGATCAGTCGACATTGACGCAGAGTGAAGAAAGAGTTCGCAAGATATTTCGACGAAATGACGTCCCACTCCGCTGACATCAGGGATGTTATACGCACCCAGAGGCGTGGTATATGGATATATCTTCCAGAAAGAAGCACGATAAGTATGCAGCCATTCCGGAATAAGAATTAGCTTCAGCATTGGACGATGACTTCCGGGCAATTCGGCAGAAGTGAGATTTGAGAGAGACCTCGACAGGACCTTTCTGGAACATTGTACGAGAAGACCTAGACCCAGGAGTGGTCATATTGCACACACCCAGGAGGGCAAGGTTCGGCATCGTTGACGAGATAGTGGACCAGGTTCGGATAAAGGACCTCACCCAGTTGCGTTGTGAGTTGATCGAGGACGGACGAGTATTGAGTTTTCCTCCGTTGATTGCGACGCGTTCCCGAGGACCTTTTCGGCCAGGCATCTTCTACAGAATGATGAAGTTACAGAGTACGCGATTTCGAGTCCGTGCGAGAGACTTCGGATGGATCATAGCTGAGAACTTTGCAGTGCGCAGATAGAGACGTGACGTCGCAAGACGATGATACAGACAAGCGGGACAAGAGGTTCGTGCGAGACGCTGATGAGCTGTCATTACTTCCCATCGAGACCAGAGGTCTGATATGCTTACAGAGGCGTTGGGATGCGACCAATTTCCGAGGAAATGCCGTGCTGAGTACACAGATGTCCATTGAACGAGGAAAGACTATGGAAGAGTACCAGCCTCCGTACGGATCAGCATAGGCAAGATCGGAAGAGACCCTGAGCAGGATTCCTTCCAGGACACTGCTGCAATGATGTTTGCACCCAGGATCAGATGTGTGACGTGCATTCAGAGAGCCAGAGGCCGACGTCAGTGACATACTGCTTTACAAGTGGTCATGAGGATTGACCGAGAGATGACCAGAGAAGTGCCAGAACGGAATCGTCCCCGTTAGCATACCTGACAGGGCCGATGAGCCGATTGATTGGGAGATTGGTAATCCCCAGAGAAGATAAGGACCCAGAGTCAGAGGATGCCAGACCGTGAGCAAGAGGCAAGTAGATATCTTGCGCTGCTAGTATTGGATGCACCGACGGCTTCTTGACCTTGAAGGAGGAACTACCGACGACGGTATCTAGGATTTGTGATTTTGTGATTCGATTATCACGTATCCGTCATTTTGGATTTCGGTATTTTGGGCATTCTGTTTGCATGATTTAGTTTTGATGACTGAGTTTCATGATATTTGTTTCATGCACCCACTAGATATTTATATTTTTGCGCATAGTTATTACTTTTGGGATATTGATTGAGATTTCATGCCTATCGTATGCAGTGATTTGATATACACTTCCAGCATAGTTTTCATGCACCTTTAGTGTTTTGATATACGATTTTGGTGCACGCCAGATGCACTAAATCGGGATTCTTCGTGCATGTCACATGCACCTTCTTTTGCTGTCCGGCACACACGTTGCCTATGACAGATGTTTCGTGCACACCCGTTGCACCTAGATGTTTTGTACACCTGTGACACATATATGGATTTTAATTCCTTGCGCACCAGACGCATAGGATATTCTTATATATATACATTTAGTGGATTGATTTTTAGTAGAGCAGTACACTTTGATGATATTCGCTATGTATTGATGTTTCGGAACCCCGACAAATTCGACTTTTACTGAAATGTTTTTGTATTTGGGGGTTTAAATTTAAAATTCGGGGACCGAATTTCTTTAAGGGGGGAAGATTGTAACATCTCAAAAATTAATAATAATAATAAAATACTATTTTTGGGAATTTTTATAATTTAATATTATTTTATTGAATATTTTAATATTTTGGGATTTTTAAATACAAATAAATAGGAAAAATTTGAGAAAAATTATGGAAAATTCTAAAATAGGGTATTTTATGGATTTATACCATTTTTAAGTTTTTGTGATTAATTATATGCTAATTTAATGCTTATCGCGATTAAAAATCGCTAATCGGTTTTTAGCAATTTTTGTGCAAAACATACACACATCACTTTTCACACTTGTGCTACTTTTTATTGCCATGGTTTCTCATTTGGGATTACTATTTATGTGAGAAGGAGTTGAAGGGATAAAGAAAAGAAGAAGAAAATGGGAAAAGATTAAAGAATTGGTAGTGGGTGAAAGAGAGAGGTATGGGCTTCATTTGACCAAAAACCTTAGCCATTTTCCCCTCATTTTCCCTCCCTCTTCTTCCTTCTCCTGCTGCTGCTCCTGCACCTCATTTCCCCCCCTCTTCAAGCTCCAAAACACCTCTAAATCTACACCAAAACCACACACTCATTTCATTAAAAGTGTGCACAATCCCTAGATCTACACTGGGAGCGAAGAAAGCATGGATTTTGGCCACTAGGGGCAACTCAAGAATTTTCTTGAGTTGCCAAATGAGGTAATTTCTGGACCATTAGCTTAATTCTAGCATTTCCTTTAACCCCATGTTAAGATTAAATCGATATTGCGTGATATTATGGACTTGATGAAAACCTAGTTAGGGTTTGAGGAAAAGTGGTGTGGTATTGTGAAATTGAGCTCAGTAGAGGTTATACCAACACCCTAGTGCATGAATTGAGATCCTAACCTAAAACCTAAACACAGAATACGGATTTTAGAAACTAATATCGGGGAATTTTATGAAATCTGTGTAGTGTATTTTGAATCTGCTCTTACCCCGAGACTCTGAAAATAATATTGAGTGGACTGTGACATGTGTAGGCACCCAGAGAGCTACCACCAAAGCCTTAGCCCCTAATTCCCTTACCCGGCCGCCAATTAATCCCAATCGGCCGCAAATTACGGCCTGGGTCCCACCATCTTGGCTCGTATTGGTTCTGTAGCTCCTACATGGTTATGTTAGGCCCCTGGTATATATAGATTTGTATAAAGTGACCTAGGGTGAAATCTGGGACATATTTCATGAGTTGCTGTTTGGGATTCGTGTTTCCGTATTCCGTATTTTTAATTCTGCAATTGTGGATTTTGTTTTGCCTCGACTATTTGGCGTTTTTACGACTATATAGTGGGTTTATTGATGGTTTTGAAGGCGTGCCATAGGTTCTCACCTATAGGCCCCTTATCGTATCGTTTTGGATTTCATGTGCCGTTTTAGCTTGGATTTGGTTTTAATTGCGTATATACGATACTTTGCTGTGTAGGTACCCCATGAAGACTTCGGGACGACAAGAAAGCGCATGGCGACGTCAACAAATGAAGACCCAAGGTGAGTAGATTATATCTACAGGAGGAAGTCGGGTGGATGGCGTATAGCACCCCCGCAGTCCGTAGTTAGTATACTATGTATATTAGATATATGATAGTTTATAGTGTGTCGTGGTCTTGTGTTAGATGTATTATGGTTAGTTAGGGTTAGAAGTAACTAGTGTAGTTCCTAGTCGCGAACCCTAGGATAGATTTATACCCACACGCACACACTTGCATATTCATTATACTTACACTTGGTGGATGATATTTGATGACATTGGAGATGAGTCGATGATATTGGGCCTTGTGCCGCAAGATAGGCGACTTGATATGATTCATATTTGGGATATGGCATGTGATTCTTACGGGCTTTGGATGTGTGTTTACCCCCGCATTCATACTTTATAGATGGTATCAGATGTACTAGACTTAGATCAGTACCCTAGATTATGTGATATGATGATAATGATACCTGAAATTTAATAAGAGGAATGTGATTTGACCCGTACCCAGCTATTGGGATGCCGTACGACGATTTACCGTACGAGTTTTACACAGATGATAGATCCGCACTCATGACTTGAGGAGGTCATATGATATATTGTATCGTACGCGATACTACTGAGGCGGGATCACCGACTATATATATGCATATCGACTCAGATTTAGGTGGTTTCCATACCCCTCCCGATTGACCTGATACTTAGATCAGTAGTTTGCCTAGTAGATGTTAGACTAGACCCGAGTCATACCTATTTCAAAAACTACGAATCAGGATTATCTTAAAGACAAACAAAGGGATTCTACGGATACTTTAAAAGGCGTACCTTTTCTTAAAAACACCGTAGCCCTTATCTTACTAGAAACCCTGATTCGTCTTATTTCAAAAGGCATAACTGCATGATACATACATATTGATATAGTTTCTTCACTGTGGTGTTGATTATTGATTCCCGCATACTCATGCTATTCATATTGCCTGCTTATGTTGCCATCATGCTGTTAGGACACCAGCACCATTATCGATGATGCATATGTTCCACGTACACTCGCTTGCCGGCTCACACACTTCATCATCGATAATTGCCATGTCACTACACTGTGGTATTGCCGCATTCAGTATACGACCATTGCATTGCATACTTGTATACATACTTATTGTACACTTATATTTGTGCACATACTTGTTGCACATACACAGATGATATTCTAGAATTGGGAACCGCAAAATACTCTTTAAAACGGATTCTTTTTAAAAGAGCGGCTTCCCCAATATGTGCATATCACTTTTCCGTATTGCATGATATATCGATATGCCTACATTCTTTTATATGTTGCATACATCGTGTTTTCTGATCATACGCATTGAGATATGTGTTTCCATGATATTTCTGGATTTGGGAACCGTGGCTATTTCAACTAAGGATGTGTATTGTCTTTGAAAAACCGGTTTCCTTGATATGATATTTCAGTGCGTCCACCATGTGTTTTCTCGGTTCTGAGAGTGGCACATGAAACCCGATTCGAGGAGCGGTAGGCACCGTCTGCGGGTACATGGTGGACCCGGTAAGGTACCCCGGGGCAAGAAGACTCGTATATGTTAGACGGTGAGCCTGGCAGGGGAGCACTACCTACCGGTGATAGTATTTGGACTCGGCGGTTATCGTGGGGATACCGACCGGAGTATGTACGTATGATACGGCGAAATTCGAGGGTCGAAGCTGGGCACTCGGGTTTCGAGGGAGCGTATGCTACGTACCTATCAGGGCTAGTCTTGGTGACAGTGCCTGATAGACGAGGATTTACGTGCCGATGCTAGGCACAGGTTTCATGATGTTTTATGATATTTCCATGATTGCTTATATCCTCATATTTCCATGCATATGTTTTACGATATTTACATGCATGAGGCTTATTGTCATTGGGTGACAGGTGGACGGGATCCACACTTATACAGACATTGATCACATATAGACTGGTTTTACATTGCTCATACTTCATATGTATATATATAACAGGGTATGAGGGCGCTGTTATATATACCCTTACACCAATATTAGTGGTATGGGACGCTAATATATGTGTATTGATATTCATTTGATACTTCATCATATTTACTTCATGCAGCATACCTTACATTCATGACATGTTATTACCTGAGTTTTTGGCACTACATACATGTTTAGAGGTTACTTGGCCACCTTATCATGCTTCAGACGTACTCTTGAGGTTTACCTTTTTTTTATTGATCGTATTGGCCTAGGTTTATGTCTTGCATTCGGTTTCTGCTTGTAGATATTTCTATTCACGAATTGGCAACTCACCTCCGTTGTGCCACAGTTCTTGCAGGTTTTGCCGTACAGGTTCCATTGCGGTATTTCTGGCACACTACTTCCTTGCGGGTGAATTGCTTTTGGTAGGTGGATTCTTTTGCATCAAGAACCACCATTGTACTTGTATTATTCATTGTATCTAGAATTTCCTTCAACCAAAACTTGTATATTGTTTCAGACTTAGACATTAGTGTTGTATTATTTCGACCTTAGAGTCGCGCTTAGTAGTGTTGCGGTTTTTCATGCTTTTGAGCTTTCTTTTTAGGTTTTGATCCTCGCCACTCGGCGTTGTATATTATATTGTTGTGTGGTTGTGACCGTCTTTGACGAAGAGCTAGCTCCCGCTTGGGGATGCCCTTTATTATTGCTTATATATTGCTATTCTTGTTGTACCCCGTTCGGGGCCAGTTTTTACAAAGGAAACTCTACCGAAATTTTTAGAAAAGACTTTACTTTTTAAATCCATTTTCGGCTTAGTTATTTAAAACCTTGACTTCAAACATGTTTTCCTTACTTCCTAAAAACAAATTTTCATATTTACTCTTAAAATGGTTTTAGATTTCTGGGCTTTTGGCTTACTTGGATCAGATGGAGTCCTATAGACTTCATATTGTTCAAGTGCCAGTCACGTGCTCTTTTCGGGTCATGACATATCAGAGCCTAGCTAGAGCCTTAGGCGAAGTCTAGACGACGTTTGAAACCCGAACGAACCCGAAACCCTAAAACCCAAGTGCTCTCTGGACATTTTCTAAAATCTGGGATTTTTCCATATTAAAAATGCTTAAAAAATTCAGCAGGAAAATCTAAGAATTACGATGCAAAATTTATCCCATGAACAGAAAATAGTGCGGCGGAACCGCGGCAGAAGCCTGGCTTCTGCGGCGGTTCCGCGGCAATTTGATGACATCATCACTCCCGTTTTGCACAGTAATTACTATTTTATTATGCTGAATTTTCTGGGAATTTTTAATTGGACTCAAGAGTTGAGTGTTCTGGGGTTGTATTGGGAATCGACGATTCGATCGGATTATCAAATCTTGTCTATATGGCTTTCCGGATAACTTTAGAATATGTTAAAAAGTTCGACCGGATATAAATACCCAACTTTTCCCCTGCCGGAAAATTTCCAAGTATTGGATTTTTCTGTGGTTTAAGGACGTTCTGAGTAGTGCAAGTAACGCGATGGTCCCTCTAGAAGACAACAAACCTTAACTCGATTATGTGACCGTCTTGAACTGCCCTTTGAACCTTCGGGTTTGGGGCAGTACGGCGTGCCACATGTGAGGCGTTGGCTTGACCCTTCTACGGCTGGACCGTTGGTACTGAGGCATGAAGTGAATGTCTTTGAACCTATTTCATGTGTTCAACGGTTTCGGGAAAACTTGGGTGTTCGAATGTTCGATCGGAAAGTTTAATATATTCTATTTATCCGGAATGGGATACAATAATTGGAATTCACAAACAGTTATGAGATAACTGAATGAATGTTATAAATCTAGCGGTTTAGTCTCATTTGATATTGAAAAGAGTTTTCGATAATGGGACTAAAATGCGGGGTTTATAACTGTTAGGCATGTGATGTCTAAGTATTTCATTTGATTAGGCATGTGATGTCTAAAAGGGTTGCGGATTCCAACTGTTGTAGTTTTACACTTTCTTTTCTGTGACCGTAAGTGTAATATGTGATATCGCCGGTTTCGTTGCTATATGTCAACGACAATTGGGATGCGCATATTTACTTACGTTGATGACATGTGATGTTGTGTGTTGCTGGATATGTTATATTGGATTGTCGTGTTTGAATAGCCGGGGGTTTTTATATGAGATGAGTGTTTTTCATTTTCATTCATGTAAAAACTTGTATGTAATATTCTTTTATTTGGGGCACTTCCAGGTTGCGGAAGATGTCACCTTTTTTATATTATTTACTTTTCCGCATTAGGATAGACCCAAGGAGGGGAGCACAAGTAACCGGGTTCTAGGGTTCAGTGGGAGACCATCTCGAGGAGTCGAGTCCGGGTCTTCTAACCCTAGAATTGGCAGGGTTGCTTGCCGCTCTCGTAGGGGTCTAGGGGTGTGGGATTGGCTATTCATCACGACCGTGGAATCCGTGTTTTATACTGGCTCGTATTGAAAACACGGACGTCCTAGTATATCCAATGTTTCATATGTTCCTTCTGCTGCGTTATCTGTGATGTGATCATGTGATGTTCTGTGATAGATACTTTATATAGTATATATGATATATTATATAGACGTTACTTATGTTTTGCACCCGCACTAGCCCTGCCCTGCTCTGTCGTTAGTTACCTAACCTAATGGTGCACGAGGGGACATCAAGGCGAATGCGGATGGCATAAGTGTACGTCGTATTTATCTGTGATGTTTAGGTATTTAAATGATGGGACTTCATTAATGTGATTAATGAAAGAAAAGAAACCTAAGATGTTGTAGAATCAAATTTTAAATAAAAACATGTAGCTACAGTTCTTGCTTTGCACAGCGGTATATGTGATATATCCTGCACCTTATTCGATGAGGAAAGGACCGAGATCCCTTCACCGGGAGTGACTCCTTTAGCAATAACTGGCAGATGCTACACACTCGGTTTGTTTTTGATAGCTTCTATAGTTTCTGCTTTGCACAGTGATATATATGATATATCCTGCACCTCATTCAACGAGGAAAGGGCCGACGATCCCTTCACCGGGAGTGACCCCTTTAGCAAAACTAGAAAAGCCTCAAAATCACTCCATTTCAAAACTTCATTTGATTCTACAACGATATCAAGTTCATTACGCAATAGGTTTTCAGAAAAACCTGTCGTAGCCCTCCGTCATTTCAGATAAGTACTAGTTAGTATTCGTGCTGCGGTTGTTTGGCATGCGTCAAGGCGTAGTGTACGGTAGCTAACTAGTGCTTATCTGCTAGCATACGATACGATTGGATTAGGGTATTCGCACGGCGTTGTTTGGCATGCGTCAAGGGTCGTGCGGGTGGGTTTAATTCAATCAAGAAATGTATGGGTTGAACTTGACTAGCGGACTATGGGTTGTTTGGCATGCGTCAAGGTCATAGCACGCTAGGGGCAAAATATTATCGGGAATTTCAACTGTTGAAATTTGCAATGAGATTGCATACCTTCTATGAGATAGTTGGATCCCGATACCCACTGCGAGTAAGAGTTACTCCTGGGAGAGTTTTACACATTACAATTAGCCGATCAAGTAGGTGTCTAGAAAGGTGTCAACGGGGTTACGCCTCTGGGAAAATGAGGTTTTACATTAATTAGGTTCGTGCGAAAGCACGGGGGACCTCCCTCAAAGTACCGACACTGGCCTGGCTGAAAGATCGACGAAGTTGTAGGGTGTAATTAATCCCAGCTAGTCTTTCCTTTAGGGTTTGAAGGAAGATTTGATAAAAACCAGTGGGAGCCATCCTGATTAGATAAGATAATAACCAATCTGATCTTGCAAGAGCATACGCTAAAGTGTTTTCTTCTCTCTCTCTCCAGGTAGCGACTATTTCATGCCCTAATAAAGATAATAATATGGATGTATTGACCGAACCCGCATGTTATTCTGTGCTGGGGAACGTTGGTTCCGTTCTTTCTTATAAGAGTTATAGGAATGAACAGGATATAGGGGAATACCAGGATTCCCATGCCACCCGATTGAAGAAAGTACATGATGATGCATTTTCTTCAGGTGTGTTCGTTACAGAGAACTGTTTCTCCATTTGCCCTACGTCCTAGGTATTAGATACCGGATCAGGATCCCATATATATAATCAGTTACATGGGCTTCGGAAAGGTAGAGAACTTGGAGAAGGTGATAAAGACATTAGAGTTGGAAATGGTGCAATTGTTGCAGCTAAGACTGTCGGGGAATATCACCTTGAATTACCAACTGGTAATACATTGGTTCTGAACGAATGCTATTACATGCCGAACCTGATATGCAACATTATATCGGTTTCTTTATTGAGTAAAGAGGGATATAATTTTGTATTACAGGATAATGTTATAACATTTTCCGTAACCAAAAGTTGGTTGGATCAGGCACGTTGTGCAATGGCATTTATGTTCTAAACCAATCAACAGTTCTGAGCATAACAAACACACACAAGAGGAAGAGTTCAGAACTGAACGAATCCTTCTTGTGGCATTGTAGACTGGGTCACATCAATGTGACACGACTGGCTAAGTTGCATAAGGATGGATATTTAAATCCATTTGAATTTTCATCTTATGACACTTGCCAGTCATGTCTCAAAGGCCAGATGACCAAAACTCCGTTTACGGGACACGGAGAAAGAGTTACCGAACTCTTGGGACTGATACATAGTGATGTATGCGGTCCCATGTCTACACATGCCAGGGATGGTTTTTCGTACTTCATTACATTCACTGACGATCTCTCTAGATTCGGATATGTGTTCCTGATGAAACACAAATCAGAAGCTTTTGAGAAATTTAGAGAATATAAACAAGAAGTTGAGAACCAAACCGGAAAAAGTATTAAAATCCTTCGATCTGATCGAGGAGGTGAATACTTGAGCAATAAATTCCTGGACTTCCTAAAAGAGAATGGGATTCTCTCTCAGCTGACTCCTCCGTATACACCACAGCACAACGGTGTATCAGAACGGAGAAACCGCACCCTATTAGATATGGTGCGCTCAATGATGAGTACAGCTGAGTTACCTATTTCCTTC
The DNA here is from genome assembly GCA_030015575.1 of Agapanthus africanus. NCBI lineage: Eukaryota > Viridiplantae > Streptophyta > Magnoliopsida > Asparagales > Amaryllidaceae > Agapanthus > Agapanthus africanus. The sequence continues at coordinate 310,663,725 of CM057347.1, read as the reverse complement.
TGGGGATATGCGCTTGAGACAGCCATGGACCTATTGAATAGAGTTCCTACCAAATCAGTGCCTACCACTCCATATGAGATATGGAAAGGGAAGAGACCACATCTTAATTATATTAAGATATGGGGTTGTCCAGCCTATGTCAAAAGACAAAATCCGGACAAACTCGAGGCAAGATCTGTCTTATGTAAATTTGTAGGATATCCCAAAAATTCACAAGGGTATATCTTCTACCACCCCGAGGAACAAAATGTGTTTGTTTCTCGACATGCCACTTTCTTAGAAAAAAGTTTTCTTATGAAACAAATAAGTGGCATTGAGGTAGAACTGGAAGAGGTTCCAGCAATACAGACTACAACAGAAGATTTGGTTGAACCAGAGGATTCAGTAGTTCCCGATGAACCCCAGCCTCTCCGCCGATCTAGTAGGGTTCCTCGCCAACCTGAGAGATACTACGGTTTTCTCATGGATGGTGGGAGCGAGGATTGCATCATGGAGGATGATGACCCAACTAGCTTCGAGCAGGCCATCACGAGAAGGGACTCAGTGAAATGGCTGGATGCTATGCGGTCCGAGATGGAATCCATGTACACCAACAAAGTATGGACTTTGGAAGTTGCTCCTGAAGGGGTAAAACCCATCGGGAGCAAGTGGATCTTCAAGAAGAAACTTGGTGTAGATGGGAAAGTGGAGACTTTCCAAGCTAGACTTGTAGCAAAGGGTTTTCGTCAAAGACCAGGTGTGGACTATGACGAAACTTTTTCTCCAGTGGCTATGCTTAAATCCATCCGGATCATGCTTGCCATCGCTACATACCATGATTACGAAATCTGGCAAATGGATGTTAAGACCACCTTTCTAAATGGTGATTTAGAAGAGTGCGTGTACATGACTCAGCCAGAGGGCTTCGTAGACAGTGGGAGCAGCGGCAAGGTGTGCAAGCTGTTTAAATCCATTTATGGATTAAAGCAAGCATCGCGGAGTTGGAACATCTGCTTTGATATCGTTATCAAAGAGTTTGATTTCGTCAAAAACCCAGATGAACCTTGTATTTATAAGAAGGTGGCAGGGAGTAAGGTTGTCTTCCTCGTATTGTACGTGGACGACATACTCTTGATAGGAAATGATATTCCTATGCTGCAATCGGTCAAGCTCTTCTTATCACAAAGATTCTCAATGAAAGATCTTGGTGATGCCTCCTGCATATTGGGAATCAGGATCTATAGAGATAGATCCAAACGGATATTGGGATTGTCCCAATCCAGGTACATTGACACCATACTAAAGAGGTTTAGTATGGAAGAATCCAAGCGTGGGAACTTGCCCACGATCTCTGGAGTCACTCTCTCCAAAGAGATGTCTCCCAAGACTGATTTGGAGAGAGCTCGCATGTAAGGGATACCTTATGCTTCGGCTGTAGGCTCTATCATGTATGCGATGCTATGTACCAGACCCGATGTAGCATACTCACTAAGTGTAGTGAGCAGGTATCAAGCTGGTCCTGGAGAGAGTCACTGGACAGCTGTGAAGAGCATTCTCAAGTACTTACGAAGGACTAAAGAGATGCTCTTGGTGTATGGTAACGGAGAACTCCAAGTGGAGTCCTTTACCGATTCGAGCTTCCAGAGTGATAACGACAACTCTAAGTCGCAGTCGGGTTTTGTCTTTACCCTTTACGGAGGGACGGTTAGCTGGAAGAGTTCCAAGCAAGAAACCGTGGCAGACTCAACGTTGGAGGCTGAATACCTCGCTGCCAACGATGCTGCCAAAGAGGCTGTCTTGATCAAGAAGTTCATCACTGAACTTGGAGTGGTTCCATCCATTGAGCATCCAATACCTTTGTATTGCGATAACAATGGAGCGGTGGCTTTGGCCAAGGAACCCAGGTCCCATCAGCGATCCAGGCATATTCTGAGGCGGTATCACCTGATCCGGGAGATAGTTGATCGCCGGGAGATCGAGGTCAGGAGAGTTGACACGAAGAACAACACGGCGGATCCACTCACGAAGGCCATTCCCCAGATACAGTTTGAGAGACTCTTCGGGATGCTCGGTATGCGATACTACAGCAGCTGGCCCTAGTGCAAGTGGGAGATTGTTAGTTGTATGTATGCCCTAGAGGCCAGTATTGTACAGATGATGTATATTATATTGGATGCTTGGACATATATAGAGATGACTTTCTTGCTCGATATGATAGTATGCTATCTGGTTACTCTTTATCTTAACATGTACACTTGTCTCTTTAAACTATCTTATAGTTACATGTTGATAAAGCCCTTAGGATGTGTACTTGACTACCTGGACTATGATGCAGATCATACTAGTGGGGAAATGGTAGTCCATAAGTACATCCTTCAAGGTCCCTAGTCGTGGGTGTATCGAGACGGGGCATCGATATACCAGTGTAGACTAGCGTATACGCTTCTCGACCCATGAGATGGGCGATGGATGATCCCATATCCATTGGTGTTTGACATCAGAGATGGTATACGGGTGCTCAGTGGAGACTGGGTACACTGGACGGACTCGCCGAGAACTCCCAGATGGTATTATACCTCACGTCAGATGGCAGTTCTCAGGTGACACTTGTACAGGTTAGTCTGTAGACCCGAGATCGTCATAGAGTCTTGTGTGATTCCCACTGTGCTTTGATCTCCACCTTACCACGTCCATGAGGGCGTGCAAAACGGTGGTCTTTGGGTACAGTCCTGAGTCACATGGAGGCAATGAGCGATAGGAGGGGTTTCGTCTCTCCCGGTATTGGGGGTTGATGTTGTGCTGTGCTTGATTGGCCGTAACAGGGAAGTCCCTGGCCAGGCTGATCAGAGATTTGCTGGTAAGTGTTACCAGTAGTTTCTCGACCCGTTATGAGCCTCACATCGGCACGACTTATCAGTTATTGGGGTCTGACGTATACCACCCCTAGACTTGATATGCGACATATCAGACGAACAGACCGGACTGTACGGTAAGTGTTACTGGTTGGATTCAAAGGAGTGTGAGCGGGCTAGCTCGTCGATCTTCTGATCGCTCAATACCCGGATGGCCGTTACGTTTAGCAGACCGCTTGCGGCTTGTGGGTGCTTGATATGATCATCATCTGCTACCGGCGTATTGACGAGTCTTAAGAGTCCTACACAGAGGTTTCCTGGCTCAAGCGAAACGAAATAGGAGTGCATATGAGATATGTGCAGGACCGAGAATGATGCGTGTATGTGATACCGTATTTCATTCTCGCGATGAATGTTTCGATTGGTTATATGCGATATAACCTAGTTATCGAATTGTAGATTGATTCGATAAGTCGATACATTGGATACTAGTCGGTTATGTGCGACATGACCGGATCATTGAATCAAGTGTTGATTTAATGATTTAATGTATAATTATATATTTGATATATTACTTTGCATTAACTAGTATTGGTTCACTTTAATAGGATTTTCTCACTTGTAGTTCACAAGTTGTATATGTGATATACTTTTGTGCACTACAATGTGTCATGTTTGATGATGCATGTAAATTGGTTTTGTGTTAAGACTTAAACCATGGTTATGATAATAGTTAGGGTTTTGATTTATTTACTTATTTATTTATCTATTCTTTTTTTGATAAATAAATAAAAGATAACAAAATGGTTTCTTTCATGAAGCTTGATGAAGCTTCATGAAGCTTTGACTAAAGTGACCATTTTGTCATCATCCTTAATCCTAACCATTCTCACTTGACCATGGTCTATTCTCTACACTTAACCAAGGTTGGAAGATGATAAGTATTCATTTTTATTAATCTTTTAAGAACACTTTTCATATTCTAGCTTCATCTTCTTCTTCATCTTCAAAAAGAAAAAGCTTGATGCCATCAATGGCAACTTGAGCTAAAGTGAGAGAAATCCAATTCTAAAGTGAACCCACCTCCTATTTCTTCACCCTCTACCTCTTGCCAAGTTGTTTTGGGTGTTTTCTTCACAAGTTTCATAACTTTGTGAAGTCGGAGCTTGAACTTGTGATGCCTCGACGTAGATCATCTTCGGCACGAAGCCGACGACCTAGTCCGCCCATTTCTCCGATCAAGCCGACGATTGAGTCCGGGATTCGATATGGACAGCGAGAGGATGCCTACGTGGAGCCAAGGAAGTGGATATCCGGATCTACAAAGGTTGTAGCTTCTTATCTTTAGTTAAGTTGTTAACTAGATTCATATATTGCCTAAATTTCTAGTCGACGATCCGTATTAGGTTTCTCGGCACCCATAAAATTTGAAATTGGCATGGTTGATGCCTTGTGAGACCTCTATAGTGTGCCTAGGAACCCTACAGCTGAGAACTCCCAGATGGTATTATACCTCACGTCAGATGGCAGTTCTCAGGTGACACTTGTGCAGGTTAGTCTGTAGACCCGAGATCGTCATAGAGTCTTGTGTGATTCCCACTGTGCTTTGATCTCCACCTTACCACGTCCATGAGGGCGTGCAAAATGGTGGTCTTTGGGTACAGTCCCGAGTCACATGGAGGCAATGAGCGATAGGAGGGGTTTCGTCTCTCCCGGTATTGGGGGTTGATGTTGTGCTGTGCTCGATTGGCCGTAACAGGGAAGTCCCTGGCCAGGGCTGATCAGAGATTTGCTGGTAAGTGTTACCAGTAGTTTCTCGACCCGTTATGAGCCTCACATCGGCACGACTTATCGGTTATTGGGGTCTGACGTTTACCACCCCTAGACTTGATATGCGACATATCAGACGAACAGACCGGACTGTACGGTAAGTGTTACTGGTTGGATTCACAGGAGTGTGAGCGGGCTAGCTCGTCGATCTTCTGATCACTCAATACCCGGGTGGATGTTACGTTTAGCAGACCGCTTGCGGCTTATGGGTGATTGATATGATCATCATCTGCTGCCGGCGTATTGACGAGTCTTTAGAGTCCTACACAGAGGTTTCCTGGCTCAAGCGAAACGAAATAGGGGCGCATATGAGATATGTGCGGGACCGAGAATGATGCGAGTATGTGATACCGTATTTCATTCTCGCGATGAATGTATCGATTGGTTATATGCGATATAACCTAGATATCGAATCAAGGATTGATTCGATAAGCCGATACATAGGATACTAGTCGGTTATATGCGATATGACCGGATCATTGAATCAAGTGTTGATTTAATAATCTAATGTATAATTATATATTTGATATATTACTTTGCATTAACTAGTATTGGTTCACTTTAAAAGGTTTTTCTCACTTGAAGTTCACAAGTTGTATATGTGATATACTTTTGTGCACTTGATTGTATCATGTTTGATGATGCATGCTCACTTGGGTTTGTGTAAAGAATTATACCATGGTTAAGTTAATGATTAGGGTTTTGTTTATTTGATTTACTTATTTATTTATTTATTTATTTTCATTTATATTTGGAAAAGAAATGAAATGGTGGCTCATTTTGGACTTTCTTTTGAAGCTTCATGAAGCTTTGAATGGTTTGACCATTTTGTCTCTTTTCTTAACCCTAACCATTCACTTGAACCATAGTTGATTCTCTACACAAGTTATCTTGACCATGGTTGCTATATGATAAGTATAATCTATTTTCTATTTGATTGATTATTCTTATCATAATCATCTTCATCTTCTTCTTCTTCTTGACATAAAGAAAAGCTTGCTACCAACAATGGCAACTTGAGCAAAAGTGTGAGAAATCCAATTCTAAAGTGAACCCACCTCCTATTTCTTCACCCTCTACCTCTTGCCAAGTAGTATAGGGTGTTTCCTTCACAAGTTTCACAACTTGGTGAAGTTGGAGCTTGATCTTGTGTAACCTCAACGTAGATCATCTTCGGCATCGTAGCCGACGACTAGTCCGCTCATTTCTCCGATGAAGCCGATGCAAGAGTCCGGGATTCGAGATGGACAGCGAGGGGATGACTACGTGGAGCACAGGAAGTGGATAACCGGATCTTCAAAGGTTGTAGCTTCCTTCTCTTAGTTAAGATGTTAACTAGTTTCTCTTTTCGCCTAAAATTCTAGTCGACGATCCGTATTAGGGTTTCTCGGCACTCATAAAATTTGAAATTGGCATGGTTGATGCCTTGTGAGACCTCATTAGCGTGCCTAGGAACCCTACAGCCATTACGCAAAGTGCCTGGCCAGGGCAAGTGAGATTTACTGGTAGGTACTCCAATAGTTTCTCAGGGTGTAATGGGCTACACTCCGACACGACTTATACCGCTATTAAGGGGTCTGACGTTTACCGCCCCCTAGGCTCGATATGCGATACTCTTAGACGAACAGACCAGACTGTACGGAGATTGTCACATTCAGGCTCAGTAGGAGTTCGGATAGGTTTCCTCATCGGCCTTCTTATCGACATCTACCTGGGGACCGTTACGTACAGCTAGTACCGCTTGCGGCCTGTCGTTAAACCCACTGGCAGCGTAGTGTCGAGTCTTTAGAGTCCCACATAGAGAGTTTCCCAGCTTCGGGTGAAACGAGTAGAGGTCGTATGGTTTTACGACAGGGTTTGATCATATACGTGTACTTGTGCGCGTGTGGTGTTCGAGCGGACAATATTAGTGGACTTTGGTTTAAGCCAGATCCTAGTATTTGATTATTGGATTAGTTTCGTCTCATTGTATTCGTGTTTCTCGGAACACGGATGCGGGTATGTATATACGGATGAGAGGGGATGAAGAAGGAGACATATCATTAGAGTTTTGACCATTGACTTGGTCAAAGCAAATATGAGAAAAGAAAAAGTATTTGTTATTTTGATAAATGATAATCTTTTTTTGTCATGGCTACTTGGTTGACCATTTGACTTGGCTTGACTTGTTGACTATAGATATTTTGATGAGATATTTTTGGCCTAGATATTTTCATGAGATATTTACTTGCCATGACAAATGGTCATATATAAGCTATCCATTACAATATTTTATTATCATTATCAAAAACACATTCTCTCTCCTAAGCTTGCTCTCTTCTTCTTCCTCTCTAACCCTAGTGTCTCATGAGTTGAGAATCAAGGGTTTATTGAGATAAGCTACTCATAATCACACTCTACTCTTTCTAGGTCACTTAGTCTAGCACCTTAAGTGATGCCTCATCTTGGAGGTTTACCTCAAGGTTGGAACTTTTGGGTGGATCTTCTTCGACTTCGAAAAGCCTATGAGGAGGCGCATCCATCATCATTTCAAGGAGCTCACATCAAAGAGGAGAAGAAGGACTTGTAGCTTGAGGTATAATCATCTTACCTAGTAGATACTGTAAGTCCATGTCACGCACCCCACGAACTTGCGGGGAGGCGGAATATATGAAAAATGATTATCAAAGCTTCGTAACACAAACTTGAGCGCATGAATCGTTATCTAAACCATTGCTAACTATCTACTAGAGGTTTAACTACTCAGATAAGAAGTTATACCTCACGTTACTTGTCCTTCGGGTCTTCATCGCGGTCCTCCACTCCTCGTAGGCTCCTTAGAACATCGGCACCTCAACGGCCTCCTCGAATCAAAGACGATCCACCCGAGAGCTCCTACGCCAAGCTTTATCTCTAACTTGAGATAACTAGGTTGCTTAAAGTGCTAATCTAAGCTACCTAGGGGATATAGAGTGAGGTTATGGATGTATTAGTCTAGCTAACCCTTGATCTCAACTCATGAGAAGTTATGGTTAGGGTTTGAAGAGAGAGTGAGCTTGAGGAGAGAGAAGGTGAAGATGAGAATGAAATGAGATAATGATGTTATCATAATATATATGAAGCATTATTATTTATCCAAAAATCAAATAAAAGAATTATCAACCATGCTTCATAAATATCTATGAGTGATTCATCTCCATGAGTCATTAAGCATTTATGATGCATTTAATGACTTGGATGAATCACACAAATGAGTCACTAATCTCATTTAATGCATTGCCACCTTAACCCCTTAGTCACCACTCTTATAGAAGCTTCCCGACAAATTACGAGAATACCCCGCCAATCCGTGAAAACACGGAAAAACTTTAGGCTGTATAAATCCAATAACCTGATACTAGAATCTGGCTTAAACCAAAGCCGGCTAGTAAAAACTGTCCGAAAAGTCGTACGTGCGAAAACACACGTACACGTCCGAACCCTTATCGTAAAACCATACGACCTCTATATCGTTTCGCCTGGAGCAGGGAAACTCTCTGTGTGGGTCTCTAAAGACTCGACACTACGCTGGCAGTGGGTTTAACAACAGACCGCAAGCGGCACTAGCTGTACGTAACGGTCCCCAGGTAGATGTCGATAAGAAGGCCGATGAGGAAAATCATCCGTACTCCCACTGAGCCTGATGTGACAATCTCCATACAGTCCGGTCTGTTCGTCTAAGACCATCGCATATCAAGCCTAGGGGGCGGCAAGCGTCAGTCCTCTAATAACTGTATAAGTCGTGTCGGAGCGAAGCCCATTACACCCTGAGAAGCTACTGGAACCTACCAGTATATCTCGCTTGCCCTGGCCAGGGACTTTGCGTAATGGCTCTCTGACACAGCGCGATATCATCTCCCAATACCGGGAGAGATGAATCCTATCTAACCACTACTGTCTCCAAGTGCTCGGGACTGCACCCAACTACTACCTGTTTGCACGACTCCTCTGAGCCATGGTAGGGTAGCAATCTAAGAACAGTGGGACACACTCGAGGCAAAGTAGCAGTGTCAAGTCTGCGGACTATGCTGTACTCATGTCACCTAGGAACTGTTAACTGACGATGGGTATAATACCAACCAACAGTTCCCCTGCGAGTCCTGTCCGGTGTACCCGTAACCTAACGAGCACCTGTATACTATCTCCAGTACGACGTACTGATGGCTATGGGACAGACCATCTCCCCAACTGGGATGAGAAGTGTACACACTAGTCTACTCTGGAGTATCGATGCCCTGTCTCGATAATCCTACGACTAGGGACCTGTATAGGATGTTGCTTATAGACTACCCAGCCCCCACTAGTGTGACTGCCATCACAACGCTGGTAATCAAGCAAAGAACCTATGGGCTCTACTAATATGTATAAGTGATACGTTATAAGAAACATATGCACATATTAAAGTAGACACAAGCCAAGTAGCATACTACCATTTTTAGCAAGACTGTATATACAACTGTGAATAACCCAAGCTTCCATTAAGTAATATACAATCTAGTATGATACAATAATGGCCCCTAGGGCATATACACTAACAATCTCCCACTTGCACAAGGGCCATGAGCTGGCATATCGTAGACCTATCATCTCGAATAGCCTCTCGAACTGCGTCTGAGGAATGGCCTTTGTGAATGGATCAGCAATGTCATTCTCTGTCTCTACTCTTTTCACCTCGATCTCCCGGCGATCTACGATCTTCCTGATCAGGTGATACCGCCTTAAGATGTGCCTGGACTTCTGATAGGACCTGGGTTCCTTCGCTAAAGCTATAGCGCCGTTGTTGTCACAATACAGAGGTATTGGACCAACACTGGAAGGAACCACCTGAAGTTCTGTGAGGAACTTCTTCATCCAGACAGCTTCTTTTGCGGCATCGCAAGCAGCTATGTACTCCGCTTCCATCGTTGAGTCAGCAACGGTCTCCTGTTTGGAACTCTTCCAACAGACCGCCCCTCCATTAAGGGTAAAGACATAACCCGACATGGACTTGGAGTCATCTTTGTCACTTTGGAAGCCGGAGTCGGCAAAGGCCTCCATCTGGAGGTCTTTTCCTCCATACACCAAGAACATCTCCTTAGTCCTCCTCAGGTACTTAAGAATGTTCTTTACTGCTATCCAGTGATTCTCCCCTGGGTTTGCTTGATACCGGCTTACTACGCTCAATGCGTATGCTACATCTGGTCTGGTACATAACATCGCATACATTATAGAGCCTACCGCTGAAGCGTAGGGTATAATCGACATGCGATCCCTTTCCAAATCAGTCTTGGGAGACATATCTTTGGAGAGGGTGATTCCGTGACAAGCCGGTAGGTTACCGCGCTTAGAATCTTCCATACTGAATCTTTTCAATATGGTGTCTACGTACCTGGACTGCGAAAGTCCCAACATCCTTTTCGATCTATCACGATAGATCTGGATCCCCAGAATGTAAGTGGCATCATCCAGGTCTTTCATGGAGAATTTATGTGACAAGAAACTTTTGACAGACTGTAACATAGGAATATCATTTCCTATTAGGAGAATGTCATCCACGTACAAGACGGGGAATACAACAGCTCTCCCTACAATCTTACTGTATATGCATGGTTCATCTGAATTTTTGATAAAGTCAAATTCCTTGATAGTATCATCAAAATAGATGTTCCAACTCCGCGATGCCTGCTTTAGTCCATAAATGGACTTTAGCAGCTTGCATACTTTACCGCTGCTCCCACTCTGAGTGAATCCCTCTGGCTGATCTATATAGACGCTCTCTTCTAAATTTCCACTTAGAAAAGCCGTTTTTACGTCCATCTGCCAGATCTCATAATCGTGGAAGGCAGCAATAGCAAGAAGGACCCGAATGGATTTCAGCATAGCTACTGGAGAAAAGGTTTCGTCATAGTCCAAACCAGGTCTTTGACGGAAACCCTTTGCAACAAGTCTAGCCTTATAGGTTTCAACCTGTCTATCTACACCAATCTTCTTTTTGAAGATCCATTTGCATCCTACAGGTTTTACCCCATCTGG